>OX451736.1:1079799731-1080999731 GCA_948472305.1 Vicia faba | reverse complement strand
TCAAATGTACATTACCCTAGCTTGACTCATTTCGCTCATTAGCTTGGGTACTCTGAGTGACTAGCGTGTAGGAATGTGAAAGTTTGAACCTTTGACACTATGCACTAAGTGCTTTATTTATAATACACAAAAATAACTACTTTTCAGTGGATTTTTCTTTTTTATAAGCCACGTGTCTCTTATTACTTTCCTCCATGAAACCACGTTTCCATCCCTTTTATCGAACCCACGTTCTCCATTCATAACACTTTGATTTGCTAGTTATGCACTCTTTGGGCTTTTTAACATTCATGGGCCCAATCCATTCCTCATAAGGCCTCTTCTCTGGTCGACTGCATCCACAACCCCAATCGACTATTTGTGAAATCTCTTCAGGTCCACTACTTCTGTAGTCGACTTCCTATAATTCAAAGTTCTTAAAGAACCTTTTTGGCTTTTGGTTAGATTTTAACCCTTTGTGAAAATCCTAGCCAACAGGTACCCTTTGACATTAGCATAATACCATTTGACTCAAGTTATCTTTGTGTAATGATACTGTTAGTAAAAATTGTTAAGTGGTACTATGAAGTAGTAATGAAGAGACAATATACACAATGGTTGTCAGTTTACACAAGTGGTACTGACACTATACATTTATTTTTCATCATGGGTCTTTGTATGTAGTTGATAAGTCTATTTGAATTTTCCTATAACTAATGTTTGATATTATTTGCTTCACTTGAAGGGATAAAATGAATGGTCTGAATGAAGAAGAAGAGGATGATGATATTTTTCAAGAACTTTTTTGTGGCTGCATTAGTTGGCGAGTATGCAGTAAATCATTTATGCAAAAAACCATGTAGGACTAGTGAACTAACGGGTCATGAATGGGTTTAAGAAATATTACAAGTAAACCCCACTCGTTGTTATGAGATGCTTCAGATGGAAAAACATATTTTTAATAAGTTGTGCATTGAATTAGTTGACCATGGTTTAAAGTCTTCTAATAGAATGAGGGTCGAAGAAATCGTTGTAATGTTTTTAATTGTTATTGGTCACGGGGTGGGTAATAGAATGATTCAAGAAATATTTCAACGCTCGAGTGAGATTTTAAGTAGACATTTTCATCGGGCACTTCATGCTTGACTTAAGTTGTCCTTCATATATATTAAGCCCGAAGATCCCATGTTTCTTCATTGTCATTCCAAAATAAAAAATGACCAATGATATTGGCCATTTTTTAAGAATGCTATAGGAGCAATTGATGGTACACATGTGTCATGTGTAGTTAGTGCCAGCAAGTAAACCAAGTTTATTGGAAGAAATGGATATCCAACACAAAATGTAAAGGCTATATGTGATTGGGATATGTGTTTCACTTTTGTATTATCCGGTTGGGAAGGCACTGCCCATGATCCTTGTGTTTTTGACCAGGCTCTCACAAATGCAGACCTTAATTTTCCACATCCTCCTTCGGGTTTGTTCTTTTATATTACTAAAATTTAATTGATATATTAATAGTATTTTACTTCACACTTAAATAATTACTTTATTTTTTAAGTAAGTATTATTTGGTTGGTTCTGGCTATCCAACACCAATAAGGTACATTGGTCCCTACAGATGTGAATGTTATCACCTTCCTGATTTTAGGCATTCTAACGGGTTTGATAATCACAATGAAGTTTTCAATCATTACCACTCAAGTTTAAGGTGCAAAATAGAAAGAACTTTTGGAGTATGGAAGAATAGATTTACAATTCTACGTCACATGCCTAAGTTCAAATATGAAACACAAGTTCACATAGTCGTCGCAACAATGGTTATACACAACCTTATTAGGAGAAATGCAAAAATTGATTCTGCTTTTAACAGATATGAAGATGAGAACACAACCATTAACCATTAATATTATCATAGATCAACTAACTTGGATCAATCACAAGTTTTAAATGTTTCTTCTTCATCTGAGATGGATCAAGTTCGAGACTCGATCCACAATCAGATCATAGAGTACAAGCCAATAAATTAATATAAAAATATCTTAGTACTATAATATTTCACATTAAATTATGGTTTATACTTGTAATTTTCATTTCTATTTGTTTATGTATTTGTCTATGTCCTTTTTGGTAATTATATACTCAAAATCAATTTTATTCAAAATTAACCAAACAACATGAATTGACAAAATCAATTCTACATATTGTATCCAAACATAAATCAAATTAATTTCAACTCAATTCTATTAAAATCAATTATGTTAAAATCATTTCTTTTCGCCGCAGAGCCAAACATATACATAGAAAATGAGATTTTGGATTTGATTTTTGAACAGCACAATATGCACTTAAACATTGCTTATTCCACACACTTAAATCCTCCAAGGGAACGCTATAAATAGGTATTATCCTTTCACTCTTCTTGCATCTCATTCTTACTTTCCTATACTTTTTTCTTGTGTGTGAGATTACTCTTTCAAAATCATCATGAATCGTACAAGGTTAAGCTTCACCTCCAACCTTACCACTGATGATTTCACAACCAAACAACAAGAAATTAGATACTTCAAACACTTTTCCAATCGGACCCTCGTGAGAATTCATACCCTAAGCTCAAGAAGATTTCAAAGAATGAAATTTATTTAAGAACTTTGAAGAACTCAAGCTCGCCAACTTTCTCTACATACCCTCAAAAAGAAGGTATCCCTCCCTTGTGAAGATGTTATTTTCAAACCTTCATCTCATTGATGGAATACTTTAAAGTGAAGTAAGAAAACATAAGATAAATCTTTCAGTGGAAGAATTTGTAAAGTTACTAAATCTTCCTCATAAAAACAGACTCAGTGAACTAGGAGACAAAGCAAATATGGGCAATCACATCACCGTTGCATCCTCCTTGATGAAAAAGCCATTATCACACATACCTTATTCATTTGCAGTTGGATACATCCTCCCTAAAAGTTGGATGACTCACTATGTAATGACTCACATCCTCTTTCCTAGACAAAGAAACTTTGGTCTCTTAACCCAAACAGTGTAGAAACAATTTGGTTAATAGAAAACAAATTAAAGATCAAAATGGGCCCAACAAGTTATTGACTACATGCAGGAAAACAGAACAAAAGGGACACACCTTCCATATGGAAATATGATCACAAAAATATTGGAAGAAACAAAGTAAAAATTTTAAGAAGAAAGAGAATTTAAGGTAGGATCAATTGTGATAGGAAGTTTTGTCCTACCCTCGATGCATTAGGAAATAAAAGATGAAAATATCATTGAAAAGACACCATCAGACAAAAAGAAAAGGAAGCCATCACTGTAACACCCCATTTCTACCCGGTGAATAATATTAAAATCAGAGTTAAAAAATTTTGACATATAAATAGGATGCTACACTTACTACTTAAAAACAACTTTATTTAATCGCATGTAAAACGGATACATAACACTTAAACTCGGATGAACCATTAACTACATAATTTAGTCTTTAAAATAAAAACAACTTTTATAATTAAGCAGCGGAATCACAATTTCAACTCAATGTCATAACAACTTTGTTCGACCGAAACAACTTTAGAAACAACAAAGTACCTAGTAAATCAAATTAAAATTCAAAAACGGAAGTAAAATCAACAATAAATCAACAAGAGTTCATCCCCTCGAGTGTTACGTATTAGAGCGATAACACCGGCTCAAACTACTGAAGGTAAACAGCATTCACTCTGGGATACCTGCACGTTACCAACATAGGGGTAACATTCAAACAGAAGGGGTGAGATATCGAACAATATAATAGAATGGATGATAAATAATATATTAGAATAAGTTCATACAAAATCACCAATTCGTGTCTCTTTAAAAACATTTAACACAATCAATTTATCCACACAACAACTCAGGATGCAACATGAAATTCGACTTGTTTTTATGCACATGCATGTGGTACCAATGGAGCAAAACTCCCAACTTAATAATTAGCCAATTAATAGAGGCGTCAACGAGGCATAAGCCTTCAACTTCATATTTTCCAATCCAGGCCAACTTATCGAGCATGAGCTCCCAACTTGATATACTATGTATGCGACAACATGATTAAAAGCAACAACAACAGCAACGATAACTACACAATGACAACATCCATTCAACAACAACTCAACAATAATATCAACATTGGCAATAAGCCTACCACTTGATATTTTCCAATAATTAGAGGCATCTCAAAAAAATTTATCATCACCTGTCAACTCTCAAATTATAACAAAGTATGCAATACACCGTATTAACTAAAATATGCTATGACATCCCACGTAATTATTCGAGAAATTTGACTATATCCGCCTAAATAGTTTTATGCTAAAATACTAATGATTTTGGTTATGTACTACTATTTCCAATTCTATATTATTTACTGCTAGTCACTTATTAATTATTTCACCTTTGTTACTAGCTACTAATTTGTTCTCCTATTAATACTGCTACTGAAAACTCTACTAAATTACTTTTACTGATAACCTTATTATTAGTTCTCTGCTAATTATCTCTTCTGCTACTAACTTATATCTACTAGTAACCCATTAATCATTCAGGGGGTAAATTACCTTAAGAACTCTAATTATTATGCCAAGACTGTTAAACAAATAATTCACCAATTAGGATACACAGGAGCAAAGAAAAAAAGAATAAGAAATACATGTACCCCTGGACACAACAACCCTGCCGCTCGACACTCCCCCTTTTTTCCTCTATTCCGGTCGGCACACACCATGCACCTCGGCACACCTTGCAACCTTGTGCCACTCGGCACAAGCACCTGTGCCCCTCGGCACGACGTGTCTTCAACACTTTTGCACATACTTCATCTAGTCTGTGACGAACGTTAACCCAACCTTTCAGTATTCTCCTCGATCACTAATTTCATACCAACAACATGGAATAACGTAGCAACATGACAACTATATCAACATGTGATAATCTCCACTAACAGATTCATCAATTTGTACAGGACAGTTATGCAGAAAATTCATAAACAACCATAACATGAAAACATGAAATTTCAGAAACAGATCCAAAAAAAAATCATACGCACATCATTTGCAACCAATCCCTACATAATATTCATCATAAGCCATATTATAGAGTCAGAACCCCACCCTTACCTTGGATTAAAGGTCGCTATATAACTCTCTGATTGAAAACCTTGCTTTTCCTATTTTCCCTCTTCTCTGCAACTTCTCACGACCAATTCCAACTCCTTATCAATAACCCTATTCTTTATTTAAATAAAACCTCATAATATTATTATTCTTAGTGGGCTTAACATCACACCCCTGATATCTCTAATTCTAACCATTAACATAGGCCCAACACGATTATTCTATTATTCTACTAATTCTAGTATTATTACTATTATTAATAAACTAATTAATTAACTAGTAATAATCTAGAAACTTATGCCAACAATTCACAACATCTCATAACTTCAACGAATAATTCAAAAATATTTAAATAAATAATTGATTAAATTATCGGGCATTACAATAAGTCAGGAGATACCCATAGAAATCGAGAGCTCGGATAACTCCACTACATACTCACAACCATAGACATACTAAAAATCCTAAGTGGAAATGTAGATGTACTAATTAAAAAAATAAACTTCATAGTACATAACTTTGTTCCTGACTGAACCAAATTACCACCTCACATTTTCCACCATGACGATCTTGATGAAGAATAATCTCACTTAAGTTTCTTAGTTAAAATATATTATGAATTTTCCAATTCATGTATTTTCATTTTTGGCAGATTTCCTCTTGTACTTTGAATTTCAGTAATAATATGAGTGTGATTTTTTTCTTAAATGTCTAAAATGCCCTTGTTTTGCATATTTGTTTCTCGCAAATGCGTCTTTACCCGCCTTTTTTATTTTGAAAAATGGGGAGAAGCATACTCTCAGGGTGAGGGTATATTTTCTATCTAACTTAGGGGGAGTTTTATCACTCCAAATATATCTATCCATATTGTTTCTTTTACTACCTCCCCTGAGAGATGAGTTGTCATCATTAAAAAGGTGGAGAATGTGGAACTTTGTTTTGTAGGTGATAGACCTTTAACCAAGATATAAAATATTGATGATGACAACTATAAGAACAACTAATGATAAATCAATCACAATACTTAAGTGGTTACAGATGAAACCCAAGTGTTATGGTTTGATGAACTTGACTGTCCGAAGAAGACAAACAAAGTTGAAATAATCTAAATCCTCAAGAGATATCAAGTAGTGTTAAAAAAAGATAGATCTGACAAAGGGCTTGTAAAAAGGAGTTAATCTTCTAATTTAGTAAGTGGGTGAACTTATGTAAGCAAAGAAGCTTTTCCGTAAAAGTATAAGGCTATAAGCACACCCGCACACACACTAAAACCTATTTCAAATGCTTTACCAAAAGAAAACACTTTGAAAAACATAAGGAAGTTGTATCATATGAATTAGGAGAAGTCAAAATAGTCATGGGCTAAATTTTGAATTTTCTAATTGATTATAACATATAGCCAATCGATTAGAAATGCACAAACTTGAGGCCCAATCTAGTTTAAACACACCTTGGTTATATACAACGACTATATATCTTAAACTTTCATTTTAAGAACTTATATATATATATATATATATATATATATATATATATATATATATATATATATATATATATATATATATATATATATATATATATATATATATATATATATATATATATATATATATATATATATATATATATATATATATATATATATATATATATATATATATATATATAAACATCTAATCGATTAGCTAACGGCAAAATGCATTGATTACAAATTATTTTTTGGCAAACCTCAAGCCTATAAATAGAGGATTACTTTCTTATTTAAAACCATCTAGAATCGTGTTTTAACACTTCCATCTATCATCACAAACATACTCTCTCTCTCTCTCTCTCTAAATTTTTATTTAACTTTCTCTCACTAGATGTTATAGCCAAATGCTTTTATGAGAATATTTCTTTTGTGAGTGAGGATGCTTTTTTACTTCTGGAAAGGGTAGAATTTTAAATTTCACCAAAGGAATATTTTTTATACATCTTGGTTGAATACTATCCAATTAGGGATTATTTATGGTTCGAAGCTAAATCCGATAAAAGCTTTGGTTTGGCAATTGTGTGATCAGTCCTAGGTTTTGGTTGAAGATTAGTCACTGTTAAAATCTTAGTTGGTTCTTGGTTAGCCTGGTCAAAACCAAGATAGGTTGAAGATTAGCCTGGTACTAAAATCTTCATAGGTTAGAGATCATCCCGGTCAAAATCTTGTAGGTTGTTTGGTTTGTCCTGGTAAGACCAAAGGTATTGAGCTCAGATATTTTGGAACTTGAAGACTAACCGCTCCAAGGTTCTTGTTCGTGGGAAGGAGACTATCCACTTCAATCCGTTGTTGGGGAGGAATATTGGCCACTTCACTTTCATCAATATATTGAAGAAAGGACACAAACACCCATATCTATCGTATTGTAGTATATGGTTGAAGATCAATCATCATTTCCTTGTATAAGGGGGTTTGTGAGCCTTTCCTACTAAAAGATCTCAACTATTATTGGAAATTCTCAAGATCAGCTCTTGTGGACAAGACTAAGTCATTTTTTACTGAACCTGTATAATTCTTAGTGTTCTTCTTCTTCTCTTAACTATTTACTTTATTCTATTTACTTTTCACTGCATAATTTTTGAAAATGATTTTAAACTCTGATTTAATTTTCCAAAAGTTTTCAAAACCAAGTTTTTCCAAACCACATAATCCACCCCCCCCCCCCCCCCCCCCCCCGCCTCTCTTGTGTGTGAAGTCTCAAGCCAACACCTTGACTTTGGTGTTCTAGAAAATGATGATCAACATGCTTCATTTACTTTCTCTGATAATGGTAAGAGGCTTGTCATATCTATTTTGTTATGCCTCAATAAACTGTGTTAAAAGATGGATGCTTTAGCTTACTTTAACACCTCTACAGAAAATATCAATTTTCCTTGGCCTTGCATTAGATATTTCAACATTATATTACTCATTATGGATTTTGCTACAAAATATGGTTGGATGACTGCTCTACAACTTCTTGCTTAACTTTAACTAATCACAAACTAGACCATTTTGTATCCTATTTGACTTCCAAACAACCCTCAACATGTATACTTCTCCCTTCTAAAAATTTAAAATGTGGTCTCACCCCAAAGACTCCTCCAATTTTATTAAAAATGTCTGGATCACCCGAGTTTTTGGTTCCCCTATGTATGTGTTACCCAAAAAGCTTAAGTTGCTCAAAGGTGATTTAAAAACTTGGAACCTTAACATTTTTTGCAACATTCACAGTGAAATTTCAAAATCAGTTTCCAAGTTGGATTTTATCCAATTGGAAATTAATGCAACTGATTACACTGATTCCCTGATGAATCAAGAGAAGGAAAACATGGTTGATCTTGAGAATGCCCAAAACATAGAAGAGGCTTATTGGCATGAAAATGCTAAAATCAAGTGGCATTATGGAGGGGATAGGAACACTGCACTCTTCCATAAAACTACATAAATCAAGAAGGCTTATAAGAAGATTACTTCTCTAAGGATTGACAACACAATAACCACTAATTTTAACATGATTATTAATCATGTTATTGCTTGCTTCACTAGTCTGTGCATAATCAGCAATCAGGTACTGCATAATGGTCTCATTGTATAAGTCATTTCTTCCCTTGTGAATGACAACATCAACAATCTACTTACTCTATTACCCTCAAGAGAATAGATACAAAATGATGTCTTCTCTATGCACAAATATGGTGCCCTAGGTCCCGATGGCTTTTAAGCCTTTTTATTCCATACTTACTGAGAAATAATCAAATATGATGTCTCAAATGAAGTGCTTAATTCTTTACTTCCAACTAGATCATGTAAAATATTAATGCCAAAAAGTGGTCTTAATTCCTAAAATTCAAAATGCATACACCATTATCCAATACATGCCTATTTTAATGGATAATTTCAACTTCATGATCATGTATAATATTCTTGTAAATAAATTAGATCTTATCATGATAAATACAATTTATAAAAAGCAAAGAGGATTTACCAAGGGTAGACAAATCAAGGATTACATTTATCTCACTTCTGAAGTCATCAATTTGTTGCACAACAAATCTTTTAGTGGTAACCTTGCCATCAAGATAAACATTGTTAAAGCCTTTAACACCATTGATTGAAACTTCCCTTTCAAAGTGCTTAAAGCTTTTGGTTTCAACACTCTCTTATGTGACTGGATTCAAATCGTCTTACAATCAACAAATATTTCCATATCTAATAATTGCAAACATGAACGATGTTTTGCTTATTCTATATGTGTCAGGCAAGGTGACCCCCTGTCACCCCTCTTATTTGCTTAGTTGAAGAGGTCCTCAGTAGAGGTGTTTCCATGCTTGTCATTAATGGCATACCAATGGTTTTTAAAGGGAACAAGTTTTCCAATGTTCGCCCCCACATTTTATATGCTGACGATGCCATGCTCTTTTACTAAGGTAGCTCCTCTAACATTCAAGTTTATTCTAATTTTTTTGAGAGATATGCATGATCAACCCTTTCAAGTCAACTATCAATATTTTTTCTGGTCGACATTGCTGATTCTCTAGGCTTCTTCATTCGTGCCTTTCCCTTTCTCTACCTTGGAGTCCCTATTTTCAAAGGAAGGCCTAAAGCTACCCATTTTTAACATGTGGTGGACAAAATCAAGATCAAGTTAGACTCTTGTAAAACATCCCCTTTATCCTTTACTGGTAGGTTGCAACTTTTGAAGAGTCTGGTTCAAAGTATGTTAATATATTCTCTCACTATCTATGCTTGGCCTGTGAGTTTAACAAAAGAATTAGAGAGATACATGAGGAACTTCATATGGAGTGGTTGACTTTCACAACATGAAATTGGTCATAGTGGCATGGAACATAGTCTGTAATTCAATTAAATAAGGTGGTATAAAACTTAGATCTATTCCTAAGATTGATGAGGTATCTAGTTTAGAGCTTTATTAGGATCTCTTAAACTCTAGTGATCAGTGAGCCATTTTCCTAAAGTCAAGAGTTTTTAGAGGGAACAACTTTATGAGCTATCACATCTTATCTTATATATAATTTGGCATTATGTACAAGGCTAATATTATTAAAGAGAATGCAACTTGGTTGCATGGTGATGGCAAATCCATTAGTTTTTTGTTACATGACTGGAGTGGGATCCCTCTAGTCAACTTGCTTAATACCCCTCATCATATCCATCACTCATTTCACTTAATTGTCAATGACAATCTTAATAACTAATAATGGCATGTTCTTATGGAGTTGAATGCAACCTTCCTCAACTTATTAATCTACCTTCGATAAGTCATTATTCCTATGTAAAAGAGAAAATATCAATTGTTTTGGAAACACTCCAACTCAAGGGACTTGTACCTTAAATATGCTTACCACTTCTTTGCACCTCTTGCCACTCAAAAAAATTGGACAAAGCTTATCTGGAACATGGCCATCCCCTATTCTAAGTCTTTCACTCAAAAAAATGAAGGCTCTTCGAGGAAAGAAATTATTCTAACAGAACATCAGTGAGCTCTGCTTATTTCCTAATGTAAAAGTGCCAACGAAGTTTAAAGTGCCAGAATTTAAGAGGTATAAGGGCAACTCTTATCCTCGTGACCACCTGGTGATGTAGATCGGAAAAATGTCCACCCATACTGATGACCAACACTTTCTTATTTATTTCTTCCAGGACAGTTTAACCGGTGCCGCTTTAAAGTGGTATATAGGGTTGGACAGTAGAAATATATGCACTTTCAATGATTCAGGTGAAGCTTGTATCAAGCAGTATGAGTATAATATGTTTATGGCACCTGACCATGACCAATTGAGAGCGATAGCTCAGAAAGAGAAGGAGTCATTCAAATAATATGTGCAGCGTTGGCGCGAGGTTTCTGCCCAAGTGGTACCCCTGATGGGAGAACAAGAAATGAACAAGGTCTTCCTGAAAACCCTTGGATCATTTTATTATGAAAGGATGGTTGCTAGTGCGCCAAGTGATTTCACTGAGATGGTTAGTATGGGTGTTCGTCTAGAAGAAGCTATCAGAGAAGGACGTTTGACAAAAGACGAAGGAACAAAGAAATCCTCATATGGGTTTTCTAGAAAGAAAGAAAGTGAAACAAATGTTGTTGTTAAGGAAAGAAAGTTTAGGCCACAAAGAAGACATCATTGGTACCAACAACAAGTTGCTTCTGTGACTCCAGTCGTCAATGTAGCTCAAACTATTGTTTCTTATCATACACCACCTCCCCAAGGAAATCAAGGGCAAGGTCAGAGGAGATAAGCTTTTGACCCTATTCCAATGAGTTATACAGAATTGTTTCTGGCTTTAATTCAAAAGAAATTGGTGCATACTAGGCCTCCTCCTGCTATACCTTCACCTTTGACATGGTATTCTAAGGAGAATTAGACTTGTGCTTTTCGTCAAGGAGCCCCAGGGCACAATATCGAAAGTTGTTATCCCTTGAAGTCTAAAGTACAAAAGATGGTGAGATCTTGTCTTCTATCTTTTAAAGATGTTGGTCTTAACGTGAAAGATAATCCATTACCCAAACATGGAGGTGGAAATGTCAT
The DNA here is from genome assembly GCA_948472305.1 of Vicia faba. Classification (NCBI taxonomy): domain Eukaryota; kingdom Viridiplantae; phylum Streptophyta; class Magnoliopsida; order Fabales; family Fabaceae; genus Vicia; species Vicia faba. Next base: position 1,080,988,035 of record OX451736.1, on the reverse strand, counting down.
AAATATGGTTGTTGGTTGTCCTGGGGACTTCCGGATTTTTGATATCAACTTTGTAAGAGGGGATTTAGTGAATATGCATGTTGATCTCTATGAATTCAGCTATTATACACATGACCATGCTGGTTGTATTATTTGCAGTACAGATATCCATGGATGTGATAAGGTGAGGCTGATCTTCAAGAAATGATGGATGAAGGCCTTATCCACATAATCACACCAAGGGTTGAGTATGAAGAGGACGTGAATATGGTTTATGGATTTCTCGATGAATTCCGTAGTTTTATGTGAATTATATGAATGATGACATGGTACAGCTGCATGCTACATTATGTCACATGGATGGCCAATAAGAACATCATTATGGGTCCTGTCAGATCTGCTGTAGGAATTCTCGTGGTTTTTCTATCGTAAGAAGAGGCGTTCAATTGTTGTTAGATAATGGTACTATCAAAGTCACAGGTAATAGAGATGATTACAACGGAGTTAATGTGATTGAGGATTACTCAGTTAAGGCCATGTCTGATGATGAATATGTTTCTACGAATGACTTCTTTTCTTCTGATGAAGGTATGTTCTTTGATAATGATTATGTGATGCCTAAATATTCTGAAGAAGGGGTGAATGTTATTGTGTCGTGTTTTGGTGTTCCCGCTCCTATAGAGATTGAGTACCATAGCAAGCCTAATGTTGCTCCCGTGATTATTTTTCTGCCTGGTCCTGCCCCATATGAATCATACAAAGATGTGCCTTATAAGTACAACGCAACTATCCTGGAAGATGGTGTGGAGATTCATATCCAACCTTTGTCCAATGTCGAGAATATTTCTAAAGCTGGTCAGGTAACCCGTAGTGGTCATGTCTTCGCCCTACCTTTCGATGAGATGTTAATTCTGATAAAAAGGTTGTTGAGAATATTAAACCTAAGAAATTTGTAGGAGGATCTAGTGGCACTGCCTTGGAAAAGGATGTGGATGACTTGTTTAAAATCATCAAGATGAGTGATTACAAGATTGTGGATCAGTTGTTGCAAACTCCATCTAAGATTTCCATTCTAGCCTTTCTAATGAACTCTTCTACCCATCGGGAATCTCTGATGGGAGTGTTGGATCAGGATTTTGTTGAAACTGATGTCTCTGGATCAGTTCAACAGTGTTGCGGGGAATGTTACGTCTTGTAATAATCTGAGCTTTTTTGATGACGAGTTTCCTGACGAAGGAAGAAACCATAACCTAGCTCTCCATATTTCCATGAATTATAAGAATGACTCTTTGTCCAATGTGTTGATTGACAACGAGTCTACTTTGAATGTCATACCAAGGAGTACACTCATGAAGCTTAAGTACCATGGAACTCCCATGCGCTCAAGTGGCATTATAGTGAAAGCTTTTGATGGTTCGAGGAAGTCTGTCATTGGAGAAGTAGATTTACCCATTCATATAGGTCCACACTTATTCCAGATTACTTTCCAGCTTATGGATATTGTTTTCGCCTACATTTGTTTATTGGGACAACCATGGATCCATGAAGCAGGAGTTGTTACTTCAACCATGCACTAGAAGCTGAAATTTGTTCGTGAAGGGAATATGGTCATTATGAACAGTAAGCAAGCTCTGTTGATATATCATTTGTCTTCCTTTAGAATTGTAGAAGCTGAGGAAGCCGCTGTTGTAATTCATTTCTAAGCTTTGTCCATTGATAATATAAGGAAGAATGAGAATTCCATCACCTCGTTTAAGGATGCGCAACAGGTAGTGCAGAAGGGCCCTAACAAGGTGTATGGGCAGGTTATCAATCCTCCTGTGAACAGGAATGGCACTAGTTTGGTTTTCTCTCTGAAGAAGGAATTCGTGAAGCCGAAGTCTGCTTTGAATAAATATCAAGATATCTTTCGCATTACAGACTATCTTCATTCAACTAGTCCAAGGATCAATGCTATTCTCGAAGATGAATCACAGCAAGAGGTGCCGAACTTCGTGACGCATGGAGTCAGAGTCCAGAATTGGATCACTGTTGATGTTCCCTCTTGTATTCACACTTCAAAGTAATTTGCTTGTTTGTCTTTTCAAAAATCTTTCACTTTGCCCAAGGTGAAAGTATTGATGTTGTAGGGGAATATCTGTTGTTTTGATTTTTAAAATCATTAATAAAAGTTGTTTTTTATTCCAAAAACATGTCTTTATTTTTTGCTTGTTCTTAGAATATGGTAATCAGAAAATCCCTTTTAAAATAAATAATAACTCTAAATAAATCTGCATAATCATTTATTTCATGTGTCAATTTCTAAAATCAATCATAAATCACATGTGCAGGTTAATGAAAAAAACCCGTTGAGTACAATGATCCTGCACTCTCTCCCAACTTTGAATATCCTCTATATGTGGTCGAAGAAGAAGAATATGATGAAATCCCTTAAGAGGTTTCACGGTTACTTGAGCGCGAGAAAAGTACCATTCAGCCATATAAGGAGCCGCTAGATATGATTAATTTGGGTTCAGAGGTAGATCCAAAAGAAGTCAAGGTTTGAGCACTGCTTCATCCTGATGTGAAGAGTAGGTTAATTGAATTGTTGAAAGAGTATGTGGATATCTTTTCTTGGTCTTATCAAGACATGTCTGGTTTGGATAATAATATTGTGGAACATTATTTTCCGCTAAAGTCAGAATATCCACCAATCAAACAAAAGTTACGAAAAACTCACCTGACATGGAAGTGAAAATTAAAGAAGAAGTTTTGAAGCAGATTGATGCTGGTGTTCTTGTGATATCAGTGTACCCTCAGTGGATTTCCAATATTGTTCCAGTACCAAAGAAAGACTAAAAAATTTGCATGTGTGTCGATTATAGATATTTAAACAAAGCAAGTCCAAAATATGACTTTCCATTACTGCATATTGATATGTTGGTTGATAGTACAGTAAAATTCAAAGTATTTTCGTTCATGGACGTATTTTCTGGATACTATCAAACCAGAATGGCTCCTGAGGACATGGAAATAACAACGTTTATCACACCCTGGGGAACATTTTGTTACAGAGGAAATTGAGGTATATGTTGATGATATGATTGCCAAATCTCAGACTGAGGATGAGAGTATAAAAGATTTGTTAAAGTTGTTTCAGCGTTTGAGGAAATATCGTCTCTTCTTGAATCCAAATAAGTGTACTTTTGGTGTTTGTTCAGGAAAATTGCTAGGTTTCATTGTCATACAAAAAGGAATTAAAGTTGATCCTGATAAAGTTAAAGCAATTCAAGAAATGCCTGCACCAAGAACTGAAGAGCAATTTAGAGGCTTCCTTGGACGTCTGAATTACATATCTAGATTTATTTCCTACATGATTGCAGCATGTGAACCGATCTTCATGTTGTTAAAGAAAGATCAAGGCTGTGTGTGGATGGACAATTTCCAAAGGGAATTTGAAAGAATTAAAGAGTATCTGCTTGAACCTCCTATCTTGCTCCCTCCTATTGAAGGAAGACCATTGATTATGTCTATGATTGTGTTAGATAATTCTATGGGCTGTATTTTGGGATAATAAGATGAAATGAGAAGAAAAGAATATGCCATTTATTATCTCAGTAAGAAGTTTACTGACTGCGAGTCACGGTATTCTATGTTGGAAAAAACATGTTGTTCCTTGGCCTGGGCGGCAAAGCGATTACGGCAATATATGTTGAATCACACCACTTGGTTGATTTCCAAAATGGATCCTGTAATACCATGGGAGAACTGACTTTTGTTTTGCGTTTTATCGCAAATGTTGTGGATAGCAAGAGTCGCCGCCGACTTTTCTTTTATCCAATAAAGGAAAGGGTGAAAATAACAGGAAAGGCCTTTGAGAATTTTCTTGAGTTCGGGGGGTAGGTTATGAAAAGGGAAGGTGTTAGCACCCTTTTCATCTGTGGTTATCTACAGGCTCTTAATTGCTAGCTCACTTTGAAAATACTTTGTGATTGTTTGAAAATATTTTTAAAATGCCTAAGTGCGGAAATTTTGTAATGATTCTCGTATCGTTGAGAATGTATACAAAATGTTTGTTTTGAAAATATTTGTGAAAGAAAGATTTGTTTTGGAAAGTGTTTTGAAAATTCCTATGTAAGGCAATTTTCTTTATAATAACCCTTGTATCAGTCCTCAAGGGTGTTTATAAAGCATCTTGAAAGCAGTTGTTTTGAAAGTGTGAGGTGTGAAGATTGTTTTAGTTTGTGAGCAAGAGATTACGAGCGATCTACCTACTCAAAGAGTCTTTGTTCTTTTCTTCCTCCTTTAGATAGTGCTACCATACCATTAGTTAGTAGGGAGCCCTATTTATTGGATGTGAGAGACATGCGTGGGTCATCGTACAGTCATAAAAGGCAACTTGTAGGATGCTTTAGAAATTTCGTAAGGGACTAAGATCGTTTACCGAATGCAGCATCGAAGGGTCATCGAGGGACTATGATCTTTTAGCTGAGGGTCTTTGCTAAAGCATCTCACGTTCGAGGGACATGACTGTTTTATCTGAGGCAACAAGTGAGGTTAACCCTAGAGGTGCATGTGTGCGACGTATTTTGATTTCAGTTATTTTTGTCTTGAAATTAGGGTTTTCTAATGTATGATTTTAATCTTGCCATACAAACCCTAATGACTAACAGTAATAAGGAAAGCGGCAAATTACAAAATTTAAATGTTCTACGCTATTACAAGGCCTCGAGAATGGGGGTACAAGTTTGTGAATGGGGATGAAATGTAAAGGGGTCCTAATTAAAGCTATTAAGACTTTGAGCATTTACAATATTGGAAAATATTAATGCGAAGGTAAAGTGCGCGAAGATGGTGAAAAGGGAAAAATGTTTTAAAAAACCCTAAAAATATTTCTAAGTGTTAAGAAAATATTTATTTGTTTCTTTGTTTAGAAAATATTTAAAATATGAAATACTAAAATTAGACATAATTCTAATTTAATTTACAAATTAATTATTTAAAATAAACTGTGATTAAACTAATTAATTAAAAACCTAAAGAATTCTAAGTATTTAAAAAATATTTTTGTATTTTTTTTGTTTAGGAAAATAATTGAAGTATATAAAAAACCCTAGTCTTAATAAAATAAAATCAAGGTGATTAAAATAAAATAATTTTTATTTGTCAAAAATTAAAATAGTTAGTTAAAAACCTAAATCTAATTTTTTATCATTTTTATGATTTTTTTTCTGATTAAAATAAATAAAAAATTATTTTAGAAAAGAAAGTTAATTAAAATAAAAAAAGAAATAAAATGGGTCTGCAGTAACAAGTAATAAAGGGGGTGAGAAATAGCAAAAATGAAAGGCCTAAACAGAGGAGCCCAACGCCTCTTGGTGATCCAGTGCGGATGGTTCTTTAAGGGTGCATCATGGGAGTGGCTTTCTGAAGCGTGGGATCTGGTTACATGATGATCTAATGGTGTTAATGTGAGGATGTATCACGCGCTCTTGCCTTGCTTACATTGGATCTGTAGAGAAATGTTAGAAAAATAAAATGCCAGAGGTAGGGACCGAAACCCTGCCCTGGAAAACTAACGCCCTACATACACACACGCTTGCCATTGGGGTGGCTGTTTCATCCGGTTATGAAACAGCCACCAATAAATATATTATAAACTCAATTTTCAAATTTGAAATTTCCACTTCTTCTTCTTCCTCGCGCCAAACCAAAACAATAACATTCTTGATTCTGTAAAATGCTCATTTCTCCACCAAATTGAAAAATGTAAACATGAAAGTTGCTTGATTTTTCACCATAAATCCAACCATACAACTTTCAAAAGCTATAGATCAATGGTTAGGATGAATTTTGTTTGGTACCAAACTGAACCCTAATTTTTTCAGAAACTTGAATTTCAAAGTTCTCATCACACAGTTAACTTAAATGAAAACTAAGGACATGGTTAGTTTCAAGGCATTGATATCTACATTTTTGCTTTAAAAAATAAATGCAAATGATGCTTGTACAGAGTTTTCAAAGTTTGGAAAATTTACCTCTTGGTATGAAATCTGAATGCTCCCTACACGACTTCCAGAGGTGAAATGGTGATTTGGTGAGCTTGCTTGGACCCTGAGGAAGTTGTCTGGATGCTCACTTGGTGCTGAGGGTGGCTGAATCACTCCACTAAGTCAAGTTGCGCAGTTGGAATTTGAAAATGGTGGATGATGAAGATGATGTTACAGTGAGAAAACAAGTGTTTGGATCACTTATATATGATGTATATGAAGTGTTTGTATGAATGGTTTGGACAAAAGTTATAAGGTTTGAGAGATTCGAAGATAGGGTTTCAAAAAGCTCAAAAATGGAGGTTTTTGCAAATTCTGACTTGGGAGAGTTTGAGAGGGTTTGAGGGCTTGTGAACTTGTGTCTTAGCTTGCAAATGATCTGTCTATTTATAGAGAAAGGGTTTGGAAGACTCAAGTAACCAGAATTGAAAGATAATAAGTTATGGTTTGAAAAAGTGAAAAATCAAGTTGGATGAGTTTTTATGGTTCCAAGTTTCAAGTACAAGCATGATTTGTGGTTTTTTGGGTGTAGAGAGGTTACTTCTGATGTTAGAGATTGCTTGTACTCAGACGCAACAAGTTGGGAGCTCAAGAAGTTGACTTTGTTATTAAAGCTTGCTTTACAAGAATGGAAATGTAACATATCTCCCTTAAATGGAAAAATGGATTGGATAAAGCTTTAATCACTTGGATCATGGATCAAAAGTATGTGTAATGTTCTGATTATTGATAAATTTGGAGGTTAGAAGCCTGAAAAGTGGGATTATGCAGCATGGCTTGAAGATTGGGTTATGAACTTGTCACAAAAATGACCTATAATGTAACCTTAGATACCCAACTTCATCTATTCGATTCTCCTTGCCCGAGCATGATAAAATTGTGTTCTTGGACATTTAGGAAAGCTTGAAACATTGTCTACAACTTTCATGTTGTGAGTTTTGGCTAACTCAAATGGGAACTTGGTGAAAATGGCCATGAAGTTGGGACAAAAATCTGATCAAAACTTGTAAAAAAATTCTAAGTGTTGGATAAAAACATCATAACTTCATGAGCTTATATCTCTTAAATTAAGCACTTTTTTAGGATCATCCCACATTAAAAAAGTTGTAAAATTCATCAATCCCTACAACTTTCATGTTGAAAGTTTTTCTTGAATCAGCTTGCATCTTGAGGAAACTTGCTTGTGAAGTTAGTGTTTTTATTAAGAATAATAACACAGAATTTTTCTAAGTGTTATAAAATTTTCCAAATTTTATTTTTGTTGAATTTTTTATTTCTAGATGATCAAGTTTGATAGTTTTGAATATCTTGATGATTCTTGACTTTTGAATTCCAACGTTGACCAAAAAGTCAAAGTTTTACTTTTGAGTGACTGTTGAGTTTTCATCAGTTGATTCAATTCTTCAACTATCACTCACTTGCATATTTGTAAATGTTTTGAGCCATGTAATTAGGTCAAGATGTTGTATTTGAGTCCTTGATATCATGCTTCAATCCATTAAGTCATGTATTAGGCCAACAGTCAATGATCAGTCATCTTCAGTCAAAACCCTAATTTTGACAATTTTTGATCTTTGACGATTTAAGGGCTTTCATTGAGTAATCATGGTCAACCCTTGATCAAATTATGAATATCATCTTAAAATGTTTATATTGCCAAAAAAATCTTGAAGTTTGACTGTATGTTGACAACAGTTTACTTTTTACCCAATGTAGTTGATTTTCAGTCATATGAGCCATTGACTGGGCAAACATGTGATGAAAGACTTGAAACTTGACATAAGCATTGTTGAGGAACTATGATGAACTATGAAAGTCATTTGATACCTTTAAAACTCAATATTCCTTGTACAAGATGAAACCCTAGTTGTGGACCCAACGCTTAGAAGATGAGCTTGTCTTATCAACTCTTGAGAATCCTTGAGTATTTGAGAATCTTAGAAGAATGCCTTGAAGAAAAAAGGAGGGGAAATTTTAGGGTACAACAGCTGCCCCTGTTTAATCTTCTTAAACCTGAAGAATTACATTGGCACGTCCTCCATTCGTGACTTGAAGGTGGAAGATGATTGAACACATAAGTGCTCAGAAATTTGCACTCGCTTGTGCACAAAGTAACACTGTTGGTTGATTATTTTGGGAATGGGATTAAATATGCCACTTGGAAAGGTGATGGAGAGTTGTCATAGGTGGGATTATAGATGCCATCCAAAGTAATCGTTGATAAAACTTAGACTATATCTACGCTTGGCTTCGATTGGAAGAAGTATCAGAATAAATCTACGCTTGATTTAAATTGAGCCAGAAGAGGTCTTTTTGTCTTTAACTGGAAAAAGTATCAGAATAAATCTATGGTTGATTTAATATGAGCCAGAAAATGTCTACTGGAAGACGTATCAGAATGAATCTACGCTTGATTTAATCTGAGCCAGAAGATGTCTGCATCTGTCTTTAACTGGAAGAAGCATCAGAATAAATCTTTGGTCGATTTAATTTGAGCCAGAAAAATATCTACTGGAAGAAGTATCAGAGAAAATATACGCTTGATTTAATATGAGATAGAAGATGTCTAAGCCTGTTTTTGTACCCCAAAATTTCCCCTCCCATTTTCTTCAAAAAAACATTCTTCTAAGGCTCTCAAGTACTCAAGGCTACTCAAGGGTTGACCAGTCAAACCTCCTCCTAAGCCAGGGGTCTACACCTAGGGTTTTGAGTTCCTCAAGGAAGTTTAGGTTGAAAAGGCCTCAAATGGTTTTCATGGTTCATCATAGGTCTTCAACAGTTCTCATGTCAAGTTTCAAGTCTTACATCACAAGTTTCTCAGTCAATAGCTCAGATGATCGAAAATCAACTATATTGGGTAAAAAGTCAATTATGGTCAACATACAGTTAAACTTCACGATTTTTGGTCAACATTAATATTTTGAAGTGATATTCATCATTTGATCAAGGGTTGATCATGATTCCTCAAGAGAATCCCTCAAATCATCCAAAGTCCAAAGTTGCCAAATTATGGTTTCTTTAGGAGAAGTCAACTGAACTTTGACCAAGCATAAATTTCACATGCTTCCTCAACTTTTCCACAACCAAAGCCAATTTTGAAGGAAAATTCAATTCTCTACATCTTTATTTTTATGATCAAGTAAAAAAAGGCTTCATTTGAAAGATATGAGCCCATACATTATAGGTCATTTTAAAAGTCAACAAAAAGACACTTTTTGTCAAGGTAACTTACATCAAGATAAAGTATCCAAATGCAAAAAAGATCAAGAGAGAAATTGTAGAGGACATCTTGAGATTTCCAAAAAGTCTAAGATCACCTTCAAAAGATGAAAATTGATAGAGTTATGACCATTCTAAGTTGGGAAATTTTGAGAAAATGCATGAAATACAAAGTGAGCAAACTTGAAATTTTAAACAAGTGGGCCTAACTTTTGATGTTCAAACATGTCCATAATGTGTTATAAGACCTCTAAATCCATTCATATATTTTTTATGATTTGTATTTTTTTTTATTTGTTTAAATGCAAGTAAATTAAATTAAATATAAAATCATTGGGCCAAGGCGCGTGGGCTTTTGATTTCAATCACATGGAGGCCCAAGAATATATGACAAACATGCCAAAACCGTGAAAACCTGTTGGGAACAAGAATCTTCAAGTTTGGAATGTTTCTTAACAATTTTGGAAAGATTTTAATGTTTTTTTTTCAATGAGTTATGACATGATGGTACAAGATTCTTTTCTTGTTCTTGTTTCATTTCATTCCTATATAAATATATGCAATACTCAAGTGCAAAATATACAAAATTTGCCTCTCAAGAACACACTCCAAATTTCTCAAATTTTGTCAAAACTAGGGCAAACACAAACCCCTATTTCCGGCCACTCTCAAGCGGTTCCAAGCATTCCATCACACTCCTGAAGGTCCCAGAAGCCTGTTCCAATCGTTACTCATGCTCAAGCGATCCTAAAATGTACCAAATAAGTGGCTTCGGCTTGGTAATGTTCTTCAATCTCAAACTTTTCATCCATGCTATATAAAATAATTCTAAGCATATATATATATATATATATATATATATATATATATATATATATATATATATATATATATATATATATATATATATATATATATATATATATATATATATATATATATATATATATATATATATATATATATATATATATATATATATATATATATATATATATATATATATATATATATATATATATATATATATATATATATATATATATATATATATATATATATATATATATATATATATATATATATATATATATATATATATATATATATATGTGTTTCTAATGATGTCTTGAACCGTTTGGAACCATCATTTTTTTTAGATTTGATGCAGGAGCAACAATCCACCATTGCTAAGGCAATATTTCAATGAAGCTTTGGATCCATAGATGCCTCACTTTTAGACCAAACTAACCTCACCACCAGATTCGCAAGGTTCAAATTAGTGGATCTGAGTGGTTTGATTTTGTTGTTTGAGTCTTTTTATCAATAATCAATTTGACATCTTTTTAATTAAATTTAATTAACATTTTTCTTTATTAAAACTAATTAGAAACAAGTAGGTTTTAATTATTTAATTAACATCAAACTATTTTCCATAAAAATACAAAAAAAAACATTTCTTTTATAACATTTTCTCTTATTTATTTTTATTCTATTTAAAATTCCTAGAGAAATTGCATAGGTCATGCAGCTTAAATGTAATAAATTAGATTTACATTCTCGCAATTTTTCCTAATTATGTAATTATACCAAAGCCATGTAATAGTTGTAGGTCTTTACTTTCTCTCGCTTTACTTTCCGCACCTTTATTTTTTTGCACTTATAATTATATGTCTGTATATATAACTATTAGTAAATAGGCTTGTATGGCAATATTTAAAATCAATCAGTAGATAACTCCTAACTAATCAAGAAAGTATAACTAAATTTAACACACTATAAACATGTACACCTCTAGGGTAACCTCCCTTGTTTCCTTCAGATAAAAAACAGTCATGTCCCTCGAACGCGGGATGCTTTAGCAAAGACCCTTTGGTTAAAAAGATCGTAGTCCCGTGATGACCCTTCGATGCTGCCTTGGTAACCTATCTTAGTCCCTTACAATAATTTCTAAAGCGTCTTATGAGTTTCCTTCATGACTGTATATTGACCCACGCATGTCCCTCAAACATCCAATGATAGGGATTCCTACTAACAATCCAGTCCCTTACTAACAAGCCAGTTCTCCCATCGTATTACAGAACTGGAGACTACGTTGGGGATTTTATTTAAAAGAGAGATTACCTTAGAGTTAGATCACTTTATCTGCTTTGTTTGAATTGTTTTCTTTACATTTGGGGTTTGCTAAGGTTTAAATTTCTTGCAAAGATCCTACACCCGGATCGGGGGATACCTTAGGTAAGTAGCAATAAATCATAAAGGTTATACAGTGTAGACCGATATGGATAATATGATGGCTGCGTTAGTGTGACACTCTAGCTTGTACTAATGTTCCTTGAGTCAGTCAAGGATAATATTAGGCTTCCACATAGTGTCATTAATAGTAACTGACTTTTAGAACCTTAATTGACCTATCTTAGTCATTAGAAGGTAGTGAGATAGTCAGCTTTGGTGCAGTCTAAAGTTGGTTGATACTCGAAGCTACACTCATTGAGATTCGACTTTCGAGATATTTCGGTGGCAAGTCAGTTGCTCTACTGAAATAAAACCTGCGAGAAAGATCCATGATATGAGACTCCTAGAACCCAGTTACTATTTTTAGGACAGGTTGAGCCAACTGAACTTCAATAAAAAAGGGTACTTAACTACGGACCTCATACAAGCCTTTAATCCTAAAGCTCTTGTGTGCTTTGTTTGTGTTTGCTATATGTTCAAACATGACATCATAACATCATCACATCATATCATCACATTTTACTAACCATTTCAAGGATCTCAGGGACCTGCGATGCAGGTTTATCATGAACCAGACTTCTAGCAAGGGGCAGGAGGATTTATTTTCCTCTAGCCCGACGCAGTCGAGATCGAAGAACATTTTCTCAATTCATAAGCTAGGACCCACTTGACATGGTGAGCTTGATTCTCATAGAAGGACGTTCAAAGACGAAAAGTTATCCAGTTAAAGCTGCAGCAATTTCTAACATTTTCTTTATTTACCCCGTGAGATCCTTGAAAACATTGCATTTGCATATCATGCATTGTTACATCACAGGTTTTACCGTACATGTTTTCTCATTTTCTTACTGTTTATTTTAGTAAAGATGGCTCTAGAACAGATTGTTAAAGAACTCCAAGCACAGAACGCCCAATTTTAGGAGACTCTCCTGAGCTTAGCACATGGACAGAAAGACATGATGGCGCTCATCACCAATAAAAAGAAGACTCGGAAGCCAATTGATATCCTCAATATGGGGAGTAGATTCAAAGGTCCTGCTAAACCGGTTCTAGCTGCTGATACCTCCTCTGATGAAGACGACAACCAAGAGGAAGATGATAGAAGTGTCAGCGCTGAAGGTGGAAGTGTAATACAGTGGGAGAACTGACTTGGTTGTTTTGCATTTTATTGCAATTGTTGCAGATAGCAAGAGTCGCCATCGACTTTTCTTTTATCCAATAAGGAAAGGGTGAAAAGAACAGGAAAGACCATTGAGATATTTTCTTGAGTTCGAGGGGTAGCTTATGAAAAGGGAACGTGCTAGCACCCTTTTCATCCATAGTTATCTATGGACTCGTAGTTGCTTGCTAGATCACTTTTGAAAATTGCTTTGTTTGAAATGTGTTTGTGGTGGGTTTTGAAAGTATTTTTGAAAAGCACCTTCGTTTAGGAAAACTTTATAATGATTCTTGTCTCTATAAGAATGCATACAAAGTGTTAGACTTCTTGAAAATATTTCATGTTTTTAAAGTGTTTGGTGTGTTTGAAAAGATGTTTGTTTTGAAGATGGATTATGAGCAAGCAACTAGGAACGTTCTACTTACCCAAAAAGTCTTTTGTTCATTTCCTCCTCCTTTAGATGTTGTTATCTTACCATTGGTTGATAAGAAGCCCTATCATTGGATGTGAAGGAATAGGCGTGAGTCATGGTATAGTCATAAAAATTCAATGTTTTGAGATACCTTAGCATTTTTCTTAAGGGTCTAAGATCATTTTGAAGGCAACATTTGAAGCATCATCGAGGGACTACGATCTTGTATTTTTGAATGTTTTTGCTAAGGCATCTCACATGTATAACATGACTATTTTCTCAAGGCAACAAAGTGGAGTTAACGCTAGAGGTGTAAGTGCGCAAGTGTTTATCTTTCATGCTTGATTTATATTGGATTAGGGTTTTCTAGTCATTGATTTTATCTTTCCATACAAACCCTAATTTACTAGCATTTATATCAAAGCGATAAATTGCGGAAAATAAATGTTCTACACTGTGATACGATGAGAGAACTGACTTGAGGGTTTTGTGTTTGATTGCAAATGTTGCGGTTAGCAAGAGTCGCCACCGACTTTTCTTTTATCCAAAAGGAAAGGTGAAAAAGCACAGGAAAGACCTTTGAGATTATTTCTTGAGTTCGGGGGGTAGATTATGAAAAGGGAAGGTATTAGCACCCTTTTCATCCATGGTTATCCATGGGATCTTAGTTACTTTCTAGATCACTTGCTTTTGTTTGAAATTGTGCTTTGTGTGGTTTTTGAAATTATTTTGTAAAGAGGCCATTGTTTAGGCAATCTTTGTAATGATTCTTGTTTGTAAGAATGTATACAAAGATGTTTGATCTTTTGAAAATGTTTTCAAGTTTTGTAAGATGTTTTGAGAGTGTATGTGATTGTTTTGAAAATAACAAGGATGTTTGTTTTGAAATGGAGCAAGCAATTAGGAGAAATCTACCTACTCAAATTTCTTTCTTGTTCATTTTCTTTTCCTTTGACATTGTTGTATTACCATTGATTTGGTAAGCAACCCTATCTTTGGATGTAAACGAGACGGGCTTGGGTAATCGTATAACCATAATTAGCAATGTTGCAAGGTATCTTAGCATTCTTTTTTAGGGACTAAGATCATTTGTAAGGCAACTTAGATAGCATCATCGAGGGACTATGATCTTGTATTTGCTTGTTTTTGCTAGGATACCTTACATGCGTAATATGGCCATTTTTGTAAGGCAACCAAGTGGGATAACCCTAGGGGTGCTTGTGTGCAAGTGTATTGTTTGCATGCTTGATTTTGTCTTGAATTAGAGTTTTCTATTTGATTGATTTTGTTCTTTCCATACAAACCCTAATTACTAGCATGTGATTATAAAGCATTTAAATTGGGGAAAATAAAAATACTAAGCAATTACATGATTTATGGGAAGGGGGTGTACAAATTGAATGGGGATTGCAAGAATTTAAAGCGTAATTAGTCTATTACAACCATATTGAATTTATACAATAATTGAAATAAATAAATGTACAAAAATAAATATGCAAGAATGTAAATGCGAAGAAAATGGATCTTTTTATTTGGATTTTTTAATGAGAAAGAGGGAAATTGTTTTAACCTAATTAATTAAAAGAAAATAATTAATTAAGTTTAAATTTATTAAGAATTTTTTTTGAATAAAACCCTAATATTATTTAGTTGATTAAAAGAAAATAAGTTTAGAAAAAAAGTATTTTTTTGGTATTTTTGTCTTGAAAATATTTATGACATCATGAAATATTTTTAGTCTTTTTTATAATAAAAATAATATATTTTAATAGGTGTAAAATAAAAATAAATATTAACCTAGTTTTAATTAAATTTACAAGGTGATTTGTAAAAAATAAATAAAGTATAGTTAATAAAAATATTTTTTGTGATAAAATAATAAAATAAACTAAATTAAAATAAAGATAAATTTTTTTTATATTTTTTATGATTTTTAATATTAGTGAAAAAATATTTAAGAAAAAAAAATAAAATGAAAATAAGAAAATAAAATAAATTAGGCCAGGGTTGCATAAACAGGCAGGGAGGTTAGCTAGTAAAAAAAACTACAAAAAATCCCAAAGGCCCAGGCGCCCTGCAAAAAGGTCAGAAAAATGCAAAAAACATGTAAAAACACATAATGGGTACCACTGGGGCTCGAACCCAAGTCCCATAGGTTAACAGGCGCGTGCTTTACCACTGGGGTGGCTATACATCTGTTTATATAAACAACAAAAAAATATGTAAGGCAAATCAAGTCCTGATGACTTCATCTTCAACCTCCAGCCGGTGTACCTGTAACTTCTTCATTTCTCAACAAAAATGGAAGATGATGAAATGAAAGTTGTTGCATTCTTCCTCACGAATCTAACCATGTAAATAACTAAAGCTAAAAGTCAAAGATAAATGAGAATTTCTCTGGCCCTAATTTTAACCCTAAAAATTTCAGAAACTTCAACTCTAAAATTCTCTAAACTCAGGCCATGTAAATGCAAACTATGGATATATACAGCTTCGTGGCAATGATGTCTACATTGTATCTTCACAAATGTAAGCCTAACAATGCCTAAGTAATGAGATAGAAGTTCAAGAAAAATACCTCAAAACTGGAAATCATGAAATGCAAATGAGCT
The DNA here is from genome assembly GCA_948472305.1 of Vicia faba. Lineage (NCBI taxonomy): Eukaryota > Viridiplantae > Streptophyta > Magnoliopsida > Fabales > Fabaceae > Vicia > Vicia faba. Next base: position 1,080,972,390 of record OX451736.1, on the reverse strand, counting down.
TGATTCAAAGTGCTGCAAGGATCAGGTTAGCTTCCTTGAGGTCCCAAGAAGCTAATGCAATGATTAGCTTGAGCTGAAAGTGGCTGAAGAGCTATGGAGAAGTCAAGTTGCAGACCCATATTTTTGAAAATGGAACTTGATGATGGAGGTGTTACAGTTGAGCAAATTGACTTTGGATGGTTTGTATTTGATGTTTAGAAGCTTTTGGAAGTGAAAGGCCAAAGAACGCACGAGGGGATTTGGAGTTTGGTATGTAAAGTCAGAACTTACACAACAATGGTGTTTTGAGACAATTTATGGCTAGAGGGAGTTTGAGTGAGTTTAAGGGTCTTTTTTGCTCGTATCCTAGCTCACAAATAGTGCTTCTATTTATAAGCAATAAGTTTGGAGACTTGTTGTTGATCAGAATTTGAATTTGCATCCTTAAGCTAAACATGTGATTTTTTGACAAAACAAGTTTCAAAGTCTTGTGTACTTGCTAAGATAGAGTGGTTATGCTTTAAACAAGCTTGCTTCTGACTTTGTGGATGGAGTGTGATCAGAGGGAACAAGTTATAGGCTCAATGTGAACTTTATGCAAAAAGCTTGCTTTACAAGAATGGTATTGTTAACTTTCTTCCCAAAATGGCAATGTGAATTGGATAAAGCTTAAATCACTTGGATTATAGCTCAAAAGTTTATGTAATCCATTAATTATGGAGTGACAAACAAGTTTGAGGCCTACAAAGCAAATATTATGCAGCCTAACATTGAAATTGCATTTGTGTTCATCATGAAAATGACCTATAATTCAAGTGACAAAACACCAACTTCATCTCTTCGATTCTCCCTATTCAAGAATGATCTAAAGGAGTTCTTAGACATTTTGGAAAGCTTGAAATGTGCTATACAACTCATCTTTGAATTGCTTTTGAAGATTCCCCTTAGAACTATGTGAAAAAATGCCATGAAGTTAAGTCAAAAATCTGCCTAACTAGGGCAAAATTTCACTAAGTCTTTTTTAGTTCATGAGCATGTATTCATAAAATTATAACTTGAAATCCAAGAAATTTTGGAAGAAGTTGTGTGAAGAAAATTTGTAGAGTTCATGGAGATCTACAACTTTCATGTTGGAAGTTTCCTTTGAATCATCTTGCATCATAATGAAAACATTTCTCAAAGTTATGAAAAAATAAGAAATTTTTGACACTTAGAAAAATTTCTATGTTTAGAAATTTTGACTTTTCAAAATGAAATCTTGATTTCTTGATTTCTTGACGAATAAGTTTCCTATTTTGACATGTTTTGATGAATTGTGATCTTTGGTGCTTAAATTTGACCAAAAAGTCAGAGTTTGACTTTTCAGTATACAGTTGACTTTTGATCAGTTGACTGCAAAATTCATCTGTCAATCCAATAGATTTGCAATGTTTTAAATCATGTCATTATGTTAAAATGATGCAATTGGACTCTTGATATCATTCCTTAAACCAATTGACCATTTTCTAGGTCAAAAATCAGAAATTGCCCTTTCCCAATCAAAACCCTAATTTTGACCATTTTGCCCTTTTGGAGATTTGATCAAATTTCTTAAAGAATTATGGTACAAACTTGATCAAATGATACATATGGGTTTAAAATGTTGATGTGGATCAAAAATTATGAAGTTTGACTGTAAATTGGCCATGGTTGACTTTTTTTCCCAATACGACTGATTTTTAGGTCAACTGCTCAATTGACTGAGCAAAAATGTGATCCAAGGCTTAAAACTTGACATGAGTAATCTTGAGGGTCCATAATGATCCATGAAATTCATATGTGGCATTGAAAGTTCAAAAATCCTTGTGCAATATCAAACCCTAATTTTCAGTTATCAGTGCTTGAGGAGGTGTCTTGAGTTGATCAACCCTAATGCAGTTTTGAGTCCAAGGAGATCTTGTGAGCAAATTATTGATAAGTGAGAGGGAAAATTTTGGGGTACAACATACTCTATTACATCATTTATGGATGGGGTATACATATTTACAAATGGGGATTACAAGAAATTAAAATCTAATTATCTATTACAACCATATTGAATTTGAATAAAATATACAAGAATTGAAATCAATAATATAAAAGAATGTAAATAAATAATGTATAAATTAATTAATGAAAAAGAAATGAATTGTTTGGTTTTGTTAAGAAAAGGTTTTTGTTTTAACCTAATAAACTAAAAAAAAATGATTTAATAAAAGAAAAATAAATTAACTTAAATTAGAAAAGAAAATATTTTTTAGTGTTTTTTACGAAAAGATTTTTAACATTAACAAAAATAGCATAAAATTAAATTAAGTTAAGAGAAACCCTAAATTCTAAGTTATTTTGAATTAAAAATAAAATAAATAAACCTAGGTATAATTATTAAATTAATTGAGAAAATAGAAAATAAACAAAGTTTGTAAGAAAAGTATGTTTGGTCTTAAAAATAAAATAAATACATAGTCTAAATAAGTAAACTATTTTTAGGCCTTTTTCATTAATGAAATAAGTATTATGATACTATTAATAATAAATAAAATAAAGAAATGAAAATAAAAATGAAATAAATAAAATAAGTCAGGGGGGTGAAGTTTGAATTTGGAGTGTTTTTATGAGTAAAACAGTTTTTGGTACTAGGCCTGGCCCATTAGGGTTTTGTTTGAAAAGAGCACAGAAAAATAAAAAAAACATTGGGCCAGGGTGTTGTGATGTAATCAGGGGGTCAACATGTATCAAAAAGATAGGCCCAATGCCTCAAAGGCCCAGCGCGCATGTATGAAGCAAAAGGAAAGAAAAGAGTGAAAAAATATGAAAAATGGCAGCACTGGGGCTCGAATCCACGCCCCTCACATGATACGCGCGCTGCCTTACCACTAGGTTGGCTATACATCTGGTATTATAAACAAAAGCATAAATATATATTACAAATCAAGTCCATGGCTTGAACTTCATCTTCAACCTCATGCCCAGCCAGACCAACTGCAAATTACTCATTTCCCACCCAAAATGGAAAATGTAAACATGAAAGTTATGGCAAATTTCATCACGATTCCAGATATGTAAAGCATTAAAACTATGAATCAAAGACAAGCATTAATTTTGAATGGTACCAAATTTAACCTAATTTTTTCATAAATTTCAGGTCCAAAATTCTCTCTACTCAGGCCATATAAATGAAATCTATGGATATGTACAGTTTCAGGGCAATGATATCTACATTTTGTCTTTGAAAATGCAAGCCTAACAATGCCTAAATAATGAGATGAAAAGTCAGAAAACTCACCTTGTAGCTGGAAATTATGTTTTGAGTTAGAGCTTGATTCAAGTTGCTGTGATAATCAGGTTAGCTTCCTCAAGTTCCCAGGAAGCTAATGCAACCCTTAGCTTGAACTATGGATAGCTGGAATGTCCTGGAGAAGTCAAGGTGCAAGCTTCAGTTTTTGAAAATGGAGGATGATGAAGATGGAGTTGCAGAAGTGTAGTAGGGTATGGGATTGTTTATGGATGATGTTTAGAAGCTTTTGGAACCAAAAGGCCAAGAAACGCACGAGTGGATTGGGAGATTGGATTCAGAAATCAGAAATGGAAAGTTTTTGTGCTTGTATTGCAATTTATGGTTTTGGGGAGTTTGAGGGTGTTTGAGGGCTTGTAAAATTGTGTGTTAGCTTGAAAATGATGTCTTAATTTATATAGGAAAGGTTTGGAAGCTTGGAGAAGACAGATGTACAAGATCACATGTTTGTGGATTTTGACTTGTTTTTGAAGTTATCTTGACAAACACCTTTCCAAGGCATGGTAAAATGCTATCTTAGAGTGGTTGCAAACTGTAAACATGTTCCTCTAATACAAGGAACGAGTTAGGGGCTCAATACAAATTGACTTTGTGATTAAAGTCACTTTTCAAGAATGGTAATGTTGCTTTCTTCCAAAAATGGATGAATCTTTCGGACAATAGCTCTAATGCTTGGATTATGGCTCTAGAAATTGTGTAAATCATTAATTATGGAGTGACAAAGAAGTTTGAGGCCTGAAAAGCAAATATTATGCAGCCTAGCATGGATTTGGTACATGTTCATCTTAAAAATCTGCCTTGTAAAACAAGAATGGAACCCTAACTTCATCTCGTCGATTATCCTTGCTCAAACATGATCTCAAAGAGTTCTTGGACTTTTTAGAAAGCTTGTAACATGCTATACAATCCATCTTTGAATTAAATTTTCAATATCCAATTGAAATTATGTGAAACTTGGCCAAGAAGTTAGGTCAAAATCCTGACTTAAGATGCTCAAAATTTCACTAAGTGTTTTAGTTTCATGGACATGTCTTTATAAATTGATAACTTGAAATCCAAGAATTTTTAGAACTTGTCCTGTCCTACAAAGTTTTATATCTCATTGAGATCTAAAACTTTCATGTTGGAAGTTTTTCTTGAATCATCTTGCATCATGGTGAAAATTTGGCACAAAGTCATGAAAAAAGGTTAACTTTCCAACACTTAGAAAAATTTCTAAGTCTTAGAATTTTGACTTTTCAAAGATAATTTTGACTTTTTAATTTCTTGATGAACAATATTCATATTTTGACATGTCTTGATGAAATATGATTTTTGAAACTTGATTTTGATCAAAAAGTCAAAGTTTGACTTTTCAGTGTATTAGTTGACTTTTCATCAGTTGACTGAATTTTAACTATCAATCAATTGATCTTTGGGGAATGTTTTAAGCCATGCCATTAGGTAAAAATTATGCATTTGAATCCTTTATATCATGTCTCAAACCAACAAGTCACTTGTTAGGTCAAAAGTAAAAAATTGAACCTTCTCAATCAAAACCCTAATTTTGACCATTTTGCCCTTTTGATGATCTGATCAAATTTCTTGATGAATTATGATACAAACTTGATCAATTGCCATATATGAGTTTAAAATGTTGATATGGATCAAAAATTATGAAGTTTGACTATAAATTGACTACATTTGACTTTTTCCCCAATATAGGTTATTTTAGGTCAATTGATCAATTAACTGAGCAAAAATGTGATCCAAAGTTTGAAACTTGACATGAGAAATCTCGGGAGTCCAAAATGATCTATGAAAGTCATATGAAGCATTAAAAATCCAATTGTCATTATACAAACTCAAACCCTAATTTTGAGTCATCAGTGCTTGAGGAGGTGTCTTGAGCTGATCAAACATTTTGCAGTCTTGAATCAATGGAGATCTTGTGAGAGAATTCTTTAGAAATTGAGAGGGAAAATATTGGGGTACAACAGCTTCCCCTGTTCAATCTTCTTAAACCTGAAGAGTTAGATTGGTGGGTCCGCCATTTTTGACTTGAAGGTGAAAGATGATTAAACACTAGAGTACCCAGAAATTTGCACTCGATGATGTATTGATCCGAGAATGGGCTTATGGATGCCATTTGGAGAGATGATTCGTAGAAACTGGGAGAAATATCAGCATAAATCTTTAGTCGATTCATGCTAAAAACTAGGTGTCTTGTCTGTCTTTGACTGGAAGAATCAATTCTGATCCAGAAGAGGTCTTTGGATTAATGACTTTTTCTCCAAGGAACAAAAGAAGTTAGTCGTATGCGAATGTATGCATGGTGTAATGATGTTTCTCAAAATAAATGAGATTTATATTGTATGTATATGTTATGTATGCTATATGATGTATGAATGTGACATTTGTCGAAGCGTATCCTTGACAGATGTTGGGAGCTTTGAGAAGTTAAATCTCGGATTGCTATTAGGGATGAAGAGTATGTGTATCTTCATACTTTGTTAAAAATGCTTCTATTGTGGATTCCTGCTTTGTTGATAAGAAACTCCGCTAAGGAATATTGACTTGCTTGAGAAGACTCTATGGAGAGTGTTGATTTCTGCTTTGGAACCAGAATTCAGGAGTTTTAGTCGTCCATTTCTCTGGTGAGGAATTATCTCTTGAAAGTTAGTTATTATCTGGTCGGATTCCAGGCTTCACAATAACTTGCTAGGGATAAAGAAGTTAACTATTATCTGGTCGGATTCTAGGCTTTGCAGTAACTCGGTGGGATAGTGGCAAACTCTACTAGGGAAGAGGAGTTTTCTTAGTGATTTATAAAAATCAAACTGTTATCTGGTCGGGTCCAGGTTTCAGCAACTCGAACTGGTAACTGGTCGGGTCCAGGTTTTGCAGTAGATGGAGAAGTTAAGTTACTTATTTGGTCGGGTCCAGGCTCTAGCCACTTGAAATTGAGGTTTACTGTTATCCGGTAGGGTCCAGTCTTCAGCAATTTGAACTTGAGATCAACTGCTATCTGGTCGGGTCCAGGTTTCAGTAACTTGAACTGTTAACTGGTCCGTTCTAGGCTCTGTAGTTGGAGGAGTTAAACTAATATCTGGTCGAGTCCAGGCTTTAGCAACTAAATTTGAGATTCACTGTTATCTGGTTGGGTCCAGGTTTCAGAAATTGGAGTTGTTATTTGGTCGGGTCCAGGCTTTAGAATTTTAAATGGTTAACTGGTATCTGGTCGAGTCCAGGCTTGAATTGTTGATTGGTCGGGTCCAGGCTTAAGCAATTTGAGAAGTTAAACTAATATCTGGTCGGGTCCAGGATTTAGTAACTTGGAATTGAGATTTACAAGTTTTCACAGTAAGTTGAGAGTAGGATGAAGTTGAACTAGTATCTGGTCGGATCCAAGCTTCATAGTAACTTTCTTAAAAGGATGAAGTTGATTGTTATCTGGTCAATTTCCAAGCTTTTACAGCAACTTTCGGAGATAGCAAGGACTCTGTTGACGACTTCACTGGGGACTAGGGGTTGCGGTCCCTTGATTTGTAATAGTCTGCGAGGCAAACTCAAGCTGGGGAATCTATAGTTTGTTGGGGAAATAAACCCTGTTGAAGAGGATATTTGACGAACTGCTGGGGAGGATATTTTTTTAGGAAGAATTCCATAAGGCTTCCTTTTAAAACCAACTCAGATGGGGAGAGGATTTTTCGGAGATTGAAACTCTGGCTGAGGATTTTATGAATCCAAATTTGTGGGGATAATGCTATTGAAATAACTCTGTGGGGATATCTCAAATGCATTTAAGGAGATGCTTGTCACTGTTTATAAGCATACATTTTTTAAAAGTTTAATCATGTTCATATGCATATGTTCATTCAATTTTAGTCATTGGACACTTTTGCACTCAAAACGGGAAAAACAAAAAAAAGTTTGCACTTCAAAGTATATTTGTATTGATGTTTTGCCCATGAATTAAGTGTTTTTGTACAAAGAGGCTGAGATCCTAGTAAGAGGAAATTGTCAAAAGAATGGAAATAATACAAAGTGAAAACAAAAATAATAGCCATATGAAAGTGATCTCATTATGTTCCAACCCCACTGTTGTCCTTATGTCTTTGAACATCATCCCTTATCGTTGAATATAAGTTGTTGGATTGATCTTGGACCATTTGAACTTGGACATTGGTAATAAAGTTGGTTGTAGAGATCCCACGGGACATAGTCATACGCTTTAATCCTTAACTTTTGCCTGGGCTGCCCTTTCAGATTTTCAACCCACCAGGATACCCATTTTTGCCCAAGTCGCCCTTTCGGGTTTTCAACTTGTCGGGTGTACAATCTTTTGCATATATCCATAATTTTTTCCTGAACCTCTTTGGTTCGTCGGGATGCCCATATTTTTCCCAGATGTGTCAACCTAGCGAGTCATTTTATGCGTAGTATTTTTTAACTATTTCCACATTCACAAGATGTGGGAAGTCCTCGAAATCCATAGTGGTCAACATCATGGCACCACCAGAGAAAAATTTCTTTACAACAAATGGTCCTTCGTAAGTGGGAGTCCATTTGCCCCTGGGATTGCCTTGTGGAAGAATGATGCACTTTATTACCAAGTCGCCAGTCTGATATACTCGAGGTTTAATCTTTTTGTTGAAAGCCTTGATCATATGTTTTTGGTACATATAACCATGACAAACAGCAGTCAGACGCTTCTCTTCAATCAAGTTCAACTGCTCTAACCTAATTTGAATCCATTCGTCTTCACCTAAATCTGCTTCCTTCATTATCCTAAGAGAGGGAATCTGAACTTCTATGGGAAAGACGGCTTCAATGCCATAGACCAAGGAGAAAGGAGTTGCCCCAGTTGACGTACGATCCGAAGTACGGTATCCATGGAGACCAAACGTTAACATCTCATGCCAATCTTTGTTGGTTACCACCATCTTTTGCATAATGTTCTTGATATTTTTTTGCTAGCTTCCACTGCGCCATTCATCTTAGGCCTGTACGGAGAAGGATTGTGATGCTTGATTTTGAACTGAGTACAAAGTTCCATAATCATAGCATTGTTGAGGTTGGTTCCATTGTCAGTGATGATCCTTTCGAGGATATCATAATGGCAGACGAGGTTATGCTTGATAAACTTGGCTACAACGTTCTTGGTGACTGAGGCATATGAGGCAGCTTCGACCCACTTGGTAAAGTAATCAATGGCAACAAGGATGAAACGGTGTCCATTTGAGGCAGTAGGTTTGATCTCTCCAATCATATCAATGCCCCACATTGCAAATGTCCACAGAGCAATCATGAAATTTAGAGGAATATGAGGTACACGGACCTTGTCAGCATAGATTTGACACTTGTGGCAACTCCTTGAGTGATGTTGACAATCAGTTTCCATTGTGGACCAATAATAACCAGCCCTCATGATTTTCTTGGCCATAGTGTGACCACTAGAGTGGGTCCCAAAGAGGCCATCATGGATGTCTTCCATAATTTTCTCTGCCTCCTTCTTGTCCATACATCGGAGTATAGTAGAATCATGGTTGCGCTTGTATAGGATTATGTTGCTTAGAAAGAATTTGGCTGAAAATCTTCGTAAGAATTTCTTATCATTGACGGAAGCTACTTCGGGATATTCTTGTTCCTCAAGATATCTCCTCACCTCATGGTACCATGGTTTCTCTTCGTCAGTGTCAAGCTCATAGCAGTGCACAGGTTCATCAAATCTCTCAATTGTAATCATAGGAGCTTCGTTGTCCCATTTGATTTTGAACATGGAAGACATTGTGGCCAAAGCATCGGCTAATTGATTTTCGTCCCTAGGGAAATGTTCAAAGGTGATTTATTTGAAGCATGCAATCATAGCTAACACAAGCTCCTTGTAAGGAATCAAGTTAGGATGCTTAGTGTCCCATTCTCCCTTCACTTGGCTAATCACTAGAGAAGAGTCTCTGAATACATCCAAATGCTTGATCCTTAAGTCAATAACAGCCTTCAAACCTAAGATGCATGCCTCGTACTCGGCCATGTTATTCCTACAATCGAAGCAAAGTCTAGCAGTAAAAGGAGTGTGGCAACCTTTAGGAGAAATTATCACAGCACCAATTCCATTGCCCAAAGCGTTGGAAGCTCCATCAAAAACCATAGTCCATCAGGGTCCTTGTTCAAGTCTATCATACGGTCCAGGTTTTGTACAGTCAGTTACTAACATGATATTCTCATCTGGGAAGTCAAAGTTCATAGATTGGTAATCATCAACAGCTTGATAGGCCAAATGATCTGCCAATACACTTCCTTTGATGGCTTTTTGTGTTGTATATTGAATATCGTATTTAGTCATAATCATTTTCCATCTAGCTATCCGTCCGGAGAGGGCTGGTTTCTCGAAGATGTACTTGATAGGGTCCATATTATAAATCAATAAAGTGGTGTGAGTCACATATACTGTCTTAGCCGGCGAGCAGCCCATGCCAGAGCGCACCAAGTTTTCTCGAGCAGTGAATATCTGGTTTCAAAGTCGATAAACTTTTTGCTCATGTAGTATATTGCATTCTCTTTTCAGCCAGACTCGTCATGTTGGCCCAACACACACCCATAGAATTCTCTAACATAGTTAAGTACATGATCAATGGTCTTCCTTCCACTGGAGGCATAAGGATGGGAGGTTCTTGCAAATATTCCTTGATTTTGTCGAAGGCAGCTTGGCAATCGTCGTTCCATCTGACTACTTGATTTTTCTTCAAGAGTTTGAAGATTGGTTCACAAGTAGCAGTTAAGTGAGATATGAAGCAGGAAATGTAGTTAAGACGACCCAAGAATCCTCTAACCTCTTTTTCAAAGCAGGGATTTGGCATTTCTTGAATGGCTTTTACCTTTGCAGGATCAACTTCGATGCCTTTACCACTGACGACAAAACCTAGAAGCTTTCCAGACCTTACTCCGAATATGCACTTATTAGGGTTCAACCTCAACTTGTACTTCTTCAGCCTCTCAAATAGCTTGTGTAGGTGATCAAGATTCTCTTCTTCAGTTTGCGACCTTGCAATCATATCATCCATATAGACCTCTATTTCATGATGGATCATATCATGAAATAAAGCTACCATAGCTCTTTGATATGTTGCCCCTACATTCTTTAATCCGAACGGCATGACTTTGTAGAAAAAGGTGCCCCACTATGTAACAAAGGTGGTCTTTTCCATGTCTTAGGGAGCCATCTTAATTTGGTTGTAGCCAGAAAATCCATCCATGAAATATGTGGTAGAGGGAAATCATCTTTGGGGCTTTCCCTATTCAGATCCCTATAATCTACACACATACGAATCTTTCCATCTTTCTTTGGCACGGGGACCACGTTCGCAACCCATTGAGGATAAGATGTGACGGCCAGAAAATTTGCATCAAATTGCTTCATTACCTTAGCCTTTATCTTTTCAGACATGTCTGGCCACATACGACGAACCTTTTGCTTAACATGAGGGTAATCTTCCTTTGTTGGTAGACGATGAACCACAATGTCAGTATCCAACCCTAGCATATCTTCATACGTCCAAGCAAACACTTCTACGTAGTTATGTAACATCTGAACCAATCTGCTCTTGACACCATCTTCTAGGTTGGTGTCGATCTTGACTTCTTTCATGTTTGTCTCGGTACCTAAGTTGATAACTTTGATGGGTTCTTCATGAGGTTGAATAGCTTTCTCCTCTTGCATCAGCAGCCTGGCTAGTTCTCCTGGTATTTCGCAATATTCCTCACTTTCGTCTTCACCTTGGTTAATTGGATGTTTGAAGTCATAATTGGAAATAGTAGAGTCATTGGCAATGAGATCCGGAGTGGATGAGGATCTGCAAGTGTGTGTGTGTGTGCATGTAAGATATATGGCTATTTGAAAAAATGTAATAAAGGAAAATAAAGACAATGATCACAAAAATTTGAATGCAAAAGGTCCAATGGTTTATATTAAATGATCATATGATAAATGAACATGAACAAAACCCTTAACAAATGGACCATAGTTCCCCAGGCAAGGCACATGGCTTAAAAGTAATTGTTTGGAATTTAAGATTACAGACAAAAGTTCTTAAATTGGCAGAAAACAATGAACAGTAATTACTCTTCAATGAAGGAGATGGGAGTGAAATCCTTTGCATGTCAGTTGTTGAGATTTCCTTCGACAATAGGATAGATCCAATCATCAAAAGTATTTTCATCATCAGAGTCTTCCACAACATTCACTTCATGATTCCCAATGCGGAGAGGTGGCTTTCCCATGCGAGCACGCCTGACTTCTTTCTGAGCTTTAATGGTGAAACCCAGTCCGAATTTATCTACTTTAAATGGAATGTCGGGAAGTTGTCCCCAGATAGTACAGTTACCATCTTCGACCATGGCACGAGCATCCTTAAGTGAAACCATTATTGGTATAACTTCACCAGCTTTTGATATGTTGGAGGATATTTTGGTGGCAGCAACCATAGGAGGAACAATTTTGAAGGCCTGGCACAGAGTCTCTATGAATTCACCATCCATTTCTATGTACTTGAAGGAATTGAGATGGCTCATCATAAATTCCTCTTCGTCGCAAACAGTAACGATCTTCCCCTTGACTGGGTATTTTAGTTTCTGATGAAGGGTGAATGTTACTTCCCCTTCCCCATGGATCCAAGGGCGCCCAAGCAAACAATAATAGGCGGGACATATGTCTATTATATAAAAGGTAGAGTTGAAGATCTGTGAGCCAACTTTAATTGGGAGATCCACCTCTCCATGAACCACTCTCTTAGACCCATGAAAGCCCTTACGATAATATCGTTTGGCTTCAATACTAGTCCTTCACAATCTAGCCGGTCCAAAGCACCTTTGGGTAACACATTTAAAGATGAGCCAATATCTATTAGGACATGAGCCAGGGTGGTCCCCTTGCATTCAATAGATATATGCAAGGCTTTGTTGAGGTTCTTTCCCATAGGAGTTAAATCAATGTCGGAGAAACCTAATCCATTGTCATCCGTTAAACTTGCTACACAGTTCTCGAACTGGTCAGCTGTGGTTTCTTGGGGCACACGGGCTTTATTCAAGAACTTGATTAGAGCCTGGGAATAAACATTCAAACAGAGTCATAATGACAGCATGGAAATTTTGGAGGGGGTTTACCCCTGCTGCTCGACTATTTTGAAGTCACTCTTCTTTATGATTTTCAGGATTTCCTCCATCTCTTGAGTGGAGGGTTATTTAGGTTCAGTATTTTTGGTAGGTGCCTCTATCCCAGCAGGCTCACCTTCTTTCTCTTTGCCTTTAGTGTTGGCACTAGACTTGTCATGGGTTATGTGGACGGGAGTTGTTGTAGTAGTGGGTGGTGAAATATCAGGGGAAAAGATTCTCCCTGTTCTTGTTACTTTACTAGAACCTGCAATATTAGTGACATCAGCTTTGTCTTTGTTGATCCAAGAATCTTGTTTTATCCCATTATAATAAACATCGACACCATAGTTCCATGGAACGACTTTGACAGAGGAGTAAGGAATCGGCCCAGGGGTGGTGATTATTAAAGGAGCAATGGTTGGTTCATTTGAAATCCTAATATGACCCTTTAAGGGGATCCTAAGAGGCTTGTTGGAGATTGTTATTATGGAAAGGTCTTCAGCTTTGTTGGTTAAACTTTTAATGATAGGAATCTTCTCAAACAGAATATTGCGGCTATCTATCAGGCGTTGCACACCTTCCTTCAGTTGCTTGCACCCATTTACTTGTTGATCACAGCAAATACAATCTTTAGAACAGCCAGGGAACACTCCGGCTCTCAGCAAATTAATCTTCACAATAGTTAATGGGTTTGTTAAATCTTCAATCGAGGAGACAAAAGCAGTATCATCAATTTCATTAACACCTTTGCCATGATTCGGCATTGGTGCAGTTATCACATTTGGAGTAGAAGGTGAATCAAATTCAATTGTTTTATTATCTATCATATCTTGAATCTTATTCTTCAGAGCCCAGCATTGATCAGTTTCATGTCCATGGTTGTTGGAATGATACATACATTTGGCATTTGGGTTATGTTTAGGTGATGAAATGTTTGGATTGGATGGTGGATCACGCAATGTCACTACGTTGGCCTTCAATATATGTTGTAAGGCTTGGGACAGTGACATGCTTATCCTCGTGAACTGTCTTCGAGGAACTTCGGATCGTTGATTGTTGGATGATTGCCTTTGAGCAGGTGGAGGGTTTGAGATTAACACCGCATTAATAGAGGGTCAGTGATCCTTCTTGGTATGGGCCCTTTCCCCATACACAACATTTGTTTCCTTCTTTCCAGTGAAAGGCTTTTGTATAGCATTGGATGAGGAAGCAGATGTCATGGGAATTTTTCCGCTCTTAATGCCACTTTCAACCCTTTCACTAGTTAGGATCAATTCGGTGAAACCAGACAAAGAACTGCCAATCAATAGGTTAAAAATGGGACAATTAATGTACTCATGAACATGTCAACTAGTTCTCTGTCAGTTAGTGGTGGTTGGACCCTACCAGCAAGATCCCTCCATTTTTGTGTGTACTCCTTAAAACCCTCCTTAGTACCCATTGTCATACCTTGAAGTTGGACTCTGAAACAACCCGGCCGAACCTGTCATCTGGATGTAATGAAACATCAACGAAGTCGCCACCGAACGTATTTTATCCCGCCGAAAGGGAAAGGTAAACATCGAGAAAACCTGAAAAGGGAGAAATCACGGTCTTTCGACCGAGAGATCGGGTAAGGGAGTCTGTTACGCGAGGGGAAGGTATTAGCACCCCACACGCCCGTAGTACACTATGGTATCCACTCTTGTTGTCTAATCTAATGGGTGTGGTCAAAACCTATGTCTATGGCTTAAAACTAAAAGGGAATGCATGCGAAATAAAAGAAGAAAACAATGTAGGGAAAATAAAATATGTGCTCGTTTGGGCCCTACCCCAATGCCTACGTATCCCTTTTAAGGAATCAGAGCAGCCGTAGTTCGGCTTACATATTTTTGTTGGTTTGTGTTTTTTAGTTAAGACAACAAAAACGGTCAAGATGGCAAAACATCAAATGAAACAACAAACAAATAAGATGGTAAAACATCGACTAAATAATAACACAGTAACATGTCAAAGATGGCGAAACATCAAATGATAAAACATTACACCTAACAAATGACATTGAGAGTCAAAGTAGGATAACCAACATGTGCGATGGTGAAACATCGGCTTCAAACAAATGTGTGACGGAGAAACATCGGCTAAAAGATAACAAAGCATCATGGAAAAGATGGCGAGACATCAATAAAACGGATGACAAAACATCACACCTAACAATGATATTAAGAATCAAAGTAGGATAACAAACATGTGTGATGGTGAAAAATCGGCTTCAAACAAGTATGCGATGGCGAAACATCGTCTATAAGATAACAAGGTATCATGGAAAAGATGGCGAAACATCAATAGAATGGATGAAAAAACATCACACCTAACAATGATATTGAGAATCAAAGTAGGATAACAAACATGTGCGATGGCGAAACATAGGCTAAAAGATAACAAGATATCATGGCAAAGATGGCGAAACATCAATAAAACGGATGACGAAACATCACACCTAACAATGACATTGAGAATCAAAGTAGGATAACAAACATGTGCGATTGTGAAACATCGGCTAAAAGATAAAAAGATATCATGGCAAAGATGGCGAAACGTCAATAAAACGGATGACAAAACATCACACCTAACAATGATATTGAGAATCAAAGTAGGATAACAAACATGTACGATGGCGAAACATTGGCTAAAAGATAACAAGATATCATGGAAAAGATGGTGAAACATCAAATGATAAAACAACACACCTAACAATGACATTGAAAGTCAAAGTAGGATAACCAACATGTGCAATGGCGAAACATCGGCTTCAAACAAATGTGTGATGGCGAAACATCGGTTAAACAGGTTTAAAAACAAAGCCAAGAGGCGCACAAACAAATAAGATTGATTTGTGTCTTTTACTTTGAAGAAGGGTTTGAATTTATTAGAGGTGTTTTATGATTTTCCAAGAAAACAATTTTTGTTTTGAGATGCAAAATGCAAAGGAAGGAAAAACAACTAAGGGAAACTAGCCTAGCACTATCCCTAGTGTTATCATACAATGGTTGACTCTAAGGTTGAGGATAAAGTAAAACCCTACCTTAATTCCCATGTCAAAGGAAGCTTAACAAACTATCCTACAGGGAACATGCAATGAGAGCGAAGTCGTGATCTCAATTTCTAAATTGAGTGACTCATCGATCAATAATTAAAGAAGAAAAATAATAAACATCCTATAGGGAACATGCACTGAGAGCGAAGTCGTGATCTCAATTTCTAAATTGAGTGACTCATCGATTAACAATTAAAGAAGAAAAACAATAAACATCCTATAGGGAACATGCACTGAGAGCGAAGTCGTGATCTCAATTTCTAAATTGAGTGACTCATCGATCAAAAGTTAAAGAAATAAACATAACACATGTATCAGACAAAAAAAACCAGAGGGCCTTCTGACGTATATCAGCAACAGAGGTCCCATCATGCAACATAGAACTATGAAAATAGAAGAAAGGAAATAGTGCAATACCAAACGGATAACTATCCGTAGCAACTGAGCAAGAATAAAAGAAACCCAGAGAACTTCAAACAAGCTGGCATCAGTAGACAAATCAAGTCAGAAATTACACCATCAGGATGTAAGTATTGAGATTTTCAGATATGAACAGATCCCATGGGCAATGTATAGCATTCATAGTCACATATATATATCCTGCATAGACTATCAAATATGCTAAACACAAGAGCAGTACCAATATAATAAGTTGTGTTCCACAAATAAAGTGAAACACATTAGCCTCAAATCAAAAATGGAAAACCTTTCTCAAAGTACCTCGCACATTCATCAGCCAAGTTAGTATTCCCATAAATTTAATGATGACTCACATAAGGGATGGATGATGACACCATAATGAAATGAGAAAACATGATAACAACTATCAAAACATTAGATATGATAGACAAAAAGAAAGCAAGCATATGCACAATTTGGTCAAAAGTTAGAGGAATGTTGCTCTTTTCTATCACCATGTTGAGTTGACAATTGAATATCAATCAAGGATCATGGGAGCTTGAGAAGAATACAATCAAAGACCATGAAGGTCTCTAGCAACCACAATTCAATCATGCACAATTAATTCATCACAACTCACAAGCATAATAGAAGAGGAATCCCACACAATGCATCAAAAGGTTCAATCATTCAAACATGGGGCATTAAGTGAAATGACTTGAGTTTATGTGGATAAACACATCCAAAATGATCATTAGGTGTCCAATCATAGGCCTCACCCAAGTTCATTGGCCATCAAGCAAATTGCAACAAGATATGCAACATTAATTGGGTACCTTCACTACAAAAATACATCAAAAATAGAAAAGGATCTCAATAATTCAAACAAAAAATTTCTTAGCATCTTTGAAGTGTGTAGAAGTTAGAAAGCAAGTCTTAAGTTCATGAATAGTTGAGGTAGGGATCAAATGAGGCCCAAAGTTCAAAACTAGTTGGCCAAACTATCAAAACTAGACAAGTTTTCAAAATAATTCATGGAAAAATATCAAACCAAGTCAAATAATTCAAGAAAAATGGTTTTCAGATCCTCAATACATTCATGAACCATAATAAAGACCTAAGTTCCATTGAAAATCTAGGGCATAAAGGTTTTGAAAACGAAACTTGCAATGTAAGCTACAAAACCCTAATTGTTTGAATTTTAATCTTAAATATTAATTAGGTAAGATCAAAATTCAAACAATTCAAAACAAGATCATGCAAATCGCAAGGAAACCCTAAATGTCAGAATACATATTTTTTCACATTTTTTGAATTAAAGAAAAGTCAAAAATAAAATCAAATTCAAACAATTAATCAATTAAACAAATAATCACATCTCAAAATAAAATTTTAATCGAAAGTCATAAAAATATTCAACCAAAATTATATTTAAATATTAGAATTAAAAACACACATCCCTGATTTTTTGTGGAATTTTTGAATTAAAGGAAATATCAATATAAAAATCAAACAAACAATTAACAATTAAACTATTATTTAAAGGCAAAAATGCAAACCCTAGCCAAAATTCACAAAAAGGTCAAAATAAAATTATATTCAGACTCTATGATTAAAAACAAATTTGTATGATTTTTTTGAGGATTTTTGGATCAAGAAAAATATTAAAATAAAATTGTGAAACAAAACAAATCAAATAAACTTCTCAAATTAAATTTCTAATCAAAAATAGAAAGAAAAAAATGCTAAACAAAAATCAGAATGAAATTCTAAATAATTTTAAGAGTTCAAAACATTTTTTGTGGAATTTTTAGATCAAAAGAACTATTAAAAATAAAAATAATCATTGAACAAACAATTAATTAAACTTATGAAATTTTAAACCAATCAAAACATTTTAAAAAATTCCAAAAAAAATATGAAAAATACTAGAAATTATTTTTGGCCTATGGTAATTTTTTCATGATTTTTGAAAATGTTTTGATCACAAAATAAAATCAAACATAATACCAAATAAAACAAATAATTCAAATAAGACAATTATTTAAATGGACCAATCAAAATGCGCCACCACATCATCTTCAACCTCCGGACCAACTCAAAAACACGCGCAAGACTTGTTCCTAGGGCTCGTTTCAGATCATCATACATACTCATTTCTCCACCAAAATTAATGAAATCAAGTGCAAATTAAAGCTAGCATATCATACTTCATTATGCAATTCGAATTAAATCAAAACATCAACTACATCATTCACAATCAAGCCACGAAAATGAGCAAAAACATTCTGAATCAGAAATTTCAGAGCACTCAATCATGCATAATTCAGGGAATCAAACATTATAAAGCTTCAGAAACATTCAAACAACATCAGTGAACACTAATCCAAGATCAAACACATCAATAAACAAATACATCTTGAAAATCAAAGTTTAGGATTATTACCTCAAGGCAAAAAGCGTTCTACTGTCTCCTTCACTCCAGGTGCAAACAAATGGTGCTAACTTGATATCCTCCCTTCACTGAAGGTGAATCCACAAGAATTTTGAAGAAAACACCAAGGAATTAAGAGAGTCGAAGCAAATTGCAGAAGAATGGTGGAAAACTCATATCTGAAATTCTTGTAATGGGAGCGTCTTTTGTGTAAAGCAAGGCTCGCCTCTTCTTATATAGAGTTAATAGAGGAGCATAGAAGTGGAAATGCAACCTCAAAGCCGTTGGAGGGCAGGATTGGAAGTTTTGGCCAAAAATGAGGATACACATGGAGCCTGCGTTTCACTCGTGCATTTGCTTCCCTTTTGTGCGTTTTGTGAGCCAAATGAAGTCAGAAATACATGCTCAAAATGCGAACTCATGATTGTTTGAAATGAAGAAGTGTTGGTGAATTTGCAAAATCGGGCAAGTTTTGTATTTTTTCATTCAAGCAAGTTCAAGAAGCATATGGACATGAAATGGTGAGTGTGATGGGCCTCGGCATGTCACAAATTGTTCATGGGCTTGATTATAAGTGAAGAGAATAGCTGAAAATGAAGTTCTCAAGAAATGGCCATTTTGCATACTTGTCAAAATTCAATAAAATGCCTCAAAATTCCAAAGTCCATAACTTGCTCATATTTTTGAATTTGGACACAAATGAGTACAATTTGGAAAGATATTGAAACGATCTACAATCCCTTAGTCTTGAATGTTTTCAATTGAATCCATTAAGGTCCTCAAAAGTTGACATGAAACTCACTAAATTTGGAAAATGACCTATAATTTTGTGACTTCCAAGCTTTATAACTCTTGACTCTTTGCCAATTTGGACATGAAACTAAAAGGAGATGAAAGATCATCCTCTTATCTTTCCAAGCATACTTCATTTGCATTTTTTTTATCAAAGGTGAATAAAATATGAATTTTTGAAATTAAGTCCTTATTTTCCAAAATTAGAAACTTTTAGGGTTTCTTCATGAACAAGTTTCAAACCAAACCTCAATATTTTTGATCCAATGATAAAAATGGACTTGAAATATGAAAAGTACACCCTTGAATTGATGGTTGACCAAAAATTCCCTTGGTCAACCTTGACTTTGACTGATTTTGACCAAAATGACCATTTTGCCCCTTTGAATCAATTGATCCACTTCCCTTCAAAATTGATGATCAAAACTTCAAACATATGATCTTCCAAATATATAGAGGCAATGTGCAAAGTTTCACTTCAAAATTCTCAAGAAATCTTGATGAAATCCCAAACCCTAGTTTTGGTTAACACCTTAGGAGACTAATGAATCATCTCCAAAATTTCAAATCCTCTGGGCATCTTGACCAATTTCTTGTACAAAGACTTTTCAAATACCAATGAGATGTGGTAGCTTCCAAATCAAGATTTGTACATTGATCAATAGCCTTGATCAAACAAAACCCTAATTTGACTGGTGAATCAAAAGAGTGATCCTCTTATAATCAATCTCAAACTTCAATCCTTTGATGATCCAAAGAGATGGATAAAATATCTTGAGATATGCAAAAACTTTTGAGCTTGAAAGATCCATAGGTTTAGATGATAAGGTTCTACTTGAGCAACTTGTCAATGTAATCAACCTTCAAAGCTTGAGGAAGACTTGATAACCAAAGTATTTTGATCCCATCACAATGTATGAATGCAATGCAATATGATATTCATGATGAAACATAAGCCTAAATCAAGAGGGTAAATTTTGGGGTGCAACAGCTTCCCCTATTCAAATATCTTCAACATGATAAGTGAGAAAAGTGACAACTTTCGAGCGTTCAAAGTTGAAGATGATTGAATACAAAAGAACCCGAAAATTTACACTCTTGAAGAAGAAAGAAGAAGAAATAGAAAACCCCAAGACATGCGTCAGAATGAAACTTTAACGCAGGTTGAAACAGAACGAAAACAAAAGAAGAGTAGACGCAACTAAACTTCCGGACAAATGTGCCAGGGAAAAACTGGGCTTCAAAAAGGGTGAGACAAAACTCAAACCACGGAGTATAGGCGAAACTAAGCTCTGGAAAAGAAAACGTACGCGGGTGAGGAGACGAAACTCTGAGCTCGACCCAAAGCAAAGTGGCTAGAGTGCGTGATTCTAGGAGCACTTGCTAAACTTAACTAAGATAGACAGTATGAAGGAACTGAAAGAATCTCAGAAAAGAGGAACAAAAGCGAGACGAAACTCGACTCAAAAACCAGTTAGACGAAACTAAACTAGATGAATACCAGGACGAAACTGGATTTCACACACGGGTAACGAGGCGAAACTCGACCCAAAGCAAAGTGATGAGAGTGCATGTTTCTCAAAGCACCTGCTGGTCTCAGATCAATGGATAAACAGTAACGAAAACTAATAGAAGAATCCAAGGAACAAAAGAGACTGATTTCAAACCAGGGACGCAGTACGAACATTGCACTCGGTAAACGAACACCGTCAAGGGGTCCAAGGTATGAAAGCAAAAACGAGACGAAACTCGACTCAATAACTAGTTAGGCGAAACTAAACTAGATGAGTACCAGGACGAAACTGGATTTCATGCACAGGCGACGAGGCGAAACTCGACCCAAAGCGAGAGTGATGAGAGTGCATGTTTCTCAGAGCACCTGCTGGTCTCAGATCAATGGATAAACAGTGAAGAAAACTGATAAAAGAATCCAAGGAACAAAAGAGACTGATTTCAAACCAGGGACACAGTACGAACACTGCACTCGGTAAACGAACACCGTCAAGTGGTCTAAGGTATGAAAGCAAAAACGAGATGAAACTCGACTCAATAACTAGTTAGGCGAAACAAAACTAGATGAGTACCAGGACGAAACTGGATTTCATGCGCAAGGCGAGGAGACGAAACTCTGAGCTCATCCCAAAGCAAGGGGATTAGGGCGTACACCTAAAAACCTGCTGAAAGTGAATATCAGGACAAAACTGGTATTCGAAAGGTGCATCAATAGACATTGGAATGAACCGGAGAGGGTAGTGAAGACTAAACCCGAGAAGACCACGCCAGGGAAAAACTGAACTACAGTCAAGAGTAGACACTCAAATAAACAAATGATTGACATCAAAAGGATATTGATATGGGGAGGAAACCGAGATAATGAGGACGAAGACCTCGTTGGGGATTTAACTTGAAGTATTAGAAAATTCACTGGGAACAACAGAAACAATAATGGCTTATGTTCTGATGCATGTTTGAATTTCTTTTTTATATAGTGCAATGTTCCATATAATGGAAATGCTACGTGTTTTGGTATATGCAATGTTATGATGCATGTTTAAAAGTTTCACTGGGGAAATGGCCAATTGAGAAGCCATTAACCAAGAAGTCAGGATCTGTCATGACTTGCAAAAATAAATTGCAAAATCTAAAGGAGAGGAGAAAATACGGGGAACCGCTAGAGAGGGAACCTCGAAGAGATTAAGCTTCGCGAGGAATAACAATTGAGTAACTAGTAGAAACGGGCCACAAACATTGAGAGGAGCTGCAAAAATAAATTGCAAATTCCTAAGGAAGATCATATCGACACTGTAGCTTCTGGAGGGGGACGTCGTCTGAAGATTAGACATTGAGGGAGAAGATCAGGGCAAGACAGTAATCTCTGGAAAAGACAGCGCGCGGCCGTGTTGAGGATGACAACAAACCCGACGTGAGGAAACCTTTGCTGGGGGAACAAAGCTCTGTTGAGGAAACGGGATTCCACCGGGGAGACAGAACTCCGTTGAAGATTTTTGTTGGAGAGATTTATTTGAATGCGATCATTGGATGGATCATGCAGATAGTCACACAGTATCGACCTTACTAGGGATAAGGAAAGATCTTAACATAAGGATGCCCCAATCAACAGACTGGCTGGGAAACGAGAGGTCATGGCGAGGGATCTCTGTTGGCAACTTCGTTGGGGATATGCGATATCCTCAAACCCGGAGCCTCAAAATGAAGCCTTTTAAAAGATGATTCCTGGGGCAACAAAACTTCGCTGCGGAAACAAAACTTCACTGGGGGTAGGTAAAGTCCTATTCAAGCATGGGCTCTATCTATTAGAAGAAAGACAAACATTCCCTTCCTGACAATCATTAAGCTCTTTGCAGGTGTTTAACGTGTAAACTCTTTTTTGATGTCAAACAAATGTTTTGCATGCCGAAAGATGTTTATTTTGGGAATGACAGACCTGATGCGGTGATTATTTAATCCTTGAAGTTTGAAAAAACTTAACAAAGTGTCGCATCTCTGTTGTGAATGAATCACTAGCTAGAGTGCAAAAATTTCAAAACTTTTCTTCCCTTTCTCTTTTTTTCAAAAAAAAACGAGTCAAGATGTGGGTGATAAGATACCAACATGGATATGCAACACATATTTGGGAGTTTAGAAAACGTTATCCTGTTGTAGTATGCTTTCGAGTTAAACCCTTGTTTCAGTTAGGACTTTTAGAGGTTGTAACGTGTCCTGGTTCGAGGTTTTTAGAAGAAAAAAAAGTTTTTCAAGGCTCAAGTTATTTGGTGCCCACCCCCTTCGTGATATTCTCTTGTCCTAAGTTCAGCTGACTTATCACAAGCATTCATCTTTCAAAAGGATTTATAATGGTTGAGTGATCACGACAAATTCTCCAACATGATTGTCACTTAAATTTTGCTGCTTTTGTTTGTTTTTTTTATATTATTGTTCCTCTTCTTTTGATGAAAATTTTATTGAATAATCTCTCTTTTTTGGCCTTTTAGGCTCTCTTTTCCCTAACTTTTGCCTGGACAAAATCTTTTGAATTTCAATTTTGGGAGTCCAGTGGGATGCCCTAACTTTTGCCTAAGCGACTTGTTTTCAAGTTTTGACTTAGCGGGGATTTTTGTTTCTTTCTTATTCATACTTTCCACTTCGAACAAGTCAATGTGACTTTAGGTCTTTTAGCTTTTTCTTTCTTTCTCTTTCTTTTTTTTGAAGAAAACAAATGCCTCATTCCTTGGTCGACGAGGGATAGCCATTATTGTATCGATTTGATCTCGACCTCAGGACTTTGTGAGGAAATGAACATCGTGTTTTAGACATTTTTCTTGATTTCATGATGCGAAAAATGTGGTGATCCTCAGATGGGACATTCCTTCTGAAAATCGAATGCTTGGTCAAATTAACTGAACATCTACCCTGCCCCTGGTTTAAAAAAAAGGTTTTTCTTTTTAATGGAAAAGAAACTCCTACTTCGAAGGCTCAGAGGGGCTAACGAGGGTCTAACTCCCTTATATATATGGTGTTTGGGGATTGAAACAATGCTTGTACATCGTTAATGGGGTTCTACTCAAAAGCATACCACTACAGTCATCGTTTTTAGCTAAAATCTTTCCTCCAAACTCTTGGCTAAGCAAAAGAATTGGCACAGTTGGTATCAAAATGCCCGAAAAATCGATTAAAGAGTGATACTGGATGGATTAAGTAAAATGAAACAATTTTTTTTCTTCAAGGCAAAAATATTCAACGCATCAAGACTGACATTCGGCCATAAACAAAATCCTATATGCAGACAATGCTAAAAGAATCAATCAAGATGACACATGAAAGTGCGGCAAAGAAATGTAATAAAAGCCATTACGGGGAAGAAATATCTCCAACTAGGTTCGCCGATCTCGCCGACCTGCCGTAATCTTGATATTACCCTGACCCAAGACCTTTACCAACAGCACGGAGTTGTGAAACAAATTGGCAAGGCATCCACCAGTAAAGTGAATGAGAATCCCATCAATCAAAGAAACAAACATACCCCTTGCACAGTAGTAGTTGTGTTTGTTATCCGTGTTTCAAGCGATCAACTGACCATGACTTAGATTACCATTTCCATGTAAGGTCCACGAAGTTTATATGCACATGCTTATCAAAAATATTGGACGTTTTCGGAAACAAAATAGTAAAAAGGGAGAAAAGAAACGTATACGTATACTTGAAAGAAGATATTCTATTGATTTTGAGAAATCAGCCTGTGAAAAAGGCATTTACATTTGGAAGCAAGTAATTACAAAATCAAAGCAAACAAGTGTTTACAAATGGCAATGTGAATGTGAATATCCATCGAGTCCCAACTCTGCTATGACTCTTATGACTCTCACGCTTTCATCTTCCTGCTTTCAGACAGATCATTCTTGGATTAGCTTTGAGCTTATGCCAGGTGATGGAATGAAAGAAAGAAACAAAGGGTCTCATGTTGAGCGTAGTCATTTGCTTTAAGTCCCTAACTTTTGCCTGAATCGCCCTTTCGGGTTTTCGATTCACCAGGACACCCTCTTTTTTCCTAAACCACCCTTTCGGGTTTTCAGTTTAGCGGGTTTTTATTATTTTTTATGCAAAGAATTTTTTAACTACGTCAACATTTACAGGGAGAGGGAAGTGCTCTCCATCCATAGTTGTGAGCATCATCGCTCCTCTAGAAAAAACTTTTATGACCACGAAAGGACCTTCATAAATTGGAACCCACTTGCCCCTGGGATCTCCCTGGGGGAGAATTATCCTTTTTAGCACAAGGTCACCTAGCTTGTAACACTGAGGTCGTACCCTCTTATCAAAAGCTTTCCTCATCCTTTGCTGATATACTTGACCATGACATACAGCCGTCAACCTCTTCTCATCAATAAGTTTCAACTGATCCAGCCGATTCTGTACCCATTCACTTTCATCCAACTCAACATCCCTCATGATCCTAAGAGAAGGAATCTCGAATTCTACCGGCAATACCGCTTCCATGTCGTAAACTAAAGAAAATGGGGTTGCCCCAGTCGAAGTACCCACAGTGGTGCAATAACCATGCAAGGCGAAAGGCAACATCTCATGCCAATCTTTATAGGTTACCACCATCTTCTGTACGATCTTCTTAATATTCTTATTGGCCGCTTTGACAGCACCGTTAATCTTTGGTCGGTATGGGGAAGAGTTATGATGCTTGATTTTGAAGGACTCACAAAGCTCCTTCATCATCTTGTTGTTCAAATTATACCCATTATCAGTAATGATCTTTTCAGGCACTCCGTAGCGACAGATAATACTGTGCTTAATGAATCGAGTTACCACATGCTTGGTGACATTGACATAGGATGCAGCTTTGACCCATTTTGTAAAATAATCGATGGCAACCAGAATGAAACGGTGCCCGTTGGATGCAGTCGGTTCAATTTTGTTGATCATATCAATTACCCACATTGCAAACGGCCAAGGGGAAGTCAAGACATTCAAAGGTACTGGCGGCACATGCACTTTATCAGCATAGACTTGACATTTGTGGTCAACCCGTGCATGATTGTAACAGTCAGTCTCCATGGTGGACCAATAATATCCTGCTCGCAAAATCTTTTTAGCCATGGTATGCCCGTTGGAATGAGTCTCGAAATCACCTTCATGTATCTCTTCAATGATTCTAGATGCCTCTTCCTTGTCAACACATCTGAGCAGTAAATCGTCATGATGCCTTCTATACAACACACCACCACTGAGAAAGAACTTGGCTGAAAGTTTTCTCAAAAACTTCTTATCTGTGACGGACACATCTTCAGGGTACTCTTGTGTTTCAAGATATCATTTAACATCATAAAACCAAGGATTACCATCTGATTCCAAACTAGCCTCAAAACAGAAAGCTGGCTCACTCAAACTTCTTATGGTAATGGAAGGTGCCTCATTAGCCCACTTAACCTTGAACATGGAGGACAAAGTCGCCAGTGCATCAACTAGATTGTTTTCTTCTCTGGGAATGTACTCAAACGTGATCTCTTCGAAGTACGGAATCAACTTCATAACATGCTCACGATATGGAATTAGGTTCTGATGGCGAGTCTCCCAATCTCCATTAATCTGGCTGATAACAAGATTGGAATCCCCGTAAACTTTCAAAAATTTGATGCGCAGGTCGATCGCCGCTTCAATGCCATAAATGCAAGCCTCATATTTGGCCATGTTGTTAGTGCAATCGAAACAAATACGAGTTGTGAAAGTAATGTGGTATCCCTCAGGGGAAGTGATAATAGCTCTGACGCTGTTGCCGATGGCATTGGAGGCACCATCAAAAACAAGCATCCAACGTGATCCCGGCTCGGGCCCTTCGTCTGGATCTGGCATATTACAATCCCGAATATACACAATTTCCTCATCTGAAAAATCAAACTTCATCGGTTCATAATCGTTCATGGGCTGATGAGCAAGATGGTCGGCCAGTACACTACCCTTAAATGCTTTTTGAGTAGTGTATTGGATATCATATTTGGTGAGTATCATCTTCCAACGGGCTACCCTGCCTATAAGAGCTGGCTTCTCGAGAATGTACTTGATTGGATCCATTTTTGATATCAAGTAGGTGGTGTGAGTTAACATGTATTGCCTCAAACGTTTGGCGGCCCAGGCAAGTGCACAACAAGTCTTTTCCAGTAATGAGTACCTTGACTCGCATTCCGTAAACTTCTTGCTCAAGTAGTAAATAGCCTACTCTTTCTTCCCTGTCTCGTCATGTTGACCGAGGACATAACCCATTGAGCTCTCCAACACAGTTAGATACATGATTAGTGGCCTTCCTTCCACTGGCGGCATGAGTATCGGAGGTTCCTACAAATACTCCTTTATTTTGTCAAAGGCCTTCTGACAATCCTCATTCCATTTCACTGTCTGACTTTTCTTCAACAACTTGAACAAAGGTTCACAGGTGGCTGTGAGATGAGAAATAAATCTAGAAATGTAGTTTAACCTTCCCAAGAAACCACGTATTTCCTTCTCTGTCCTTGGTTCAGGCATTTCCTATATCGCTTTTACCTTGGTCGGGTCCACCTCGATACCTTTTTCACTTACAATAAAACCCAACAGCTTGTCGGATCTCACCCCGAAGGTGCAC
This sequence comes from Vicia faba, assembly GCA_948472305.1. Taxonomy (NCBI): domain Eukaryota; kingdom Viridiplantae; phylum Streptophyta; class Magnoliopsida; order Fabales; family Fabaceae; genus Vicia; species Vicia faba. The sequence continues at coordinate 1,080,945,146 of OX451736.1, read as the reverse complement.
TTATTCGGATTCAACCTCAGCAAGAACTTCCTTAGTCTCTCGAACAATTTTTCCAGATGAACAAGATGTTCCTCTTCCGTGTCAGACTTAGCAATCATATCGTCCACATATACCTCAATCTCTTTGTGAATAAAATCATGAAAGAGAGTGACCATGGCGCGCTGATATGTTACCCCGACATTTTTCAAACCAAACGGCATCACTTTATAGCAGAAAGTTCCCTAAGGCGTGATAAATGTTGTCTTCTCCATATCCTCCGGAGCCATCTTAATTTGATTATAACCTGAAAAACCATCCATGAACGAAAACACTTTGGAATGAGCAGTATTATCGACCAACACATCAATATGCGGAAGAGGGAAGTCATCTTTAGGGCTGGCCCTGTTCAAATCCCTATAATCCATGCACATCCTAACCTTACCATCCTTCTTGGGCACAGGCACAATATTTGCAATCCATGGCGGATAATTGATGACCTTTAAGAAATTCGCGTCCAACTTCTTTTGGACCTCCTCTTTGATCTTCTTGGACATCTCAGGATGAGTTCTTCGGAGCTTTTGCTTGACAGAGGAACAACCTTCTTTGAGCGGTAGTCGATGCACCACTATGTCTGTATCTAACCCAGGAATATCCTCATAAGACCAAGCGAAGATATCAGAATACTCACGGAGTAGCTCAATCAATCTGACCTTTATACTTCCTTCGAGATCTGCCCCTATCTTGACTTCTCTTCTTACCTCTTTTGTGCTAATATTCACTACCTCAATCGAATCCTGATTCGGCTGGATAACCTTCTCCTCTTGTTTTAACAATCTTGCTAATTCCTCAGGAAGATCACAATCCTCATATGCTTCTTCTCCAGCTTGATAAATAGGAGTATCAAAGTCATAATGAGCCATAGCAGATTCGTTATCAGTATGATCGGTGGTGGAAGTGCATCTACATGAATGACATTTTGGCGTTTTTTAGTGACAGTGTGTGAAAAGAGAAACATTGCCATTCAAATAAAAAAGAAATGGAGCAAAATTTTAAATGCAAAAAACATCCTTTATTTCATGATAAACTTTTGAAAATAAACATGGTGGCCCTACACAAATGATCCACTACGCCTTGGGCAAAGCGTAGGAATTATGATATGATAATAAAAGGAAACAAGAAAATTACTCCTCAGCGCTTTAAACTTGGATAACCTCCACAGAAGTCCAATTGTTGAGTGTCTGGCCTGGAATACTTGGACGAATCCAATCTTAGATATTGTAGCCATCAACCCTATCGTCGCCAACTGCATTGACGTGTCCTTCTTGATTAGCACAAGGACGGGAAAACTTCACATGAGTAGATAAACTAGATGCTCTGGGAGTTGCACTCTACTGATCTGAGCTAAAACCAAGACCAAATTTATCAAATTTTGGAGTAACGTCCAGCACCTGACCCCAACCTTCAGGGTTTCCATTTTCCACCATAGCTCTCGCATCCTTGAGAGAAGACATAATAGTTTCAGGTTTCCTTTTCTACTCTGGAGGGGGAAAATTGACAGCATGAACTGTCTCAAACGCCTGAAATGGAGTCTCATGTATCTCGCCTTCAACTTCAACATAGCGGAATGATGTCAAATGACTCACGATGTACTCTTCCTTGCCGCACGCAGTTATCACCTTTCCCTCTGCAGGATACTTGAGTTTCTGATGAAGAGTAGAAGTGACTGCCCCTGCTTTATGAATCCACGGCCGCCCCAACAAACAACAATACCCTGGTTGTATGTCCATCACAAAAAATGTAGTCACGAAGGTGCGAGGACCAACCTTGATTGGTAACTCCACCTCCCCAAACACTGACCTTCGAGACCCATCAAACGCCTTCACCATTAAATCACTAGGGCGCAGCTCCAGTCCAGAATAATCAATTTTCATCAACACTGACTTAGGTAATACATTCAAAGACAATCTTGTATCCACCAAAACCCGAGATAAAGTAGTTCCCCTGCACTCCATTGAAATATGCAACGCTTTGTTATGGTCTCGCCCTTCCGGAGGAAGATCAAAATCTGTGAAGCTCAGACCGTTCCCGGAAGATATGTTAGCATAAACGTTCTCAAACTGATTGATTGTTATCTCATGTGGCACGAACGCATTCTTTAACAACTTCATCAAAGCATTTATGTGAGGTTCAGAATAAATCAACAGAGAGAAGATAGACATCTTAGATGGAGTGTGGCTCAGATGATCAATTATGCTATAATCACTCTTTCTGATGATTCGCATTAACTCTTCAACCTCATCAGGAACTGAAGAAGCTTCTGGTATCGGAATTGGTTGAGTCACATCGGCCGGCGTAACCCTCGGATTACCAATCATTGCCTGTTGTTTTCCTTTTTCTCTTGCAGAAGCATCTTCCGCATCTTGCATATTGGAAGGACCAAATACTCTCCCGATTCTAGCCATTCGACCCACACCAGAAAAGTTATGAACTTCCTCTTCATTACCTTCAGCATGTTCTTCCTCAGACGAACGGATACTTACCTCCTGCTTCACCCCATGGTAATAAACGTCGGCACCATAATGCCATGGGATGGCCTTATCACTGGTATACGGCATGGGACCAGGTACCGTAATTATCAAAGGAGGTGCCCTAGATGGGGCAGGAATACGCACAGGGGTGTAAGGAATAGATACCACAGCAACATCTTCTTCAGTAACCTTACGGTAGCTCAGTTTTCTATCGAACTGTAGGGAACTCTCCTTTATCATCAACTGGATACTGGATTTTAAATCATCACAGCCCTTCGGTTGTTCTCTACATTTGGCACACTCTGAAGTACAACCCGGGAAAATAGAATTTTCAAGCAAATACCTCTTAACATACCACAATGGAGTAGTTACTTGTTCCACATTCATGATTAAATTCAACACTTCACAATTATCATCAATCATATTAACAACACCCCCTCCATGCCTAGGCATTGGGTTCTGAGTAACATTCGGACCAGTCACTGGAGTAAACTCAATTGCCTTAGCATCCAACAAGTCTTGTATCTTGCACTTCAACGCAAAGCAATTGTCAGTAGAATGACCAACTCCACCTGAATGGAATTCACATCTTGCGTTAGCATCATAGTTAGGAGGAAGTCTTACGGGTGGTGGTGGCATATTTCTTAAACCGATCAACTTCAAATCAAGCAAATAGTGGAGTGCTTCAGTAAGAGATACTGGCAAGGGATTGAATTTTATGGGCTGTCTCTGTTGTTGATTATTATACTGATGGGGAGCATCTTGCTGTCTTTATTGTTGAGGCACTGTATTCGGTCTCTGCTGCGGAGGAGCATTAACAGGAATAGAAACAGCATTGATTTATTGGTGCTGACGATCCTCTCTTCTTCCTCTATGAGAGTAAACCGCACTCGCGTTGCCTTCCCTTTTCTTAGGGTAAGTGTTGAATGGTTTCTTACTGCCCCCTGATGAGCCACTAGAACCTCCAATCTGAATTTTCCCCAATTTCATACCTACCTCAATTCTTTCACCAGCCATAACCAAGTCTACAAATCCTGCCGAAGTACTTCCTATCATGTGCTCATAGAATGGCCCTTGTCGGGTACTCATAAACATATCAATGAGTTCTCTCTCCATGAGTGGAGGTTGAACCCTCGCAGCCAACTCACGCCACTTCTGAGCGTATTCCTTGAAAGATTCTCTTGGTCCCTGTGACAAATTCTGTAACTGAGTGCGATTAGGCGCCATATCCACATTGTACTGATAATGTTTGACAAAAGCCCGAGCAAGATCATTCCAGCAACGAATATGGGTTTTCTCCAACTTCATGTACCACTCCAGGGATTCCCCAGATAGGCTATCTTGGAAAAAATGAATCAAAAGCCTCTGCTCCTCAGTATGCACCGACATCTTTCGAAAATAAGCAGTTGCATGAGTAACAGGACATGACGTTTCGTTGTACTTTTCAAATACAGGAGGCTTGAACTTTGGAGGAACTTTCACCTCAGACACCAACCCGAGATCATTAGCATCCATACCAAGGACTCCTTGCCCTTCCACAACCTTCAGACGTTCTTCCAACAACCGATACTTCATATCCTCAACCTGAACTTCCAGCTCTGAACGCTGAACAGAAAACTGATCTTCATCCTAATCAAAGTCATAATCTTGCTCCTGATAGCCCCTTACACCGCCTTGATTATCTCTTCTGTTCCCCACAAGACGAGGTTCCGGAGATGGGGGAAACTGCCCCACATTGCGCACAAAAGGGTTTCCAGGCATCCCGTGAAAATTTCCAACAGGCTAATCTTGCACATCCCCCAATCCTACAGAAATGTCCATATAGAGCCCTTGATTTCCACCATCCCCTGGATAGCAGTGCTGGTTATTGACAATGGCAACCAGTTCCTCTTGTCGGCGATTCACATTGGTGATGACCTCCATGAACTGGGTCATCTGAGTAGCCATCTGGGCCCTCATTTCAGCGAGTTCAGCTTGAACTTGTTCCATCTGTCTTGGCAAATTGTTTCTGGTGGAATATTGATGAATAGTCGTCTTGAATTCTGAATAAAGAAAAGCAGAAGAATAAGAATATCTTCTTGAGATAACCTGTAATGTTATGAAATGCATGATGTGCATGATATGTTTGTCATTTCCCGGTATTCAAGAGTCCTTTTATTCATCAGTCACGGCGTGTAACCAAAGATCAAACATACAATCAAAGGGGGGGGGGAAAGGACAAAAAGACAAACACTTCAATTATTTACAAACAAAAGAAACAATGTTCGAGTGACTTCGGACATTTAAGAGTGTAACAATAAAATACGTGTTTCAGAGTAAACTTAACAAAAAAAACTGAAAAAACAAACAACGGTCCCTTCCAACAATCCTGGGGATGACCAAATACACCAAAAGTAAGTAACAAAAACCAAATCTCCGGAATAAGACACGCTTCAAGGTGTTGACAATACTCTTCAAGCCTGAATTTCTCCTTCAAAAGTTGTGATGTAACTACTTTACTTTCTTGAAACCGATCCTCTGCGACACGTCTCTGTGCTACTTACTTCTTAAGCTGAGCATCTTTGTCTTTGAGTTGTTTCTCCAAGTTTTGAATCTTCTTCCTGCAGCTATTCTCAGATGCATAAAGCTTCTGGCACTCTTGTTGGGTCTTACTCAACTCTTATTCCATTTCAGCATGAGACCTTTTCCTAAAACTGGTTGCATCAGAAGTTTCCCCTTGAGCTTCTTTGAGTTTGCGAGCTAAGTCGGCCCTTTCTTGATCTACCCAATAAAGTTTCATCCCTGCCTCGCGGTCTTTTGCACGAAGTTGGATGTTCTCAACATGAACCTGGGTGAACACCTCGGTAGGCAGCGTGTTACTCAGAACAGTAGGAGGTTGCTCACATATAGGATCCGACCTTGCAAATGGTAACCGTAAAATCTTAACCCTGGCTATAATCCATTCCAAGTAAGGAACTCTAGCAATAGGAACCTTCTTGCCCAAAGTAGTTCTATCCTTCTTGTGAATTCCCTTCCAAGCACTTGTCACTCTTTTCAACATCACAAGATCACTTCCTATAACAAAATACACTAATTCAGACACCTCATCAACCTTTGGCGGTCCATCCATTGTATATCCTAATTGACGATAAGCAAGCACAGGATTATAGTTGATACACCCCTTAGTTCCTATGAGGGGAACGTTAGGGAAATCTCCGCAGCTAGTGATAATACTTTGTACTTCCCCCATGTCATAATTCCACCGGATATCAAATTAAGTAAGGTTGACAAGTCTTGATGACCATCAGAGAGAATGTCTGGTATCCACGAAAGGGCCACTTACCGGTAGGTGCAAATTAAACCTTTGATACAACATTGAATGACATAAACTTACATTACCTCCTTTTCCATGCCTGAAATGAATGGTGTAAAGAGTATCTGCCAAGAGTGTCGGTACCGGGTTCTTATTTCTAAAAACACAAATAGCTGTCAAATCCACAAAATTTCTCTTTCGAGGGAAGAGAATGATCCTGTATATCATGAGAGCAAACAGAGAGCTGAAGTCACTCCAATTCCCTTTCTTTGCCCAGTCTTCAGCTTTCTTCACTAAGAAATCCAAATAAAACTCAGTAGTATCCTCACTTGAATTCCAATTGTCTTTCACCTCTTTCCAACTCAAATGAAGAATTTCAGCAATAACTTCGAACTTCGGCTTCTCCGGCACTTGGACGAAAGGAATTTCATCGGAAAACTTGATATTAAGTAGGTACGCGTACTCTTCTAGTGTGGGAACCAATTGATAATCTTGAAAAGTAAAACACTGTAATTCCTTGTCATGGAACTGGAAGAGGGTGATCAAATCCATTGGGTCAACTGGAGTGTTAAGGATTAGTAACAAATTGCCATAATTTTTGTTGAAATTATTCAGAACATCACCCTTCAAATAAGAACTCAACCTCTTCAATTCGGACACATCAATAGTTGGAATCTGATAAGCGAATGTATGCCTGTTGGGCTCTTTAACACGAACTGAATCAAACTCATCTGATGGGAGGCCAGCCATTTTTGATGGAAAGAAGACTCTTGAATGTCCCTGGGATATGACATGCACATGCTAGTTATTTTTTGTACATCATTTTTTAGAAATAAATATGCTATGATGCAACATGACAGGATCAAAGTTTCACACTGGATCATGGTTGGACCATTACAGAACAGCACCACTCAAGATCAAAAGAAAATCCCAAAGCTTCAAAATTATCATGGGAACCTGAGTCACCTTCATAACACAAAGTCACCAACAGTACTTGTACCTGTAAGAAAAGTTTTCCCGCCCCTCTCACGGGTGTAGTCTAGGTCAGGGTAAGGTTAAAAGCCAAATCAGAGTAAAAGGGCTCGACTGTCGGTATTATCATACGATAACACCTATCTGAACCACCTCTGAAGTCATGGGTCTCATGGTCAGGTCTACAAAGCATCCGCCTCATAGCTGCCATGGCCACTCTATTCCTAGTTCCTATGAAATTCACTCATAGCCTGAGTATGAGGCCTTTTACCTCATGGAATAACCCACCCACCAAGAAATCCAGAAACCAAACAGTCCAGCCAAATCCAGTATGCAGAAAGTAAAGCGCACATAGGATGCAATGCAAACAGATAAATATGCAAAGCGGTAAAATAAACACCCAAAAAAGAAAACAAACAAGAGCTAGGATCGACTCCGGGATGGACCAGCAAGAGGTCAACATGTCCCCAGTGAGGTCGCCAGCTGAAACAACCCGGCTGTACCTGTCATCTGGATGTAATGAAACATCAATGAAGTCGCCACCGAACGTCTTTTATCCCGCTGAAAGGGAAAGTTAAACATCGAAAAAACCTGAAAAGGGAGAAATCATGGTCTTTCGATCGAGAGATCGGGTAAGGGAGTCTATTACGCGAGGGGAAGGTATTAGCATCCCACACGCCCGTAGTACTCTATGGTATCCACTCTTGTTGTCTAATCTAATGGGTGTGGTCAAAACCTATGTTTATGGCTTAAAACTAAAGGGAATACATGCGAAAGAAAAGAAGAAAACAATGTAGGGAAAATAAAAGACGTGCTCGTTTGAGCCCTACCCCAATGCCTACGTATCCCTTTTAAGGAATCAGAGCAGCCGTAGTTCGGCTTACATATTTTGGTTGGTTTGTGTTTTTTAGTTAAGACAACAAAAACAGTCAAGATGGCAAAACATCAAATGAAACAACAAACAAATAAGATGGTAAAACATCGACTAAATAATAACACAGTAACATGTCAAAGATGGCGAAACATCAAATGATAAAACATTACACCTAACAAATGACATTGAGAGTCAAAGTAGAATAACCAACATATGCAATGGTGAAACATCGGCTTCAAACAAATGTGCGATGGCGAAACATCGGCTAAAAGATAACAAAGCATCATGGCAAAGATGGCGAGACATCAATAAAACGGATGACAAAACATCACACCTAACAATGATATTGAGAATCAAAGTAGGATAACAAACATGTGCGATGGCGAAACATCGGCTTCAAACAAGTATTCGATGGTGAAACATCGTCTATAAGATAACAAGGTATCATGGCAAAGATGGAGAAACATCAATAAAACGGATGACAAAACATCACACCTAACAATGATATTGAGAATCAAAGTAGGATAACAAACATGTGCGATGGCGAAACATCGGCTAAAAGATAACAAGATATCATGGCAAAGATGGCGAAACATCAATAAAATGGATGACGAAACATCACACCTAACAATGACATTGAGAATCAAAGTAGGATAACAAACATGTGCGATGGCGAAACATCAGCTAAAAGATAACAAGATATCATGGCAAAGATGGCAAAACATCAATAAAACGGATGACAAAACATCACACCTAACAATGATATTGAGAATCAAAGTAGGATAAAAAACATGTGCGATGGAGAAACATCGGCTAAAAGATAACAAGATATCATGGCAAAGATGGCGAAACATCAAATGATAAAACAACACACCTAACAATGACATTGAGAGTCAAAGTAGGATAACCAACATGTGCAATGGCAAAACATCGGCTTCAAACAAATGTGCAATGGCGAAACATCGGTTAACCAAGTTTAAAAACAAATCCAAGAGGCGCACAAACAAATAAGATTGATTTGTATCTTTTACTTTGAAGAAGGGTTTGAACTTATTAGAGGTGTTTTATGATTTGCCAAGAAAACAATTTTTGTTTTGAGATGCAAAATGCAAAGGAAGGAAAAACAACTAAGGGAAACTAGCCTAGCACTATCCCTAGTGTTATCATACAATGGTTGACCCTCAGGTTGAGGATAAAGGAAAACCCTACCTTAATTCCCATGTCAAAGGAAGCTTAACAAACTATCCTACATGGAACATGCAATGAGAGCGAAGTTGTGATCTCAATTTCTAAATTGAGTGACTCATCGATCAACAATTAAAGAAGAAAAACAATAAACATCCTATAGGGAACATGCACTGAGAGCGAAGTCGTGATCTCAATTTCTAAATTGAGTGACTCATCGATCAACAATTAAAGAAGAAAAACAATAAACATCCTATAGGGAACATGCACTGAGAGCGAAGTCGTGATCTCAATTTCTAAATTGAGTGACTCATCGATCAAAAGTTAAAGAAACAAACACAACACATGTATCAGACAAAAAAAAACCAGAGGGCCTCCTGACGTATATCAGCAACAGAGGTCCCATCATGCAACATAGAACTATGAAAATAGAAGAAAGGAAATAGTGCAATACCAAACGGATAACTATCTGTAGCAACTGAGCAAGAATAAAAGAAACCCAGAGAACTTCAAGCAAGCTGGCATCAGTAGACAAATCAAGTCAGAAATTACGCCATCAGGATGTAAGTATTGAGATTTTCATATATGAACAGATCCCATGGGAAATGTATAGCATTCATAGTCATATATATATACCTTGCATAGACTATCAACTATGCCAAACACAAGAGCAGTGCCAATATAATAAGTTGTGTTCCACAAATAAAGTGAAACACAGTAGCCTCAAGTCAAAAATGGAAAACCTTTCTCAAAGTACCTCTCACATTCAACAGCCAAGTTAGTATTACCATAAATTGAATGATGACTCACATAAGGGATGGATGATGACACCATAATGAAATTAGAAAACATGATAACAACTATCAAAACATTAGATATGATAGATAAAAAGAAAGCAGGCATATGCACAATTTGGTCAAAAGTTAGAGGAATGTTGCTCCTTTCTATCACCATGTTGAGTTGACAATTGAATATCAATCAAGGATCATGGAAGCTTGAGAAGAATACAATCAAATACCATGAAGGTCAGTAGCAACCACAATTCATTCATGCACAATTAATTCATCACAGCTCACAAGCATAATAGAAGAGGAATCTCACACAATGCATCAAAAGGTTCAATCATTCAAACATGGGGCATTAAGTGAAATGACTTGAGTTTATGTGGATAAAAACATCCAACATGATCATTATATGCCCAATCATAGGCCTCACCCAAGTTCATTGGTCATCAAGCAAATTGCAACAAGATATGCAACATTAATTGGGTACCTTCACTTCAAAAATACATCAAAAATAGAAAAGGATCTCAATAATTCAAACCAAAAATTTCTTAGCATATTTGAAGTGTGTAGAAGTCATAAAGCAAGTCTTAAGTTCATGAATAGTTGAGGAAGGGGTCAAATGAGGCCCAAAGTTCAAAACTAGTTGGCCAAACTATCAAAACTAGACAAGTTTTCAAAATAATTCATGGAAAAATATCAAACCAAGTCAAATAATTCAAGAAAAATGGTTTTCAGATCCTAAATACATTTATGAACCATAATCAAGACCTAAGTTCCATTGAAAATCCAGGGCATAATGGTTTTGAAAATGAAACTTGCAATGTAAGCTACAAAACCCTAATTGTTTGAATTTTAATCTTAAATATTAATTAGGTAGGATCAAAATTCAAACAATTCAAAACAAGATCATGCAAATCACAAGGAAACCCTAAATGTCAGAATACACATTTTTTCACATTTTTTGAATTAAAGAAAAGTCAAAAATAAAATCAAATTCAAACAATTAATCAATTAAACAAATAGTCACATCTCAAAATAAAATTTTAATCAAAAGTCAGAATAATATCCAACCAAAATTATATTCAAATATTATAATTAAAAACACACATCCCTGATTTTTTGTGGAATTTTTGAATTAAAGAAAATATTAAAATAAAAATCAAACAAACAATTAACAATTAAACTATTATTTAAAGGCAAAAATGCAAACCCTTGCCAAAATTCACAAAAAGGTCAAAGTAAAATTATATTCAGACTCTATGATTAAAAACAAATTTGTATGATTTTTTTGAGGATTTTTGGATCAAGAAAAATATTAAAATAAAATTGTGAAACAAAAGAAATCAAATAAACTTCTCAAATTAAATTTCTAATCAAAAATAGAAAAAAAAATGCTAAACAAAAATCAGAATGATATTCTAAATAATTTTAAGAGTTCAAAACATTTTTTATGGAATTTTTAGATCAAAAGAACTATTAAAAATAAAAATAATCATGGAACAAACAATTAATTAAACTTATGAAATTTTAAACCAATCAAAACATTTTAAAAAATTCCAAAAAAATATGAAAAATACTAGAAATTATTATTGGCCTATGGTAATTTTTTCATGATTTTTAAAAATGTTTTGATCACAAAATAAAATCAAACATAATACCAAATAAAACAAATAATTCAAATAAGACAATTATTCAAATGGACCAATCAAAATGCGCCACCACATCATCTTCAACCTCCGAACCAACTCAAAAACGCGCGCAAGACTTGTTCCTAGGGCTCATGTTCAGATCCATCATACATACTCATTTCTCCACCAAAATTAATGAAATCAAGTGCAAATTAAAGCTAACATATCATACTTCATTATGCAATTCGAATCAAATCGAAACATCAACTACATCATTCACAATCAAGCCACAAAAATGAGCAAAAACATTCTGAATCAGAAATTTCAGAGCACTCAATCATGCATAATTCAGCGAATCAAACATTATAAAACTTCAGAAACTTTCAAACAACATCAGTGAACACTAATCCAAGCCCAAACACATCAATAAACAAATACATCTCAAAAATCAAAGTTTAGGATTATTACCTCAAGGAAAAAAGTGTTCTACTGTCTCCTTCACTCCAGGTGTAAACAAATGGTGCTAACTTGATCTCCTCCCTTCACTGAAGCTGAATCCACAAGAATTTTGAAGAAAACATAAAGGAATTGAGAGAATCGGAGCAAATTGCAGAAGAATAGTGGAAAACTCAGATCTGAAATTCTTGTAATGGGAGCGTCTTTTTTGTAAAACAAGGCTTGCCTCTTCTTATATAGAGTTAATAGAGGAGCATAGAAGTGGAAATGCAACCTCAAAGCCGTTGGAGGGAAGGATTGGAAGTTTTGGCCAAAAATGAGGATGCACATGGAGCCTGCATTTCACTCGTGTATTTGCTTCCCTTTTATGCATTTTGTGAGCCAAATGAAGTCAGAAATACATGCTCAAAATGCCAGCTCATGATTGTTTGAAATGAAGAAGTGTTGGTGAATTTGCAAAATCGGGCAAGTTTTGTATTTTTTCATTCAAGCAAGTTCAAGAAGCATATGGACATGAAATGGTGAGTGTGATGGGCCTCAGCATGTCACAAATTGTTCATGGGCTTGATTAGAAGTGAAGAGAATAGCTGAAAATGAAGTTCTCAAGAAATGGCCATTTTGCATACTTGTCAAAATTCAATAAAATGCCTCAAAATTCCAAAGTCCATAACTTGCTCATATTTTTGAATTTGGACACAAATGAGTACAATTTGGAAAGATATTGAAAAGATCTACAATCCCTTAGTTTTGAGTTTTTTCAATTGAATCCATTAAGGTCCTCAAAATTTGACATGAAACTCACTAAATTTTGAAAATGACCTATAATTTTGTGACTTCCAAGCTTTATAACTCTTGACTCTTTGCCAATTTGGACATGAAACTAAAAGGAGATGAAAGATCATCCTATTATCTTTCCAAGCATACTTCATTTGCATTTTTTTATCAAAGGTGAATAAAATATGAAGTTTTGAAATTAAGTCCTTATTTTCCAAAATTAGAAACTTTTAGGGTTTCTTCATGAACAAGTTTCAACCCAAACCTCAATATTTTTGATCCAATGATCAAAATGGACTTGAAATATGAAAAGTACACCCTTGAATTGATGGTTGACCAAAAATTCCCTTGGTTAAACTTGACTTTGACTGATTTTGACCAAAATGACCATTTTGCCCCTTTGAATCAATTGATCCACTTCCCTTCAAAATTGATGATCAAAACTTCAAACATATGATCTTCCAAATATATAGAGGCAATGTGAAAAGTTTCACTTCAAAATTATCAAGAAATCTTGATGAAATCCCAAACCCTAGTTTTGGTTAACACCTTAGGAGACTGATGAATCATCTCCAAAATTTCAAATCCTTTGGGCATCTTGACCAATTTCTTGTACAAAGACTTTTCAAATACCAATGAGATGTTGTAGCTTCCAAATCAATATTTGTACATTGATCAATAGCCTTGATCAAATAAAACCCTAATTTGATTGGTGAATCAAAAGAGTGATTCCTCTTATAGTCAATCTCAAACTTCAATCCTCTGATGATCCAAAGAGATGGATAAAATATCTCCATATATGCAAAAACTTTTGAGCTTGAAAGATCCATAGGTTTAGATGATAAGGTTCTACTTGAGCAACTTGTCAATGCAATCAACCTTCAAAGCTTGAGGAAGACTTGATAACCAAAGTATTTTGATCCCATCACAATGTATGAATGCAATGCAATATGATATTCATGATGAAACATAAGCCTAAATCAAGACGGTAAATTTTGGGGTGCAACAGACTCTAGTTGGTGCTATATCGGCATTGTATTGATACTGATGATAAAAAGCAATGGCTAGATCTTCCCATGTGTGGATGCAGGAACCCTCCAATTGATAGAACCACTCTAGTTGAGTCCCAGCCAGTCTCTCTTGGAAGAAATGGACCCATAGCTTTTTGTCGATAGCGTGCGGCTGTATCTTGCGCACGTAAGACCTTAGATGAAGTTTCGGGTAAGAAACCCCGTCATACTTGGCGTAGACCGATATTTTGAACTTATGGGGAATGACGACCCCAAGTATTAAGCCCAACTCACCAAAATCCAAACCAGGCACGGCTTGAATTTCAACATCCTTTAGTCTATCCTCCAACTGCTTGTATTTATCCTCAGCCGGAGGATATTCCTCATCAAAGTAATCTTCGTCTTCAGAATCTTGATTATTGGAACCCCTAGCGCGGGTGCTCCTTTCCTCTTCATCTTGATTTTCGTCCTCCTCGGATGACTCTTCGACTATTTGTACCTGACGAACCAGACCTTTGAATTTCTTATATGTGTTGATAAAGGCCTTCTTTTTGGTTTTCTTCTTGGCTACTAGCATAGTCATCAGCTCTTGTTTCCCCTTATCCAGGGTCAGTAAGGTCTCTTGGAACTGGGAATTCTACGCTTACAAGTCCTGTTGTGGAAAACCTGTTTATGTCATGATGCATGAAAATGCGTATGTAAATGATTTCAAGGACTTAGAATATTTAAATTTGTTTAGACAAAAGGAACAAAGATCAATTGCATTAATAAGTTCAAATTGATTACAAACATGCCTCTTGGGTTTACAATGGAGTAAATAAATACAAAATAAACTCCTAAGACAAAAAGGTCGAACACATCCTCTTCGGCGCAATGTAGGCGTTCAAACTTCGCTCTTCATGAAGATGTCTCGTAAGCTCCAAAACATTCTTTTCACTTGCATAGAACTGTGTTTTGAAGGTGTCTCATTCTTCCTTTAGCTGAATCTAAGCTCTTTGCAAATCTTCAAGAGAAGTAGGCATGTTATGATAAAGGACAGTATACAGAATATCTCCTTCGACAACAGGCTCCATGATGATAGGTAGGATGGCTTCATAAGGCATCATGAGGTTTTGGGCGTGAGTTTTCACCCACTTGAGATAAGGATCCAAAGGAATGGAGTTCTTATGCCCCAACGTCTTTCTATCAACCTTGTTAACCATACCCCGAGCTCGTATGAATCTCTGACGATAACCTTGGACATTGCTCTCATAGTCAAATGCAAATCCTTGGACAAGTGCATCATGAGGTCCATCCCTCCTAGCATACCCAAACTATCGCAAAGCCAAACAACGATTGTAGGTGATACCTCCCCTAATGCCAAGTAGAGGTACATTAGGGAATTCCCCACAACGGTCAATAATAGTAAGGTCCTCCATAGATTGAGCACACCAATAAATATCAGAATGTGTGAGTGACATTAATCTTTGAGACCATGTTAAACATTGCTCATTCTTCAACGTTGATCGAGGTAGGTGTGAAATAAACCATCTAGAGAGTAATGGAATGCAACACAAAAGAGTACCCCTTTTTTCATGGTGCGAGTGTGGAAACAATGTAGAATGTCTCCAAGTAAAGTAGGTATGGGATTACGAGAGAGAAAACCTTGATGGCATTCATATCTATGAGTTGGTTCGAATTTGGAAATAGAACCAAACCATAGATTAAAAGGGCCAAGACATCCTTAAAAGCTTGAAAACCTAAATCTTCCCAGAACAAACGAGCCTTCTCCAACATAAACTTGGCTAAGAAACCATTAACTCCACTTCTTGTCTCCCAATTTTCCACAATGTCAGATCTCTCCAAATGCAAAGCTTTAGCAATAACTTCAGGTTTTTGAGTCTCTTCTAAACCAGTGAATGGTATTTGATCAATAACAGGCACTCCTAATAATTGAGAGAATTCCTCTAATGTAGGCACCAATTGGTAGTCGGGAAAGGTGAAACAATCATGCATAGGATCAAAGAATTGGAAAAGCACGCACATCATTTCTTCGTGGAAGTTTGAAGTAGCCAAGTTGAGAAGTCGACTATATTTCTTAGTGAAAGGAGAATCTCCAGGCGCTCTTGATTCTAACTCTTGAAGTTGAGGATGCACTTTCACGAAGTTGACTCGAATGGTATTCCTACGAGTAGAAGTCATGACCTATAAAACAGAACAAAGATAAACTCCTAAATCCTTGAAATGGTTAGTGAGAATGCTTTTATGATGTTATGATGTTTATGATGACATGAATAATAATCACAAACAAATCACACAAATACCTTAGGTTTAGGATTGCATGGGTTTCATGGGTAAGTACCCTCTTGAAGTTTAGTTGGTTCAACCTGTCCTAGAAAATAATCGGGTTCTAGGGAATCTCAATATCACTTATCTTTCTTCATTGAGCATTGTTTTAGCATAATCAATCTTTTCTTGCAGCCAAAATATCCCAAAAGTCTGATCTCAATGAGCGTAGTATCGTCTATCAACCAATTGTTACCTTTCCATCGAAACCGGCAAACTCACTACTTCCTAATAGCCAAGTTGTTCAATTAAAGGTTCTAAGGTTCTTTAGTGCTTCATGACATCACTCAGTGGCCCCGTATTCTCCTTAATTCACCATAAGGGATATCGGTACCCACAAATATGTCACACTAACATAGCTATTGTCTCAACCATATTGGTCTACACTGTACAGTCTTACAATCTTTGTTATTTACCTAATGGTGTTCCCAGATCTGGGTAGAGGATCAATACAAACCCAAACAAGGACCCATAAAATGTAAAGCAAACAAATCAAACAATGAAATCAAGTAAATGTGATTTAGCTCTAAGGTAAACTTACTTTTAAGATAATCCACAGCAAAGTCGCCAGTTCTGTAATACGGTGGGAGAACTGACTTGGTTATTTTGCGTTTTATCGCAAGTGTTGCGGATAGCAAGAGTCACCATCGACTTTTCTTTTATCCAATAAGGAAAGAGTGAAAAGAACATGAAAGACCTTTGAGATATTTTCTTGAGTTCGGGGGGTAGATTATGAAAAAGGAAGGTGTTAGCACCATTTTCATCCATAGTTCTCTATGGGCTCTTAGTTTCTTGCTAGATCACTTTTGAAAATTGCTTTATTTGAAATGTGTTTATGGTGGATTTTGAAAGTATTTTTGAAAAGCGCCTTCGTTTAGGCAAACTTTGTAATGATTCTCGTCTCTATAAGAACGCATACAAAGTGTTGGACTTCTTGAAAATATTTCATGTCTTAAAAGTATTTGCTGTGTTTGAAAAGATGTTTATTTTGAAAATGGATTGTGAGCAAGCAACTAAGAACGTTCTACCTACTTAAAAAGTCTTTTGTTCATTTCCTCCTCCTTTAGATGTTGCTATCTTACCATTGATTGATAATAAGCCCTATCATTGGATGTGAAGGAACGGGTGCGAGTCATCGTATAGTCATAAAAATGCAATGTTGTGAGATACCTTAGCATTTTTCTTAAGGGTCTAAGATCATTTTGAAGGCAACATTTGAAGCGTCATCGAGGGACTACGATCTTGTATTTTTGAATGTTTTTGCTAAGGCGTCTCACATGCATAACATGACTATTTTCTCAAGGCAACAAAGTGGAGTTAACCCTAGAGGTGTAAGTGCGCAAGTGTTTATCTTTCATGCTTGATTTATCTTGGATTAGGGTTTTCTAGTCATTGATTTTATCTTTCCATACAATCCCTAATTTACTAGCATTTATATGAAAGCGATAAATTACGAAAAATAAATGTTCTACGCTATTACATCATTTGGGGATGGGGTATACATATTTACAAATGGAGATTGCAAGAAATTCAAATCTAATTATCTATTACAACCAAATTGAATTTGAATAAAATGTACAAGAATTGAAATCAATAATATACAAGAATGTAAATAAATAATGTATAAAGTAATGAATAAAAAAGAAATGAATTGTTTGGTTTTGTTAAGAAAAGGTTTTTGTTTTAACCTAATAAACTAAAAAAAGAAAATGATTTAATAAAAGAAAAATAAATTAACTTAAATTAGAAAAGAAAATATTTTTTAGTGTTTTTTATGAAAAGATTTTTAATATTAACTAAAATAGCATAAAGTTAAATTAAGTTAAGAGAAACCCTAAATTCTAAGTTATTTTGAATTAAAAAGAAAATATATAAACCTAGGTCTAATTATTAAATTAATTAAGAAAATAGAAAATAAACAAAGTTTGTAAGAAAAGTATGTTTGGTCTTAAAAATAAAATAAATATATAGTGTAAATAAGTAAACTATTTTTAGGCATTTTTCATTAATGAAATAAGTATTATTGTTGTACCCCAAAATTTTCCCTCTCATTTATCAAGATTATTCTCACAAGATCTCTTTGACTCAAGACTGGATTAGGGTTTGATCAGCTCAAGACATCTCATCTTACACTGATGACTCAAAATTAGGGTTTGAGTTTGCACAAGGATTTTTGGACTATCAATGTTTCATATGATTTCCATGGATCATTATGGATCCCCAAGGTTACTCATGTCATGTTTCAAGCCTTGAATCACATTTTTGATCAGTCAATTGGGCAGTTGACCTAAAAATCAACTGTATTGGGGGAAAAGTCAACCATGGCCAATTTACAGTCAAACTTCATAATTTTTTATCCACATCAACATTTCAAACTCATAGGTATCATTTTATCAAGTTTGGACCATAATTCCTCAAGAAATTTGATCAAATCTCCAAAAGGGCAAAATGGTCAAAATTAGGATTTTGACTGGGAAAGGGAAATTTCTGATTTTTGACCTAGCAAATGATCAATTGGTTTAAGGAATGATCTCAAGAGTCCAATTGCATCATTTTACCTAATAACATGGTTCAAAACATTGCAAGTCCATTGGAGTGACAGATGAATTTTGCAATCAACTGATCAAAAGTCAATTGTATACTGAAAAGTCAAACTTTGACTCTTTGGTCAAATTCAAGTGCAAAAGATCATAATTCATCAAAACATGTCAAAATATGAAACTTATTCATCAAGAAATCAAAAAGTCAAGATTTCATTTTGAAAAGTCAAAATTTCTAAACTTAGAGATTTTCTAAGTGTTGGAAATTTCATGTGTTTTCATAACTTTGAGCAAAATTTTCACCATGATAGAAGATGATTCAAGAGAAACTTCCAACATTAAAGTTGTAGATATCCATGATATCTACAACATTTATTACACAACTTCTCCTAAATATGCTTGGATTTCAAGTTATAAATTCATGAAGTCGTGACATTTTCATTTAACACTTAGAGAAATTTTCAGCAGTTTTGGTTAGGGTTTTTATCCCAACTTCTTGGCCAATTTTCATCAAGTTCCAGTTTTATTTAACAAAAGTGGTCAACATGAAAGTATTATAGGGTGTTTCAAGATTTCCAAAACATCCAAGAGCATGAATTTATCATATTTTAGCTAGGAGATTCAAGAGTATGAAGTTGAGCATCCATTATTGAGTTGCAAGTCATTTTAGTGAAGAACACATAACAAAGCTCTTATGATTTGCTGCATAATCTTATGTTGCAGGCCTCCTTGCTTAAAAATATCTTCATAATTTAATGTTTACACAAGATCTTGAACTATTACCCAAGTGTTTAAACCATTGTCCAAAAGATCTTTCCATTTATGGCATAAAGGCACCATTGCTATTCTTGAAAAGCAAACTTTTTGTACAAAGTTTGTCTTGAGCCCATACCTTGCTTGTTGCTGATTATACTCCACCATAAATCATGGGAAGTAGCTACTCTATACCAGCAACTTTGGTACTTCACCTTGGAACTATGGAGTACTTGACATAGTTTGATTTTTGTAATCCAACCAAACCATAACATGTTGTCTTGCAAACTTAGTCAGCTCATATGCATAAACCTCCTGCCTATAAATAGAAGAAGCATTTGCAAGACAAAGAGGTTAGAAAAAGGATAGAGAGAAAATCCATAAGTTATATTGGTTAACCCTCAAAATCTCATATTCACAAAAGCCATAACAGTCCACAAAACTTCCACTCTTGAGTTTTAAAGTCCAAACCTTTGAGCCTCTCAAATTTTGTCCAACCATCTAAACACTCCACATAAATCATATAGAAGTTGTTCAAACATAAAGACAACTTCTGTAACATCACTATCATCACTTCCACAGCTCAACAACAGCCCATACAACAGCTCAAACTCAAAGCACAAATTTCAGTTTCAAGGTAAGTTTTCTTGACTTTGAACTCTTCATACAAGCATCATTAATGGTTCACTTGTGAAGATAAAATGTAGATATAATTGCCTGGAAGCTAGCCATATGCTTGCTTTTCGTTTTTACTAACCATGTGTTGAGAACTAACTTTTACATGTAGCAAATCAGTGATAAAAGCAACAAAAAAAACAGCAGTTATGCGCCGACACATATTGTGTTCAAAATAGGTTAGGAGCCGATGCAAACTGTTATGCGTCGATACGAAATGTTGCATGCGTCGACACAAAATGTGAATGCGTCGACTCATACTGAGTTAGTTTTCATTTTTCAGCAGCAAGGAAGTTTTCATATCAATACGTAATGGAATGCGTCAACACATAAATTGTTTTCGTATCAATACGTAATGGGATGCGTCAATACATAAACTGTTTTCGTATCAATACATAATGGAATGCGTCAATACATAAATTGTTTTCGTATCAATACGTAATGGCATGCGTCAATTCATAAACTATTTTCGTATCAATACATAAGTGTATGTGTCAATACATAAAAAAAATTTCAAAACAATTTTCTTTTATTTTTATTATTTATTTATTTTTGTACATTATTTATCCATTCAATATGGTTGTAATAGTAAATTAGGATTTATTTGCTTTCATCCCCCCATTAGTAAATGTGTATCCCCATCCCCCAAATGATGTAATAGCGTAGGATTTTAATTTCCGCAACTTATCGCTTTAATATAATTGTTAGTAATTAGGGTGTGTATGGCAAGATAAAAACAAATCAAATAGAAAACCCTAAATCCAAAACAAAATCAAAGCATGAAAATAACACACTTGCACACAAGCACCCTTAGGGTTTCTCCACTTGGTTGCCTTATACAAACATGGCCATATTATGCATACGAAGTATCTTGGGAAAACAAATAAGTATAAGATCATAGTCCCACGATGACGCTATTCAAAGTTACCTTACAAAATGATATTGGTCCCTCAAAAATGCTACGATACTTTGCAATATTGCTAATCATGGTTATACGATGACCCACGCCCGTCCCGTAAACATCCAAAGATAGGGTTGCCTACAAAATCAATGGTAAGACAACAATGTCAAAGGAATATAAAATGAACAAGAAAGACATTTGAGTAGGTAGATTACTTCTAGTTACTTGCTCCATTTCAAGCAAATATCCTTGCTATTTTTAAAAACAAACACACACATTTCCAAACATCTTACAAATATTGAAAACATTTTTAAAAAGACAAACATCTTTGTATACATTCTTACGAACGAGAATCATTACAAATATTGCCTAAACAATGGCCTCTTTTACAAAATACTTTCAAAAAGCCACACAAAGCATAATTTCAAACAAAAGCAAGTGATATAGCAAGTAACTAAGAGCCCATGGAAACCCATGGATGAAAAGGGTGCTAATACCTTTCCTTTTCATAATCTACCCCCCGAACTTAAGAAAACATCTCAAAGGTCTTTCCTGTGCTTTTTCACCTTTCCTTTTGGATAAAAGAAAAGTCGCTGGCGACTCTTGCTAAACCGCAACATTTGCAATAAAATGCAAAACCTCAACTCAGTTCTCCCACCGTATCACAGAACTGGCGACTCTGCTGGGGATTTCTAATAAAAGTGGGGTTACCTTAGGGCTAGATCACATTTATTTGCTTACATTGTTTGACTTGTTTGCTTTACATTATGGTTCTTTGTTTGGGTTTGAAATCCTCTACCCGGATTTGGGATACATTGTAGGTAAATAGCAATACGTTGTGGAAACTGTGCAGGGTATACCGACATGGTCTAAGCAATAGCTATGTTAGTGTGACATATTTGTGGGTACTGGTAGCCTTTGAGTTAATCAAAGAGAATACGGGGCCGCTGAGTGATGTCGTGAAGCACTAATGAACTTCTAGAACCCTTTACTTAACCAACTTGGCCTTTAGGATGTAGTGAGATGACCGACTTCGGTGCAGTCCGAAGTTGGTAGATACTCGATACTACACTCATTGAGGTTTGGATTCTTGGGATATTTCGGTCGCCATTAAAGAGGCTTGAGCTGAAACAATGACCAAGGAAACAATCCGGTGATATTGAGCTCCTTAGAACCCGGTTACTTTTACTAGGACAGGTTTAAGCCAACTAAACTTTAAGAGGGTACTTACCTATAAAACCCCATACAAACCTAAACTAAGAACTTGTTTGCTTTACTTGTATATGCATACTTGTACATAACATCATGGACATCATGAGCATCATATACATCCACTAACCATTTCAAGGATTTTGGAGATTCATCTTTGTTCTTGTTTTGTAGGATATGGATTCACTTTGCAAGAAAACTATCCAAGTCAACCTTGTAAGAATTCCTCCACCACTCAAGGAGCTAGCTTCAAGGATCCCTGAGAAGTCTCCATTCACTGAGAGGCATGGTCGTCTACTCAACTTGGTCACCTCCAACACAGATGAGGATATGTTGAAGGATCTCTTCCAGTTCTTTGATCCTTTGCACCATTGCTTCATATTTCTCGACTATCAGCTTGTGCCCACTTTGGAAGAATTATCTCAACTCTTGAGGATTCCCATTTCAATCAACTACTTTTCAATGGTACAGAAAGAGACCCAAAGTCATAAGAGATTTCTCAAGCTCTACACTTGCACACATCTGATGTCACAACTCATTGGGAAACTAGGAGTGGTGTCAAAGGCTTCTTAGAAAAGTTCATGTTTGAGAAAGCCCAAAGCTGTTGGAATTCCTTAGAATTGCAAGCCTTTGAAGAAATTGTGGCTCTTCTTATCTATGGGATGGTCTTGTTTCCCAATCCTGACCAACTTATAGATGTGAGTGCCGTCAAAATCTTCATGTCACACAACCCGGTGCCTACATTGCTTGGAGATATCCTACACTCTTTTCACACTCGTACAATGAGGAAAAGAGGCGTCCTTATGTGTTGCACTCCTCTCCTGGCAAGATGGTTTATTTCTCATCTTCCCCAATCAGTCTTAAAGAATGAGCAAGATTTGAGGTGGTCACAAAGGTTAATGACGCTCAAACATTCAGACATTCATTGGAGCTCCCGATCCAAAGAGAATGTTATCATTGTTGACCGATGTGGGGAATTCCCTAACGTACCTCTACTTGGCATTAGGGGAGGCATCACCTACAACCCATGCTTATCTCTAAGACAGTTTGGTTATGCCCGAAGGGATGGCCCGCACGAGATGCTGATTCAAGGCTTGGTATTCGACTACGACAACGACGATCAAGGTCTTCTCCAGAGATTCATCCGAGCTTGGAGGATGCTAAACAAGGTGGATAGCAAGACTTTGGGACACAAGAATTCCATCCCTCTTGAGCCTTACCTCAAGTGGGTACGAACCTGCGCTCAAAGCCTTATGATGCCTTATTCTTCCATTCTCCTGGTGATCATTGAGCCTGTTAAGGAAGGAGAAGTTCCATACACTATCCTCCATCCTGACATGCCCACATCTCTTGAAGACCTACAAAAGGATTGGATACAGCTCAAGGGAGAGAGAGATACTTTCGAAGCCCAATTCTACGCAAGCGAGAAGAAGGTTTTGGAACTCACTAGGCTACTTCATGAGGAGCAGACTCTAAATGCCTACATTGCACCAAAGAGGATGCTCACTACTTTTTTATCTTAGAGTTTTGTATTATTTATCCCAAGGGGCATTAATGTACTCAAACTCTATCTTATTAATATAACGTGTGTTTCTTTTTGTCTAAAACGAACTTGAATCTTTGAAAATCCTTGAAAACATTACATATGCACATATCATTCATCATAACATAAACAAGTCTTTTGCAACGAGTTTCCTCATCTCTCTACTGTTTATTTCAGTAAGATGGATCTCGAACAGACAGTCAAAGATATTCAAGTTCAAAACACGCAGTTTCAACAGTTACTCACAACCCTAGCTAAAGGGCAAGAATAATTCAAGACTATGTTGGCCAAAGAGAAGAAGAAGAAAGAGAAGAAACCAATTGGTGTTGTAATCATGGGGATAAGGTTTTAAGGACAAACTAGAAGAACCTTGAATTTCGCAGCAACATCTGATGAAGGAAAAGGAAAGGAAACAGCGGTTCTGTCAGAATCTGAAGAGGAGGAAGAAGAGGAAGACTACTCTGAGGAACAGTATCCCCCAGCAGATGATAAATACAAACATCTTGAAGAGCGTTTGAACGCTATGGAAATACAAAGTGTACCAGGTCTAGACTTTGAAGAATTGGGGCTAGTGTCGGAAATTTTGATCCCACCGAAGTTCAAAGTGTCATTGTTTGCAAAATATGATAGAGTGTCATGTCCTAAGATGCACCTCCGATCATATGTGATAAAGATCCAGCTGCACTCCGCCGATAAAGACCTATGGGTGCATTTTTTCCAAGATAGCCTATTTGGAACACAACTCGATTGGTTTTACCAATTGGAAAGAGCCGACGTCCACAACTGGGAAGATCTTGTCGCAACTTTCTATAAGAAATACCAGTATAATGCAGATTTGGCGCCTACCCGTACTCAACTTCAGAGTATGGCCATGGCTTCCAATGAGGGTTTCAAGGATTACACACAGAAGTGGAGAGATCTAGCTGAGAGAGTGCAACCCCCTCTGTTAGAAAGGGAGTTGGTTGATATGTTCTTAGGCACTCTATCGGGCCCTTTCTTCAACCATCTGCTGGGAAGCTCATCCGCGGGATTTACAGAGTTAATACTAACCGGAGAGAGGGTGGAAGCTGGCATAAAAAGTGAAAAGATTCAGAAGGATCCATCTGCCTCTACAGTTGTGAGAAAGCCTTTCACTGGGAAGAAGGAGGTATTTGCTGTTTACCCATAAAGGAACCAAGGGAGAGCTGAACGCTGACCAATGGTAGGGGCCGTTATGATCCCAAAGCATACATCTGATCAACCAAGAAGTAATCAATCGAGGGTGGAAAGGCCAGTCCGGAAATTCACCAGAATTAATATGACTCTAGCCCAGGTTTTACCATATCTTCTGAAATCCAATTTGTCAACTCTGAAGGAAGCTCCAAAGAACCCCAACACGGCCTCCCCTCATTATCACCCAAATGCCAGATGCGCATATCATTCCGAAAGTCCAGGTCACGATACTAACAACTGTTGGGCCCTGAAAAACAAAATTCAAGACCTTATAGATGCAAAAGAGATTAAGTTTGATGCACCCGAAAAGCCAAATGTCATTTCCGCTCCTATGCCTAGGCATGGTCACAACACCAATGCTATCAAAGAAGATTTGTTTATTACCACAGTTGATGAACTCTTGACTCCACTCCCAATCATTAAGATAAACTTGTTGAAAGATGGTGTATTCCCGGGTTGCAATGAAGACTGCCATCTTTGCTCATCCTTACCAACTGATTGCCTTTTGTTTAAAATAACCATTCAACGCTTGATAGACAACCAAGAGATTTTGTTTGAAAGTGCCCCTGTTTCACCTGTTCCTGTTAAAGATGTTTCAATCATAACCATCTCCACCAATTCTTCCAGGGTCCCCAAAAGACCCATTATGATTACATCGGTTCCAAAAACTACTCCTCTTATAATCACAATTCCTGGACCAGTCCCGTATGAATTAGACAAAATAGTGCCCTGGAATTACGATGGAGACATCTACTACCATGGTATCAAACAAGATGGGCTGGCCGCCGAAGAAATAAACTCCGAAGAAGAAGACTTCGACATTAGCAATGTTGCCGGAACCAGTAAGATTACCCGTAGCGGTAGAATCTTCTCTCCAGAAATTGCCCCTCTAAAGGCAGTTTTTGGACCCGTGGCTGCTCCGAAGGTTACCACCGTACCAATAATCATATCTGCAAGTGCTCCTACTGACGAAGATGACACAACCTCTGATGTTGTCCATACCGATAATCCTACTGCTGAAACTAGAGGAAAAAGTATTCAAGAAGAGCCTGCCCGGATGAAGGCTCAACCACTAACTATTCTCGAAACCTCCAAAAATGAAATGGAGGAGATCCTGAGAATAATAAAGAAGAGCGACTACGACGTAGTTGAACAGTTGGGGCAAACTCCCTCCAAAATCTCCATGCTAGCATTGTTGCTGTGCTCCGAGGCACATGCGAAAGATCCTGTGAAGTTTCTGAAGATAGCCCATGTGCCTCAAGAGACATCGGCTGACCAATTTCAAGATTGTGTGGCCAGTTTAATGGTGGACAACGACCTAGGCTTCTCGGATGTTGATCTGACACCAAAGGGAAGAAAGCATAACGAGGTATTGCATGTCTCTGTGGAATGTAGAGGAACAACTATGGCCCATGTCTTGGTGGACACCGACTAATCTTTGAACGTTTTACCGAAGAAAGCTCTCGACAGATTGGACTGCGAAGGACTAACATTGAAACCCAATAACATAGTTGTAAGAGCGTTTGATGGCTCAAAGAGGATGGTCCACGGGGAGGTGGACATCCCCGTAAAGGTTGGGACTCAAACTTTTAACTCAACCTTCTATGTAATGGACATCCGCCCCTCTTACTCCTGTCTGCTAGGACGACCATGGATCCATAATGCCGGTGCTGTCACCTCTACACTACACCAGATGCTAAAATATCTGGTCCAGGGAAAGATTATCATTGTCCACGGAGAGGAAAAGTATATGATTAGCCACCTCAATTCTTTTCGGTATGTGGAATTGGATGGCGAGTTTATTGAAACTCCTTTTCAACATTTCGAAGAAGTCTCTCAAGAAGTAGCAGTAACCAAGACGGTGTCCCAGATCCCTAAGATTACAAGACCTCCGCTCCGGATGTCATCTCTAAAGGACGCCAAGGCAGTAGTAGAGGAGGGTGTATGCACCATCTAGGGGCAGCTTCCGGATATTCCGTATAAATCTGACAAGTTTGGCTTAGGGTTTACTTCAAGTGCTCAGAAGGTTGTGCGTCGTGTCCGTGCTGGAGGGTCACCTTTGAGGATTAGCAACCGCGAGGTTAATACAGTGGAAGATGATAAAGAGGATTGCAACTTGGAGGGTTGGATTTTTCCTACTATCAACGGAGGACTTCGCAATTGGGAAGCCAGAGACTTTGTCCCAATAACTTTCATCCCTCAGTAATTTATCTTTTCTTTTTGTTGTTGGATCTGTAATATTTACAAGCAATTCGCACTCCTAAAACCTTGTGTCTTGCCCGAGGCATAATGGTCCATTTGTAAGGGTTGTTACTTCATCTTCATATGACATTCAATGAATCATGGACATTTTTCGTATACAAACTTTTGTGCTCATTATTTTTCTTTTACATTTTATTTTCTTTTAAAGATGGCTATACACATACACACACCCACACTCACAATTGCAGGTATCTGTCCACTCTGGATCCCATGGGTAACGATACTGCTATGGCCTTTTGTGACTCTAAGGATCTAATCTACCAAGCCGAAGACGAAGGTGAGGAAGATTGTGAGGTACCAGGGGAACTTGCCAGACTGCTATAACAAGAGGAAAGAGCCATTCAGCCTCACGAAGAATCTATGGATACAATCCACTTGGGTACCGAGGAGGCTAAAAAAGAGGTCAAGGTGGGTGCCGATCTGGAACCCAGGGTTAAAGAGCGCTTGATTCAACTGTTACATGACTATGTTGAGATATTTGTCTGGTCATATAAGGACATGCAGGGGCTTGATACAGACATCGTGGTACATCATCTGCCTACAAGAGAAGACTTCCCACCAGTAAAACAAAAGGTTCACCGCATGAGACCTGATATGTCAGAAAAGATTAAAGCGGAGGTCATGAAGCAATTCAATGCTGGATTCTTGGTTGTCACTTCCTATCCTCAATGGGTCACCAACATTGTTCCCGTACCTAAAAAAGATGGCAAAGTATGAATATGTGTGGATTATAGAGATTTGAATAGGGCAAGCCCTAAAGATGATTTTCCACTCCCCCACATTGATATCCTGGTTGACAATACCACACAGCACAAGGTGTTTTCTTTCATGGACGGATTCTCAGGTTATAACCAAATCAAAATGGCACCTGAGGACATGGAAAAAACTACATTTGTCACAGTGGGGTACATTCTGCTACAAGGTGATGCCATTCGGATTGAAGAATGTTGGGGAAACCTATCAACGCGCCATGGTAGCTTTATTTCACGATATGATACATCATGAAATAGAAGTCTACGTAGATGACATGATATCCTGATCACAAACAGAAGAAGAGCACCTTAATCACTTGCAAACGTTGTTTGAGAGGTTGAAGAAGTATAAACTAAGGTTGAACCCAAACAAGTGCAGATTCGGAGTACGGTCCGGTAAACTTTTAGGTTTTGTCGTCAGTAACAAAGGCATTGAAGTAGATCCTACCAAGGTTAAAGCAATACAAGAAATGCCTGCTCCTCGTACTGAGAAGGAAGTCAGAGGATTCTTGGGGCGCCTGAACTATATTTCCAGATTCATTTCTCACCTAACAGCTACTTGTGAGCCAATCTTCAAACTATTAAAGAAAGATCAAGTAGTTAGATGGAATGATGAATGCCAGGTTTCTTTTGACAAAATCAAAGAGTACTTACAAGAGCCTCCTGTTTTGATGCCACCAGTCGAGGGAAGACCACTGATCATGTATCTGACCGTTTTAGAGAACTCAATGGGGTGCGTATTGGGGCATCATGACGAGTCTGGCCGAAAAGAGCACGCTATTTATTACCTGAGCAAAAAGTTTACCGACTGTGAAACCAGATATTCACTTCTCGAGAAAACTTGTTGCGATCTGGCATGGGCTGCTCGCCAGATAAGATAGTATATGCTGACTCATACTACCTTATTGATATCTAAGATGGATCCGATAAAATACATCTTCGAGAATCCTGCTCTGTCCGAGAGGATAGCTAGATGGCAGATGATCCTAATAGAATATGACATACATTATACTACTCAGAAAGCTATAAAGGGCAGTGTGCTAGCTGATCATCTTGCTCATCAAGCTGTAGAAGATTATCAGTCCATGAAGTTTGAATTCCTGGATGAAGACATCATGACATCAGACAACTGTGAAGAAATCAGGCCATATGACGGACCTGAACAAGGATCCCGATGGACCCTGTTCTTTGATGAGGCATCCAATGCACTTGGTAATGGTATCGGCGTCGTACTCATCTCTCCAGAAGGGTGTCATGCTCCCTTTACTGCCAGACTTTGCTTCAAATGTACGAACAACCTGGCAGAGTACGAAGCATGCATCTTCGGTCTCAAAGCTGCCATAGATTTGGGAATCAAGTCTTTAGATGTGTTTGGAGATTCAGCTTTGGTCCTCAGTCAGATCAAAGGGGAATGGGACACTAAACACCCAAATCTTATCCCTTACAAAGAACATGTTTTGACATTGCTACCACATTTTGAGAAGATTACCTTCGAGCATTTTCCGCGAGAAGAAAATCAGCTAGCAGACGCTCTAGCCACAATGTCATCTATGTTTAAACTTAATTGGGATAACGAGGCTCCCCAGATCACCATCGAGCGAATGGATGAACCAGCACACTGTCACGAGATTAATACTGAAGAGGTAGTGGACCAGCCTTGGCGAAAACAATTTATACCAATGAGTTTCACCTTAAGAGTGACTTCATAAATCATTCATATTTTGAGAACATGATGTTGAAGCCTTTGTCACAAAGTTGACTTGTACTTAGAAGTTGTCTTTTGTTCTTCAACATGAAGTACATCTTCAATGGATATGAAATTTAGTGTATCAACTTTGTCAATGCCAAGAATTCTTCCTTTAAGGTATTTCCCATATGTGAAATAATCCTTGGACTTGAACTAGATTTGAAAGTTAGTATATGTCTCTCGTCATATGCTTTGAATAACCACTATCAAGATACCAAATATTGCATGTGGTCTTCAAGCATACCTACAAAACAAATTAAGTTTGATTTCGTACCCAATGTGCTTTGGGTCCATCATAGTTAGTTCCTTTCCTTACCCACACATAATGCCCTTGCCACACTAAAGTTTCTAACATAGCAAGCATTAGGTGTATGGCCTTTAATACAACAATAAAAACAAGTAGGTTCAAAGTTACTTCTATATCTAGAAGGGTAAGATTTATTCTGAACAAATATTTTCTTTTTAGGATATTTATGAACTACTTTAGGTTTGTTCACTTTCTCTTTGGATGATTGATCACTAGCCTTAACAAAGATAGTTTTATTAGAACTTGGTTTTGAAAACTTTGAATATCCAAGTCCACTTTTATCATTGGAATATCTTTGTTGGCTAAGAACATCTTCCAATCCAATTTGACCTTTTTCATATCTTTCAACAACTCTTTTTAATTGGACAATTTGGAAAGAGAGTGATTCACAATTTTTGCATACAAAATTCTGTTTTTGCTCACTAAATTTTTGTTTTTCATCTTTGAGATCTTTTTCCATAGACTCACATTTTTCTTCTAAAGATGAAATTTGTTTCTTTTGAGATGAAATAGTTTTGTACAGAATTTTGCATTCATTTAATATTTCATCTATATCACCTTGTGCATCACTATCAAAAAGAGAAAATTCATTACTAACCTTGTCATTTTCACTATCGGAATGGTGTGAGGCCATCAGTGCAAGATTAACACGTTGATTGTTTTTGGAATCGGAAGATGAACTTTCCCATGCTATATATGCTTTCTTTGACTTCTTATCTTTATTTATCTTGAAATATTTCTTCTTATTTTCAAGTGTAGGACATTCACTTTTAACATGTCCCTTTTCTCCACATTCAAAGCATATAAACTTCCTCGTTGGTGCTTCCCTTTTTCTTTCTTTTCGTAGAACCTTTTCAATCTTCCTGATGAGATCATCATCTTCACTACTAGTGGATCCATCCTCTTGATTTCTATCATGATTTTTTATCCTTGTATTTAGAGCCATGTCTCTTTAATCTTTTACTTGGATTTCATGCTTTTCAAGTCTTGCAAGTTCCGTCTCATATTCTTGAAGTTTTCCGAACAAAGTGGCGGAAGTCATTGTGGATGGATTCTTCTTCTCGGGTATTGCTGTTACTTTTGGTTGCCATTCCCTGGATAAAGATCTGATCACTTTAATATTAATTTCATCATTAGTTAAAGTCTTAATGAGTGCTTTCAAATGATTTGTCAAGTGTACAAATCTTTTCTGCAAGTCGAGGATTGATTCTTGGGGCTGCATTCTGAATAGTTCGTATTCTTGACTCAGTATTTAATCTCGATCTTTTAACTTCAGCAGTTCCTTCATGAGTTTCTACCAAGGTATCCCATATTTCTTTTGTTTTTTTTCATGCCGAGGCACGAAAGAATTCATCCATGCTAAGTGCACCTTGAAGAAGATTTATTGTCTTTTTATCATAGAGAACCTTCTTCTTACCATCTTCGTTCCATGCAGCCTTAGGCTTTGATGAGCTAGCACCATTGATTACAGTTATATGGATAAAAGGACCATTCTCGACGGTATCCCATATTTCTTCTCCTTGTGCTTCTAGATGTTCCTTCATGCGTATTTTCCATAAGTTAAAATATTCACCACAAAATAGAAGAGGCTTGTTGTTACTACCACCATCTCTGAGAATGGGATTTTGATTTGCGGAAGCCATTATGGATCTTTTAGGAACAGGTTACCTATAACCTGCTCTGATACCAATTGTAAGTATAAGAGTGCGCCTAAGAGGGGGGGGGGGGGTAAATTAGGTACTTTAAAAATTTATCATTTTAGTGATGATGGATATTATTTTTCTAGTTTAGTGCATGAGTTTACAAATGTGCTTCTTTCTTTTCTGGTTTATGACTAGTGATGAAAGCGGTAAATGAGGAAAATTAAAGAACACAAAGATGTATCATGGTTCCCCTCACAGTCCGAGAGTACTCCAGTCCTCTTTCAACATGAAAGAGATTTCCTTATTGTTAGATATCTAGAAAAGACACCCTAGTCCTTCTATACAAGACTTTAACCAATAAAACCACCAAGAACAATCCTCTTGGACCAAGAACAATCCTCTTGGATTTTCACTATGTTAAAAATGAGAACAATCCTCCAAGGTGACCTTACTTGTATCCAACAATCCTGGAAAAACAAGATTTCAAAACCACTTGAACTTATTTTCAACAATCCTGAAAAATAAGCAAGTATATAGCAATATTTGATTTGAGTGAGTTTGTAGTGTAATAATCACTATGAGTGATTTTATCAATGAATTGATCTTCTCTTCCAATGACAATAGTATACAATGACTCAAGATATATAATGCTCAAAGTTTTCTGTTTGACAATATGTGAAAGTGTGCAGAAAAACTTTGTGTATGAAAGTGAAGAAAAGCTTGAGTTTGATATTTGAAAATTCAGAAAATATATTTGGAAGAGGTGTTGAAATGATTTTGAAAATGAGTATTTATATGTTCATAGCACCTTTTTGAAACAACATAAAGTTCTGTAAATGAATCATGAACAATTGCCAATATTGAGTGAAAGGTTTCCATGAAATGGTGTTATGAACAGGCATGTGCAAAGCTGTTGTTTTTCAAAATCGTGCAGCATGCAATCGATTTCACCCTTTGTGTAAATCGATTGCACGGGGTTTCAACAGCTAGAATTTAAAAAGTTTTGAGTGTGCAGTCGATTGCACAAGAGTGTAAATCGATTGCATGTGAAGTCAGTAGCAAAAATTGATTGAGTGAAATTGATTGCATAAGCATGCAAATCGATTACACTTAGAAACAGTAGCAAAAGATTTGAAAAATTGAAGCATGCAATCGATTGCACTAATATGCAAATCGATTGCACTCAAGTGAAAAATGATTTTTAGCTTAGAAAAACTTGAGTAAGGATTTTAGACAATATATTATACCTTGAAATTAGCTTAGAAACAGTAATGATTTTTGACCACTGAGCATTTATGTCTTAAGTTCAAAGCAAGTATTATCATTATACCTTGAAATTTGCTAAGTGCTTGAACTGAAGACTTTATCCATAGATGCTTTTAGCTTGATCGATAATATTTGCCTTCTTTTTCAATCATGGTTTGTCCTCATCAAAACAAAAGTGCACTTGAGAAGCTTGATTTTACAATGTGCACTTGTTAGGATTTAACCTCAACTTGTATTTTTCCAGCCTTTCGAATAGCTTGTATAGGTGATCGAGATGTTCCTCTTCATTTTATGATCTGGAAATTATATCATCCACATAGACCTCTATTTCATGATGAATCATATCATGAAACAAAGCTACCATAGCCCTTTGATATGTTGCCCCTGCATTTTTCAATCCAAATGGCATTACCTTATAGCAAAAGGTGCCCCATTGCGTAACAAAAGTTGTCTTCTCCATGTCTTTGGGAGCCATCCTTATCTAATTATAGTCGGAGAAACCATCCATGAAAGAGAAGACTTTATGCTGAGCAGTATTATCGACCAAGATGTCAATCTGTGGTAGAGGGAAGTCATCCTTGGGGCTTTCCCTATTCAGATCCCTATAGTCTACGCACATGTGAACTTTTCCGTCCTTCTTCGATACTGGAACCACATTGGCAACCCATTGGGGATAGGATGTCACTTCCAGGAACCCTGCATCAAATTTTTCGTCACCTCAGCTTTGATCTTTTCAGACATATCAGGCCTCATGCGACGAACCTTTTGTTTGACAGGAGGATAGTCTTCTTTTGTCGGAAGACGATGAACTAAAATGTCTGTATCCAACCCAGACATATCTTCATAATACTAAGCAAATACTTCCATATAACCATGCAACATCTGAACCAACCTGCTCTTGACACTGCTTTCCAAGTTAGCGTTGACCTTGATTTCCTTCTTGTCTGTCTCAATACTCAGATTGATGACTTCAAATGACTCTTCGTGCGATTGAATAGCTTTTTCCTCTTGTAATAGAAGTCGGGCTAATTCTCACGGTATTTCACAATCTTCCTCGCCTTCGTCTTCGGCTTGGTTAATTGGACATTCGAAGTCATAGTCGGCAATAGTAGAGTAATTAGAAATAATATCTAGAGTGGATGAGGACTTGCAAGAGTGTGTGTGTGTGTGTGTGTGTGTGTGTGTGTGTGTGTGTGTACGTGTAAGATACATGACTATTTTGAAAAATGTATTTGAAAGAAAGATAATGAACATAAAGATTTGAATGCAAAAGAGTCCAATGATTTGTATTGAATGATCATGTGATTAGATAAACATAAATAAAACCCTTGACAAATGGACCAAAGTGCCCTGGGGCCAGGCAC
Organism: Vicia faba; assembly: GCA_948472305.1. Lineage (NCBI taxonomy): Eukaryota > Viridiplantae > Streptophyta > Magnoliopsida > Fabales > Fabaceae > Vicia > Vicia faba. The sequence continues at coordinate 1,080,911,164 of OX451736.1, read as the reverse complement.
ATGGCTTAAAAGTCATTGTTAAATATTACAGGCAAAATGTTCTTGAATTGAAAGAAAAGAAATAACAAGTAGATTACTCCTCAATGAAGGAGATGGGCACGAAGTCCTTGGCATGCCAATTCTTCAGCTTCGTTGTAGTTGGATACACCCAATCTTCAAATGCAGCTTCTTCATCTGAATCACCCATAGCATTAACTTCATGGCTTCCAATGCGGAGAGGTGGCTTTCCTGCATGAGCACGCCTCACTTCCTTCTGAGATTTGACGGTGAAGCCCAAACCAAACTTGTCCGCTTAAAATGGGATATCGAGGAGTTTCCCCTAAGTATCACAGTTTCCTTCTTCAATTGCCGTACGAGCATCTTTGACTGAAACAATCTTCGGCATAACTTTAACAGCTTTGGACTCATCAGAGGAACATTTGGTAGCAGCAATCATTGGTGGCACGACCTCAAAGGCTTGACACGGGGTCTCAATGAATTCTCCATCCATCTCTACGTATTTGAATGAATTGAGGTGGCTCACCATAAACTCTTCCTCACTATAGACAGTGACAATTCTTCCCTTGACAAGATATTTAAGCTTTTGATGGAGAGTTGAGGTTACTACCCCAGCTTTATGGATCCACGGGCGACCAAACAGATAAGAATAGGCAGGACGGATATCCATGATGTAGAAGGTGGAATTGAAGATTTGGGAACCCGCCTTGATTGGAAGATCTACTTCTCCATGAACAGTCCTTTTTGATCCATCGAAAGCCCTCACGATGATATCACTGGGTTTCAAGATTAAACCTACACAGTCAAGACGGTCTAACACCCCCTTGGGTAGTACGTTTAGAGAAGAACCAGTGTCGACCAGGACATGTGCTAAGGTAGTCCCTTTGCACTCGACAGAAACATGTAGAGCTTTATTGTGGTTCTTCCCAAGCGGTGTTAGTTCAGCATCTAAAAATCCCAAGCCATTATCAGCCGTCAGGCTAGCCATGCAATTCTCAAAATGGTCCGTTGTGGTCTCATGGGGGACATGAGCCTTTTTCAGGAATTTGATTAATATCCGAGCATGGGCATCGAACAAAGCAGCAATGACAACATTGAAATCTTAGAAGGGGTTTGCCCCAACTGTTCCACAATCTTGAAGTTTCTCCTTTTTATGATCTTCAAGATCTTGTCTATCTCACGAGTGGAAGGTTCTCTATCAGCAACGTCTTTTGTGGGTATTTCAGTCACGACATGCTCAACAACCTTCTCCTTCCCCCTTGTATCAATACTTGGCTTGGCAGCAGTAATGCGGATGGGCGCCTTTGTAATAACTGGTGGTGAGATATTGGGTAAAAATATTCTCCCAGTTCTAGTTACTTTGCTTGAACCAGTTATCTTATCAACATCATCATCTTTTCCTTCTTCGATCCAAGCGTCTTGTTTAATCCGATGATAAAACACCTCAGCACCATAGTTTCAAGGCACCGCCTTGTTTGAAGAATAGGGAATTGGTCCGGGATTGGGAATTATTAAGGGAGCAACAATGGGTTCATTTGAAATCCTAATAGGACCTTTAGAGGTGATCCTAAGAGGCTTGTTTGAGATGGTGATAATGGAGATATCTTCACATTTATCAGTCAAGCTTTTGATAAGCGGGTGTGATACGGTGGGAGAACTGACTTGAGGTTTTGCGTTTTATTCGCAAATGTTTCGGTTGAGCAAGAGTCGCCACCGACTTTTTATTTTATCCTAAGGAAAGGTTTAAAAAGCACAGCAAAAACCTTTGAGATGTTTTCTTGGGTTCGGGGAGTAGATTATAGAAAGGGAAGGTATTAGCACCCTTTCTATCCATGGTTATCCATGGGCTCTTAGTTACTTGCTTAGATCAACTTGCCTTAATTTTTAATTGTTTGAAATGGTGCTTTGTGTGTGTGGATTTGAAAATGTTTTGAAAAGAGGCCAATGTGGTGGCAACCTTTGTAATGATCCATGTTGGGATGTATACAAAGGTGTATGTCTTTTGAAAAAAGGTTTTCAATGTTTTTGAAAGTTGTTTTGAAAGTGTATTGATGGTTGTTTGAAAAGAATAGGCAAGTGTTTTGTTTTGCAAGTTGACAAGTACTTAAGAGCGATCTACCCTAAAGTTCTCAAAGATTTTTGTTATGTTTTTAACCCTTTTAACAATTTTGTTCCCCCATTGTATTTGGTGGACAATCTTGTGTTAGGATGTGAAAGGGACGGGCGTGGGTTATCGTTTAGACCATAATTGCAATGGTGCCAAGTATCTTTGGGCAATGTTTTCTTTAAGGGACTTGATCATTTTAAAAAAAGCGTCATCGAGGGACTATGATCATTTGAGTTATTTGTTTTGCCCAAAGAGACCTAACATGCAATATGGCCTAATTTTGAAAGGCAACAAGTGGATGTAACCCTAAGGGTGTTAGTGTGCAAGTGTGTTTTATTGCATACAAGAGTTTTTTTTCTTTGAATTAGGTTTTTCTATTTCATTGATTTTATCTTGCCATACACGTCCTAATTACTAGCAATAAGAAGCGGAAATGTAAAATCCTACGCTATTACAACAATTAGGGGGGGGGGGATACACATTTGTACATGGGGGGTTCAACGAGAAAAATAGAAAAAAAAAAAGAAAATAGCAAAAAACAAGATATATAGAGAGAGAGAGGGAGCCCGCGCGCTGCTGGGAGGTCATCAGAAGTTCTGACTCAGATCCGCTGCCAGATGATCAACCTGTTAGTGAAACTGGATGAGTCAGAACTTCTGACTCTAGCACCTGCAAAACAGAACCTTGTTAGTGGGGAAATCAGAAGTTCTGATTTCCCTGCGCTGCAAGACAGAAGTTTGTTAGTGGAGAAACCATAAGTTCTGATTCTACTGAAAAGGCAATAATTCTCAGAGGTTCTGATATCATTGACAGCAAAACAGGCTTCAGATGTGCTAACGTCAAAGTCAGCACTTGGCTTTTTCCTGTACTAATCAGAACACCTGCAATCCTGTTGTTACTCCACAAAACAGGAAACATATTTGGAACAGATCCAGCAAATAGCAAAAATGTTTCAGAGGTCAGAATCACCAAGGTCACAGGCAAGTCCTATACTGGCTCAGAACGTTCTGAGGTATGAAAGTCCTCAGAACATAAACAGCAATAACATGAATATTTACATTATGTTACTTGAATATGCACAGCTGATGATGCTTAACAGTGTGGTGAGGGTCAGCAGGTGCTTACCTGACTGTTTGGAAAGTTGTGGGTGAAAGTTTAGCTTTTGGTTCTGGTGGTGTTCTGGACAGATTTTCTTTGAAAAAAAGGGAAGTAAAGGCGTATGCGTGTGTAGGGTCAGAAGTTTGGAAATAGTGTTTTTGGTTTACAGAAAAGAACTGGATATTTGATGAAGTTTGAAGGTGAGAAACTCAAAGTTATGAAACCAAAACTGGAGATTTTGGCAGAGTTTCAGAATACTGTGTTGCTAGGAGTTCTGTTTCTCACTTAGCAATTTTTCTGTTTCTTTTCTTGAACGTCTTTTGCAGTGGTGAAAGCTCTCTATTTATAGGCAAAGTTCTTATGGATGCCTTGAACATTTAAGGCGCCAACAGAGTTTGAATTTGTTCTTTGACAGAAATTCCTGGGAAGTTGTGATAACAGCTATCTTTCAGCCTAGGTTGCAGCAGCAGGCGTAGATTGGGGAGAAGTGACCTCTGAAGTGGGCGGTGGCGTGAAGACCCATGCCAGAATCTGTGCAAAAGCGTTTTCCAAGCCACACGTGAATGCTCAGGAGTGGTTGGAAGCATTAATAGGCATTAAATGGTGACAAGACCTGTCAATACCAACATTTTGGTAATGGAAACCAGCGTTGAATCAGCAGCGTAAACCATGCTCTGACCTTGGCTACCTGTTGTCTTAGCATGCTCTGGAAATTCTCCTGGTTTTCTGGTACGTTCCTTGGATCTACTTCTGGACAATTTGGTCTTAGAGATTCTGTATCAGTGTGACACCCATTCTTCTGACCTTTCATCTTCTGATTTCAAGCTGTTCTGAAGGAGCCTTCAGACTTTCCTGCTTCTCTTGCATTCCTTTAGCAAATTCTGACTGAGCTTGTGTAACTGCTGAAGGGGCATGTTCTATTTGAGGCTTACATTCTGAACCACGTTTACAACTTCTGATTAAACTGATGTAGCTGCTGAAGAGCCAACTTCTGACCATGCTGAGCCAAGCTTGCAACTTCTGACCGTCTTCATCTGGAATGGGTCCAGAAGTTCTGAAGCGCTGATTTTTCTAAAAAACACTTATTTTAGAGAAGCATTCTAAGTACTTAGAATTTGATTTTTTCTCAAGATAAAAAGTGTTGCTTCTGGAGTTCGTGAGATCATCTTGCTCTTGTAAGTGACTTGCTTGGGCAAAAGGATAACTTAGGACTTGGATTTGTTTCAGGGGGACTTTGAAAAATCCAAGATGGTTTCCTGAAGAAAGGGAGGGAAAATTTTGGGGTACAACAGTTGCCCCTGTTCAATCTTCTTGAACCTGAAGAGTTAGATTGGCAAGCTTGCCTTTCGCAACTCGAAGGTAAAAGGAGATTGGACACCAGAGTGCCCAGAAATTTGCACTCGCATGTTGGAGTATCAGCGAATGTGACGGCGGGAATGGGCTTATAGATGCCATTTGGAGAGGTAGTGGATAGGGAGATGGGCTTATAGATGCCATCTGGAGACGTGACAGAACTTTGTCGGGAATGGGCTTACAGATGCCATTTGGGTGTGTTGATCGCACAAGAAATTCCTTAGCGAGAACTTTATGTATCTGAGAAAGGCAGATGTTTTCCTGGCTTGTTACAGGTGTTTGATCCTCAATCTCCTTATGCAGATATGCCCTGGCTGGATACAGGTATCGAATCTATAATCGGTGGCTCACAGATGTGCCCTGGCTGGATACAGGAGTCGAATCTGGAAATGGTCGTCATTAGACATGCCCTGGCTGGATACAGGAATCGAATCTTCGAACTCTTCAGACGTGCCCTGGCTAGATACAGGAATCGAGTCTTCGAACTCTTCAGATGTGCCCTGGCTAGATACAGGAATCGAGTCTGGAAATGTGGTCAACAGATATGCCCTGGCTGGATACAAGAATCGAATCTTCGAACTCTTCAGACGTGCCCTGGCTAGATACAGGAATCGAGTCTTCGAACTCTTCAGACGTGCCCTGGCTAGATACAGGAATCGAGTCTGGAAATGTTGTAGTTGATAGATGTGCCCTGGCTGGATACAGGAATCGAATCTTCGAACTCTTCAGACGTGCCCTGGCTAGATACAGGAATCGAGTCTGGAACTCTTCAGACGTGCCCTGGCTAGATACAGGAATCGAGTCTGGAAATGTGGTCAACAGATATGCCCTGGCTGGATACAGGAATCGAATCTTCGAACTCTTTAGACGTGCCCTGGCTAGATACAGGAATCGAGTCTTCGAACTTTTCAGACGTGCCCTGGCTAGATACAGGAATCGAGTCTGGAAATGTTGTCTTTGGGATTGTCTTTTTCCCTGAAAAGGCAAAACATAAGTTGTATGCAATGTCATGATGTATGATATGCGTGATGTTTTAACATGAGACAGCGTTGTATGCACTTTATCATGTATGTAAGCGAGATGTATGAAAGTGTGAAATGTTTATGAATGTAACTTCGTCTTAGGAAAATAAATCTTTGACGATTGGCCGGGGAGTTGCCCTGTGGCCGAGATACTTTGCTGAAGTTTTGATGAGAGGCCTGCTGAGGACTTTAATGATGGATCCCGCTGGGGATAATGATGATAAACTCTGTTGGGGATATCAAAGATAAACTCCGCTGGGGATTGAAAGATACTTTGTTGGGGGCGATCTTCCGTGGCGATTAGCTAAGGGTAACCCAGTTATAAGCCCTTGTGAGGAATAACTCTGAACAAAGCTCGGGAGAGATGTCTGTATTCTGCAGGGAACAAGCTTCCAGAATCTACTGGGGATAAGCTTTAAGACCTGTCGGGGAAAGTTGTGCCTTTTTAGGATCGACGGGGAATCAACTCAGCTTGGGGAGAGTATTGCTGAATCCTTGCCTTACTCTGCGGGGCGTTTGAGATGATTTGGTCACATTCTTCAGTCGAATCTACCTGGGTACCTTGGCGGACAAAGCAACCAGACTACATCAGACAACTTCACATTGCCCCTGTTTCTGATGTCACCTGTAATTAATCTTTCGTTTCATATGCAAATATTTATGAATCAGCAATTTAATGTCAAATGCATATATCAAAAATGAACATTGGACGTTCTTCGCAAAACAAAAAAAAGAAAAACAATGGCAATTTGTATGGACAAGTGAATTTGTATTGATTTGAACTTTGCCTGTGAATAGGCGTTTTTGTACAAGAGGTTGTCATCCTAGTAAGAGGACGCCGCCAAATAACATAGAATTTACAATTTTGAAAAGGAAACAAAACAGCTATGTGAACGATCCCACTGGGTTCCAACTCTGCTATCGCCTTTATGTCTCCGGGCGTCTCATCACTTTGCTGCCTAGTTGAAGATGAAGTTGATTGGTCGATGCCGAAGTCTGAGCCAGATAGTTGATGCCGAATTCCGGATGCGAAGTGATCCAAGGAGACATAGTGTTACGCTTTATCCCTAACTTTTGCCTGGACCGCCCTTTCAGGTTTTCGGTCCACCGGGATACCCATTTTTGCCCAAGCCGCCTTTTCAGGTTTTTGACTTGCCGGGTGTACAGATTTTTATTCATTTTATCCCTTATTTTTGCCCGAACCCTTTTGGTTCGCCGGGAAGCCCTTATTTTTGCCTAGGTATGTCAACCTAGCGGGTCTTTTATTTATGTGTAGTATCTTTTCACTATGTTTGCATTAGCGGGGTGAGGAAGGTCGTCACCATCCATGGTGGTTAGGATCATGGCTCCTCCTGGGAACACATGTTTAACCACAAATGGCCCTTCGTAAGTAGGGGTCCATTTGCCCTGGGGATCACTTTGAGGAAGGATGATGCGCTTGATTACCAAGTCTCCAACCTGATACTCTTGTGATCTGACTCTCTTGTTAAATGCCCTGATCATCCGTTTTTGATACGTTTGACCATGACAGATAGCAGTGAGCCTCTTTTCGTCAATCAGATTTAATTGATCAAGTCGAGTCTGGATCCAGTCATCTTCATTTAAGTCTGCATCATTCATTTTCCGGAGAGAAGGTATCTGGACTTCAATGGGCAAGACTGCCTCCATGCCATAGACCAAGGAGAAAGGAGTTGCCCCGGTTGACGTCCTTGCTGAGGTACGGTACCCATGAAGAGCAAACGGTAACATCTCGTGCCAATCTTTATAGGTCACTGTCATCTTCTGCACAATTTTCTTAATATTCTTATTCGCCGCTTCTACAGCCCCATTCATCTTCGGTCGGTAGGGAGAAGAATTGTGGTGCTATATCTTGAATTGTTCACAGAGTTCAGTGATCATTTTGTTATTGAGATTGGTACCATTGTCCGTGATGATTCTTTCCGGGACACCGTACCGACAGATCAGATTATGCCGAATAAAACGTGCCACGATGCTCTTGGTTACCGTCGCGTAGGAAGCTGCCTCAACCCACTTCGTGAAGTAATCGATTGCCACTAAGATGAAGCGATGCCCATTAGATGTTGTCGGTCGGATCTCACCGATCATATCAATGCCCCACATTGCAAAAGGCCAAGGTGCTGTCAAGACGTTCAGAGGAACTGGAGGAATGTGCACCTTATCAGCATAAATCTGGCATTTGTGACAAGTTCGAGAGTGTTGGTAACAGTCGGCTTCCATTGTGGACCAGAAATATCCTGCCCTAAGGATTTTCTTTGCCATGGTGTGTCCACTGGAGTGTGTTCCGAATGTACCTTCATGCAGTTCTATCATGATTTTCTCTGCTTCAGCCTTATCCACACAACGTAGTAGAGTTGAATCATGATTTCGTTTGTAGAGGATGCCGTTACTGAGGAAGAATTTTGCCGCAAACCTCCTTATGAACTTCTTGTCATTGACAGATGCACCTTCAGGGTATTCCTGAGCTTCCAAGTACCTCTTCACCTCATGATACCAGGGTTTTTCAGTTACCTCTTCAGCCTCAAGATCACAGCAATGTGAAGGTTCATCCAATTTCCAGATAATGATCCGGGGAGCCTCATTGTCCCATTTAACCTTGAACATTGAAGACATCGTAGCCAGTGCATCCGCTAGCTGATTCTCCTCTCTTGGGAAATGCTCAAAAGTTATATCTTCAAAGTGGGGAAGCAAGGTTGACACATACTTCTTGTAAGGAATAAGATTTGGGTGTTTCGTATCCCACTCGCCTTTGATCTGATTGATCACGAGAGCGGAATCTCCGAAGACACTCAGAAATTTAATCCTTAAGTCGATTGCAGCTTGTAGACCCATGATACATGCCTCATATTCTGCCATGTTGTTGGTGCAGTTGAAACATAATCGGGCGGTGAGTGGAGTATGCGTTCCTTTGGGAGATATGATTACAGCACCGACGCCATTACCCAAAGCATTGGAGGCTCCGTCAAAATGCATAGACCATCGAGATCCTTCCTTAGGTCCTTCATTCGGCCCAGGTATTTCACAGTCAGTTACCACCATGATGTCTTCGTCCGGAAAATCAAAGTTCAATGATTGGTAATCGTCCACAGGCTGGTGTGCCAAATGATCTGCCAGCACACTTCCTTTAATTGCTTTTTGAGTCGTATACTGGATATCATATTCTGTTAAGATCATTTGCCATCTCGCTATTCTTCCAGACAGAGCGGGCTTTTCAAATATGTACTTGATGGGATCCATCTTTGAAATCAACAAAGTGGTGTGAGTCAGCATATACTGTCTCAGCCGGCGAGCAGCCCATACTAGAGCGCAGCAAGTTTTCTCAAGCAGTGAGTAACGAGACTCACAGTCGGTAAACTTTTTGCTCAAGTAATAAATAGCGTGCTCTTTTCGGCCAGACTCGTCATGCTGTCCCAGCACACACCCCATTGAACTGTCAAGTACTGTCAAATATAGTATCAAAGGTCTTCCTTCCACTGGAGGCATAAGAATGGGCGGCTCTTGGAGATATTCCTTTATCTTTTCAAAGGCAGCCTGACATTCGTCGTTCCAACGTACTACTTGATCTTTCTTCAGTAATTTGAAGATTGGCTCACAAGTAGCAGTCAGATGTGAGATGAATCGGATAATGTAATTCAGTCGTCCCAGGAAGCCTCTGACTTCTTTCTCTGTCCTTGGAGCCGGCATCTCTTGTATGGCTTTTACCTTGGCAGGGTCCACCTGAATACCTTTATCACTTACAATGAACCCTAGCAATTTTCCGGACCTCACCCCAAAGGTGCATTTGTTGGGATTCAACCTTAGCTTGTATAACTTCAATCGGTCAAATAACTTCCTCAGATGATCAAGGTGCTCCTCCTCAGTTTGAGACCTTGCAATCATGTCATCAACATATACCTCAATCTCATGATGGATCATATCATGAAATAAAGCAACCATGGCCCGTTGATAGGTTGCCCCAGCATTTTTCAATCCGAATGGCATGACCTTGTAACAGAAGGTGCCCCACTGAGTCACAAAGGTAGTCTTTTACATATCTTCCGGGGCCATCTTGATCTGATTATACCCTGAAAAACCATCCATGAAGGAGAACACCTTGTGTTGAGCAGTATTGTCAACGAGAACGTCAATGTGAGGTAGAGGAAAATCATCCTTGGGGCTTGCCCTGTTTAAATCCCTGTAGTCAACACACATTCTGACTTTACCGTCCTTCTTCGGCACTGGCACCACATTGGCAACCCACTGAGGGTAAGGAGTTACTGCTAGAAATCCGGCATCGAACTGTTTCATAACCTCGGCCTTGATCTTTTCAGACATCTCTGGGCGCATGCGGCGAACCTTTTGCTTTACCGGAGGGCAGTCTTCCTTGGTAGGCAAGTGATGGACTACAATGTCGGCATCCAAACCAGGCATGTCTTCATAGGACCAAGAAAATACCTCCATGTAATCATGTAGCATCTGGATCAATCGTTGCCTCACGCTGAGCTCTATATTGGCACCAATTTTGACCTCTTTCCTATCTGTCTCCGTACCCAGGTTAATTGTTTCCACCGGCTCTTCATGTGGTTGAATAGCCCTCTCTTCCTGGAGTAGCAGTCTTGCGAGTTCCCCAGGCACTTCACAATCATCTTCGCCTTCGTCTTCGGCCAAGTTGATCGGATTCTCGAAGTCATAACTGGCGGTAGCAGAGCTGTTACCAGCGAGATCCAGAGTGGACTGAAACCTGTATAAGTGAGTGTGTGTAAATATAGCTGTTTTGCAATATATAACACAGAAAGAAAAGAGCGCAAGATTTGAAATGCAACAAACGTCCAATGTTTTGATTGATGATATATGGAAATGGCATACAAAAAGCCCTCACAAATGGAGCTACGATACCCCGGGTAGGACACCGAGCCAATAAAAGTTTTAACACATTGTTTGTTACAAATTGAAAATCAAAAGAGTTAATTACTGCGTGACAAATGTGATAGGTGTAAAATCCTTTGCCGTCCAGTTGCTCGATCCGTTGCTGGTAGTCGGGTAGATCCAACTGTCAAACTCTGCTTCCTCTACATCCTCCTCAATAGCATTCACCCTTGGACTGGTGATAAATACTGGAGTCTTTCTGATCTTTTCCTTGCGCACAGCCCTCTGAGCCTCTGCAGTAAAGCCCAGCCCGAACTTGTCGTTCTTCTGAGTGAAGTCAGGAAGCTGACCCCAGTTCGCACAATTGCCTTTCTTGATTACAGCCCGGGCATCCTTCAAGGACGCCATCTTCAACGGAAAATCCTCTTCAACTGCGGCCTCAGCTGATGCCAACACTGGGGGTATTTCCTCAAAATGCTGAAAGGGGGTTTCAATAAATTCCCCGTCCATCTCGATATAACGGAATGAATTCAAGTAACTAACCATGTATTCCTCCTCACCTTGCACGGTAACAATCTTCCCTTTGACAGGGTATTTGAGCTTTTGGTGTAGAGTGGAGGTTACTGCCCCAGCTCTGTGAATCCAGGGTCGACCCAACAAACAAGAGTAAGATGGACGAATATCCATTACATAGAACGTTGAGTTGAAAACTTGGGAACCCACACGAATAGGGATGTTTACTTCACCGTGCACCATCCTCTTAGAACCGTCGAAGGCTCTAACAATGATGTTGCTAGGTTTCAATTCCAAACCTTCACAATCCAAGCGATCCAATGCCTTCTTAGGCAAAACATTCAGGGAAGAGCCGGTATCTACTAACACGTGTGCGAGAGTAATGCCCCTGCATTCTACGGAAACATGCAGGGCATCATTGTGATTTTTCCCTTTGGGGGTGAGGTCAGCATCCGAGAACCCCAAGCCATTGTCAGCTGTCAGGTTAGCCACACAGTCCGTGAATTGATCCGCGGAGGTCTCTTGCGGCACATGGGCCGTTTTCAGAAATGAAATTAGGGCTTTTGCATGGGCCTCTGAGCATAGCAGTAATGATAGCATAGAGATTTTGGAGGGAGTATGCCCAAACTGTTCAACAATGTTAAAGTCACTCTTTTTGATGATTTTAAGAATTTCCTCCATTTCTTGTTGGGAGGCTTCTACAACAGTCTTTTTTGGTGCCTCCGTCCGGGCAGGCAAATCGGTAGCAACTTCTTTGCCCCGAGTATCAGAGGATTCGGCGGCAGTAGTAGACACAGGAATTTGAATTAGAACATGCACACTTGCGGGTGTGATGGTGAGAGGTTTTCGGATAACTGGCGGTGCAATGTCAGGCGAGAAGAGCCTGCCACTGCGAGTAATCTTGGCGGGACCAGTGATGTTACTGATACTGGTATTGGTGCTGAACTCCTGCTTCACCCCAAGCACATACACGTCGGCTCCATAATGCCATGGGACCGCTTTATCAGACTTATAGGGGAGAGGTCCCGGAACAGTAATAGTAATGGGTGCAACAGACATAATTCGGACTGGTTTCTTCACGGGAGCTTTGGCAGGATTGTAAATTGTGACAACAGATATTTCTTCAACGGAAACAAACGGAACAGCAGTTTTCTTGAACAGAATTTCCTTGCTATCCATCAGGCTTTGGATGCCTGATTTCAGTAGCAGACAACCGGTAGGGATAACAGCACACAGGAGGCAACCCTTACTACAACCCGGAAATAAACCGGCTAGTAGCAAGTTCCTCTTAACAGTCAACAGAGGGGTAGCAACATCATTCACTGAAACAGCATACAGCTCTTCTTCAATGGCATTTACTTTATGCTGGGGCATAGGAGCAATTACAACATTCGGTCTTTCAGGTGCTTCAAACTGAATTTCCTTTACGTCGATAAGATCTTGCACTTTGTTTCTCAAGGCCCAGCAATCATCAGTAGTATGCCCGGGGCTATCAGAATGATAAGCACAACGGGCATTTGGGTTATACTTAGGAGATGCAGTATTCACAACTTTAGGGGCTTCTTTGGTGGTCACCAAGTTGGTTGACAATAGTTGGGGTAAAATTTGTGACAAGGCCATACTCAACCGAGTATACTGTCTCTTGGGCCTTTCACTTCTTTGTTGATTGTACTGCTGAGGAGCAGCAACAGGTTTTGAAATGACCAGAGCATTGACGGCTTGGCGACTTCCTGGCTTGACTTGCCTTCTAGGACCATAGATGGTACTTGCTTCTTTCTTAAAAGGCCTCTTCTCAGTACTTGCAGCAACACCCTTCTGAATCTTTCCTGACTTGATGCCAGCTTCTATTCTTTCGCCCGTTAAGATCAAATCGGTAAACCCTGCGGAAGAGTTACCAATCAGATGATTGAAAAATGGCCCCGATAGGGTCCCCAGAAACATATCAACAAGCTCACGATCGGTTAAAGGAGGCTGCACCCTGCCAGCCAAATCCCTCCATTTTTATGCGTATTCTTTGAATCCTTCGCCTGTTCCTAATGACATACCCTGAAGTTGGGTACGAGTAGGGGCAAGGTCAGAATTGTATTGATATTGTTTGTAGAAAGCGGTGGCCAAATCTTCCCAATTTCGAACGCTGGTTCCTTCTAGCTGATAAAACCACTCCAACTGAGCTCCAGAAAGACTGTCTTGAAAGAAATGAATCCAAAGGTTTTTATCTGCCGTATAGGGTTGAATTTTTCTCACGTAGGATCTGAGATGCATTTTGGGGCAGGACAGCCCATCATACCTCACAAACACTGGCACTTTGAATTTTGGGGGAATCACAATCCCGGCAACCAGACCCAAGTCTTCAAAATCCAAACCCGGTACTCTTTGTAGCTCCATGGCGGCCAACCTGTCTTCTAGCCCTTTGTATTTATCATCAGCTGGAGGGTATTGTTGATCGGTATAATCTTCATCCTCTTCGACCTCCTCCTCTTCTGCATCAGACTCGGAAGGTACCGCAGCCTCACCTCCTTTGCTGGTTCCTTCATCAGAGATAGGAGGAAATTCAAGCACTCTCCGAGCTTCTCCGTCAAATCTTCTCCCCAAAGTAGCCACCCCGATTCTCTTTTTCTTCTTTTTTACTGGGTCTTTGTTCCCCAATTGAGTCTTGATATCCTCCTGACCCTTAGCCAAGGTCATCAGGAGTTGCTGGAACTGTGCATTCTGAGCTTGTAGGTCTTTGACTGTTTGCTCGAGATCCATCCTACTGAAATAAACAGCAGACAGATAAGGAAACTTGGAGTGAGACCTGCTTATGCACATGATGAATGATATGCTTATGTATGCAATGCATTCAAGGATTTAGAACATTCAAAATTGTTGCAGACAAAGAAGAACGCACGTCATATTAATAAGAAGAAATTTGTTAGCACATAAATGCCCCATGGGCCAAATATTACAAAATAACTTCTCAAGGTAAAAAGACATTGCGCATCCTCTTTGGTGCGATGTAGGTGTTGAGGGCCTCTTGCTCATGAAGTCGGCGGGTAAGCTCTAGAACCTTCTTCTCACTGGCGTAGAAGCTAGCTTCAAAAGTATTCCGTTCCTCCTTGAGCTGGATCCAACTTTTCTGCATTTCTTCCCACGATGTAGGCATGTCTAGATGCAGGATGGTGTAGGGAACCTCTCCTTCGTTGACGGGCTCTTTAATCACAGGGAGAATATGAGGATAAGGCATCATCAAACTTTGGGCTCGGGCTCGTACCCACTTGAGATAGGGCTCAAGAGGGATGGAGTTCTTATGTCCCAGAGTCTTGCTATCAACTCTGTTGAGTTTTCCCCAAGCTCTGATGAATCTTTGGCGAAGTCCTTGCGCATCGTTGTCGAAGTAAAAAACTAGGCTAGGAATCAACATATCATGAGGGCCATCCCTCCGTGCATATCCAAATTGCCTCAAAGCTAGGCAAGGGTTGTAGGTGATGCCTCCTCTAATTCCAAGTAAAGGAACATTAGGAAACTCTCCGCAACGATCGACGATGATGACATTTTCTCTGGACCGAGAACACCAATGCACATCAGAGTGAGTAAGAGTCATCAGCCGTTGGGACCACCTTGAGCCTTGGTCATTCTTCAAGACAGATTGTGGAAGGTGCGAAATAAACCACCTTGCAAGGATAGGAGTACAACACATGAGAACACCCCTCTTTCTCATTGTTCGTGTGTAAAATGAGTGAAGGATGTCCCCAAGCAATGTTGGTATTGGATTTCTGGACAAGAAGATTTTGACGGCGCTGACATCTATCAATTGGTCAGGATTTGGGAACAAGACCAACCCGTAGATGAGGAGTGCCACAATCTCTTCAAAGGCTTGTAGGTCCAATGAGTTCCAACATTCTTGTGCCTTCTCAAACAAGAACTTTGCTAAGAATCCTTTGACGCCGCTTCTGTTTTCCCAATGCCCCTTGATGTCAGATGGTTGTAGATGTAATGCTCGAGCAACATCTTCCGGCTTTGGTTCCTTTTCTGTACCATTGAAGGGTAGTTGATTAAGGATAGGGATTCTCAGGAGTTGAGAAAACTCCTCCAAAGTGGGTACCAACTGATAATCAGGGAAAGTGAAGCAGTGGTGAAGAGGGTCGAAGAACTGGAATAGCACTTTCATCATGTCTTCTTCAATGTTGGTGTTGACTAGGCTGAGCAGTCTACCATGTCTTTCACTGAAGGATGAATTTTCCGGAATTCTTGAGGTGAGATCTTTGAGTTGAGGAGAGATTCTCACAAGGTTGACTTGAATGGTTTTTCTGCGAGGAATTTCCATGACCTGCAAAACAGGAACAAAGATGAAGATCCAAAATCCTTGAAATGGTTAGTGAATGCATATGATGCTTCATGATGTTTATGATGCATGCACAAAACATATGTACAAGCAATTCACACCAAACCCTAGTTTCAGGCTTGCATGAGGTCTCATAGGTAAGTACCCTCTTGAGTGTAGTTGGCTTAAAAACCTGTCCTATAAATAGTAACCGGGTTCTAAGGAGCTCAATATCACGGGATTGTTTTCATCGTTCATTGTTTTGGTTTAGCCACTTAACTAGCGACCAAAATATTCCAAGAAAACAACCCTCAATGAGTGTAGTATCGAGTATCTACCAACTTCGGACTGCACCAAAGCCGGTCATCTCACTACCCCTAATAAAAGGCCAAGATGGTCAAGTAAGGTTCTAGGTCATTAGTGCTTAGTGACATCACTCAGCGGCCCCGTACTCTCCTTGATTGAACTCAAGGGTTACCGGTACTCACAAATATGTCGCACTAATATAGCTATTGCTTCGACTGTGTCGGTATACCCCGCACAGTTTCCACAATGTATTGCTATCTATGAATGTTTCCCAAAATCCGGGTGTAGGATTTGCAAACCCAAACAATAGAGCCAAAGTATAAAGCAAACAATCCAAACAATTAGTCATGCAAGAGGGTGATCTAAGCCCTAAGGTTACTCCACTTAAAAAAAATCCCCAGCAGAGTCGCCAGTTCTGTGATACGGTGGGAGAACTGACTTGAGGTTTTGCGTTTTATTCGCAAATGTTTCGGTTGAGCAAGAGTCGCCACAGACTTTTTATTTTATCCTAAGGAAAGGTTTAAAAAGCACAGCAAAAACCTTTGAGATGTTTTCTTGGGTTCGGGGAGTAGATTATAGAAAGGGAAGGTATTAGCACCCTTTCTATCCATGGTTATCCATGGGCTCTTAGTTACTTGCTTAGATCAACTTGCCTTAATTTTCAATTGTTTGAAATGGTGCTTTGTGTGTGTGGATTTGAAAATGTTTTGAAAAGAGGCCAATGTGGTGGCAACCTTTGTAATGATCCATGTTGGGATGTATAGAAAGGTGTATGTCTTTTGAAAAAAGGTTTTCAATGTTTTTGAAAGTTGTTTTGAAAGTGTATTGATGGTTGTTTGAAAAGAATAGGCAAGTGTTTTGTTTTGCAAGTTGACAAGTACTTAAGAGCGATCTACCCTAAAGTTCTCAAAGATTTTTGTTATGTTTTTAACCCTTTTAACAATTTTGTTCCACCATTGTATTTGGTGGACAATCTTGTGTTAGGATGTGAAAGGGACGGGCGTGGGTTATCGTTTAGACCATAATTGCAATGGTGCCAAGTATCTTTGGGCAATGTTTTCTTTAAGGGACTTGATCATTTTAAAAAAAGCGTCATCGAGGGACTATGATCATTTGAGTTATTTGTTTTGCCCAAAGAGACATAACATGCAATATGGCCTAATTTTGAAAGGCAACAAGTGGATGTAACCCTAGGGGTGTTAGTGTGCAAGTGTGTTTTATTGCATACAAGAGTTTTTTTTCTTTGAATTAGGTTTTTCTATTTCATTGATTTTATCTTGCCATACACGTCCTAATTACTAGCAATAAGAAGCGGAAATGTAAAATCCTACGCTATTACAACAATTAGGGGGGGATACACATTTGTACATGGGGGGTTCAACGAGAAAAATAGACAAAAAATAAAATAGCAAAAAACAAGATATAGAGAGAGAGAGAGAGAGGGAGCCCGCGTGCTGCTGGGAGGTCATCAGAAGTTCTGACTCAGATCCGCTGCCAGATGATCAACCTGTTAGTGAAACTGGATGAGTCAGAACTTCTGACTCTAGCACCTGCAAAACAGAACCTTGTTAGTGGGGAAATCAGAAGTTCTGATTTCCCTGTGCTGCAAGACAGAAGTTTGTTAGTGGAGAAACCAGAAGTTCTGATTCTGCTGAAAAGGCAATAATTCTCAGAGGTTCTGATATCATTGACAGCAAAACAGGCTTCAGATGTGCTAACATCAAAGTCAGCACTTGGCTTTTTCCTGTACTAATCAGAACACCTGCAATCCTGTTGTTACTCCACAAAACAGGAAACATATTTGGAACAGATCCAGCAAATAGCAAAAATGTTTCAGAGGTCAGAATCACCAAGGTCACAGGCAAGTCCTATACTGGCTCAGAACATTCTGAGGTATGAAAGTCCTCAGAACATAAACAGCAATAACATGAATATTTACATTTTGTTACTTGAATATGCACAGCTGATGATGCTTAACAGTGTGGTGAGGGTCAGCAGGTGCTTACCTGACTGTTTGGAAAGTTGTGGGTGAAAGTTTAGCTTTTGGTTCTGGTGGTGTTCTGGACAGATTTTCTTTGAAAAAAAGGGAAGTAAAGGCGTATGCGTGTGTAGGGTCATAAGTTTGGAAAGAGTGTTTTTGGTTTACAGAAAAGAACTGGATATTTGATGAAGTTTGAAGGTGAGAAACTCAAAGTTATGAAACCAAAACTGGAGATTTTGGCAGAGTTTCAGAATACTGTATTGCTAGGAGTTATATTTCTCACTTAGCAATTTTTCTCTTTCTTTTCTTGAACGTCTTTTGCAGTGGTGAAAGCTCTCTATTTATAGGCAAAGTTCTTGTGGATGCCTTGAACATTTAAGGCGCCAACAGAGTTTGAATTTGTTCTTTGACAGAAATTCCTGGGAAGTTGTGATAACAGCTATCTTTCAGCCTAGGTTGCAGCAGCAGGCGTAGATTGGGGAGAAGTGACCTCTGAAGTGGGCGGTGGCGTGAAGACCCATGCCAGAATCTGTGCAAAAGCGTTTTCCAAGCCACACGTGAATGCTCAGGAGTGGTTGGAAGCATTAATGGGCATTAAATGGTGACAAGAACTGTCAATACCAACATTCTGGTAATGGAAACCAGCGTTGAATCAGCAGCGTAAACCATGCTCTGGCCTTGGCTACCTGTTGTCTTAGCATGCTCTGGAAATTCTCCTGGTTTTCTGGTACGTTCCTTGGATCTACTTCTGGACAATTTGGTCTTAGAGATTCTGTATCAGTGTGACACCCATTCTTTTGACCTTTCATCTTCTGATTTCAACCTGTTCTGAAGGAGCCTTCAGACTTTCCTGCTTCTCTTGCATTCCTTTAGCAAATTCTGACTGAGCTTGTGTAACTGCTGAAGGGGCATGTTCTATTTGAGGCTTACATTCTGAACCACGTTTACAACTTCTGATTGAACTGATGTAGCTGCTGAAGAGCCAACTTCTGACCACGCTGAGCCAAGCTTGCAACTTCTGACCGTCTTCATCTGGAATGGGTCCAGAAGTTCTGAAGCGCTGATTTTTCTAAAAAACACTTATTTTAGAGAAGCATTCTAAGTACTTAGAATTTGATTTTTTTCTCAAGATAAAAAGTGTTGCTTCTGGAGTTCGTGAGATCATCTTGCTCTTGTAAGTGACTTGCTTGGGCAAAAGGATAACTTAGGACTTGGATTTGTTTCAGGGGGACTTTGAAAAATCCAAGATGGTTTCCTGATGAAAGGGAGGGCAAATTTTGGGGTACAACAGCGGGGTCTTCTCAAATAGAATTATGTGGCTATCCATCAAGCGTTGAATTCCTTTCTTCATCCCTTCGCATCCATTGAGTTGTCTTGTACAACACACACAGTCTTTTACACAACCAGGGAAGATCCCAACTTTCAACAGATCCCTTTTGATGATATTCAGCGGAGTAGTCAATTCTTCAACAGAGGCAACAAAAAATGTATCTTCAACAGCATTAACACCCTTTTCGTGGTTCGGCATAGGTGCGATGATTAGATTTGGAGTTGGAGGAGGATTGAACTCAATAGTCTTGTTATCGATCAAATCCTGAATTTTGTTCTTCAAGGCCCAGCATTGGTCAGTCTCATGCCCGGGGCTACTTGAATGGTAAGCACATTTCGCGTTCGGATTATACTTTGGTGAAGAGGTATCTGGGTTGGCAGGAGGATCGCGTAATGTCACCAAATTAGCCTTGAGCAAATGTTGAAGGGCTTGAGACAGTGACATGCCTAACCTTGTAAATTGTCTTCTTAGAGTTTCAAAATGTTGAGGATTAGCATATGGTCTTGGAGTAGGAGTTGGATTAGAGATTCAGACAACATTGACAGACAGATGGTTACTCTTCTTGGTACGGGCCCTTACCCCGTACACAGTATTGATTTCCTTCTTTGCAGCAAAAGGTTTCTTTATAGGATTTGAAGTGGAGGCATACGCCATAGAGATCTTCCCACTTTTGATGTCGCTTTCAACTTTTTCACCAGTTAAGATTAACTCGATGAATTCGGAAGAGGAACAGCCTACCAACAAGTTTAAGAAAGGACCAGATAAAGTGCCCATGAACATGTCAATGTGCTCCCTATCAGTCAAAGGTGTTTGAACCCTACTAGCAAGGTCTCTCCACTTTTGTGCATATTCTTTAAATCCTTCATTCTTTCCCATGGTCATATCTTGCAATTGTACTCTCGTTGGCGCCAAGTCGGCGCTATACTGATACTGATGGTAGAATGTGGTAGCTAAATCCTCCCAAGTATTGATACGGGAACCATCTAACTGATAAAACCATTCAAGTTGCGTTTCGGCCAAGCTCTTTTGGAAAAAGTGAACCCATAGTTTCTTATCAGCAGTGTGCAGTTGTATCTTGCGCACATAAGATTTCAGGTGAAGTTTTGGACAAGAAACTCCGTCGTACTTTGCAAAGACTGGTATTTTGAATTTGTGAGGAATGACAACCCCATAGATAAAACCCAAATCATCAAAATCTAAATCGGGGACGGCATGGATTTCAACAACTTTCAATCTCTCTTCTAACTGCTTGTATTTGATATTGGCGGGTGGATATTGTTCATCGAAATAATCATCATCAGACGCTTAATCATTAACACAGTCAGCCTGGGTACTCTTAACCTCACCAATCTGATTCTCATCTTCTTCAGATGAGTCTTCCCCTACCAGGATCTGATGGACTGTCTCCTTGAACCATCTTCCCATGTTGAGTAGAGCTTTCTTCTTGGGCTTCTTCTTAACTGCCAGCAATGCCATCATGTCTTGCTGCCCCTTGGCTAGGGCTAGTAGAGTCTCTTGGAATTGATATTTTTGTGCCTGGAGATCCTTCACAGTTTTCTCTAGATCCATCTTGCTGAAATAAACAGTAGAAAGATAAGGAAACCTGTTGTATGAAAACTTGTCATGTTATGATGCATGGAATGTATATGCAAATGATTTCAAGGATTAATGAGATTTAAATTTGTATAGACAAAAGAGTGAACAAATGTCAATTTTCATTAATTAGTTTGAAAAGATTACAACATGCCTCTTGGGCTTACAAAATAACCTTTCTAAGATAAAAAGACTGAACACATCCTCTTCGGTGCGAGATAGGTGTTCACACTTTGCTCTTCTTGTAGATGCTTCGTAAGCTCCAAGACCCTCTTCTCGCTAGCATAGAATTGAGCTTCGAAAGTATCTTGTTCTTCCTTTAGCTGAATCTATCCTTTTTGCAAGTCTTCGAGAGAAGTTGGCATGTTGGGGTGGAGGACAGTGTAGGGAACATCTCCTTCAACCACAAGTTCCATGATAACTGGTAAGATGGAGGGATAAGGCATCATAAGTTTCTGAGCACGAGCTCATACCCACTTAAGGTAGGGCTCGAGGGGAATGGAATTATTATGTCCCAATGTCTTACTATCCACCTTACTCACCATCCTCCAAACTCGGATAAACCTCTGACGGTAGCTTTGATCATCGCTTTCATAGTCGAATACCACTCCTTGGATAAGCATCTCATGTGGACAATCCCTTCGGGCGTAACCAAAATGTCGTAAGGATAAGCAGGGGTTATAAGTGATACCTCCTCTAATTCCAAGCAAGGGGATATTAGGGAATTCTCCATAACAGTCAATGATAGTAACATTCTCTAAGGATCGGGAACACCAATGAACATCTGAATGTCTGAGCATCATCAACCTATGGGACCATCTCAAACCTTGCTCATTCTTCAACACAGATCAGGGAAGATGCAAAATAAACCATCTTGCCAAGATAGGATTGAAACACATGAGGATACCTATCTTCCTCATAGTGCGAGAGTGAAAAGAATGTAGAATGTCTCCCAACAGAGTAGGCACCGGGTTACGAGACATGAATATTTTGACAGTGTTTACATCTATGAGTTGGTTAGGGTTTGGAAACAAAACCATCCCATAGATGAGAAGGGCCACAATTTCTTCAAAATATTGTAAGTCCAAGGAGTTCCAACAATCTTGAGCTTTCTCAAACAAGAAATTTTCTAAGAAACCTTTGACACCACTCCTTGTTTCCCAATTAGTTGTGATATCAGATTGTTGCAAGTGTAGTGCTTGGGCAATCTCCTCAGGTTTTTGATCTTTTTCCATACCTTTGAAGGGTAGTTGATTGAGAATGGGAATTCTCAAGAGTTGGTATAATTCTTCTAAAGTTGGCACAAGTTGATAATCGGGAAAAGTGAAGTAATGGTGTAGAGGATCAAAGAACTGGAACAACACCTTCATCATATCTTCATTGGTGTTAGAGGTAACCAAGTTTAGGAGGCGACCATGTCTTTCGGTGAATGAAGAATTTTCAGGGATCCTTGATGATAACTCTTTGAGTTGAGGAGGAATCCTTACGAGATTTACTTGAATAGTATTTATGCGGATAGAATCCATGTCCTAAAAAACATAACAAAGATAAATTCCAATAATCCTTGAGATGGTTAGTGAGAATGAGTATGATGTTATGATGTTTATGATGTCATGTATAAGTATATATATACAAATAAGGCACACAAGTCCTTAGATTTAGGCTTGCATGGAGTCTCATAGGTAAGTACTCTCTTGAAGTTTAGTTGGTTCAAACTTGTCCTAGAAATAGTAATCAGGTTCTAAAGGATCCCAATATCACTGGTCTGTCTTCTCGGGCATTGTTTCAGCGCAAGCCTCTTTCACGGTGACTGAAATATCCCAAAAAGCCAAACCTTAATGAGTGTATTATCGAGTATATACCAACTTCAGACTGCACCAAAGTCGGTCATCTCACTACGTCCTAATGGCCAAGTTGGTCAAGTAAAGGTTCTAAAGTCAGTTAGTGTTTCATGACATCACTCAGCGGGCATGTATTCTCCTTGACTACTCAAGGGATACCGGTATCCACAAATATGTCACACTAACGTAGCTATTGCTTAGACCATGTCGGTATACACCGCACATTTTCCATAATGATTACTACTTACCTATAAGATATCCCCAAATCCGGGTAGAGGATTTAGAACAAGCCCAAACAAGAAACCAAAATGTAAAGCAAACAAATCAAACAATGAAAGCAAGTAAAGGTGATCTAGCCCTAAGGTAACCCCACTTTTAAGTTTACTCCCCAGCAGAGTCACCAGTTCTGTGATACGGTGGAAGAATTGACTTGGATGTTTTGCATTTTATCACAAATGTTTCGGTTAGCAAGAGTCACCACCGACTTTTCTTTTATCCAAAAGGAAAGGCTGAAAAGAACAGGAAAGACCTTTTAGATTATTTCTTGAGTTTGGGGGGTAGATTATGAAAAGGGAATGTGTTAGCACCCTTTTCATCCATAGTTATCTATGGGCTCTTAGTTTCTTGCTAGATCACTTGCTTTTGTTTGAAAATGTGCTTTGTGTAGTTTTTGAAAGTATTTTGAAAAGGCGCATTCATTTAGGCAAACTTTTTAATAGTTCTCGTTCGTAAGAACGTATACAAAGTGTTGAGCTTTTGAAAATGTTTCATGTTTGAAAAATGTTTTAAAATTATTCTTGAAAGTGTTGGTGTTTGTTTTTGAAAATAAGCAAGAGTGTTTGTTTTTGAAAATAAGCAAGAGTGTTTGATTTGAAATTGAGCAAGCAACTAGGAATAATCTACCTACTCAAAAGTCTTTGTTCATTTCTTCCTTTCCTTTGATATTGCTATCTTACCATTGATTTGGTAAGAAGCCTTATCTTTGGATGTAAAGGGACGGGCGTGGGTCATCGTATAGCCATGATAGCAATGTTGTGAAATATCATAGCAATTCTCTTTGAGGAACTAAGATCATTTTGAAAGGCAACATTTGATAGCATCATCGAAGGACTATGGTCTTGTATTTTGATTGTTTTTTGCTAAGATATCCAACATGCATAACATGGCCATTTTTGTAAGGCAACAAAGTGGGATTACCCTAAGGGTGCAAGTGTGCAAATATGTTAATTTACATGCATTATTTTGTCTTGAATTAGGGTTTGCTAACTTGTTGATTTTATCTTTCCATACAAACCCTAATTTACTAGTATTTATATAAAGCGATAAATTGCGGAAAGTAAAATACTAAGCTATTACATCATTACGGGAGGGGGGTATACAAATTTACAAATGGAGATTTTGCAAGAAAATTAAACCTAATTATCTATTACAACCATATTGAATAAATGTACAAGAAATTGAAAATAAAAATGCAAAAATGCAGATGGATAAAGAAATGATTTTGTTTGATTTTATGAAAGGGGTTTTAATCTAAACCTAATTAAGAATATAGTTAATTAAAAATTAACAAAATTAAACTTAAACTAATTAAGAAAAGAAATTAAGTTAAAAATGTTTTTTTAGGGTTTTTTATGAAAAGGTTTTAAATTAAAATAACATGAAAAATAATTAATTAAAATAAACCTAAGTTCTAAATTAATTTTAAGTAAGAAAATAAAATAACATAATATTTAAACCTAAGTATAAAAATTTATTATAAAAGAAGTAAATTAATTTGTTAAGAAAATATTTTTTAGTCTTTTGTTTTTTTATAAATGAAATAAATAAGGTGTGAAAATAATAATAATAATATATTTTTGTATTTTTTACTAGTAAAGATAAAAATAATATTAATAATAATAATAATAATAATATAATAATAATAATAATAATATTAAAGGAAATAAAAATATAATGAAATAAAAAAAGAAAAATGAAATAACAAAGAAAAAATGTGCCAGGGGTGTAAAAGTAGTAAGGGGTTAGCAAAAGAAGGAGAAAAAAAAGAAGAAGTCCATCTGCTTAGAGGCCCAGCGCTTGTTTCAAACAAAAAAATGGAAAGAAAATGTGAAAAATAGGCAAAAGGGTACCACTGGGGCTCAAACCCATGTCCCTAAAGTGACAGGCGCGCGCTTTAACCACTGGGATGGTGATATATCTGTTAACTTAAACAAAACAAAAAATATGTAACATAAGTTTTGCCCTGAATGAACTTCATCTTCAACCTCTAGCCAAAGAACCTGTAACTCATTCATTTCTCATCCATTTACAAAACTTCCAACATCAAACTTGTTAGAAATTTCCTCATGATTCTGAATATGTAAATAACTTAAGCTAATTCTCAAAGATGAGCATGAATTTTTAACAGTGCCAAATTTTGACCTAAATATTTTCAGAGGTTCAAACTCAAAATTCTCCCTACTCAAGCAACATAAATGAAATCTATGGACATGTATAGTTTCAGGGCAATGATGTCTACATTTTATCTTCACAAATGCAAGCCTAACAATGCATAAATATGAAGATGGAAGTTCAAGAAAAATACCTCAAAACTGGAAATCGTGAAATGAGTTTGAACTTGTTTCAAGTGATGGTGATGATAAGGTTAGCTTCCTTGAACCTCTAGGGAGCTAATGCAATAGCTGGCTTGAACTGAGAGTAGCTGGAATGGTCTGGAGAAGTCCAACTGCAATGCTCTGTTTTTGAGCTTGGACAATGGTGAAAATGGTGTTACAGTTTAGGAACAAGGATTGGGATGAGTTGTATTTGAAGTATGGAAGCTTTTGAGATGATTTGGAGAGGAAACGCACGAGTGGTTTGAGAGATGGGAGTTTCTGGTCAGGTTCTGCACAACAATGGAGTTTTTGTGCGATCTGCGTTTTCAGAGAGTTTGGGAGTGTTTTGAATTGTGTTTTAGCTTGCAAATAACTTGTATAGTTATATGAAAAAGGTTAGAGCACTTGAGATTGGCAGAACTTTGAGATATAGAGTTATGGCTATGTTACTTAATTTTGAAGAAAAGTGGAAAACATGGTTTCAAGGCATAGTACAAGCATGGCCTAAGTTGATGGGAGGCTCTAGACATGTTGCTTTTTCCTTTGACATTGCTTGTGTTCAGATGAAACAAATTAGGAGCTCTATGCATTGACTTTCTGATTAAAGTCACTTTTCCAAAATGGAAGTGTGAACTTTGTTCCATTAATGGAATAATCACCTGGACAATGACTCAAACACTTGGATCATAGCTCAAATAGTTGTGTAATCTTCTAATTATGGATAGATTTAGAGGTTAGAAGCCTGTAAAGTAAGATTCATGCAGCATGGGTGTGGATTTGGTTCGTGTATTCTTCACAAAATGGCTTGTAATTCAAGTTTGAAAACCCTAACTTCTTGCCTTCGATTCTCCTTGATCAAACATAATCTCAATGAGTTCTTGGACATTTTGGAAATCTTATAACATCATCTACAACCTCTATGTTGGACATTTTTGAAAATTCCTCTTGAAACTATGTGAAAATTTTCCATGAAGTTAGGTCAAAGTCCTGCCTAAACTAGGGCAAAATTTCACTAAGTTTCCAAGTTTCATGAACATGTATTCACAAAATCATAACTTGAAATCCATGCATTTATAGGAGAATTTGTGTTTTACAATGTTTTAGATCTCATTTATATCTACAACTTTCATGTTGGAAGTTTCCTTTGAATCATCTTGCATCATGGTGAAAATTTTGCTCAAAGTCATGAAAAAATATGAAATTTCCAACACTTAGAAAAATTTCTAAGTTTAGAAATTTTGACTTTCCAAAATGGAATCTTGAATTTTTGATTTCTTGATGAACAAGTTTCATATTTTGACATGATTTAATGAATTATGATCTTTGACACTTAATTTTGACCAAAAAGTCAAAGTTTGACCTTTCAGTGTACAGTTGACTTTGGATCAGTTGATTGAAAATCAACTATCAATCAATTGATATTGAGGATGTTTCGAGCCATGCCATTAGGTAAAAATGTAGCATTTGAATCCTTGATATCATAACTTAAACAAATCAATCATTTCCTAGGTCAAAAATCAGAAATTGCACCTTCTAACTCAAAACCCTAATTTTGACAATTTTGCCCTTTTGATGATCTGATCAAATTTCTTGAGGAATTATGCTCCAAACTTGATCAAATGACATATATAGGTTCATGATGTTGATATGGATCAAAAATTATGAAGTTTGACTATAAATTGACCATAATTGACTTTTTCCCCGATACAGTTGATTTTTAGGTCAACTGATCAATTGACTGGGCAAAAATGTGATCCAAGACTTGAAACTTGACATGAGTAATATCGAGGGTCCAAAATGATCCATGAAAGTCATATGAGGCATTAAAAGTCCAATTGTCCTTGTGCAATCTCAAACCCTAATTTTCAGTCATCAGTGCTTAAGGAGGTGTTTTGAGCTGATCAACCCTTGTGCAATCTTGAACCAAAGGAGATCTTGTGAGAGATTACTTGATAAATGAGAGGTCAAATTTTGGGGTACAACAGGATGGTATTGAATTGTTAGGCTTATGGACAATGTTGATTTATGTGGAGATGTTGTGTTGTTGTGATTGTCTCTGAATTCTTGTTGATAATGCGAAGTTGCAGAGAATTTTAAATGAAGATGAATTACCTCTATTTACTTGTAATGATGGTGATGTGGGATTATTCCTTGCGATGGATGATGATTTTTGTGAGTATGTGATAGTGCATTCATTGAGTAACATACATTTGCATACTCTGTGATGGCCTGGATTGGCAAACTGCGAAGAAGGCTTATGCCTTGTTGATGCCTCTATTTATTGGCAGATTTTTAAGATAGAAGTTCTTCTCCAATGGTACCACATGCATGTGCATTGTAATTGAGTCGCAGTTGATGTTGTATCTTGAGTTGTGGTGATGATATATTTATTGTTGCTTTATGTTGTTGACTTGTTGTGATAAGTATTATCTAAAAGCTGTGAATTAGTAGTTATGTCGTGTTAATGTTTGTTGTGATTAAAGTTGTTTGTAAGTTGTGAAGTGGTTATTTTATATGACCTGATCTAGTATATTATTTATCATACGACTTATTATATTGTCTGATATCTCACCCCTTATGTTTGAATGTTGCCCTTCGTTGGTAACGTGCAGCTAATCAAGAAGGATAGTTATTACTCCATTAGTTTGAGTCGGTGTCGTCGCTTTGATACGTAACACTCGGGAGGATGAACGCTTGATGTTTAGTTGTTGATATTTATTTCAGTTGCTGAATTTTAAGTTGGTTACATGAAATAATTGTTGTATTGAATTTGTTTTAGTTGAATAAAAGATGTTAAGTGAATTGAAGTTGAGTATGTAAATTTCGCTGCTTATCAATAAAAAGTTGTTTGATTTTAAAGAATAAATGAGGTTGTTATCGGTTCATCCGAGTTAAGTGTTATGTATCTGTTTTATATGCGATTAAATGAAGTTTGATTTTAAGTTGTAAATGTAGCATCCTATTTGTGTTGAACTCTGATTTTTATTATTATCCGTCGAGTAGAATTGGGGTGTTACATTAGTGGTATCAGAGCAGGTCCGTCCGTCCGACCAAGTTGTCTAATGTTGTTTGTTCTTTAGTGCGTTACAAGTGTGTGAAACATTGTCGGTGCTTGTTGTTTTTCCATTCGGTTGTATGCAGAAGTTGGTTTGAAGATAAGTGATGGAGAAGCTTTACTTCTCGGATATGTTTTAGTTGTAAGATGTTAGTTTAGTCTGCTATTGATGGCGACAGTGCGAGTATTGTTGAAGTTTTTTTGTTTCTTGAATTCGAATGTGACATGGATCCAACATTCTGTTGTTAATCAAGTTGGAGCGTCTTGAGGGAAGACGATCAGACAATGTTGTTGTTTACTTCTCGAAGGATGAGGAGCTATGTAACGATTGATGACGTATGAGTAGAGTGTAAATCTCTGGTATTTATGAAGGTGATTGTTAAGTAACAAGGATAATTTTTAGAAGATGGAATTTAGAAAGTTGTGATGTTTCAGCGCTACTGGTGGACTACGAATTTGTTGGTTTGAGTATCCCTTGCATAAGATGTCGATGGTCGAATGGTGATAGAGTGACAGATTGTTGTAGACTGTGTCGTGGAATCCTTGTAAGTGATTGTAAAAGTTGTTGAAGTTATTGGAATGTTTTGAATTGCGAGTTAGAGTCGGAAATGTAAGGAGATGAGTATGATTTCAAGAATGGTAAGTATTGGTACTGGTAGAAAGAAATTATGTTCTGATATTATCGTAAGGTGTGTAATAGTATGTCGCTGCATGACGTCGGTGTTCGTATTTTCGGATAACTTTGGAAATTCATATCTTGTGTTCCGAGTATCGGATTGGTGTTCTATTTGAACCTATGAGGAGATAGAAATATATTTTATCCTATGAAAGTGTTTTTAAATATGGTTGATGCATTCCCATATGGAGGCACTCTGAAGTCATTTATGGAACTAGATGCTTTTTGGGCATAAATAGTTATTATCACAGTTGTTCGAGACGAGGTCAAGCGTAACATGTTGTTGGCGAATAAGTTGAGAAATGAGATGTTCGGCATTAAAAAGGATGTGAAAGTATTTGAGGAGTGCATAGAGATGAAACTTATGAAGAGAAGATGTCCTTTTAAAGGAAGATGCTTTTAAGATGAATTAGAGTCGTGTTTATGATGTCAAGGTAGTGGCATGTGTAAAAGAAGAATTGGAGAGGTTCTATCCCCAAACAGTGTGGAACAGTGTTGTTGAGATTTCAATTGAATATGAGACAACGAAGATGGTTGGAGTTGTTCAAAGATTATAACTTCGGTTTGAATTATCATCCAGGTAAAGCTAATGTTGTGGCGGGTGCTTTAAGCCAAAAGACTTTGCACCTGTCGGTAATGATGGTTAAAGGGTTGGGATTAATTTAACAGTTCAGAGATATGAGTTTAGTTGCAAGGTGGCACCGAAGAGTGTTATGTTAGGAATGTTGGAAATTATCAATGGTTTTCTAGATAGTATCAAAGAAGCTCAAAAGTTAAATGTGAAATTGGTAGATTTGATGGTTGAACTCGACCGGTCCGAGAAGGAAGATTTCAAGTTACATGTGTAGGGTATGTTGAGATTCCGTAATCGAATTTGTATTCCTGATGATGCGGAGATGAAGAAAGTAATTTTTGAGTTAGAGAATGCTTAACCTTCGGGTGAGACTAGATGAGTGTAATGTGGACCGTGTAATATGCTGAGCATTGGTGTCTCACCGACAAGATCGAATGAGAGGAAAATTATGGGAGTGCTTGTAAACCTCATTGGAAATTATTGAATTATGGTGCTTTAGGTGACTTGAGCATAAATTCTAAAGGAACACTATTATAGTTTGGTAATGATGGTTTATACTCCATTATTGTTGTCTGCTATCTATTGACAAATTGAGGAACTGATCACCCTTAATCCCTTGTTGATAGTAGACGAGATCATGTTGAATGGTATATATTTGTCTTGCTATCTTAATGGTGTGTAAAGTGATTGATGTTATATCATGAGGTAGTCACTCACCAATTTGTGTGAAGAGTGGCTAATAAAGAGTGAGATGTATTGAACAAGTCAGAGTAACGAGTTATATACGAATTAATGTCTCAAAGTGAAAGATTGAGAATATCAAGTGAATAATGGTTTTATGGTGGGTATTGAGAAAGTCTGAAACTAGATTGAAACTTGCAAGCTAGATAGTCGACATAAATTTTAACGAGGACGGTGACTTAAGGTGGATTATCAGAGTTGCACAACTGAAGCGTGATGTGGCGCAATTTCTATGCGTGTACTACTCATTAGAAATGAAGGATTAAAACATCAGAAGCCTGTGGGAATGGTGTGTCTTAATCTACATGCTTGATTTGGTGGATTACCGATATAGAGATGTTGTGTCAGGGCACTAGGTTTGCTAGTAAATATTTGCAGATTTTATAAAGATATTAATGTGTTGGTGTAAGCCCTAGAGGCCAATACTTTTGGTACTTGTATCTAATTATTTATTAATAATAAAAGGCATTTCTTTATTATGTTTGCTTTCCAAAATAATAAGGATCCCTAGAATGGTTTATTTGTTTAATGAAATGTTAAGTGTGACTTAATCATGAGATCCCATTAAACATAAGACACTATTCTTAAAGTATCCGTAGTCAAGCTTTAATGTGAAGTAGGATAGCATTAAAGCATTAAGATTATTATGAAGATAGATTGATGATCACATCTCATGGATCATAGATAAGGAGTTATCAAGTCTTGACATAGGTATGAATATTAGGAGTAATATTTATACTGGATTGACCCGCTATGAGAATACTACATAGAATGTTATGCAAAGTGTCATAAGTTATTCTCATGATGATAATGGTGTATACCACCCTTTGACCTGAAACCACTATGGACCCTAGATGTAGAGTCAAGTACTTTATTGCTGATCAAACGTCATCCGTAACTGGATGACTGTAAAGACGGTTGATGGGTACTCCACAAAGCATGCTAAGGGACATGAGTGACCTAGATGGAATTTGCTCATCCTGCATAACAGGATAAATGTCTAAGGGCCCAATATTGAACTGGACAAGGGTGACACAGTGTATGCCTTGTGTTCAATATAGACATGAGGGCAAAAGGGTAATTGTACAACACAAATATTATCACGGAAAAGGTTTGGTCAGATCACATGACTTTTTCGTGACTTGGGTAACAGTGATGTGTTGCTAGATACCGCTCACTGTTTATTATATTAAATGTGTGATTTAATATAATTGCCAACGTCGCGAAAACCTACAGGGTCACACACATAAGGACAGGTTGATGAGAGATAGAATAAATAAGGAACACCGTAAGGTACGGTGCACTTAAGTGTAATACGGAAAATGGTAAGGTACCACGTGGATAAGTGATATATGGTACATCATAAGGTATGATGTTCATAAGCTTAATTGGGCTTTTAGCTTATAGCCTTAATTGGGCTTTTAGCTTGTAGCCCACACGAGTGATTCTATAAATAGATCCCTTGTGATGAAGCAATTTCACTTGATGCATTTTCGTTTTTGACTCTCTCTCTCTCACTCAAGGTTTCCGTTCGTGATCAGCTAGCACTGTGACCGGAAGCGATCTGGTCGTGTGGACTGAGTAGAGGCGTTGTTCTTCATCAACGCTCGTGATCACAACATCAAAGATCTGAATCGCCACAAGAGGTAAATATTTCTATCACTGACCATGCTCATTCGTAAGGATCGCTAAAGGAAAATTTTTATTCCGCTGCGCTTTTTGGTCGCAATTTTCCTTCATAATGTGGTTGTTGGTTGATGGTGAGTTGTATGTATAATTGTTGATTTATACAGTTAAGTTGATGTTGTAATGATTTTGTTATCGTTCTTGAGATGTTATTGTTGATTTCTGTGAGTAAGGAATGATGCTCCATAATTTGACGAAGTTGATTTTGTTGGTTGTGTTGATGTCACTATAAGAGTGATACGACAATATGAGTAGAGTTGTTGATATTTTATTGATACTTGACGTACAAACACACACACACACACACACACACACACACACACACACACACACACACACACACAACCACACACACACACACACACACACACACACACACACACACACACACACACACACACACACACACACACACACACACACACACACACACACATATATATATATATATATATATATATATATATATATATATATATATATATATATATATATATATATATATATATATATATATATACGGGAATGAAATTGTGTATGTGTTTTTGTGTTGAAAAGGGTGTTAAGCTGATATTGCGATGGTGTATATCCAAGTATAAGTGTGTTATAGTTGTTGCTACTTTAAATGTTGATATGTCAGATTATGGTGGAGTAGTTGAGATGCTAGTAACGATTGTGTCGTGAAGTGTTGAATGATTGGCATGCAATTTTAATCGTGTTGAGTTATTGAGTTATCAGGAAAATAGTGGTCAAAGTGTTTTCAAACGCAACTTGGAAATCAACGAGTTGGATGCGAAACTCGTACTAAGAGTGGTAGTATCGAATAGATTTTCGAGGACGAAAATATTCTAAGTGGAAGAGAGTTGTAATGCCCGTTAATTTAATTAATTATTTAATTAAATTAATTACGGATTAATGGTTGAAATTATTGTTGAAATTGCTGAAGTTGCGAAATATCGAGAAATATTGATTTAAGTTGCTAAGTTGTTATTTGGTTGATATTTAATTGATTTGGTTGATTAATATTAGCAATAATATTAAAATAGATATTAGAATAATATAAGGTTTATTAGTTGGGCTCATTATTTGGTTGTATGGAGTAATAGGTGGGTGTGAAAGTTAGGCCCAATAAGAATATTAATAATTACAAGGTTAAGCTAATTATAAGGAACTAGGTTAATTGAACAAGTCTTGGAGAATTTGGTACATGGAAGTTGCAAAGTTGCAGAGAAGAGGAAAAGAGGAAAAGAGGCAAAGGTTGGAAACTTTGGCAAGGTTAGGTTTGATCGAAGAATTATAGGGCGGTCTCCAATCCAAGGTAAGGGTGGAGTTCTAACTCTATAATGGGAATTATGATGAATATTATGTGGGAATTGAGTTGTGTAAAATCATTGATGTATGTGTATATTTGTTGTGGTTGGTTATTTATGAAATTTATCAGATTTCTATGAATATGTTACTGAGGATTAATTTGTGTTGATTTAGTTGTCATGTTGAGGTGGTTCCATGTTATTGGTTCTGGAAAATTATGTTTATATGAAAATTAATGTTGTTGTAATGATATATATATATATATATATATATATATATATATATATATATATATATATATATATATATATATATATATATATATATATATATATATATATATATATATATATTGTCATGATGTGAGAATGTTAATCGAAGGCAGTCCGAGAAAGTAACAGAAAGGTACTGAAGAAATACACACGAAGGAGGTATGCCAAAGGGCACGCAAATGGTGGCGGACGGCACAAAATTGGGAGTGCCGAGTGGCACACACAACATGTCGCACGACATGTGTTGTTGAAGGAGGGTGTCGACCGACACATGCTTAGGAGAGGGGGTGTGTTGAGTGGCACACCTTGGTGATGAGGGGCATGTTGTATTTTAGTGTTTTAATTTATTTGTTTAGTCATTAGGCGCTACTGTAGCAGATTCACACATATATACCCATTTGATAATATTAGTAAGTAGTTAGTAATTATTAATATATTAATCAAGTTAGTTGGGCAGAGTTAGTAAATTTAGCAAAAGACATTAGTAACTGTTGAACATAATTTAATAGCAGTACTAGTGATGATTTAGCAGAGACAATTGTTAGTTACAGAGGTAATATTAATTAATTAGTAGAATAGTAGAATGAAAATAAAATGACAGAAGGAGAGTACAGTGACAGGTAGTATATTTTATAAGTGAATTACAGGAAGCAAATGGCACTAATTTGGCAGGGAGACATTAGTAGCGGTATGAATGGAAAATCAT
This sequence comes from Vicia faba, assembly GCA_948472305.1. NCBI lineage: Eukaryota > Viridiplantae > Streptophyta > Magnoliopsida > Fabales > Fabaceae > Vicia > Vicia faba. The sequence continues at coordinate 1,080,877,245 of OX451736.1, read as the reverse complement.
AGTACCGAATAAAATAATATTAGTAACTAGTAGAAAACTAATAAGTGAGTAGCAGAAGTAATATTATGGACTAGCAGGAATATCTGTGCTAGTAGTATCAGCCTGGAATTAAGAGAATTAGTACATAGTATTAATAATAGAACTTTTAGCCGATAAGTAATTATCAAGATTTAGTTGATTTGTCTGAATAATTATATGGAATATTTGTTGTATATTTTAGTCGATACGGTGTGTTGAATACCTTGCTGAAAAATATGAATTTCGTGTGGTATTGAATTGTTAGGCTTATGGCTAATGTTGATTTATGTGGAGATGTTGTGTTGTTGTGATTGTCTCTGTGAATTCTTGTTGATAATGCGAAGTTGCTGAGAATTTTAAATGATGATGAATTACCTCTATTTACTGGTAATAATAGTGGTGTGGGGTTATGCCTTACGATAGGTGATGATTATTGTGAGTATGTGATAGTGCATTAATTGAGTCACATACATTTGCATACTTTGTGATGGCCTGGATTGACAAACTGCGAAGAAGGCTTATGCCTTGTTGATGCCTCTATTTATTGGTAGATTTTTAAAATGGAAGTTCTGCTCCAATGGCACCACATGCATGTGTATTGTAATTTAGTCGCAGTTGATGTTGCATCTTGAGTTATGGTGATGATATATTTGTTGTTGCTTTATGTTGTTGACTTGTTGTGACAAGTATTATCTAAAAGCTGTGAATTAGTAGTTATGTCGTGTTGATGTTTGGTGTGATTAAAGTTGTTTGTAAGTTGTGAAGTGGTGATTTTATATGACCTGATCTAGTATATTATTTATCATACGACTTATTATATTATCCGATATCTCACCCCTTCTGTTTGAATGTTGCCCTCTGTTGGTAATGTGCAAGTAATCAAGAAGGATAGTTGTTACTCTGTTAGTTCAAGTCAGTGTCGTTGCTCTGATACGTAACACTCGGGGGGGATGAACGCTTGATGTTTAGTTGTTGATATTTATTTCAGTTGCTGAATTTTAAGTTGGTTACGTGAAATAATTGTTATCTTGAAGTTGTTTTAGTTGAATAAAATATGTTAAGTTAATTGAAGTTGAGTATGTAAATCCCGCTGCTTATCAATAAAAAGTTGTTTGATTTTAAAGAATAAATCAGGTTGTTATCGCTTCATCCGAGTTAAGTATTATGTATCTATTTTATATATGATTAAATGAAGTTTGATTTTAAGTTGTAAATGTAGCATCCTATTTGTGTTGAACTCTGATTTTTATTATTATCTGTCGGGTAGAATTAGGGTGTTACACACTTCAACACCTATTGAAGGCATAAATGATAACATTAAAGGCTCCTCCTCAGAATCCCAACACCTTCTCCCCTTGGTACAATCCTAATGTGAGACGCACCTATCATTCCAATAGCCCCAGACATGAAACAAATAGTTGTTGGGCTTTGAAAATTAAAATCTAAGATTTGATTGATACTAAGGAGATTGAGTTTGACCCTCCTAAGACCCCTAATGTGATCACTGCTCCCATGTCAAATCTTGGCCAAGATTGAGAGCGTGTATTTCATTTGAATTTTCAAACTGTAATTTCTTTTGATTGTTCGAACATTTATTTCATATCAAACTTTTTTGTTTCATTAATGCATTGCATATGTTTGTCTTGAATTAATTCATTCATTTTCACTATACTTAAACTTTTACTTCCTTTTTTGTGATATTCAACTCTCGATTAAAAGTTGTAAGCCTTTAGAGGGAGGATGACCAAAACAAAACCATAATCCCTACAGTATAATTTTGAACAAACCATGTTGATGATGTACATGCGTTGTTTCAAATCCTAAACAGTGGAGTTATAAGGAAGATAATCCCTAGTCAACCCCTTTGAGCCTAATAAGTAGGAGTTTTCATTTTCACGCAAATTGAAACCTTTAATCATAACCTGGGGCAGGGTAGTTTCCCAGTTAATTTAAATTCCCGTTCAAACGCAAGCTCTACCTTCATACACGACAAATAGTGTCGAAGATTCTCTTATAAATCAAAAGACAGTTATGGTTCCACGTAATCATTAAAACAGACAGTCATTATCTTTCAAAAGAAAAACCCGCTAAGTCAAAACCTATGAAGGAGACTTAGGAAAAACTAGGGCATCCCGCTGACTCTAATTTCAAAATAGTTCAGGAAAAAACTAGGGATAATAAAGTCAAAAAAGAGTTCGCTAAAAATCCTCAATAAAAAATATTACAAAAAATGATTGTCTCCTCAAATAAACTCCCAGTATCCAAACCATCACTGGAATATCAGTGTTATAATTCCAGACTCAATAGGAATCCAAACACACAATTAACTGAGTATAGGACCGAAGAACAACATGGAGAATGGGTTGGGTACAAATAAAGTTTGAGCCTTTATCCTTTGTTTCTTAAACCGTGAACCAGGCCACGTTACAACCCTTAAAAGTCCTAGCTGAAGCATGTGTTAGTTTGAAAGCATATTGTTACAAAAGGTATCCTGACTCCTGTTAGGCTTATTATAAATCCTGAGTTGAATTCATATTCTTACAAAATTTGGTTGTTTACTAAAAATGCATTTTCAAAACTTCAAGACAGACATAAGCTTTGCATTTTTAAATGCCATTGTTTGCATATGACTAATTGTTCGACAACTGAGAAATTTGCACGAACGAATATTCAATGAACATAAATCCTCTTAATGAAAAGAATCACCTCAGATGGAAAGACATTTCCAGTAACAGGCCTTTCATAATCAAGGGGCATGACATGGTGTCTAACTGATCTGGGGGCAGTCGAGTCAAGATTCAAGGAATCTCTCAAAAGTGTTGAATAGCCAGGGGAAGACCTCCATCTGAATCACTTGGGGAATTTAACATGAGTTCCAGCAAAGGGCCACATGCGATCAAGAAAACATTCTCTGACATGCTACAACACTTATAGTGAATATTCTCCGCACCCTATGAACACGGACATAGTCAAAAAATACTACGCATGAAAGAGGCCTGCTAGGTTGACAGGCCTAAGCAAAAATAAGGGCATCCCAGCGAACCAAAAAGGTCCGGGAAAAAATTAGGGATATATATAAAAATAATTGTACACCCTACAAGTCAAAAACCTGAAAAGGCGGCTTGGGAAAAAAAGGGTATCCAGGTGGGCTAAAAATCTGAAAAGACAGTCCAGCAAAGTCAGGGATTAAAGTGTACGACTATGTCCCTTCATCTCATCAGTTGTCTATCAGTGATATGCTTATCACTCTAATCAACATTTACCAAGAACTATAGGAGTCGAGAAGATGTTCAATTCATGCATAAATCCCCACAGAGCAGTTTCTACGGAATTATCTCTACAGAGCTATCTGCACAAGCTCATCTTCAACAGAGATACATTCCCCACAAGTCTAATATGCCTTCAAGATAGAAATTGGGGCATCTTCCAGTTGTTAACATGATCATACTCACCAGCATATCACCCTAGCGGATAAAGGAATATGATCTTTTCCCCGACAATATCGCCAACCTACGGAGTCCCAATCTCCACTGGAGATTATGGTATCAGTACAGTTTATGGAAATTCTCTTCCCCAGCTGATCTTATTCCTCGATAACTGTAAAAGCCCCTGCATATTTCTTTCCTCCAGCAGCGCTCATTTCCTCAGCAAGAGCTTTCCTCAGTAAAGTGTTTCTCCAACAGGTTTAGGGTTTATTTCCCCAACAGATTACAGTCTCCCCAGTTTGAGTCTATTTCTCTAACTACCACAAATTACCGACAAAGGAAAGTTAGGGTTTCCATCCCCGGAGAGTTGCTACTAAATTAGAAACCAAACCAGGTATCATTCAACCTTATTCTCTCCATACAAGTCGACATCCATATCGGAAACCCGGCCGGACAGCACCTCGAAAGGGTATCCATCTCTTTTATCCCCAGTCAAGGTATATAAGAATTAAGTTCTCCAGTAGAGCCAGGAACGACCAATGTTCCTGAACTCTTCTATTCCCAAGCAGAAGTCAAACATTCCCAGCGGGGTATCCTCCAAAACATTAAGCAAGAATCCCCCAGCGGAGTATCCTCCAAAACAGAAAATGGGAATCTCTAGCAAAGAAATTCTAAACAAGATTGAAGATTCATACTCTTCATCCCCAGCGACAGTCAGGGATTTATTTTCCCTGGCCAAAGATGTTACACGAAGCTACCGTCTCCGTCAGCAACATCTTACACCTCATACATCATTTACGAAATATCATAGCATATGCATATGAAACGCATATAACACACTCTCATTTATTTTGAGAACATCATTACGCAATGCATTACATACGTCATGACATTGCATAAAGACTAACTTTGTCTTTTCAGGTAAAGTCTACAAACAAGACGAATATCATCAGTAATTTTCAAACAGGTCAAAGATTAATTCCTGAAATAAGTCGGGGAAACTATCAAAGACCAGGTGGTATGAATTCCCAAAATAAGTCGGGTTTACCAATGAAAGAGAATTGTAGATCAATTCCCGAAACAAGACGGGGCGACCATCTGCATGACCAAATGAATTCCTTCAAAGATTTACTCTGAAAAACATCTCCTAAAAAACATTTCATCAGAGAATGAATTTCGACAAGCATTTCCTCGGAGACTGGATTCCAACAAGCATTTCCTCAGAGACTGAATTCCGACAAGCATTTCCTTGGAGACTGAATTCTAACAAGCATTTCCTCGGAGACTGAATTCCGACAAGCATTTCCTCGGAGACTGAATTCCGACAAGCATCTTCCTCAGAGACTGAATTCTGAAAAACACTTCCTCAAAGACTTAATTCTGAAAAACACTTACCTTGGAGACTGAATTCCGACAAACATTTCCTCGAAGACTGTATTCGGACAAGAATTTCCTCGGATACTGAATTCTAATAAGCATTTCCTCAGAGACTGAATTCCGACAAGCATTTCCTCGGAGGCTGAATTTCGACAAGCATTTCCTCGGAGATTGAATTCTGACAAGAATTTCCTCAGAGACTGAATTCTGACAAGAATCTTTCTTAGAGACTGAATTCTGAAAAGCACTTCCTTAGAGACTGAATTCTGAAAAGCACTTACCTCGAAAATTTATTCTAAAAAGTATTTCCCTCAGAGATTTAATCTGACAAGCATTTCCTTCAGAGACTGAATTCTGAAAAACACTTCCTTCGAAGACTCATTCCAATAAATTTTCTAGTTGAAGTCGGGCGTAGACATCTTCTGGTTCAGATAAAATCGAGTGTGGATTTATTTTGATATTCTTTTGGATAAAGTCGGGTATAGACACGTTCCAAATACATCTTCTAAAACAAATTCAGGCGTAGACTTAGTCTGACTTTCTTATCAAAAGTTATCCTGGATGGCATCTATAAGCCTATCTCTGATGACTCTCTATCACCTCTCCAAATGGAATATTTAAGCCCATTCCCGGTATAATCAACCAACAGTGTTACTTCGTGCACCGGCGAGTGCAAATTTCTAGGTACTTAAGTGTTTAATCATCTTCCATCTTCAAGTCACGAATGGTGGAAATATCAATCTAACTCTTCATCTTTAAGAAGATTGAACAGGGGAAGCTATTGTACCCCAAAATTTTCCCTCCCATTTTCTTCAAAAAACATTCTTCTAAGGCTCTCAAGTACTCAAGGGTTGACCAATCAAACATTCTCCTAAGCAAGGGGTCTACAACTAGGGTTTTGAGTTCCTCAAGGAAGTTTGGGTTGCAAAGGCCTAAAATGATTTTAATGGTTCATCACAGGTCTTCAACAGTGCTCATGTCAAGTTTCAAGTTTTAAATTACAAGTTTGCTCAGTCAATAGCTCAGATGATTGAAAATCAACTATATTGGGTAAAAAGTCAACTATGATCAACATACAGTCAAACTTCAAGATTTTTGGTCAACATTAACATTTTGAAGTGATATTCATCATTTGATCAAAGGTGGATTATGATTCCTAAAGAGAAACCCTCAAATCATCCAAAGTCCAAAGTTGCCAAATTAGGGTTTCCTTAGGAGAAGTCAACTGAATTTTAACCAAGCATAACTTTCACATGCTTCCTCAACTTTTTCCCAACAAAAGCCCATTTTGGATGAAAGTCAATTCTCTACAACTTTGAATTTATTCTCAAGTCCAAAAAATGCTTCATTTGAAAGATATGAGCCCATACATTATAGGTCATTTTAAAAGTCAACAAAAAGACACTTTTTGTCAAGGCAACTTACATCAAGATAAAGTCTCCAAATGCAAAAATGGTCAACAGATAAATTGTAGAGGAAATATTAAGATTACCAAAAAGTCCAATATCACCTTCAAAATATGAAAATTGAGAGATTTATTACCATTACAAGTTGGTAAAGTTTGAGAAAATGCATGAAATGCAAAGTGAGCAAACTTGAAATTTTAAACTATTGGGCCTAAGTTTTGATGTTCAAACATGTTCAAAATGTGTTATAAGACATCTAAATCCATTCATATATTTTTTATTATTTTTATTTCTTTTATTTGAATTTTTATTCATTTAAATGCAAGTAAATCAAATAAAATATAAAATCATTGGGCCAAGGCGCATGGGCTTTTCATTTCAATCACATGGAGGACCAAAAACACATTACAAACATGCCAAAACCATGAAAACATATTGGAAACAAGAATCTCCAAGTTTGGAATGTTTTTTAACAATTTTGGAAAGATTTCAATGTATTTTTTTGCAATGAATTGTGACATGATGGTACAAGATTCTTGTCTTATTCTTGTTCCATTTCATTCCTCTATAAATACATGAAATTTTCCTCTCAAGAACACACTCCAAATTTCTCAAATTTTGTCAAAACTAGGGCAAACACAAACCCCTATTTTCGGCCACTCTCAAGCGGTTCCAAGCATTCCATCACAATCCTGAAGGTCCCAGAAGCCTGTTCCAATCCTTACTCACACTCAAGCGATCCTAGAACGTGTCAAATAAGTGGCTCTGGCTTGGTAATGTTCTTTAATCTCAAACTTTGTATCCATGCTATATAAATCAATTCTAAGCATATATATGTGTTTCTAATGATGTCTGGAACCGTTTGGAACCATCGTTTTTTTATAGATTTGATGCAGGAACAACAATCCACCATTGTTAGGGTAACGTTTCGATGAAGCTTCGGATCCATAGCGGTGGTCACTTTTAGACCAAACTAACCTCACCACCATATTCGCAAGGTCCAAATTAGTGGATATGAGTGGTTTGATTTTGTTGTTTGAATCTTTTTATCAATAATCAATTTTGACATTTTTTTATTAAATTTAATTAACATTTTTATTTATTAAAATTAATTAGAAACAAGTAGGTTTTAATTATTTAATTAACATCAAACTATTTTCCATAAAAATACAAAATAAAAACACTTCTTTTCTAACATTTTCTCTTATTTATTTTTTTGCTATTTAAAATTCCTAGAGAAATTGTATAGGTAGTGCAATTTAAATGTAATAACTTAGATTTACATTCTCGCACTTTTTCCTAATTATGTAACTGTACCAAAGTCCTGTAATAGTTGTAGGCCTTTACTTTCTCGTGCTTTACTTTCCACACCTTTATTTTTCTGCACTTATAATTATATGCATGTATATATAATTGTTAGTAAATAGGCTTGTATGGCAAGATTTAAAATCAATAACTAGATAACTCCTAACTAATCAAGATAATATAATTGAACTAAACACATTGTGCACACGTACACCTCTAGGGTAACCTCCCTTATTGCCTTCGGATAAAAAACAATCATGTCCCTCGAACGCAGGATGCTTTAGCAAAGACCCTTGAGTTAAAAAGATCGCAGTCCCTCGATGACCCTTCGATGTTGCCTCGGTAAACAATCTTAGTCCCTTAAGATAATTGCTAAAGCATCCTATGAGTTGCCTTCATGATTGTACGATGACCCACTCATATCCCTCAAACATCCAATGATAGGGCTTCCTACTAACTAATGATAGGATTGCACTATCTAAAAGAAAGGAGGAAAAGAACGGGGACTCTTTGAGTAGGTAGATAGCTCGTAGTCACTTGCTCACAAATCAAAAAAAACATTTTTCACGTATACACTCTTTTCTAAAAATATTTTCAAAACAAACACTTTGTATGCGTTTCCGATGATACGGGAATCATTACAAAATTGTCGCACTTAGGCATCTTTTCAAAATATTTTTTAAACACACAAACACAAAGCATTTATAAAGTGAGCTAGCGATTAAGAGCCCATAGATAACTACAGATGAAAATGGTGCTAATACCTTCCCTTTGTATAACCTACCCCCTTACTCAGAAAAATTCTCAAAGGTCTTTCCTGTTCTTTTCACCCTTTCCTTTATTGGATAAAAGATAAGTCGGTGGCGACTCTTGCTATCCGCAAAATTTATGATAAAACACAAAACCAAAAGTTAGTTCTCCCACTGTATTACACCTATCTTTATCTGGAATAAGTATCAGAATAAATCTTTGGTTAATTTAATCTGAGCCAGAAAAAAGTCTACTGGAAGAAGTATCTGAATAAATCTATGGTCGATTTAATCTGAGCTAGAAGATGTCTACGTCTATCTTTAATTGGGAGAAGTATCAAAATAAATATTTGGTCGATTTGATCTGAGCCAGAAAAAGTCTACTAGAAGAAATATCAGAATAAATCTATGGTCGGTTTAATTTGAGCCAGAAGATGTCTTTGAAGGAAGTGTTCATCATGTAGATAGTCGCCCCATCCTGTTTCGGGAATTGATATACAATCTGCTTTTGTTGGTAAACATGTCCTGTTTCAAGAGTTCATACCACTTGGTGATAAAGATAGTCGCCCCGTCCTGTTTTGGGAATTGATCTTCATCTGACCATAAAGAAAGTAAGATAATTTCCTCGTCCTGTTTCGGGAGTTAATCTTTGCTTTTTGTCGTCCACAAAGATAGTTGCTCCGTCTTGTTTCGGGAATTAATCTCTGACTTGGTCACGTAGATAATTGCCCTATCTTATTTTGGGAATCAATCTTGGACTTATTTGAGAATTGTTGATGATATTCATCTATTGATTGATATTTCCTAAAAAGGTTAAAGATTTAGCTGTATGCAATGTCATGATGTATGAAATGTATTGCGTAATGATGTTCTCAAAATAAATGAGACTGTGCTATATGCGTTTTGTATGCATATGCTATGATATTGGTAAATGATGTATGAATGTGAGATGTTAATGGAAGTGTATCAACAACTCCGTATGACAACTTGTTGTGGAGAATGAATCTTTGACTGGTGCTGGGGATGAAGAACATGTGTAATCTTCAACCTTGTCTAGAATGCTTCCGCTGGGGATTCCTGCTAGCTGTTTGGGGAAACTCCGCTGGGGGGATGTTAAATTCTGTTTGGGGATAATATTTTAGGAACATTAGTCGTTCCTGGCTCTACTGGGGACTTTAATTCTTATATACCCTGATTGGGGATAAAAGAGATGGATAACCTTCTGACTCTTCTGGGGAGGATAATTCTTATAAACCCTGACCGGGGATAAAAGAGATGGGTAACCTTCCGACTCGTATGGGGAGGGTAATTCTTTTATACCCTGACTAGGGATAAAAGAGATGGATAACCTTCTGAATCGTCTGGGGAGGATAAAGTTGACTGATATCTGATTCGGTTCCCAGTTTCATAATAATTCTTTGGGGATATTGATGACTTCACTGGGGAGAGGAATTTTGTCGGTGATTTGTAGCCATCCGAGGAATAGACTCAAACCGGAGAGATTTTAATATGTTGGGGAAATAAACCCTATTGACGGAGAAATACTCTATTGAGGAAACAAGCTCTGCCGGAGAGGAGAAATCTGCAGGGATTTTTCAGTTTTGAAGGAATAAACTCAGATTGGGAAGAGAATTTCCATAAACTGTACTGATTGAAACTCCGTAGGTTGGTGTTATTATCGGGAAGGAGATCATACTGTTGGGGAAACTGTTGGGAATGTATCTTTATTGAAGATGAATCTGTGAAGATTATACTGCAGAGATGATCTCATAGAAGTGGCTTTGTGGGGATTTGTAGACGGTTTGAACGTCATCCCAACTCCTAGAGTCTTGAGTAAATTCTTATTCCTGTTCTTATGCATATATTTGTTAACAGTTAATCATGTTCATATGAATATGTTTATTCAATTTTAGTCATTGGACGTTTTTGCAAACAAAATAGAAAAAACAAAAAGTTTGAACTTAAGGTGTATTTGTATTGATAGTTTGCTTATAAACAGGCGATTTCATACAATAGAAACATAAATCCTAGTAAGAGGACATTTTCGTGAAATGAAAAGAGTACAAAGTGAAAACAAAACATATAGCTATGTGAAAATGATCTCGTTGGGTTCCAACTCCGCTATTGCCCCTATGTCTTTAAACATTTCATCCTTTGTTGTCAGAAGAAGTTGATTGAACTGATCGGCGCCATTTGAACTTTTGAATTTGGTAATAAATCTTGCAGTAAGTGATTTAAGGGGACATTGTCGTACGCTTTAATCCCTAACTTTTTCCTGGACCGCCCTTTCGGGTTTTCAGTCCACCAGGATACCCTTTTTTGCCCAAGTCGTCTTTTCAAGTTTTCGACTTGTCAGGTGTATAATGTTTTATATATATCCCTAATTTTTGCTCGAACCCTCTTGGTTCGCCGGGATGCCTTTATTTTTTCCTAGGCCAGTCAACCTAGCGGGTCGTTTTCATGCGTAGTATCTTTTAACTATGTCCACGTTTACAGGGTGTGGGAAATCTTCACCGTCCATGGTGGTTAATATCATAACACCTCCCAAAAATACTTTCTTGACAACAAATGTCCCTTCGTAGGTAGGAGTCTATTTGCCCGTGGGATCACCTTGCGGTAGAATGATGCACTTTATTACCAAGTCACCAGCCTGATATACCTGATGCTTGATTTTCTTGTTGAATGCCTTGATCATATGTTTCTGATACATTTGACCATGACAGACAGCCACAAGTCTCTTTTCCTCAATCATATTCAACTGTTCGAGCCTGGTCTGAATCCACTAGTCTTCGTCTAAGTCTGCATCTTTCATAATTCTCAGGGAAGGAATCTTAACTTCGACATGTAGGTGTTTCCAGTGATTTCTGGTAAACAACCGCTAGTCTTCCAAACTATCGAATAATCTTTATTAACGCTACTCAATCTCTCTGGTAACCCACAGGATCGACTAGATTGATCCTAGGACTCCTTGGATATTAAAGTTACTCTCACAATCGAACAATTATTCATGGTTGCTATTGTACAAGTGTTTGGTTTATTTCGATCCTTCTCTCTAAGAGTTTAAAAATGTGGTCAAATTGTACATGAAAACTAAATTATACGAATAAATGCTAATTGTAATGCTGATTGAAGAGACATATAAAACTGTATGAAAAATGAAGTAAATGGTTTCGATTTGCAAAACATTTAACATAAAAGGTTTCTGGAATGTAGAAGTTTAAAATGTGAAGAAAGCGTTTAATGCAATTTTAAGTAAAAGGATGCGTTTGAAAAACAATACTTGGAAGTAAAGGTATTGAAAGCGTAACAGTTCTCTGAAATATAAAGTGCTCGAAATATAAAGAAAGCAATAAAGAGTAAAACTTTTGAGGAAAAGACTTTGAAATGAAAAGACGATAAATAAAGAAACTTGTAAATGTTATTCAATAAAAAGAAAAGAGGAAAGTACTGGAAATGGTAAAAAGGCTTTCATTAAGTTAGAAATACATGGTGCTATCATACATACATCTCTCTTGCATTCGTTTCCCTTGCCATGTGGTAGTTTGAATGTTATTGAGTATTTTGTATAACAGATATAACACACTGAAATCCTAATACTAAGACTTCTATTTATACTAATTCGACCCTAACGGTCTCGCTATAGGATCATGCCACGTTTCGAACATGCAAGACAATGCTTCTTTCATCTTTCCACGTGTCCCCAAATGCTCCAACACATAACTTTCAAACTTTGAAAGTCCCGCTTCCATTTAAATTTTAAATGCTTTGGTGTTTCTCCGTTTCGAACGCTCTTCCCAAACCTAGCCTCGCTGTTGTTTCGAGACCCCTTTGGATATTTTCCCATGATCACCGTTCGAAGCTTCAAGCTTTGACACACTCATTCGAAACACTGCTTCTGCAACTTCGAAATATGGTGTTCAATTCCATTTCGATCAGAACTTTTAACTCTTTTGAATTCTAGATAACATTATCAAAATCTTCAGCCAACAAATTGCCCCTTTAAAATATGTATTTCGATCTCTTTGAGAAATACCTATTTTAAACATTTATACAAGATTTTGATAGGATTTTCGAATCATCATAACATTTAATGCCTTTGACTCCAGTCACATCAATCATAGCACCTTTTGAGTTCCTTAACCGCCCAGAGTCACTTCACAGCGTGGAGCAGTTATAAGTAATGATTGTTTTTAAATCACGCCTATTACCTATATCACCTTCTCGCCACCTCTTCATCACACCAACCCATGATCTCCACGTATCACACTTTTACTCGGTGGATGTTTAATCTTCTCATTATAAAACGTCAATTTACTCTTCCTTTTCCTTTTTTACACTCTAAATCTTTCATACTCTGAATTTTCACTCTTCTTCTCTCATAAACAATCTAAGCTCTTAAACAACAAAAATGTCTTCCTCCACCTCTTCCCAACTCAAGAAAGTCTCAAAGAAGAAGGGAAAGACTACAGGAGCAACCATGGAGAGTAAAATCGTCACCATTCAAGGCCAATCTGCTCTTGCTCCTCAAATGATTTCCAAAGAAAAAGAAATGATGTACGCATCACAGGTACTCATCCCTACCCATGTTGCTGGTAAGAGGTTAGCCTTAAATGGTCCTCTTACAGTTTTTGAAATACTAAAGGACACCAGGACAATTTTTCCCGTATGTTATAGCTTCAAACCTTTATTCAACAAAATTGATACCCCTAGGGTAGTAGAATCCCTCAGTTCGAATACCGCAGAAACCCCAATTGTTCCTCCCAAGGACCCATTTGTTTTGGATTATGTAAAAAGCAATTTTAAACCATTTAGATCTTGCCCTACTTCTGATATTGCCTATCAAAATTGGTTCGCGAAAGTAGAAGCCAAAAAATCCCAGCAATGGGAAGAACTAGGCATTTATAACCTCATTAAGCTATCGAAACCTGGATTCACCTATAGCCACCCTCTGCTGTTCGCGTCCCTTTATTTCTGGGATAGTACCTACAACACTTTCCATCTCCCAGGTGGAATGATTACCCCAACTTTCTTTGATATAGCGGCTATTACTGGGCTGTCGCCAGTGGGAGAAACTTATGTTCCTGACAACGAAGAACACTCCAGCATAATTGACTTCGAAGTCAAGTTAGCCAGCTTTTCCAAATTTATCAGCCATTATCATGCTGAAGGGATAATGTGTCTGACATAGAGCATATTGCATTCTTGACCATGTGGCTGTCTAGGTACGTTTTCTGCAGTAGATCCCTGCAGGTAGCTAGTAGATTCATTCCTCTAGCTAGGGATTTACACGAAAATCGCAAAGTGTGCCTAAGTGAATTACTCTTAGTTGACCTCTATGAGAGCCTGAGGTCAGCCGTTTCGAGTCTCAAATCCCACACCTCTAAAAACATTCTATTAGCTGGCCCATTTTGGTTACTCCAATTATGGCTAAACGCCATGTTCGAACCTTCTTTACCAACCGCCAACACCATAGATGAGCAAGATTCAGAAATAAGTGATAGGATAGTCGAAGGCACTAGGCTTCGAAGACTAACTCCTAATGATGACAAGGATGACTTCAAGGTTCAATTCTCGAAGTACATCATGATCCTCTCCAAAAGGCATAAGTTCGAAGAGAGCATGGCGCCTTTTGCTTCGAGGACTCATGGACCCTCTTGGTTCACCATGGCTCTCTCAGAAGCCATCAAGAGCAAGGAGATCCAAGATGTATGGAGAGCTTTTTTTCTTCCTAGACTCATCTCTTCAAGGATAACCCCAGCTAAGAATCAAATTCTCCTCTTTGCCTATCAACCAAACTTCGTTTCGAGGCAGTTTGGCTTATGCCAACTGATTCCTGAACCTTTGTTCCAGACTGAGAGCGCCATCACATCTGGTCGAACTTTCAAGGCAAGGGAAGCCAAGATTCAACAAGAACAATATCAAGGCTTTGCCCAATTTGAGCTGATAGCCTTCGAACCTACCCATCTCGCGGCTAAAGGGTTTCTGGAGTGGTGGATTAAGTTTTATCAAACTTGCATGTTCGATACACTTACAATTCGACAGAAACTAATTGATGCCTTCGATGTGCAGGTACCAGCAAAGAAAGGTATGTTTACTCATGCCAAAGAGATAAAAGCTTTTCAAAATTATTTTGAAACTACTTACGACCCCACGCGCTTGGACTCCACTGTGCATCAAGCAGCTGAGACCTTGAAGGAAAAATTTAAACAAAAAGTTTCTAAGCTAAAACTTCCTTCAGGGCTGTCACCTGAGGATAGGTATAGGTTGGCATTCGAAATGCATCCATCTAAATTTCCCAGATTACCTACCTCAGAACTGGCTCTGGCTTGGTTTCCCCCATATCCATGGTGGTTTACTTGCAAAGAGATGTTCAAATATCTTCAAAGGAAACCAAAGCCATCTGAGACTGTGACATGGGCTCGACACTGGCTTCATGATTTCCCAGGACATCTTCGATATGACCTTTCTGCCATGTCAATTAAATCTGATCAAGGCACAGGTGCGAATGCTTGGGAACAATCCCAAATGTCTTTTATTTTCCATATCTTTAACCTTTGCCTTAATTGTTTTGATTTTCAGCTATCAGGATAAAGACTGCTGCCTCGAAATCGAAGGAAGGGAGTGCCTCTCAGACCTCCATTGAAACTACTGAAAAAGCTAATCCACCCGAAACAACTGCTATTGCTGCAACTACAACAACAACAATAACGCCAACAACAAGTGCCCCAATTCCAACGGTAATCACTTAGTTTTTGATGCTTCGAATTCACTCAAGCTTTTTATATCTAACTTCGTTAAAATTCGTTCAGACCAACAAGCTTCCTCCCACTACTCCTAAGAAGCGAAAACCAAGCACTACTGGGGAAGATCCCACTGCTGGAGGAAACTCAAATACTGCTTCGAAGAAGAAGCTAAAGAAAGCTACACCTAAAAGTACTGTTCCAACTAGCGTCTCTGGACTCGACTCCAGGGATGCTGCTCCCTTACCAAAATCCAAAAATCCACCTTCGACCTCCAACCCACAGTTGGAACGCATAGCTAGTAACCTCTCCTCTGAGGGCCCACAGGTAAATCGAACTTCCTCTAAAAATGTTTAACTTCTTATTATCTTGGTGAATATTTTTCTTTAACATTCTGCCACTCTTTGCAGAACATCTTGAATCCCACTTCTACCATTTCGACCTCACCGTCCAGAGCTGCTGCTCCGCTTAACTCCTCTCCTCAAGGAGATTCCAGCAATTTGGTCCAAAACAAAGGTTCTTCCAATGTGGCGGTTTTAGCTGGAACTTCTGAACAGCCAGATGACCAAGGTACCTCCATTCCTCTGAAAGAGGTAAACGAAACGATACTTCAAACGTCTGCAGAGGATTCACAAAGGGTTCTTCAAAAGTCCCCTCTTGAAACTCTTCAAGAGGACCCAAAGGATACTCAGACTGAAGAAGAAAAAGCTGATTCTGGGCGAGAATTCGAAGAATCTGCAGGCGAAGAATCTGAGGAGGAAAACGCCAATGAAGAGGAAAACGCCAATGATGGTTCGACTGCCGGGGCGGAGTCTAACGCACATAGCGGCGAAAGGGATGGTATCGAAGTGGTAGATTTGGACGAAGATGAAGAAGACCAAGAGCACGAAGCAAATGAAGGGGATGGTGATGCAATCAACGAAACCCTAGAGGTTGAAACAAACGTGGTTCCCCTACGCGTGGAATTCCCCCAGTCCTCTCCGTCTCGAATGACTGACGAGGAACTGGCACTTCTGAGGCGAAATGACCCCATTGGGTATATGAAGGCAAAGTTGGCTCAGAGGGACGTTCCACTCGCTAGGGCTGGCACAAGTTCGACCAGCTATCCTCTTCCCACAGATGAAAGAGTCGTTCTTCTTAACAAAATTAGGAGAACTATTCTCAATGTGGATATCTTCGAAGTGCTTAAGCAAGATAGTACTGCTTGCTATACTATGAAGGAGCTGCTCACAAAGGTTAATCTTTCCAACTGCTCTTTGCCAGTTAGTACTCTCTTGTTTGATCTTCAGAATTTGTTGGACAACGTAACTGGCTACCTTCTCCAAGACGAATCTGCTGCCAAGAAGGTTCATGAGAAACGCATTGCCATGGATGCCGCCTATGAACAAGCTTCGAAGCTTTCTCAAGAAGCTGAGGATCAGGCTATGCATCTGAAGCAGGCGAAAACTGAATATGAGGCTCGAGCTGAGTCCATTCTTATTTGGGAAAGGCAGATTCTGGAACTTCAGCAGAAAGTTAAGGAGGCTAAGGAACAACAACTAGCCTTCGAAACTAATCCTGCAGGTAACCAATTCGAAGAGCTTCTCAACCGGGGGCTTGCAGAAATGGAGACTGCAGAACAACTTAAAGGAGAAGTGGCAACCTTGGAAGGTTCCAGGCGGTTTGCTCAGCAGAGACTTGAAACATTTCGAAGCACCTTTAATCGATTGAAAAATAATGTTTATTTCTAAATTTTTATATCTCATCTGACCATAACTTTGGTTTTTACATGTAATATTCGAACAACGCCATTTTGGCATTCTTATCTTGCCATCTTGGCTTTTTATAATATTTTGTTTATGTTGTTATTATTCGAATCTCCCGCAGGCTTGGCTTATATTTCTTTAAATATTTCCCATTAACCTTTAGGACACGTTTATCATCCAAGAGTTCTTCGACTTCGTATGCATTGTTTGAGAATACTTTTAATATTCGAAAAGGTCCTTCCCAATGAGGTGACCATTTACCTAACGCTTTGTTCTTCTTATCCATAGGCAATATGACTCTCCAAACCAAGTCATTAATAACGAATACTTTTTTCTTTACCCTTTTATTGTATGTTCTGGCCACTCTTTATTTTTGCCTCATCAAAATTTCCAACGCATGTAACCTAATTTCGTCCAACTCAACTAATTCATTCATCATCATTTCCCAATATAATGCAGCTGGAATTTCGTTTTGTTTCTGGATTCGAACTGATTGCAGATGAATTTCTACTGGTAATACTGCATCATGGCCGAATGTAAGTTGGAAAGGCGTAGTGTTGGTGGCTTCCTTAGGAGATGTTCTACAAGCCCACAACACTTGGTCCAGAGTTTTATGCCAATTTCTTGGCTTCTTGCCAATATGCTTCTTGATTAATCCTATTATTACTTTGTTTGCTGCTTCGACTTGTCCGTTTTCTTGAGCATAATATGGTGTTGATGTTAGCAATCTGAACCCCATTTCTTGGGCAAATCCTTGCATCTTTCTACCAGTAAATACAGAGCCTTGGTCTGTAGTTATACTTTCTGGCAATCCAAACCTATAGATAATGTGCTTTTGTATAAACTCGATAATTGCCTCTTGATCAGCAACTACCAAAGGTATAGCTTCGATCCATTTGGTGAAATAATCTACTCCTACCAAGATATATTTCTGACCTTTGGACGAAGCAGGATTTATCTCCCCTATCAGATCCAATGCCCATCCTCTGAATGGCCATGGTTTGATGATCGAATGCAACTCACTTGCAGGGGCGTGTTGAATTCCTGCATGTTTCTGACATTCCTCACATCCTTTAGCAAAGTCTATGCAATCTTTGAGCATGCTAGGCCAATACAAACCATATCGAAATAGCAACCATTTCATTTTATGGCCTGCTTGGTGTGCCCCACATGCCCCATTATGGACCTCAGACA
Organism: Vicia faba; assembly: GCA_948472305.1. NCBI lineage: Eukaryota > Viridiplantae > Streptophyta > Magnoliopsida > Fabales > Fabaceae > Vicia > Vicia faba. Next base: position 1,080,859,286 of record OX451736.1, on the reverse strand, counting down.
ATGCTAAATATGCCTCACTTTCTCCTAGGCATTTCAATAATACACCTTCTTGGGTCTTTTTGAACAATTCGTTCCCCATGAGGAGATATGACAATGCTCTATATTTTGTTTTTCTATCCACCTTTAAAGTTGGGTCTGCTAAATAACTCTTTAATGGACTTCGCCAGTCTGTATCTGACAAAGTATTTATGGCTAGAATTTCGAATCCTTGTTTCTCAGCATATCCCAATCTCATACTTTCCAGATCCGATGGTGTGAATCTAGTAGCCATAACTCTTCCCCTTATTTCGACCAAATCTTTAAGATTCTTGGTAGATACTCTATAACCTGAAGCCAACTGCGCTAAGTCATTTGCTTCTTGGTTTTCTAATCTTGGTATGTGTTGAATGTCCATGTATTCAAACTTTCGTAATAGCCTATTGACTATGACGAAGTATACCATTAAATTTTCCTTTATGCACTTGTATTCTTTTGTGATTTGTTTGACCACCAATTCAGAGTCTCCTTTAATTTCGACTCTGGTTGCCCCCAATTCCAACAAAGCTTCAAGTCCAACAATGAGCGCTTCATATTCAGCTTCGTTGTTCGAACAACGAGGACCATCCAATTTATACTTGAATTTTGTTGGAATTCCTTCAGGAGAAATTAGAAGGACTCCAACACCACTTCCATTCCTGTGGGTTGAACCATCAAAGTACAATTTCCATGGTTGCATTTCGACGTAACTCATGCTTGTCTGCTCAACCAACGAATGATCCACAATGAAATCAGAAATCACTTGACCTTTCATAGCTTTTAAGGGCATAAAAGTCAATGAATATTCTGTTAAGGCCAGAGCCCACTTTCCAACTCTACTATGCATTATTGGCTTTGAAAGCATATGTTTAATGACATCGAAGTGAGACGAAACATAAACATCAACAGGTTTTATATAATACTTGAGTTTCATACAAGAGAAGTACAAACAGAGACATAGCTTTTCTAAATTGCTATATCTGGTCTCTGCATCATTTAGCACTCTACTTAAATAGTATATGGCTCTTTCGACGCCATTGTTATCCTCTTGTGCTAACATACTACCTATGCTAACTTCAGAGGCAGATATGTACAATCTCATGGGCTTCCCCCATGATGGTGGAGACAGAATAGGAGGCTGGGAAAGATATTCTTTTATTTTGTCAAACGCCTCCTGGTGAGCTTCGTTCCATTCGAAGGCCTGACCTTGCTTCAGACGAAGTAACGGAGAGAAAGCTTGGGTCCTTCCACTCAGGTTCGAAATAAATCTTCTGAGGAAGTTAACTTTCCCTAGTAGAGATTGCAACTCCCTTTTTGACGCAGGTGCTTTCGTCTCCATTATGGCTTTGGTTTTGTTCTGGTTGATCTCAATTCCTTTCTTGTGGACCACAAAACCGAGAAAGTCTCCAGCCTGCACAAAAAATGCACATTTAAGGGGATTCATCTTTAAGCCATGTTTTCTCATCCGTTCGAATGATTGGCCTAAATGATGCAAATGTGCTTCTGCAGATATAGATTTGATGACTATATCATCAATATACACCTGCATGAAGGTTTCGATGAAGTCATGAAAGATTGAATTCATCGCCCTTTGATAAGTTGCCCCAGCATTTTTTAAACCGAAAGGCATCACCACCCATTCGTAGGTGCCTAAGGCTCCTGGGCAACGAAATGCTGTTTTTGCAACATCTTCTTCAGCAATGAAAATCTGGTTGTATCCAGAGTATCCATCTAACATGCTCAAGTATTCGAATCCTGCAGCAGAATCTACTAGCATTTCTGCCACGGGCATGGAATATTCATCCTTAGGGGTTGCAGTATTTAAATCCCTAAAATCTATGCAAATCCTTAAAGAACCATTTTTCTTAATAACAGGTACTATGTTTGCTAACCATTCAACGTACCTTGTTGTTCTGATGAATTTGCAGCGCAGCAACCTTTCGATCTCAGCTTTAATTTTTGTGAGAACCGCTGGTGCGAATCTTCTGGGAGTTTGTTTGATGGGCCTCTTGCCATCTTTGATTGGCAGTCTATGTTCGACCAACTCCCTCTTTAAACCAGGCATCTCATCATAATCCCATGCGAAACAATCTTTGTTTTTCCTAAGGACTTCGATCACTTTTTCCTTGAGGCCTGGGCTAAGTTTAGCACTCACGTAAGTTACTCTTTTCGTTTCTTCATCCCCTAAGTTGACTTCTTCGAGCGGGTCCTGTGCCAACATTTTGACACCTGAGTTTATGGGGTCCCTTTCGAAGCCTAAGGGTTCTTTGTCATAGATGGCATCCAACCTTTGATCCATCTCCAATTCTTTGATGGGTGAGCATTTCGCACCCCCCCCACTGACTTCATTCGTCTTTACAGTTGATTCATTTATTTCAGCCTCTAAGGCCGCTTTCGATTCATTCTCAGCCATATAGGCCGAAATCCTTTCGAAGAAGGTAGACTCAGTCATGGTTAAGGTTGTCGAAGTTCCAGCCTGCTGGCCGTTTTTGTATAGCACCTTCAACTTCCTCCTCTTCACTGATTATTGTTCTATCCCAGTAAAGACCATCATGACGAAGTGTCATGTAGTAGTGGGCGTTTCTAGTTTCATTCATCTCATCGTTTGGGACACATGGAGCAATCTTTGCCAGATTTTTATCATAATCCCTTTTGTCAACTAAATTGACAGTTGACATAAAGTAACTCTGGTCTGCTTCGATGTTTTCCACGATTCCGTCCTCTCTCCACAGAACTAGTCGTTGATGCATTGACGAAGGAACTGCCCCCACGCCATGAATCCATTCTCTTCCTAGCAGTAGGTTATAGTTGGCCTTGGCTTCGATAACCATAAACATGGTGGGCCTGCAACTTGAGCCTATTGTCAATTCCAACTGGACCACCCCCAGTGTTTTGCCCACTTTTCCCTCATAATTGGATAGAACCATATTATGGGGCTTGATATCTCCTTCGCGGATCTCTAACCTTTTTAGCATGAAATGGGGAATCAGGTTGACTGCAGCACCCCCATCCACTAGAACTTTGTTCACACCATGGACACCTACTTTCGCCCGAATGAAAAGTGGCTTGAGATGATTCTTCATTGCAGGCTCTGGACGTTCGAAGAACGCATTTTGTTCCTCAACAGCCCCATTGTCCATCACGTAGTAGCACACGGGCCTATGTTTCATTAAATCTGTGGTGTCTTCCTCCTCATATTCATTGATTTCGGTTTCCTGCCCAAATTCGCAGGGAAGCACGGACACCACGTTACAGTTCAGGTTGAATGAAGACTCCCCCTCCGATTCGAAGTTATCTGTTACCATATCTTCGTCCTCTTCCGGGCCTGGAATATATTCCTTTGGTTCGTCTCGTTGGTCTTCAGAAAAAAGCCTCCTATTGACTGGAGGTTTCTCTTCAGTCTGATTTTTTGGTTTGTTGGTGCTTGATTCACCTTGTATCTTCGTTGAAGTATCCCCTTTGTTTGCCATAGCTTCTCTCTCAGCCTTTCGAATCCTTTGCTGTCTGCGCCACTGGGATCTTGACATGGGGTTCCTTCCTTTGTAATTCTCTAATCTCACTTCCTCCCTTTTTTGTGTGTTGAATTGCCTCCTGTATGTCACAGCATGGCGTGCATTTCGTTCAGCACTCCTCCATTTGTCTTTGCCTTTGTCATTTCTGACTTGTAGCCATCTATCGGTTGGCACTTCAGTAGGGAGTTTGAAAGTCACTCTTCGAGCAACTTTGGGGTGAGGGCTATCAGGTCTTCGCTGTTTGTATCTGCTGTCGAAACGCGGGCCCATCTGGGCAGTTTCTTGATGGTTCCAGCAAGGGGCGAAGGGGATCGTTTCGAAGGCCCTGGACATGCTTTGGTCATACACAGCAGAACATCTTGGGCAAACCAAACACTTAGTTGCCCCTTTGTAGCAGCGAAAAACAAACTCCAACAGACTCTCTCCAGCCTTGGGATAGCACCTAAAGAGTTGGTTATCCTGGCGCCAATTGTTGCCAGTTCGAGCCCTCTGTACCCTTTCGAAATTTGCAGCAATTCTTTGGTTGCAGAGGATGCTGCACCTAGGGCACAATATCATGCCTGGATCTCCTTTGTGGCATGTCATGAGATAGTCTTTGAGAGTAGCATCTCCAGTGTGATTATCCCCCATTCTGTGCTTTTCTTTTTCTAAGTATTTTTTCACTTCCTCCATCTCAGAACGGGGTCCTTCCATATCCACCATATTTATTTCCACATCCCCCTCTTTAGTTTCGTCATCGCCCCATCCTGTGGGCTTTATATCTTTGATCTGGACCTTCGAACTTTCTGGGGCAGAATATTTGACCAGATAGTCAAATTTCCCACTGGGTTCCCCCAGAGTGTCCCATATTTCCTTCCGAAGGGGAACTGGCTGCGTAATTTGGACTTTCTCCAATTCCAGCCTCAAGCCCTCAGTGACTTGTGTCAATCCTTCGTTTTGATTTCCTTGGCCTTCAGTAGCCTGGGTTTCTCCTGCAACAGCCACAGGTGCAACAATCGAAGTATCTGGCGTATTCTGGATGTCTTCAGTGACTTCCTCGCTGACTTCGACCATCACCCAGTTTTCGACTCCAGTGTCCTTCTCTCCTGTTGGGGCATCGCTTTGATCAGTTTCCACCATGTTGACCTCTCCAATGCATGCAGGCTCGGAGTAGTTGGTGTCTGCGACGTCCAAAGGATCTTCGTCCACTTTCATCTTCACCTTATCAGCAAACTTTAGTCTGCCATCTTTGATCGCGTTTTGAATCAAGTCCCTGAAAAGAAAACATTGTGAGGTCTTGTGGCCTAGGAAACTATGATATTTGCAAAATCCCCTTTTCTTCCTCTGATCCAAGGGAGGTATTTTGACATTTGATGGCACAATTAGTTGGCCATCCTTGACAAGCAAGTCAAAAATTTCGTCACACTTAGTGACGTCGAAGGTGTAAACCTTCTTTGGAAACTTGTCACTTTTCTCATTTTCAACAATATCTTTCCCTTTCGTGGGAACTAACATTTTGCAGGAGTAAGGTGGGGCCTGTTTTAATTCAGCGAGGTCGATTTCGACCTCTTCGAATTCGAATTCAGGATATTCTTCTACTTCCTCAGTCCCAACATAGGAAACCCTTTCTTTCTTACTATTCTTAAAGACTCTGGCTTTTTCAGCTTTTAGTCTTTCGACCTGTCGAACCCTGTCGGCTAATTGAGCCATATCCCTCAAATACTGAGTATCTAATTTCTTTCGAATAGAATAATCCAAACCCCCAGCGGCCATTTCGACTAACTCATGTTCAGGCACTACTGTGTAACATCTGGATTTTAACAGCCTAAATCTATTCAAATAATCATCTATGGGTTCAGTGAATTTTCTCTTAACACTGGCCAATTCCTTCAAACTTATTTTCGATTGTCCCATGTAAAATTGTTCATGGAATAATCTCTCTAAAAGGGGCCAAGTGTCAATAGATCCGGGAGGCAACGTGGTAAACCAAGTGAAGGCGTTTTTTGTCAAGGAACTTGGGAAGTATTTGATCCTGAGATCTTCATTATTGGCTATGTCTCCCGCTTCGGTTAAATATCTCGCTATGTGTTCGACTGTTGACTCGTTGGTATCCCCAGCGAACTTTGTAAATTTAGGGACTTTGTATCCCCTTGGTAAATCAGTATGCATTATACAATCCAATATAGGAGAAGCGTAATTTGGCCTCCTCATTCCCGTATTGAGGCCATTTTGGGCCATGATCCTCTCTATCATGGTGGTTAGGTTATTTTCTGCCAAGATGTTATCGTTTCGAATCCTATGAACGACGGCATCGGCATCTTGATTTCGACCAACAAAAACAACTCCCCTGGGTTGTTCTTCTCGAAGTTCTGGGGCTTCTGGCCTTTCGATCCTTGCCCCTGGTTCCATAACTTCCCTTTGTGGGCCCTGAATTACTGGGGCTTCTAACCTTGGTGCTCTGGCCCCTAAGTTAGCTTCTTCTCTGGGTAGTCTCTGAATTGGGTCGTTAGCAATTCGTTCTATAACAGGCATGTTTGTTCGAAATCCCGCCTGGTTCTGCCTACGCCTTTCTGTGGGAGCAAAGAAATCTGCTATTCGACTCATATTGTCAGTGTTTTCCCTGTTCGTCACAGTCACATTCTGAACTATTGGGGCAAATATTTCCTGCATGGTTTGCGCTAACACCCCTATCATGTTGTGGTTGCTGTCATCCATCAATTGCCTAAAAGCCAACTGGTTATCTGTGGTTAGGATAGGCAACGTGCTATAACCTCCTGACCCTTGGTTATTTGTCATAAATTGGTTCGCCCCAGACCCAGATCCTAGTTGTGGGGATGAATTCGAAGTGGAATTGTGTAAACCTGCCATAAAAGATGTTGGCATTCCGTAAGAAGAACTTCTAATTCTATTCCCATCGAAGCCGGGTGGTCTAGTTAATGGTGTGGCTAAATGGGATTGTGTTCCTGGTGGTGGAACGAATCCCCCAGGGTAGCCCATAGTTCCAGTATTTCCTAAGATCGAACTGTTAGTTGATATGCCACTTACTCCAGTGGTGGCTATGTTACTGGTTGAAGATGCAACAGACTGTGCATTCGAAGGGATTACATTAGATGTTCCGCTCGAAATGGACGCGTTAGTGCTTGTTGCATGTGGGTCACCTTGGTTTCCTTGTTGATTGTCTGAATTAGACATTTTGTCCAAACGTTTTCTTCTGGATAAAGGTTGGTTGCTGTTGGTTATCTTACCACTTCTTAGGTTCATAAAACAGCAAATTTCTTATGGTTCCTACGTTTTTGGGATGGCTATGTCTCGACAATCCTTAATTCTGATATCCAACTATTGGTCCCATCAGGTGTGCCAATTTGTTTCCAGTGATTTCTGGTAAACAACCGCTAGTCTTCCAAACTATCGAATAATCTTTATTAACGCTACTCAATCTCTCTGGTAACTCACAGGATCGACTAGATTGATCCTAGGACTCCTTGGATATTAAAGTTACTCTCACAATCGAACAATTATTCATGGTTGCTATTGTACAAGTGTTTGGTTTATTTCGATCCTTCTCTCTAAGAGTTTAAAAATGTGGTCAAATTGTACATGAAAACTAAATTATACGAATAAATGCTAATTGTAATGCTGATTGAAGAGACATATAAAACTGTATGAAAAATGAAGTAAATGGTTTCGATTTGCAAAACATTTAACATAAAAGGTTTCTGGAATGTAGAAGTTTAAAATGTGAAGAAAGCGTTTAATGCAATTTTAAGTAAAAGGATGCGTTTGAAAAACAATACTTGGAAGTAAAGGTATTGAAAGCGTAACAGTTCTCTGAAATATAAAGTGCTCGAAATATAAAGAAAGCAATAAAGAGTAAAACTTTTGAGGAAAAGACTTTGAAATGAAAAGACGATAAATAAAGAAACTTGTAAATGTTATTCAATAAAAAGAAAAGAGGAAAGTACTGGAAATGGTAAAAAGGCTTTCATTAAGTTAGAAATACATGGTGCTATCATACATACATCTCTCTTGCATTCGTTTCCCTTGCCATGTGGTAGTTTGAATGTTATTGAGTATTTTGTATAACAGATATAACACACTGAAATCCTAATACTAAGACTTCTATTTATACTAATTCGACCCTAACGGTCTCGCTATAGGATCATGCCACGTTTCGAACATGCAAGACAATGCTTCTTTCATCTTTCCACGTGTCCCCAAATGCTCCAACACATAACTTTCAAACTTTGAAAGTCCCGCTTCCATTTAAATTTTAAATGCTTTGGTGTTTCTCCGTTTCGAACGCTCTTCCCAAACCTAGCCTCGCTGTTGTTTCGAGACCCCTTTGGATATTTTCCCATGATCACCGTTCGAAGCTTCAAGCTTTGACACACTCATTCGAAACACTGCTTCTGCAACTTCGAAATATGGTGTTCAATTCCATTTCGATCAGAACTTTTAACTCTTTTGAATTCTAGATAACATTATCAAAATCTTCAGCCAACAGTAGGACAGCTTCCATGCCATAGACCAGAGAGAAAGGGGTTGCCCCAGTTGATGTTCGTGCCGAAGTGCGATAGCTGCGGAGAGCAAATGGTAACATCTCGTGCCAGTCTTTGTAGGTCACAACCATCTTTTGCATAGTTTTCTTTATGTTCTTGTTGGCGGCTTCCACTGCGCCATTCATCTTTGGGCGGTACGGAGAAGAGTTGTGGTGCTTGATCTTTAATTGTATGCAAAGTTCGATGATCATAGTGTTATTGAGATTGGTACCATTGTCCATGATGATTCTCTTAGGGATACTGTTGTACCCCAAAATTTTCCCTCTCATTTTTCAAGTATTTTCTCACAAGATATTCTAAGACGTAAAGTTTGCAGCACTGATACATCAATTTAGGCTTGAAATTGGCATAAGGGCAAAATGGTCATTTACACACTGAAAAGTCAAACTTTGACTTTTTGACCAAATTTGAGTCCCAAAAAATCACATTATGTCAAGACATCCAAGAAATGAAATGTGATCATCAAAAATCAAGAGAATAAAAAATCCAACTTTGCAAGACTTTGAGATTTTTCTAAGTATTCTCTATACCCGGTTGATTTCATTTGCTTCATGGCATTTACTACCACTCCAATTAATTCAAGATCGTTCAAATTATTGCAAAGTGACATTTTGCAAAACTATGTCTTGATTAAAACCTTGTCACAATATTTTTGCCTTTGACATAATGTGCACAAGACCAATTTGTGACATGCTACAACTATGTTGTCCAAAATTGAAGAAAATATGATATATCACATGCTACAACTATGCTGTCCAAAGTTAAAGAAAATAGGATATATCACATTGCCATAAAACCTGCATTGATGTCCTATATACTCCAAAATATGTCCACAAAACCAGTCAAAAACTGCTCTATGTAGTTTGCCCAAGCTTGCACCATGACAGCCCCAAGCTTGCACCAAAATGGCAAAGGAAATTTGTATGCAGAAAGCATCAAAACAGCATGCAAAAACAATTCAAAATGAATTATTTGTTTTCCCCCCTAAACCACAGTCAAGGGGTCTACAAAAGGAAGGCTGTCTCATAAGACAGAGGGTTGGATGGGGAAGAGAGGATAAAGAGAGAGAGAATAGAGAGCTTCATTGAGCAGAAAAATAGTATTCTTGTGAACCTTGACTGATTTTTCAAAATCAAATATGTTCTTGTTCAAAACAGAATCCCAACCTCTTAGTCCACCATACAAACTCTCCCTAAGCCAAACACTTCATACAAAGTTTATCCAAACATATAAACAGTTGATGTGTTGCTATCCATCTCCATCTTCAAAACACCAAAAATATTACAGTACAGTCCAACTCAGTTCTAGCCGTCCAGAGCAGCTTCCTGAAGACACACAAGGTTATCACATCCTTTGGAAAAGCATTCAGATCTAAAATAACCAGTGCAGCCCAAAGGTAAGTCCTCTTGACTAGATACCTTGTCATTACATCATTAACAAGCTATTGTTCTTTGAAAACAAGATGTAGTACTTTAATATCTTTTTGAACTAGTCATCTGCACTTTGTTTAGGCTTATTCAATCGTTTGTTGTTCATGTTTATCCATCATATTCCATGAACTAACTTGTGCAGTCAATGAAATAATGTTTAAGGCAGGAAAATGAAACATGTATCGACATATATCCTCATATGTCGACTCGTCCTAGTGAAAAAACAGGGTATGAGTCGACACATAACCCCCATGCATCGACTCATATTGATTTCAGGTTACAAAACAAAAGTGGGAAAAGACTATGTATCAACACATACATGCTTCACGTCGACACAAGAAGGGTGCATGAGTCGACACATCCCATTATGTGTCGACTCATACTGAGTCATTTTTGTTTTTACAGGAGCAGGGAAAAGCCTATGAGTCGATACATACGCGTTTCGCATCGACACAAAAAGGGTGCATGAGGCGACACATCCCCTTATGTGTCGACACATACTGAGTTATTTTGTTTTGCAGGGGCAGGGAAAAGCTATGTGTCGATGCATAGCAGCATGGGTCGACACATAGCAGTTCAAAATGCAATTTTCCTTTTATTTTACATTGTTTTTACATTGTTTTCGTCATCATTCGATATGGTTGTAATATTTCAGTCTCCACTTCATTCCCATTGTAAATTTGTACCCCCATCCCCCTAAAGTGATGTAATAGCTTAGGATTTATCTTCCGAATGTTTACTTGCTTTCATGAATTGCTAGTAATTAGGATGTATGGCAAGATAAAATTAGCAAATAGATAACCTTTCAAATACAAGACAAAATGCATGCAAACTAACACACTCGCATACTAACACATCTAGGGCAACCTCACTTTGTCGCCTTCCGGAAAATAGTCATGTCCCTCTAACATGAGCATTTTAGCAAAGACCCTTCAATAAAAGATCGTAGTCCCTCGATGACCCTCGATGTTGCCTTCGGTAAACGATCTAGTCCCTAAAACGACATTGCTAAAATGTCCCATATGTTGCCTTTTATGACTATACAAACGTCCCAACGCCCGTCCCTTCACATCCAACGATGGGGCTTCTTACCAAATCAATGGTAAGATAGCAACATCTAAAGGAGGAGGAAAAGCACGTTTAAGACCTTTTGAGTAGGTAGATTCGCTCTTAGTTACTCGCTTGCTCACAACAAAAAAACATTTTTACCCACACTCTCACTTTTGAAATATTTTCGAAACAAACACTTTGTAGGCGTTCTTATAGAAACGAGAACCATTACGAAGTTCCATTTTCATAATACTTTCAAAATTCACCACCACAAGCACACATTCAAACAAAAGTAAATGATCTAGCAAGTAACTAAGATCCCATGGAAAACCATGGATGAAAAGGGTGCTAATACCTTCCCTTTTCATAATCTACCCCCCGAACTCAAGAAAACATCTCTAAAGGTCTTTCCTGTGCTTTTTCACCTTTCCTTTTGGATAAAAGAAAAGTCGGTGGCGACTCTTGCTAAACCGCAACATTTGCAAACACAAACGCAAAACACCTCAAGTCAGTTCTCCCACTATATCACAGAACTGGCGACTCTACTGGGGACTTTCTAAAAGTGGGGTTACCTTAGGGTTAGATCACCTTTACTTGCTTACATTGTTTGATTTGTTTGCGTTACATTTTTGTTCCTTGTCTGGGTTTGTTTTAAATCCTAAACTCGGATTTGGGGGCACCTTTTTAGGTAAGTAGCAATAGACTGCGAGGGAACTGTGTGGCGTATACCGACAAGGTTGAAGCAGTAGCTACGTTGATGTGGCACTTTGGTTGGTACTGGTAACCCTTGAGTCGAATCAAGGAGAGTACGGGGGCCGCCGCGTGATGTCGTGAAGCATCAAGTGACTTTAGAACCCTAATTGAACCAACTTGGCCATTAGGACGTAGTGAGATAACCAGTTTCAGTGTAGAGCTGAAAATTGGTTGATACTCGATGCTACACTCATTGAGACCAGACTTTTGGGATATCTCGGCCGCAAGAAAAAATTGATTGAGCTGAGACAATGCCTAAAAGAAAGGTCAGTGATATTGAGACCCCTTAGAACCCGGTTACTATTAACTAGGACAGGTTGAGCCAACTAAACTTCAAGAGGGTACTTACCTACAAACTCCATGCAAGCCTAAGCCTAAGGACTTGTCTGCTTTGTGTGAATATGATTATTTGTATGTAAATATGCTTACCTCGCATACTTGTACATAACATCATAACATCATACCATAGCATTTTCAATAACCATTTCAAGGATCTTGAGGGTCTTTGATGCAGGGTCACGTTGAACCAGATGTCTATTAAGGGACAAGAGGATTTATTTTCCTCTGACCAAACACCGTCAAAGATCAAGTACAACAAACTTGAGTCAAGGGCTATGACCCACTTGATATGGTGAGCTTAACTCTCGTGGAAAGACATCCACCAATACAGAGTTCTCTAATCAAAGTTGTTGATCAAAGTTTAACTTCTAACTTTTTCTTGTGTTTACCCCGCGAGATCCTTGAAAACATGCATCCACATATCATGCATCATATCATGACAGGTTTCTCCCATACAGGTCTCCTTATCTTCCTACTGTTTATTTCAGTAAGATGGATATGGAACAAACGGTGAAAGATCTCCAAGCTCAAAACGCTCAATTCCAACAAATGCTTCTGGCTATGGGTAAGGGGCAAGAGGACCTGAAAGCTCTCCTTCTCAAAGACAAGAAGAAAAAGTCCAAAAGGTCAATAGGCGTCCTGAACTTGAGAAGAAGACCTGGAGGACCAGTCAAGAGAGCTCTAGATCTTTCAACTCCATCCAACTTGGGGGATAGTCATGAAGAAGACAACAGTTTGGAGATTGATGAAGTTGAAGCTGACTACTCTGAAGAACAGTATCCTCCCGCTGATGACAGGTATAAATAGTTGGAGGATCGCCTCAGTGCTATGGAGATTCAACAAATACCTGGCTTGGATTTAGGAGACATGGGTTTGGTTTCTGGAGTGGTCATCCCGCCAAAGTTCAAAGTTCCTACCTTTGCCCTATACGATGGAGTCTCTTGCCCTAAGATGCACTTAAAGTCTTATGTCCGCAAGATTCAACCATACACAACTGATCCAAAGCTTTAGATCCATTTCTTCCAAGAAAGCCTAGTAGGGACTCAACTCGAATGGTTCTATCAATTGGAGAGTTCTCGCATCCACACCTGGGAGGATTTAGCTGCTTCTTTCTATAAGCAGTATCAGTATAATGCTGATCTTGCACCAACTCGTGTAAAATTGCAGAACATGACCATGGGTTCCAACGAGAGCTTCAAAGGATACACCCAAAAATGGAGAGATCTGGCTGGTAGGGTGCAGCCCCCTTTAACTGACATGGAGCTGATTGACATCTTCATGGGAACTTTGACAGGGCCTTTCTTCAAACACTTGATCGGAAGCTCTTCAGCCGGGTTCACCGAGATAATACTGACCGGCGAAAGGGTCGAAGTTGGCATCAAAAGTGGAAAGATTCAAGAAGCTACACCTTCTGATGCTCAGGAAAAGCCCTACAATGGGAAGAAAGAGTCCTATGTTGTGTACAGTCAAAAGAGTCACTGTGACCAACATGTAGGGGCAGTCCTGATCTCTGGTTCTGTGTCACACCGACAACATCAAAGGGGAAATCAACAAAGGCTAGACGATCCTAAAAGACAGTTCACCAACATCAACATGCCGTTGTCTCAAGCGCTGCAACACTTGTTGACGATGAATCTGATTACATTGATAGGACCTCATCCAAACCCCAAAACTTCTTCTCCCAACTACAATCCTAATGCAACATGTGCTTATCGTTCTGACAGTCCCGAGCGTGGCACTAACGATTGCTGGGCATTGAAGTATAAGATTCAAAATTTGATTGACGCCAAGGAGATCGAGTTCGACCCTCTGGAGACTCCAAACGTGATCACTACTCCTTTGCCAAAACATTGAGAGTATCTTGTTCATTTTGAATTTTCAATTGTAATTTCTTTTGTTATTCAAACAATTATCTATTAATGTCAAACTCTGTTTCATTAATGCATTGCGTATGTTTGTCTTGAATTCATCCTTTCGTTTTCATTATATTTAAACTATGCTTTTTATTCTTCTTATGACATTTAACTCTTGCTAAAAGTTACAAGCCTTTAGAGGGAGGATGACGAAAACAATGCCATAATCTCATACAGTATGCTTTTGAACAGACCTTGCTGACGATGTACAGGCGTTTCTTTCAAATCCTAAACACTGGAGTTATAAGGAAGATAATCCCTAGTCAACCCCTTCAAGCCAAAGAAGTATAAGTTTTTTGTTTTAACACAAATTGAAACCTTTAATCAAAACCTGGGGCATGATAGTCTCTCAGTTAATTCAAACGCGTGTTAAGCCACGAATTCTCATTCCGTAATACAACGAATGACGTCAAGAAACATTCCTCTGGAATCAAAAGACAGTGATGGTTCCCTATTACATAGGCAGTCATTATCTCTCAAAAAGAAAAGCCCGCTAAGTCAAAACCTACGAATGAGACTTAAAGAAAAATGGGGCATCACGCTGACTATAATCTCAAAACAAGAACAGTCAGGCAAAAATTAGGGATAACAAATCAAAAGAAAGAGGTCACTACAAATCCTCAACAACATGAAAAAATGTTGCAAAAATGACTGCCTTCCAACAAACTTAACTTGTTTGAACCATCACCAAAACGGTATCCCAGACTCAATTGGAGTTCAAACGTACAATTAACTGAGCTTAGGACTGAAGAACATCATGAAGAACGGGTGGGTACAAATACATTTGAGCCTTTATCCTTTTTTTCTTAAACCGTGAACCAAGCCACGTTACAACCCTTCAAAAGTCCTAATTGAAGCATGGGTTAGTTCGAAAGCATACTGTTACAAAAAGGTATCCTGACTCCTGTAAGGCTTTACTCTAAATCTTGAGTTGAATTTTTCTTACAAAATCTCTTTACTCGCAAAAACGCATTTTTCAAAACTTCAAGACAAGCATAAACTTTGAATTATTTGAATATCATTGTTTGCATGTGGCTATTTGTTTGACAGTGGAGAAATTCACACAACTAATATCCAGTGAACGAAAGCTCTCTCAGTGAACAAAATCAATTCAAGTGGGATGACACTTCCAACGACAAATCTCCTATCAACAAGGGGACATGACATGTCACTATCCAGCACACCTGGGGCAGTCCAGTCAAGATTTCAAGAAATCTCTCAAAGTGTAGAGTAACCAGGGGAAAATCTCCATTTGCGTCACAGGGGGCATTGAGCGCCAATCTCAGCAAAGGGTTACATACAGTCAAACATTTCCTGGAAGTACCACAAACACTTGCTACTAGGGGCAGTGACAAATCTCCCCAAAATCCTTCTCATAGGATGACTCCCAGCCAGAGTTTCAATCTTTGATAACCTTTTCCTAGCTAAGTCGACCTCAAGAATCCTCGAAGACTTTCCCCAACGAAGTCGTCACGTCTCAAGCAGACCGGCAACAGAGTTTATTTCCCCAACAAATGGAAGAAATCCCCAGCTTGAGTTTGCCTCTCCGACTACTAAAAATCAAGGGATCATAACTCCTCTTCCCCAGAAGGCTACTCTACAATCCCCGCCAAGTTACTGCGAAACCTGGACCCGACCAGATATCAGTTCAACTTCGACTCCCCAGTAGAGCAACAGACAACTGAGACTCCTGAACTTTTTTCCCAAGCAGGAATAAACATTCTCCCCACAGAGTTTTCAATATTCCCCAACGGAGTTCTCCTCAAACAACAAAATAGGAATCCCCGATAGAAATATTCTAAGCAAAGCTTGAAGGCACACATACTCTTCAACAACAGTCCGGGATTTAACAAACTCCCTGACATTTGTCAAGGATTTATTTCCCCAGACTAAAATACATTCATAAACATTTCACACCTCCTATTTACATACATGATAAGTGCATACAACGCAATCTAATTTATTTTGAGAACATCATGACATCGTGCATTTCATACATCATGATATTGCATACAACTAATGTTTTACCTTTTTCAGGAAAAGGTCAATCAACAGATGGCTACCAGCAGCCTTTTCAAGTTCCAGATTAATACCTGTAACAAGCCAGGAAAATTATCTTTCTCAGGTCAAAGATTAATACCTGAAACCAGACAGGACAAATATCTACTTGACTAGCTCATGCAACCCTACATCGGTTCCCTCTCTTTCCAAGATGCTGTTTTACACAGACTCAGCGTCAGGCAACCCTACACTGGTTCCTTCTCAATTCCAGATGGAGTTTTACACAGACTCATTATCAGGAAACCCTACACCGGTTCCTTCTCAATTCCAGATGCAGTTTTACACAGACTCATTATTAGGTAACCCTACACCGGTTCCTTCTCAATTCCAAGATGCAGTTTTACACTGACTCATTATCAGGCAACCCTACACCAGTTCCTTCTCAATTCCCAGATGCAGTTTTACACGGACTCATTATCAGGGAACCCTACACCGGTTCCTTCTCAATTTCAGATGCAGTTTTACACTGACTCATTATCAGGAAACCCTACACTGGTTCCTTCTCAATTCCCAGATGCAGTTTTACATGGACTCATTATCAGGCAACCCTACACCGGTTCCTTCTCAATTCCAGATGTAGTTTTACACGGACTCATTATCAGACAACCCTACACCAGTTCCTTCTTAATTCCCAGATGCAGTTTTACACTGACTCATTATCAGGCAACCCTACACCGGTTCCTTCTCAATTCCAGATGCAGTTTTACACGGACTCATTATCAGGCAACCCTACACAGGTTCCTTCCTTCCAGATGCATTTTTACACGGACTCATTATCAGGTAACCCTACACAGGTTCCTCCTTTCCAAGATGCAGTTTTAGACGGACTCATCATGAAGCAACTCTACACAGGTTCCTTCTCAGGAAATTTATGATGAAGTTTTACACTGACTCATCATCTGTGATACGGTGAGAGAACTGACTTGAGGTTTTGCGTTTGTATTCGCACTTGTTCGGTTTAGCAAGAGTCGCCACCGACTTTTTATTTTATCCTAAAGGAAAGGTTAAAAAGCACAGGAAAAACCTTTGAGATGTTTCCGTGGGTTCGGGGGGTAGATTATGAAAAGGGAAGGTGCTAGCACCCTTTTCATCCATGGTTATCCATGGGCTCTTAGTTACTTGTTTTAGATCACTTGCCTTGATTTTCAATTGCTTGAAATGGTGCTTTGTATGTGTGGTTTTGAAAATGTTTTAAAAAAGATGCCTTGTCTAGGCAACCGTTGTAACAATTCTTTACTCGAATGTTTTACAAAGGTGTTTGTCTTTTTGAAAAGATGTTTCAATATTTTGAAAGTTGTTTTTGTGAAGTGTGTTTGTAAAGTGTGTTTGAAAGTTGGCAAGGATGTTTTGCAAGATTTTTGATCAAGTAACTAAGAGTTGTCTACTCTATTGTACTCAAAGATCTTTCCTATGTTTTAACCCTTTTAACAGTATTGTTCCACCATTGTATTTGGTGGACAATCTTGTGTTAGGATGTTAACAGGATGGGCGCGGGTCATCGTTTAGACCATGACTGCAATAGTGCCAAGTGTCTTTGGCAATTTTTCCTTTAAGGGACTTGATCATTTTTTAGGCAACTTCGAAAGCGTCATCGAGGGACTATGATCATTTGATTTGTTTTTGTTTTGCCAAAGACACTCAACATGCAACATGGCCCATTTTTTAAGGCAACAAGCGGGATTACCCTAGAGGTGCAAGTGTGAATGTGTATTGATTGTCATGCATTTATCTTTGTGTTAGGTTATCTAGCGGTTGATTTTGAATCTTCGCATACAAACCCTAATTACTATACAGTATATAGAAAGCGATAAATTGTGGGAATTTAAAGTCCTAAATTATTACAAATAAGTATCCAGGGATGGGGGTACAAATATTTACAAATGGGGATGAGTCTTATCAGGATAGTAGTGTCCAAATAATATTTACAACCAAATCGAATCGCATTCTCAATGTAAAATGTATCGATGTATAAGAATAAAAGCAATGTAACAAAAGTATTGTAAAATGTATGTGATTATTTACAAATGATGCAAATATTAACCTAATGTATTTATTAAGTATTTTATTATTGTTATATGAACAAAAGTTTTAATTAAAAGGGAAACATTCAACCTTAAAAATTATATGTATTTTTATTAATATTTTATGTACAAGATTTAAATTAAACAAAAAAAAGGATTTAATAATAAATAAAAAATTGCTTAAATTTAAAAATCCTAAGATTTATGTATTTTCCAAGTATAATAAAATAAAAGGAAGTATCTAAGAAAAATTTGTATAAAAAAAAGTTAAAGTAAAGAGTTATGAAAAAAGGAAATAAAGTGATAAGTTAAAAAAGATATTAGTTTGTGTAAAGAAAAGAAAATGGGTTGTAAGGAAAAAGGGTGGCCCAAAAAAAAAATGAAGGAGAACCAAAAAAGGGGGGGTGTAACGCTGAAAGAGGGGTAAGGCGCTGGAAATGAAATTGGGCTTAGGCATTTGTTGTGAGGGACAGGCCCAACGCTCTACAAACATTTGTTTAGGGTTTTCATTTGTTGTTCAGAAAGGGTTTGCAGTGGCTTAGAACGGCGCTCTCATCTTCGTTGTCTTCTTCATTTTTGTCCTTGAGCCATGGTTTCTGACGCTTCTCTTTGTTCATGGCCACTAGGCGCCACCGTCCATCTCCTCCTCCCTCCATGGTCAAGCAAGGCGGCGACACGAAAAGGTTTGATTTCTGTTTTATGCGTTTTTAGGTTTTCAAGTTTTACATGTTATGATTTATTTTTGTATGTCTTGATCTTTATTCATTACATGCTTATGTGAGGTGTGTAAAAGAGAGAAGGAATTACTACCTTTAGAGTTTTGGAGACGGAGGAGTGGAGTGGACAGGAGGCGTCCTCAGGCGGCCAAGGCGAGGGAGTATGATGCGCTTGCTGGTTCCCTGGTATTTGTATCTTGCTTTTGTGTTTTATGACGATGCTTTGCTTCTGAAAACGCTTGTATAATTTCTTTTCCTCTTCTTCTGATTGCTGGCCTCTGTATATTAATGATGTTGATTCTGAGTTGCCTTTGATATCTTTGGCTTTGGCTTGCTCAATGATGAACCTTGGTTCTGAGAGATTGTTTGGATATGTGTGATTCTGACTTTTGATGAACTTTTGTGTTCTTTGATAATGATGATGATGTTTGAATCTGAGATGCCTTTTTGCTATTATTTCACTTCTGAATAACTTTTCCTCTCTTGATGTTGTGCTGGCTTTGTTGCTTAATGATGAACTTTTTAGTTCTGAGAGCTTGGATGTTGTTGCTTCATGATGTTTGATGCTGAGTTTTGGATGGGTTGGAATCTAGCTTGCTTTGAACACAGGTTTTTTAGGTTGTAACAGGTTTCAAGCTTATTGTTTAGGCTTTTCTATTTATGGATTACAGGCTTATTGGCTTGGTTACAGGCTTGAAGTTTTAGGCTTTGTGTAGTTTGACAGTTTTCTTTTAGGCTTGTGGGCTTGAGACAGGCTTTCTGGTATGAGTTTGAAACAGGCTTTCTGGTTCAGGTTTGACTTGAATGTTTTAATGCAGTTTTGTGGCCATCTCCGGTTTTGATACTGAGTTTAGGCTTTGGAAGGCTTTGTATGGTATCAGTTTTTGAGGCCAGCAGGTTTGAAAGGTTTGCTTCTGTAACATACAAGCTTGAGGCAGCTCTGGTTTGTGTTATGTAACAGTTTGTGGTATATTGTTTTTTTGTGATATTATGCCTCCTCCTTTACTGTTCTTGTATATCTTGTTTTATATCTCTAGCCTAAGCCTGCAAAACTGTAAGCCTTCTCATTCTCTCTCTCTCTTTTCTCTCTCTATTAAAGCATATTTTAATGCTTTAGAAGTACCTTTCTGAAAAGGTGTTTTGGCTGGAAAATGATGATATTTGAAATAAGTTGCTTGCATTGTTAGCTTTGCTCTGTCTCTTGTACTTTCTTCTGCATTTTTCCAGATTTCCTGCACAGTTTTGATAGCTTTAATATCTTTTGACAGCTTTGACAGTTTAGTTGACATTGTGACTTAGTTGGCCATTTTGACAATTTAGTTTGCCTTTGTAACTGTAACTTGGCTGTTTGCACTTACGCTGTTTGTTCAATTTGAACTTTGTAACTTGTTTTGGCATATTCAGTTTGCTACCTGTGACTTGGTTTGGAATTTTGAACTGTGCAGCTTTGTATTTGGCATATTCAGTAGCTTTGTGCATTTCATATATTTGCAATCATATTTCCCTTTCCCTCTTTGTGAACCAAGAGTCCTCTTATGATTTGCAGAGAGGGCAAACAAACTGATTCCGTCCAACACTTTTAATGATGAGCTTTTTATGATTAACTGTCTGAGAATGTTCTTAATTTATCTGTACTGACTTCTTCCTTTTTTTGTCTTTGCAGATAAATATCAGTTGAGCAATGGGGAGCAGCAGTAGAAAATGAAGATTTAGGAGATTTAGGATATAGTTTTAAATTACCTTTAATCATTGTAACAATATTAATGTAAACAATTGTAAATAAATTTACAGTGTTCAAATAATAATTGTAACAAACAATTAAAAATGAATAAAAATAATCCTTTGTCAGTTAATTCTCTTTCAATTCACTGTCTATTTAATTATTTAAGTTTCTTGAATTAAAATAACTGGAAGTAAATCCCAACTATTCTAACTTAGAATAAATAATTAATAAACACCGTAGTCTTGCAACTTCGCATTAATCAATAATAAACTCGGCGTTCCAATTAGCCATAAGCATTGCACAGTCAATCAAACAAACATCCATATGCCTTTTCTTTTACTGATTAAACCAAACACTGCAAATTTTCAACCAGAAGCCTCAACTTCTAAACCCGAGGTTCAGGTTTATTGAGAAACAAACTGAAATCTTGAGCAGGCGTCAAAGCAGTGTAACAGCCAATTAATACACTGTGGATTCAAATTCTTCTGAAAATGCGCGTGCAAACCCTAATTCTTGATTTATTGTCAAAGAAGCGTCTGCCTGATCAAACTCTGAGCCAAACTCAACCAAATCACTAAAAACCCTAATAATCTGCTTGGACTGATTCAAAAGTTAATGGAAACCCTAATTTTGTCTGACTGATAAGAAAAGTCTGTTTGACCAATTCTTGAACCAATTTGAAAAATCAGGGAAAACCTGAAGCTGTGATTTGTTGTGAAAAAGAGGAGGGCAAATTTTGGGGTACAACAGTTGCCCCTGTTCAATCTTCTTGAACCTGAAGAGTTAGATTGGCAGGCTTGCCTTTCGCGACTCGAAGGTAAAAGGAGATTGGACACTAGAGTGCCCAAAAAATTTGCACTCGTCAAAGCGTAGTTTGAGGGAATGGGCTTAAAGATGCCATTTGGAGATGGGCTTAAAGATGCCATCTGGAGATGTGACAGAATCTTGTCGGGGGATGGGCTTAGAGATGCCATCTGGAAATTGTTGGTAAGAGGATGGGCTTAGAGATGCCATCTGGAAATTGCTGGTAGGAGGACGGGCTTAGAGATGCCATCTGGAAATGTTTGTTGAACTGTATGTCATTGGTGAGTGGGTGAGTATCAGAAAGGTATCCATGTTTTGGAACATCTCTGAACTGGGGGTCTGAATAAGCAATAAATTGACATCCGTATCTGGAAGCATCTGTAAGTTGTCTTCAAAAGTTGAATCTGAACAAGCGATAGATTAACATCCGTGTCTGGAGAATCCATAAACTGTTTTCAGAAGTCTTGAATCTGAACAAGCGATAGGTTAACATCCATGTCTGGAGAACCCGTAAACTGTTTTCAGAGGTCTTGGAGATGAATAAGCAATAGATCAGCATCCATGTTGGGAAGCGTCCGTAAACTGTTTTCAAAAGTTGAGTCTGAACAAGCGATAGATTGACCTCCGTGTTTGGAGAATCCGTAAACTGTTTTCAGAAGTTGAAGAATCTGAACAAGCGATAGGTTAACATCCGTGTCTGGAGAACTCGTGAACTGTTTTCAGAAGTTGAAGAATCTGAACAAGCGATAGGTTAACATCCGTGTCTGGAGGACCTGTAAACTGTTTTCAGAAGTCTTGAAGTTGAATAAGCAATAGAGCAGCATCCATGTTGGGAAGCATCCGTAAACTGTTTTCAAAAGTTGAGTATGAACAAGCGATAGATTAACCTCCGTGTCTGGAGAATCCGTAAACTGTTTTCAGAAGTTGAAGAATATGAACAAGCGATAGGTTGACATCCGTGTCTGGAGAACCCGTAAACTGTTTTCAGAAGTCTTGGAATGGAGAAGGAACCATTGTAGGGTTTCCTGATGATGAGTCCGTGTAAAACTGCATCTGAAATTGAGAAGGAACCGGTGTAGGGTTTCCTGATGATGAGTCCGTGTAAAACTGCATCTTGGATAATTGTTAATGATAGCCTCTTATTCTTATCCTGAAAAGGACAAAATGTTAGCTAAACACAAAGTTATGTTGCATGAAATGTATGATGCAATATATGTTATATCAATGTTTATGATATGAATGTGATGAATGCGCATGTAAGCTGATGAGCTGTCTTGCTGAGGATAGATGAATCCTGGATGGCTGGAGATAATAGAATCTTGACTCCTGCCGGGGAAAGTAAATCCTTGACTGCTGCAGGGGATTGAAAATCCTTTGATCGTTGAAAATGAGAAGTCCTGGGACCGCTGTTGGGGGATCAGGAGCTTGGGTTGTATGCCAATCTGCTGGGGATTCCTATCTTGAGGAGATCTTTACTGGGGAATATTTGAATATCCTGTGAGGAACTGAGAATGAGAGTCTTCATTCTGCTTGGGAATTGATAGTTGGAAGTTTTAGCTCCGCTGGGGATTGCAAGAATCTTTTGATTGCTGCAGGTATTGATCTGGGATCTTGGAAAGGTTGGTCAGTGAGATAGTTGTCCTGGCTGGTTTCAGGTATTAATCTCTGACCTGAGAAAGAAAGATAGTTTCCCTGGTTTGTTACAGGTATTAATCTTCAATCTCTTCATGTAGATAGTTTTCCTGGCTAGTTTCAGGTATTAATCTGGAACTTGGGTTATACGCCACTTTGAGAATGAGAATCTTCATTCTGTTGGGGGTCAGAAATTGGGAGTATACCAATCTTCTGGGGTTTTAAGGATGAGAGTCTTCATTCTTGAGGGTCAGAAATTGGGAGTATACCAATCTTCTGAGGTGATGAGAATCTTCATTCTGTTAACGGTCAGAAACTGGGAGTATACCAATCTTCTGAGGTTTTAAGGATGAGAGTCTCCATTCTGTTAACGGTTAACTGTTATCTGGTCGATCTCCAGGCTTTCACAGAAACTTGTATTGCTATCTGGTCGTAATCCAGGCTTCACAATAACTAGTTGGGGATTAAACTACTATCCGGTCGAATCCGGGCTTCATAGCCCGCTCTTGGGAGATACCACTATCTGGTCGTAATCCAGGCTTCGCGGTAGTCTGATACTGTAACTGGGATCTGAATGAGTGACAGAATGGCTACCGTGTTTAGAGCGTATCTGAAATTGTATCTTGGAGTTGAAATCTGTATGAGTAGCAGAATGACTTCCGTGTCTGGAGTGTATCTGAAACTGTAACTGGGATCTGAATGAGTGACAGAATGGCTACCGTGTTTAGAGCGTATCTGAAACTGTATCTTGGAGTTGAGATCTGTATGAGTAGCAGAATGACTTCCGTGTCTAGAGTGTATCTGAAACTGTAACTGGGATCTGAATGAGTGACAAAATGGCTACCGTGTCTGGAGTGTATCTAAAACTGTGTCTTGGAGTTGAGATCTGTGTGAGTAGCATAATGACTTCCGTGTCTGGAGTGTATCTGAAACTGTAACTGGATCTGAATGAGTGACATAATGGCTACCGTGTTTAGAGCGTATCTGAAACTGTATCTTGGAGTTGAGATCTGTATGAGTAGCAGAATGACTTCCGTGTCTGGAGTGTATCTGAAACTATAACTGGGATCTGAATGAGTGACAGAATGGATACCGTGTCTGGAGCGTATCTAAAATTGTGTCTTGGAGTTGAGATCTGTGTGAGTAGCAGAATGACTTCCGTGTCTGGAGTGTATCTGAAACTGTAACTAAATTTGAATGAGTGACAGAATGGCTACCGTGTCTGGAGCGTATCTGAAACTGTATCTTGGAGTTGAGATCTGTATGTTTGGAGAATGACTTCCGTGTCTGGAGTGTATCTGAAACTGTAACTGGATCTGAATGAGTGACAGAATGGCTACCGTGTCTGGAGCGTATCTGAAACTGTATCTTCCAACAGGTGATGAAGGAATTTGTGATGTTGATCGTAACTTCCAGCAGGTTATGAAGGAAATTTTGAACGACCTTGGTTTTGACATTCGAATGCCCCAAGTGATGGTGAGGGAGACTTGCCCCAAGTTAATATGTAATTGAGAGATTTGTTGAAATCTTGACTGGACTGCCCCAGGTTAACTGAACTTTGAAAGATTTGTTGAAACCTTGACTGGACTGCCCCATGTTAATTGAGCTTTGAAAGATTTTGTTGAAATCTTGACTGGACTGCCCCAGGTTAATTGGACTTTGAAAGATTTATTGAAATCTTGACTGGACTGCCCCAGGTTAACTGGATAGTGACATGTCATGCCCCCTTGTTGATAGGAGATTTGTCAATGGAAGTGTCATCCTTCTTGAAGTGTTTTTACTCACTGAGAGAGTTTTCGTTCCTCCGAACATTCGCTGTAGGAATTTCTTTGTTGTCAAACAAATAACCATGTGCAAACAACGATATTCAAATAATGCAAAGTTTATGCTTGTCTCGAAGTTTTGAAAAATGCGTTTTTTAGCAGAAAACTTTTTGTAAGACAAATTCAACACAAGATTTAGGACAAAGCCTTACAGGAGTCAGGATACCTTTTGTAACAGTATGCTTTCGAACTAACCCATGCTTCAATTAGGACTTTTGAAGGGTTGTAACATGGCTTGGTTTACGGTTTAAGAAACAAAGGATAAAGGCTCAAAGTATATTTATACCCAACCGCTCTTCGTGATGTCCTTCAATCCTAGACTCAATTAATTATGCGTCGAACTCTATTCGAGTTTGGAACGACTCTTTTTGGGTGATGGTTCACACCAATTGAATTTTATGGGAGGGCAGTCATTTTTGCAACATTTTTCATGTTGTTTGAGGATCTGTACTGGCCTTGTTCTTTTGATTTGTTATCCCTAACTTTTGCCTGACCGTTCCTGTTTTCGAGATTACAATCAGCGGGATGCCCCGGCTTTCTTAAGCCTCCTTTATAGATTTTGGCTTAGTGGGCTTTTCTCTTTTGAGAGGTAATGATTGCCTATGAGATAAGGAACCATCACTGTCTTTTGATTCTAGAGGAATGCTTTTCTTTTTTCTTTTTGATGTCGTTCGTTGTATTACGAACTGAGAGTTTGCGACTTCAATGCGTATCTTTTTTTTGAATTAACTGAGAGACTACCCTGCCCCAGGTTTAATCAAAGGTTTCAATTTGTTTTAGAACAGAAAACTCCTACTTCTTTGGCTCGAAGGGGTTGACTAGGGATTATCTTCCTTATAACTCCAGTGTTTGGGGTTTGAAAGAAATGCCTGTACATCATCAGCAAGGTCTGTTCAGAAGCATATTGTATGAGATTATGGTATTGTTTCGTCATCCTCCATCTAAAGGCTTGCAGCTTTTTATCAAGAGTTAAATATCATAAGGAAAGCATAAGAGTAGTGAAAACGAATGGATGAATTCAAGACAAACATATACAATGCATTAATGAAACAGAGTTTGACATCAACAGATAATTGTTTGAATAGCAAAAGAAATTACAACTTGAAAATTCAAATGGAACAAAAGTCTCTCAGTTCGAGCTTTGTCATTTCAGGTGGGGAAACCCTTAACAGAAGATTTTCATCTCGCCATCTGGCATGAATCTCAGCACCCCAATGTCAATTAGATCTTGAATCTTGTTCTTCAAGGCCCAACAGTCGTCGGTGTTATGTCCCGGACTATAGGAGTGGTATACACAAAATGCGTCGGGATGATAGCTAGGAGCGGAGGTATTGGGCTTCCGAATAGGATCCCTCAAAGCAGTCAGATTGACCTCCAACAAGCGTTCCAATATTAGAGATGACGGTATGTCAGTCTCAGTGAACTGTCTTCCCGACGTATTTTGCTTACGCTGATTACCCCGTTGACGCTAACGAGGTTGTTGATGAGCTTGTGACCCTGAAGCAAGTTGAGGAGCTTTTCCCTTGTCTTCTTGTCTCAAGGGGGGTTAAGTGATGACTTGCTCTTCAACCTCAGATGTTTTCCCCACTTGGTTGTCCCGAAGCAGTTGGTTGACAAGAACTATGAGCTCCTCTTGTCTTTGAGCCAAGTCCTGGATGAGAGCCATCTGGCCCACCAGTTGTCCCATCATTTAAATCCTCATTGTTGTCAGCTCAGACTGAAGCTCTTCCAACTGATCACTCCTGGCATTGCTTGAATTCCCCTGGACCATGCCCCTTGCGAGGAGAGCCTTCACTTCTTCTTGCCCCTGGGACAGGTTCAAGAACATTTCCTGAAGTTGAGCATTTTGATCCTGGATATCTTTGACAGTCCTCTCTAGAGCCATCTCTACTGAAATAAACAGTAGGAGAATAAGGAAACCTGAAAAGGAAAAGCTGTCATGATGCAATGCATGATATGCGGATGCATGTTTTCAAGGATCTCTTGGGGTAAACACAAGAGAATGTTAGAGGTTGAACTTCGTTCTTTGATTGGAGAACTTTGCACCTGTGGATGTCTTTCCACGAGAATCAAGCTCACCATGTCAAGTGGGTCATAGCCCCTGATTCAAGTTGTTGCACTTGATCTTTGATGGCATTTGTTTAGAGGAGAAAACCTCTTGCCTCTTGGTAGACGTCTGGTTCAACGTGACCCTGCATCAAAAGAACCCTCGAGATCCTTGAAATGGTTATTGAAAATGCTATGGTATGATGTCATGATGTTATGTACATGTATGCAGAAGCAAGTAAGTGTATATACAGGTAATCATATTCACACAAAGCAAACAAGTCCCTAGGTTTAGGCTTGCATGGGGTTTGTAGGTAAGTACCCTCTTGAAGTTAGTTGGCTCATCCTGTCCTAACATAGAAATCGGGTTCTAAGGAGCTCAATATCATTGGATTATTTTCTGTGTTCATTGTTTTGGTTTAGCCACTTAACTGGCGACAAAAATATTCCAAGAAAACAACCCTGAATGAGTGTAGTATCGAGTATCTACCAACTTCGGACTGCACCAAAGTTGGTCATCTCACTACCCCTAAAAAGGCTAAGATGGTCAATTAAGGTTCTAAGAGTTCGTTAGTGCTTCATGACATCACTCAGCGGCCCCGTACTCTCCTTGATTGAACTCAAGGGTTACCGGTACTCACAAATATGTCACACTAATATAGCTTACTGCTTCAACCATGTCGGTATACCCCGTACAGTTCCCTCACAGTTTTATTGCTATTTACCTAAAAAGGTGCCCCCAAATCCGGGTGTAGGATTTAAACATATCCAAACAAGAGAACCAAAATGTAAAGCAATCAAAGCAAGTATGTAAAGGTGATCTAAAACCCTAAGGTAACCCCACTTTTAAATTTCTCCCCAGCAGAGTCGCCAGTTCTGTGATACGGTGGGAGAACTGACTTGAGGTTTTGCGTTTGTATTCGCACTTGTTCGGTTTAGCAAGAGTCGCCACCGACTTTTTATTTTATTCTAAAGGAAAGGTTAAAAAGCACAGGAAAAACCTTTGAGATGTTTTCGTGGGTTCGGGGGATAGATTATGAAAAGGGAAGGTGCTAGCACCCTTTTCATCCATGGTTATCCATGGGCTCTTAGTTACTTGTTTTAGATCACTTGCCTTGATTTTCAATTGTTTGAAATGGTGCTTTGTGTGTGTGGTTTTGAAAATCTTTTGAAAAAGATGCCTTGTCTAGGCAACCGTTGTAACAATTCTTTACTCAAATGTTTTACAAAGGTGTTTGTCTTTTTGAAAAGATGTTTCAATATTTTTGAAAGTTGTTTTTGTGAAGTGTGTTTGTGAAGTGTGTTTGAAAGTTGGCAAGGATGTTTTGCAAGAATTTTGATTAAGTAACTAAGAGTTGTCTACCCTATTGTACTCAAAGATCTTTCCTATGTTTTAACCCTTTTAACAGTATTGTTCCACCATTGTATTTGGTGGACAATCTTGTGTTAGGATGTTAACGGGACGGGCGCGGGTCATCGTTTAGACCATGACTGCAATAGTGCCAAGTGTCTTTGGCAATTTTTCCTTTAAGGGACTTGATCATTTTTAGGCAACTTCGAAAGCGTCATCGAGGGACTATGATCATTTGATTTGTTTTTGTTTTGCCAAAGACACTCAACATGTAACATGGCCCATTTTTTAAGGCAACAAGCGGGATTACCCTAGAGGTGCAAGTGTGAATTGTGTATTGATTGTCATGCATTTATCTTTGTGTTAGGTTATCTAGCGGTTGATTTTGAATCTTCGCATACAAACCCTAATTACTATACAGTATATAGAAAGCGATAAATTGCGGGAATTTAAAGTCCTAAATTATTACAAATAAGTATCCGGGGAATGGGGTACAAATATTTACAAATGGGGATGAGTCTTATCAGGATAGTAGTGTCCAAATAATATTTACAACCAAATCGAATCGCATTCTCAATGTAAAATGTATCGATGTATAAGAATAAAAGCAATGTAACAAAAGTATTGTAAAATGTATGTGATTATTTACAAATGATGCAAATATTAACCTAATGTATTTATTAAGTATTTTATTATTGTTATATGAACAAAAGTTTTAATTAAAAGGGAAACATTCAACCTTAAAAATTATATGTATTTTTATTAATATTTTATGTACAAGATTTAAATTAAACAAAAAAAAAGGTTTTAATAATAATAAAAAATTGCTTAAATTTAAAAATCCTAAGATTTATGTATTTTCCAAGTATAATAAAATAAAAGGAAGTATCTAAGAAAAATTTTTATAAAAAAAAGTTAAAGTAAAGAGTTATGAAAAAAAGGAAATAAAGTGATAAGTTAAAAAAGATATTAGTTTGTGTAAAGAAAAGAAAATGAGCTGTAAGGAAAAAGGGTGGCCCAAAACAAAAATGAAGGAGAACCAAAAAAGGGGGGGTGTAACGCTGAAAGAGGGGTAAGGCGCTGGAAATGAAATTGGGCTTAGGCATTTGTTGTGAGGGACAGGCCCAACGCTCTACAAACATTTGTTTAGGACTTTCATTTGTTGTTCAGAAAGGGTTTGCAGTGGCTTAGAACGGCGCTCTCATCTTCGTTGTCTTCTTCATCTTTGTCCTTGAGCCATGGTTTCTGACGCTTCTCTTCGTTCATGGCCACTAGGCGCCACCGTCAATCTCCTCCTCCCTCCATGGTCAAGCAAGGCGGCGACACGAAAAGGTTTGATTTCTGTTTTATGCGTTTTTAGGTTTTCAAGTTTTACATGTTATGATTTATTTTTGTATGTCTTGATCTTTATTCATTACATGCTTATGTGAGGTGTGTAAAAGAGAGAAGGAATTACTACCTTTAGAGTTTTGGAGACGGAGGAGTGGAGTGGACAGGAGGCGTCTTCAGGCGGCCAAGGCGAGGGAGTATGATGCGCTTGCTGGTTCCCTGGTATTTGTATCTTGCTTTTGTGTTTTATGACGATGCTTTGCTTCTGAAAACGCTTGTATAATTTCTTTTCCTCTTCTTCTAATTGTTGGCCTTTGTATATTAATGATGTTGATTCTGAGTTGCCTTTGATATCTTTCGCTTTGGCTTGCTCAATGATGAACCTTGGTTCTGAGAGATTGTTTGGATATGTGTGATTCTGACTTTTGATGAACTTTTGTGTTCTTCGATAATGATGATGATGTTTGAATCTGAGATGCATGTTTGCTATTATTTCACTTCTGAATAGCTTTTCCTCTCTTGATGCTGTGCTGGCTTTGTTGCTTAATGATGAACTTTTTAGTTCTGAGAGCTTGGATGTTGTTGCTTCATGATGTTTGATGCTGAGTTTTGGATGGGTTGGAATCTAGCTTGCTTTGAACACAGGTTTGTTAGGTTGTAACAGGTTTCAAGCTTATTGTTTAGGCTTTTCTGTTTATGGATTACAAGCTTATTGGCTTGGTTACAGGCCTGCAGTTTTAGGCTTTGTGTAGTTTGACAGTTTTCTTTTAGGCTTGTGGGCTTGAGACAGGCTTTCTGGTATGAGTTTGAAACAGGCTTTCTGGTTCAGGTTTGACTTGAATGTTTTAATGCAGTTTTGTGGCCATTTCTGGTTTTGATACTGAGTTTAGGCTTTGGAAGGCTTTGTATGGTATCAGTTTTTGAGGCCAGCAGGTTTGAAAGGTTTGCTTCTGTAAGATACAAGCTTGAGGCAGCTCTGGTTTGTGTTATGTAACAGTTTGTGGTATATTGTTTTTTTGTGATATTCTGCCTCCTCCTTTACTGTTCTGGTATATCTTGTTTTATATCTCTAGCCTAAGCCTGCAAAACTGTAAGCCTTCTCCTTCTCTCTCTCTCTTTTCTCTCTCTATTAAAGCATATTTTAATGCTTTAGAAGTACCTTTTTGAAAAGGTGTTTTGGCTGAAAAATGATGATATTTGAAATAAGTTGCTTGCATTGTTAGCTTTGCTCTGTCTCTTGTACTTTCTTCTACATTTTTCCAGATTTTCTGCACAGTTTTGATAGCTTTAATATCTTTTGACAGCTTTGACAGTTTAGTTGACATTGTGACTTAGTTGGCCATTTTGACAATTTAGTTTGCCTTTGTAACTGTAACTTGGCTGTTTGCACTTATGCTGTTTGTTCAATTTGAACTTTGTAACTTGTTTTGGCATATTCAGTTTGCTACCTGTGACTTGGTTTGGAATTTTGAACTGTGCAGCTTTGTATTTGGCATATTCAGTAGCTTTGTGCATTTCATATATTTGCAATCATATTTCCCTTTCCCTCTTTGTGAACCAAGAGTCCTCTTGTGATTTGCAGAGAGGGCAAACAAACTGATTCCGGCCAACACTTTTAATGATGAGCTTTTTATGATTAACTGTCTAAGAATGTTCTTAATTTATCTGTACTGACTTCTTTCTTTTTTTTGTCTTTGTAGATAAATATCAGTTGAGCAATGGGGAGCAACAGTAGAAGATGAAGATTTAGGAGATTTAGGATATAGTTTTAAATTACCTTTAATCGTTGTAACAATATTAATGTAAACAATTGTAAATAAATTTACAGTGTTCAAATAATAATTGTAACAAACAATTAAAAATGAATAAAAATAATCCTTTGTCAGTTAATTCTCTTTCAATTCACTGTCTATTTAATTATTTAAGTTTCTTGAATTAAAATAACTGGAAGTAAATCCCAACTATTCTAACTTAGAATAAATAATTAATAAACACCGTAGTCTTGCAACTTCGCATTAATCAATAATAAACTCGGCGTTCCAATTAGCCATAAGCATTGCACAGTCAATCAAACAAACATCCATATGCCTTTTCTTTTACTGATTAAACCAAACACTGCAAATTTTCAACCAGAAGCCTCAGCTTCTAAACCCGAGGTTCAGGTTTATTGAGAAACAAACTGAAATCTTGAGCAGGCGTCAAAGCAGTGTAACAACCAATTAATACACTGTAGATTCAAATTCTTCTGAAAATGCGCGTGCAAACCCTAATTCTTGATTTATTGTCAAAGAAGCGTCCGCATGATCAAACTCCGAGCCAAACTCAACCAAATCACTAAAAACCCTAATAATCTGCTTGGACTGATTCAAAAGTTAATGGAAACCCTAATTTTGTCTGACTGATAAGAAAAGTCTGTTTGACCAATTCTTGAACCAATTTGAAAAATCAGGGAAAACCTGAAGCTGTGATTTCTTGTGAAAAAGAGGAGGGCAAAGTTTGGGGTACAACATCATCAAATAACCTGAATTTCCAATATAGTTCAGATACGCTCCAGATGCGAATGCCATTCTGACAATCATTCAGTTCCAGCTTACAGATACAGCCCAACAATCATTTCTGGATGGCATCTTTAAGCCCATTCCTTCTATCATCGCATCACCGAGTGCAAATTTCTGGGCACTCTAGTGTCCAATCATCTTCCACCTTCGAGTCACGAATGGCAAAACTCGCCAATCTAACTCTTCAGGTTTAAGAAGATTGAACAGGGGCAGCTGTTCTACCCCAAAATTTGCCCTCTCATTTTTCAAGTATTTGCTCACAAGATATTCTAAGACGTCAAGTTTGCAGCA
Organism: Vicia faba; assembly: GCA_948472305.1. Lineage (NCBI taxonomy): Eukaryota > Viridiplantae > Streptophyta > Magnoliopsida > Fabales > Fabaceae > Vicia > Vicia faba. Next base: position 1,080,827,381 of record OX451736.1, on the reverse strand, counting down.
CTGATACATCAATTTAGGCTTGAAATTGGCATAAGGGCAAAATGGTCATTTACACACTGAAAAGTCAAACTTTGACTTTTTGACCAAATTTGAGTCCCAAAAAATCACATTATGTCAAGACATCCAAGAAATGAAATATGATCATAAAAAATCAAGAGAATAAAAAATCCAACTTTGCAAGACTTTGAGATTTTTCTAAGTATTCTCTATACTTGGTTGATTTCATTTGCTTCATGGTATTTACTACCACTCCAATTAATTCAAGATGATTCAAGTTATTGCAAAGTGACATTTTTCAAAACTATGTCTTGATTAAAACCTCGTCGTAATATTTTTGCCTTTGACATAATATGCACAAGACCAATCTGTGACATGCTACAACTATGCTGTCCAAAATTGAAGAAAATATGATATATCACATGCTACAACTATGTTGTCCAAAGTTAAAGAAAATAGGATATATCACATTGCCACAAAACCTGCATTGTTGTCCTATATAATCCAAAATATGTCCACAAAACTAGTCAAAAACTGCTCTATGCAGTCCGCCCAAGCCTGCACCATGACAACCCCAAACTTGCACCAAAATGGCAAAGGAAATTTATGTGCAGAAAGCATCAAAACAACATGCAAAAACAATTCAAAATGAATTATTTGTTTTCCCCCCTAAACCACAGTCAAGGGGTCTACAAAAGGAAGGTTGTCTCATAAGACAAAGGGTTGGATGGGGAAGAGAGGATAGAGAGAGAGAATAGAGAGTCTCATTGAGCAGAAAAACAGTATTCTTGTGAACCTTGACTAATTTTTCAAAATCAAATCTGTTCTTGTTCAAAACAGAATCCCAACCTCTTACTCCACCATACAAACTCTCCCTAAGCCAAACACTTCATACAAAGTTTGTCCAAACATATAAACAGCTGTTGTGTTGCTATCCATCTCCATCTTCAAAACACCAAAAATATTACAGTACAGTCCAACTCAGTTCTAGCCGTCCAGAGCAGCTTCCTGAAGACTCACAAGGTTATCACATCCTTTGGAAAAGCATTCAGATCTAAAACAACCAGTGCAACCCAAAGGTAAGTCCTCTTAACTAGATACCTTGTCATTACATAATTAACAAGCTGTTGTTCTTTGAAAACAAGATGTAGTACTTTAATATCTTTTTGAACTAGTCATCTGCACTTTGTTTAGGCTTATTCAGTCGTTTGTTGTTCATGTTTATCCATCGTATGCCATGAACTAACCTGTGCAGTCAATGAAATAATGTTTAAGGCAGGAAAATGAAACATGTATCAACATATATCCTCATGTGTCGACTCGTCCTAGTGAAAAAACAGGGTATGAGTCGACACATAACCCCCATGCATCGACTCATATTGATTTCAGGTTACAAAACAAAAGTGGGAAAAGACTATGTATCGACACATACGCGCTTCGCGTCGACACAAGAAGGGTGCATGAGTCGACACATCCCATTATGTGTCAACTCATACTGAGTCATTTTTGTTTTACATGAGTAGGGAAAAGCCTATGAGTCGATACATACGCGTTTCACATCGACACAAAAAGGATGCATGAGTCGACACATCCCCTTATGTATCGACACATACTGAGTTATTTTGTTTTGCAGGGGCAGTGAAAAGCTATGTGTCAATGCATAGCAGCATGGGTCGACACATAGCAGTTCAAAATGCAGTTTTCCTTTTATTTTACATTCTTTTTACATTGTTTTCGTCATCATTCGATATGGTTGTAATATTTCAGTCTCCACTTCATTCCCATTGTAAATTTGTACCCCCATCCCCCTAAAGTGATGTAATAGCTTAGGATTTATCTTCCGCATGTTTACTTGCTTTCATATATTGCTAGTAATTAGGATGTATGGCAAGATAAAATCACCAAATAGATAACCTTTCAAATACAAGACAAAATGCATGCAAACTAACACACTCGCACACTAACACCTCTAGGGCAACCTCACTTTGTCGCCTTTCGGAAAATAGTCATGTCCCTCGAACATGGGTGTTTTAGCAAAGACCCTTCGATAAAAGATCGTAGTCCCTCGATGACCCTCGATGTTGCCTTCGGTAAACAATCTAGTCCCTAAAACGACATTGCTAAAATGTCCCATATGTTGCCTTCTATGACTATACAAACGTCCCAACGCCCGTCCCTTCACATCCAACGATGGGGCTTCTTACCAAATCAATGGTAAGATAGCAACATCTAAAGGAGGAGGAAAAGCACGTTTAAGACCTTTTGAGTAGGTAGATTCGCTCTTAGTTACTCACTTGCTCACAAAAAAAAAAACATTTTTACCCACACTCTCACTTTTGAACTATTTTCGAAACAAAGACTTTGTAGGCGTTCTTATAGAAACGAGAACCATTACGAAGTTCCATTTTCAAAATAATTTCAAAAATCACCACCACAAGCACACATTCAAACAAAAGTAAGTGATCTAGCAAGTAACTAAGAGCCCATGGAAAACCATGGATGAAAAGGGTGCTAATACCTTCCCTTTTCATAATCTACCCCCCGAACTCAAGAAAACATCTCTAAAGGTCTTTCCTGTGCTTTTTCACCTTTCCTTTTGGATAAAAGAAAAGTCGGTGGCGACTCTTGCTAAATCGCAACATTTGCGAACAAAAACGCAAAACACCTCAAGTCCGTTCTCCCACCGTATCACAGATATCATACCGACATATGAGGTTATGCTTAATGAATCGATCTACCATATTATTGGTAACAGAGGTGAACAAGGCTGCTTCAAACCATTTCGTGAAGTAGTCAATGACCATGAGAATGAAGCGATGTCCGTAAGAAGCAGTAGGCTTGATTTCTCCGATCATATCAATGCCCCACATTGGGAATGGCCAATGAGCACTCATAACATTTAGAGGAACTGGAGGCACATGAACTTTATCAGCATAAATCTGGCATTTATGACAAGTTCTCGAGTGGTGGTGATAGTCGGTTTCCATAGTCGACCAATAGTAACCTGCTTTCAAAATCTTCTTGGCCATAGTATTCCCACTGGAGTGAGTACCAAAGATGCCTTCGTGCATACCCTCCCTAATCTTCTCTGCCTCCTTCTTGTCTACACAACGAAGCATGGTTGAATCATGATTACACTTGTATAAACTTCCATTTCTCAAGAAGAACTTAGCCGATAACCTCTGTAGGAATTTTTTGTCATTGATTGATTCCCCTTCAGGGTATTCTTCAGCCTCAAGTTATCTTTTCACCTCATGAAACCAAGGTTTTTCTTCTACTCTATCAGTGTCAATTTCATAGCAGTGTGCCAGTTTGTTGAATCTTTCAATGGTAATTCTAGGAGCCTCGTTGTCCCATCTGAGCTTGAACATGGATGACATGGTAGCTAATGCGTCCGCCAACTGATTCTCTTCTCTTGGGATATGCTCAAAAGTAATCTCTTCGAAGTACAAAATCAAGGTTAGTACATGTTCTCGGTAAGGGATAAGATTCAGAGGCTTTGTATCCCATTCTCCCTTGACTTAACTGATTACTAAGGTTGAATCCCCGTATACGCTCAGGAATTTTATTCTTAAGTCAATAGTAGCCTTAAGACCCAAGATGCACGCTTCATATTAAGCCATATTATTGGTGCAGTCAAAGCAAAGTCTGGTAGTGAAGGGTGTATGGAAACCTTGAAGAGAGATAATTACAGCACCGATCTCGTTGCCAAGTGCGTTAGAAGCCCCATCGAAAACCATAGTCCATCGGGATCCTGACTCAAGTCCTTCATACAGTCCAGGTTCTTCACAATTTATAACTAGCATAATGTTCTCATCCAGGAATTCGAAGTTCATAGATTGGTAGTCGTCTATAGCTTGATATGCCAAATGATCTGCCAGTACACTTCCTTTGATTGCATTTTGAGTGGTATACTGAATGTCATATTCTATCAAGACCATTTGCCATCGGGCTATTCTTCCGGAGAGAGTTGGCTTCTCGAATATGTACTTGATGGGATCCATTTTAGAGATCAATAGAGTAATACGAGTCAACATATACTGTCTTAGTCGGCGAGCAGCCCATGCCAAAGCGCAACAAGTTTTCTTGAGCAGTGAATATCTTGTTTCACAGTCGGTAAACTTTTTTCTAAGGTAGTATATTGCATGCTCTTTTCGACCAGACTCGTCATGCTGCCCCAATACACACCCCCATTGATTTCTCTAGTATTGTTAGGTACATGATTAAAGGTCTTCCTTCAACTGGTGGCATCAGAATTGGAGGTTCTTGGAAGTACTCCTTGATTTTATCAAAAGCTATTTTACAGCCGTCATTCCACTTTACTAGTTGGTCTTTCTTCAGCGGCTTGAAGATTGGCTCACAGGTAGCTCTTAGATGAGAAATGAATCGGGAAATGTAGTTCAGTCGTGCTAAGAAAACTTTGAATTCCTTCTCAGTGCGGGGAGCCAGAATTTCTTGAATAGCTTTAACTTTTACAGGATCAACTTCAATACCTTTACCACTGGCGACGAAACCCAGGAGTTTATCGTACCTCACCCCAAAGATGCATTTGTTCAGATTTAGCCTTAACTTGTACTTCTTTAGCCTTTAAAATAGTTTATGCAGATGATCAAGATGTTCTTATTCGGTTTGTCACCTTGCTATCATGTCATCGACGTAGAATTCTATCTCATGATGAATCATGTCATGAAATAAAGCTACCATGGCCCGTTGATAAGTTGCCCCAGTATTCTTCAACTCAAAAGGCATGACTTTTTAACAGAAAGTGCCCCACTGTATGACGAAGGTAGTTTCCTCCATATCTTTAGGTGCCATTTTTATCTTATCATAACCCAAGAAACCGTCCATGAAGGAGAATACATAATGCTGAGCATTGTTGTCGACCAGAACATCAATATGTGGAAGTGGGAAGTGATCTTTAGGGCTTTCCCTGTTCAGATCCATGTAATCTACACATATACGTACCTTGCCGTCTTTCTTTTGTACCAGAACAACATTAGCAACCCATTGAGGATATGACGTTAATGCTAAGAAATCTGCATTGAATTGCTTCATAAGCTCGGCCTTGATCTTCTCTGACATCTCGGGACGCATGCGACGAACCTTTTGCTTAATCAGAGAAGAACCCTTTTCATTGGCAGACAATGAACCATAATATCAGTATCGAGACCTGGCATGTCTTCGTATGACCAAGAAAATACCTCAACATATTCGTGCAACATTTGAGTCAATCTGTTCTTGACACTGCCCTCTAAGTTGGCGCTTGTCTTGACTTCTTTCTTATTTGTCTCAGAACCCACGTTTACCACTTCGACCGGCTCTTCGTGTTGTTGGATAGCCTTTTCTTCTTGTATTAAGAGTCTGGCAAGTTCTCCAGGTATTTCAGAATCTTCTTCACCTTCGTCTTCAGCTTGGTAGATTGGATTTTTAAAGCCATAAGCGGCAATAGAAAAATTGTTATCAACGAGAACCGGAGTGGATGGCGATCTGCAATGTAGTGCGTGGGTGTGCGTAAGAACACATAGCTATTTGAAAGTGCAATAAGGAAAAATAAAGACAGAGAGCGCAAAATTTTAATGCAAAAAGTCCAATGTTTTCATTAAATGAAAATATGACATATGAAATGACAACCCTTAACAAATGGACCATTGTGTCCCAGGTAAGACACAAGGTTTAAAGTCATCGTTTTAAAAGAAATTACATAACCAAACTTCTTAAAGAAATAAAAACATAAATAGCTATTACTCCTGGATAAAGGAGATAAGGAAAATGTCTTCCGCTTTCCAATTATCGAGTCTGTTGCTAATGGTAGGAAATATCCAGTTGTCGAAATCACCATCACTGTTAGTGTCTTCTATAGCATTGATTCCATTGTTGCTGATACAGAATGGAGGTCTTCCAGCTCAAGTGTGACGAACAACCCTTTGACCCTCTGCAGTAAAGCCCAAACCAAACTTGTCAGATTTATAGAGGATATCAGGAAGCTGACCCCAAATTATGCAACCACCTTCTTTTATAGTAGCTTTGGCATCTTTCAAGGAAGCCATCTTGTGCGGAACCATGGTAGTCTTTGGAATGGCAAAAACATCTTCAACAACATTAGGGAAATTACTTTAAAAGCTTGACAAGGAGTTTCAATGAATTCACCATCCATTTCTACATACCGGGAAGAATTCAGGTGGCTGATCATGTACTCCTCCTCTCCGCAGACAGTAACGATCTTCCCTTTTATAGGATAGTTTAATTTCTGGTGCACGGTGGAGGTAAAAACTGCTGCCCCGTGGATCCAGAGGCGTCCTAGCAGACAATAATAAGCTGGTCGGATGTCCATTACATAGAAAGTGGATTCAAAGATCTGTGAACCAACTTTGATAGGAAGATCCACTTCTCCATGTACCATTATTTTTGATCTGTCAAAGGCTTGAACTATAATATCGCTAGGTTTCAGCATAACCCCTTCACAATCCAGTCTGTCAAGCGCGTCTTTTGACAGGACATTCAGAGAAGAGCCAATATTAACTAACACACGGGCCAACATAGTGCCCCTGCATTCAATGGAGACGTACATTTCCCTATTATGATTTCTCCCCTCCGGAGTCAGGTCAGCATCGGAGAAACCTAATCCATTGTTTGTCGTTAAGCTAGCCATCTAACTTCCAAATTGATCGGCAGAAATCCCTTGTGGTACATGAGCAGTCTTCAAAAATTTCATTAAAGCTTGTGCATGAGCTTCAGAACATAATAGCAAGGATAACATAGAGATCTTGGATGGGGTCTTCCCCAGTTGTTCAATAATTTTGTAATCGCTTCTACGAATGATCTTCAAAACCTCTTCCATTTCTTGTCCAGGGGTATCTTTGACTGTAGTTTCTTTTGGTGCCTCTGTCCGAGCAGGCTCTATCACTGACTCTTTACCTCGAGCTTCAACAGTTGTCTTGGTAACTGTAACTTGAATATGTGGAGATATTTCCAGAGAGAAAATCCTTCCACTTCTAGTAATTTTGCTAGTCCCCACAATATTGTCAATGTTGGGATCGACTTCTTCATCATCTTCATCAGACAACTCTTGTTTAATGCCATGGTAATAGACGTCAGACCCATAATTCCATGGAACAGCCTTCTCCGAGGAATATGGAATGGGCCTAGGTTTTGTAATGATTAAGGGAGCATATTTTGGATTGACAGTAATCCTTACAGGACCTTTAGAAGTGATCTTGAAAGGAGTACCAGATATGACAGATAAATCTCGACACAAGTTCTCAGCATACAAAATTTTCTTAATCAAAATTATGTGTTCTTCCATCAGGCGTTGAATACCCTCCTTCAGCAACCCACAACCATTGGGTTGAACTGCACAATAATAAAATTCTTTAACACAACCCGAAAATAAACCGGCTTGTAGCAAATTCTTCTTGACTGTTGAGAGAGGAGTAACCACATCATTTACGGAGGTAACGTAAAAAACATCTTCTATAGCACTTATGCCTTTGTCATGCTTCGGCATAGGAGCAGTAATCACGTTTGGAGTCTTAGGAGGGTCAAACTCAATTTCTTTGTTATCAATCATGTCTTGAACTTTGTGTTTCAGGGCCCATCAATTGTTGGTGTCATGCCAAGGACTATTCGAATGATAGGCACACTTCGCATTTGGGTTGTACTTTGGAGAGGATGTGTTAGGATTAGGAGGAGGATCCCGAAGTGTTATGAGATCAGCCTTTAACAAATGTTGCAATGATTGAGCCAATGGAATACTAATCCTGGTGAACTGCCTTCTCAGAGCGTTTGACCTACGTTGGTTGCCTTGTTGTGATTGTTGAACAGGCGTCGAATTAGAGATTAACACTACTCCCACAGACTGATGGTGGTCATTTTTATTACGGATTTTCTGGCCATAGACAACATTAGTTTCTTTTTTACTAATGAAGGGCTTCTTCACAGCATTAGAAGATGTAGCCATTGGAATCTTCCCACTCTTAATACCACTTTCGACTCGTTCTCCAGTCAGAATTAGCTCAGTAAAGCCAGATGAAGAACTCCCAATCAGTAGATTAAAGAATGGACCCGTTAGAGTGCCTATGAACATATCTACCAATTCCTGGTCAGTCAAAGGAGGTTGCACCCTTCCATCTTGGTCCCTCCATTTTTGGGCATACTCCTTGAACCCTTCATTCGAGCCCATGGACATGTTTTGCAATTGCACACGAGTCGGCGCCAGGTCAGCATTATATTAATACTACTTGTAGAAAGGAGCAGCCAAGTCTTCCCATGTGTGGATGTTGGTTCCTTCCAGCTGATAGAACCATTCAAGTTGAGTACCAGATAAGCTTTCTTGAAAGAAATGGACCCATAATTTCCGTTCAGCAGTATGAGGTTAGATTTTTTGAACATACGACCTTAGATGAAGTTTGGGACAAGAGACACCATCATAGTTAGGAAAGACGGGGGGCCTTGAACTTGTGAGGGATGACCACCCCCCGATATCACACCTAACTCTCCAAAATCCAATCCATGCACTTTATGGATTTCCACAGCTTTAAGTGGGTCTTCCTACTGCTTGTACTTGTCATCTGCCGGAGGATACTGTTCGTTGGAGTAGTCTTCATCTTCAGAACCCTGATTGTTTTTACCTTCATCCTTGACACTTCTATCCTCAGACGAAACATCTTGAACTGGTTGAGTAGGACTTTTGAATCTTCTCCCCATGTTGAGGATAACATCCCACTTCTTAGTCTTCTTCTTCGTGGTGAGGAGTGCCACCATCTCTTGTTGCCCTTTGCCCAGATTCAAGAGAGTCTCTTGAAATTATGCATGTTGAGTTTGGAGATCCTTGACAATTTGTTCGAGAGCCATCTTATACTGAAATAAACAGTAAATAAATGAGGAAACCTGTATTGGAAAACCTGCCTATAAAATGATGCATGATATATGGATGCAATATTTTCAAGGACCTTGAGAGATTTAAATTTGCTAGCCAAAAGGAAACAAAAACAAAGATTTCATTAATAAGTTCAGAATTACAAAGGTAGGCAACAATTGATATACAAAATAATCTTGATTTTGATATTGATATTAATGAGAGTAATTAAAAAATAAAATAAAAATAATAGTATTAAAATAAAATTTTCTTTTATAGTAGAAATAGAAATAGAAGAAAACATGAGAGAGTGTCAAATGAAAAACTTGTCAAAATACTCATCTCACTTTATTCTATTGTATGATTCATTAGAATAAATTTCTTATCTTTATTTTCCTGAATAATTAATTTCTGTGAATAAATTTTGATTCCGTAAAACAAACGCCCTTTTATTATTTTACTAAAAATATCAATGTAATAAATATTAATTTAAAAATTAATCTTTGTATTTTCTAACAAATTAATATAACAAAACTTCATATTCAATCCACTTAATGCACCAAAATATAATAAAAAATAAATAAAATTAATGTACCAAAAACCCACTCACAAAAAAATTAATATTAATCAATTTTTATCCAAATAAAAAAAAAAAATTCTTAAGAATAATTACTGAAGGCAGAGTCATTTTTCCAGGAATGTAGTAGTCTTGTTTTGGAAACTCTTAACAAAAGAATTCATGGACCACAAAAAATGTAAAAAAAAAAAGTCTCATGAAAAAACAATTACTAAAAAAAACATTGAACTGATGAAACTACTACACACACAATATATAATATAATATATATATGTTAAAACTAATTCCAATTAAGTTTTATCTTTTAAATTTTGACTCTTGAATAAAAAATAAAAAATCTTTGACTCAATAGTTCCTTCTTTTTTTGACAACAATATTTCCTTTTTTTTTTAAACTCCAAAAATTGCCTTTCAGCAACATTCAAAATTTTAACCTTTGATAATAATTTAAAAAAAAATGTATTTAGTTATTTTTAAATAAGTAATAAATAAACTCAGAAATAATTTTTTATTTTTATCTATGTATTTATTTATTAACCAGGGTGGTTCTTTTACCACACTTTCTCTCTGCAAATTCTCATAGTTAGTCTACAACCATTCATCTTGTTCTAAGCGCAGTGAAAGCATCCCAAAAAATTCGCTTCACCGTCTTATGGGTTCTTCTCTTTCTCTTCTTCTATGGACCTTCTAACCCTAATCATCAACCCCATGTTTCGCCGCCGGTATTTTTTCCTTTTTCTCTTCTTCCACCATTTTTACATTTTTCTTTCTATTTTCAATAAATTTCTACACTTTTTTCACTTTCTTCAACTTGATTACTGTTTTTTCTCTCTTCGGTATTTTTCAAAAATAATTTTTTTTATTTTTTATTTATTTTTGGGTGTCTTTTCAGTTCTTCCCTGTAACTATTTTTTTTTTGTTGTCTATGGTATATGGTTTGAATAAAGATACTTTCTTTTTCCGTTTTTGAGATTTTTTTTTTCATTTGAAATTTTTGGGTTAATGGTTCTTGTTAGCTAGAATGAGTGTTTATGTTTTGTTTTGATTTATTTATTTTTGTTTAGAAAGTTTTTGTTTTTCTTCTTATAGATGATTGGTTCAAGCATGGTTGGTATGATATGATATAGTTAATTAAACTTTTCAATTTTTCACATAGTAAGGGTTATTGTCTTTTCTATTTCTAGCATGCCAAGCTTCCTATCTTTGTGTAGATGTTGTTAATTTTATTACTTTTGGCATTATTTGCTGCTTGGTATTAATATAACGTATATAACACTCGATGTTGATGATTGTGTCAAGAATGGAATTACTTGTGTTGTAATCAATGCTGTCAAGTGTAACTGCAATTGGTTAATTTTTTGGTTGCTTAGTACTTGTTCATTTCAATTTTCAAACCTACCTTCTTTTTTTTCAAGTTTTTTGCTATTTATTTATAAATTAATGTAATGTTTTTTTGAATGAGATTTATCTTAAAATGCCCTTTCCTTTTTTTTTTGGAGCCAATGAAGTGATGAATAGAAATAAAATGTTTGGCTACTTGACACTTTCATGTTTGCAGAAATGTGTGTATTATTTATGGATTTAAATCAGATATAATAATTATATAATTTAAAACGTTTGAGTTCGAACATTATCTTTAAAGTTACACATGATTGGTTGTGATTTTCTCGCTGTGCTATAGTTGTTTTGTATATAGAGAAAAATCTAACATGTATTTGTGGTTCAACTAGGGAATTGTTGCAGCTGACCAGAAAATTCACTTGTCATGTGGTTCTGTCATGTATCTTATGTTACCTAGTTGCATATGGACTATGTTCTAGGAATGGTGCGCAAAATTTACCAGATTATGATGCTTGTTCATCGTTTGAGAAAAATTACCATTTTGATTCTTCAGCTGCCGCCGTTAGTGACTCTTGTTTAGGCCACAGATTTCCAGCTGCTCACAACAGTTTTGAAAATGTGTGTCCAAACAGTAATTTGTTTTGCTTTCCTTCGTTGTTGGATGGGTTTTTTCCTGACAAAGAATCTGGTAGTCAGTACAAAAGTCCACGTTGTGTAGAATTAGCTCAAGATAGGTGGCAGGAGAGTAACAAAAGTTGGTCATCTGACTTTGGTGTGTTTAGGCTACTTAGTGGAGGGGTTATCTCGTGTTCGCTGAATTCTAAAGAAGGATTGAATGAGGCACCGCCTCTTCAGACTGAGATTGGTCATAAAAATGACATTTTCTCGTGTGTAGGCTCTTTACCTAAGGTGAAGTCGCCACATATTTGGCCGAAGAGCTATGAGGTGTCAAAATCAAGTTCCTTGGATGATTCTATCTTGCCTAATATAAAGATTGGCCCTACTGTGTTGGACTGGGGACAAAAGTATTTATATTCTTCTTCAGCAGCTTTTCTAACTGTGGAAAATACGTGCAATGAGAGCACATTGCACCTCTATGAACCGTTCAGCACTGATTTACAGTTCTATCCTTGTAACTTCAACGAGGTTTCGCTACAGCCTGGTGAATCGGCTACAATTTGTTTTGTTTTCTTCCCCAAGTGTCTCGGCTTCTCATCAGCTAACCTGATTTTACAGACAAGTTTGGGTGGATTTGTAGTTGAGGCTAAAGGATATGCTACTGAGTCTCCTTTTGGAATTCAACCATTATCAGGGTTGGAAATATCTCCTAGTGGAAGATTGAGCAGGAATTTTTCGATTTTTAATCCCTTCGATGAACCACTTTACGTGGAGGAAATAACTGCTTGGATATCTATTTCTCTGGGAGATAGTAATTCTGTTGAAACTGAAGGAATTTGTAGCGTAAATGATTTTCAAGTTTTTGATACCCGTCTCTCCCCAACGATTAAGGATCGTTTGGTCGTGAAGAGTAGCCGAGTAGGTTCACCAATAGTAGCAGTTAGGCCAAATAGGAAGTGGGATATCGCTTCACAAAGCTCCGAAACACTCTTTGAGATAGATATTACGGTTGGATCGGAAGGAAAAATCTTCGGTGCATTTTGTTTACATTTACTGAGAACCTCACAAGACACATTTGATACTATTATGGTTCCTATTGAAGTCGAAGTTGATAGTCATTCTTCTGCCTCGGCCACTGTTGGTAAATTTGTTTCCGCATCTCTTGAGGGTCTCGCCACATGTGATAGTGGTGAAATTGCTATCACTATCTCTCTAAGCAACGACGCTTCTCACATTTTAAATTTTGTTAAAGTTCTACAAGTCGCTGATACAGAGCTTTTCCATATTAAGTACAAGGAAGGCTTACTGCTTTTCCCTGGTACCGTTACACAAGTTGGCATTATTTACTGTAATCACCTGCACTTGGATTCACCTGAAGTCACTGACATGCGAGAGAACTGCAAATTGTCGATCCTAACAAATGACTCAACTAGTCCCCTGATTGTGATTCCATGTGAAGACATATTATATATTTGTTTTGAACATCACAGGCTTTCGTCTGCTGGTGTAGAAGATAGGTCTAACCATATCGAAGCTCGCAATATGAGAGCAGGGTATGTTGGCAGGAGCACGCAATTCCCACCAAATGTCAAGGTATGTTGATTTAACTCTCCATTTTCCATATTATCACAAATTGTTCTGTGTTTACATGGTCGTTATATATTTCCGATTTTGAATAATTATTGAACAATTCTATCTGCTGTTTTTGTATAAAGGTTTTAGAGACATCGGTAGATGAGCTAGTTCTTGAAAACTGGAAGTCTCAAGGCACAAGGAGTGACATGTCTGTATTTGAAGAGCGAGAAATGTTATTTCCAATGATTCAGGTCGGAAGTTATGTTTCTCGGTGGATCACCGTGAAGAATCCGAGCGAAAACCCAGTTACCATGCAGCTTATCTTGAATTCAGGAGAACTAATTAACAACTGTAAGGGAATACATGATTTATTAAACCCTTCATCTGGTAATTTGGTTGTCGATGAAGGTGCTACTCCGACGAAGTTCGGATTCTCAGTACCAGAGAATGCACTGACAGAGGCTAATGTGCACCCCTACGATTGTGTAACTTTAGGTCCAATTATTTTTTATCCATCCGAACGTTGCAGCTGGAGCGGATCAGTGTTGGTAAGAAACAATCTTTCAGGTGTTGAGTCGATACCGTTACGGGGATTCGGAGGGTTGCTTTCTCTAGCTTTGTTTGATGATGGGAGTTCTTCTGAGCATGTCCAGAGTGTAGATTTTGATCTAAAAATACGGAAACCGCTCAATTTTTCTCTTCCTTACTCATTACTTCACACGAAAGAGATGGCTTCTGTTTGTTCGCAACCTTTAGTGAAAGAGTTATATGTCAAGAACACGGGAGACTTGCCGTTGGAGGTTAAAAGTATCCGGGTTTCAGGGAGAGAATGTGGTTTGGATGGCTTTAAGATTCTTCATTGTAGGGGATTTGCTCTTAAACCTGGGGAGTCTATCAAACTTACGATATCGTATCAAACCGATTTTTCTGCAGCTGTGGTGCATCGAGATCTTGAACTTGCATTGGATTCTGGTATTTTCCTGTTGCCAATGAAGGCAAGTTTCTCGCATGATATGGTAAGTAACTGCAAGAAGTCCATGTTATGGATGCGAGTTAAAAAAACTCTTTTCGGGTTCCTCCTTATTGCCTCCTTAATAAGTTTTGTATTTTGGTTCGTATCGCCTCAAAGCACTGCATTGGACTCCTTGGATTTCTCGGGCAAGGGCGATGATAACTTGGTCCACACCACCGCCATGAATAGTGGTGGGAGAACGTCTTTGCTAGATCACAACCAGAGAAAGAGTAAGCTCTCTGTGACTAATGACATAAATCATTTGATGGAGGCCTCTTGCGGAAGCTATTCATATGGTCAAGGAAATCCATCGGAACATGGAATATCACAACCTCCAATGCAGACTTCTGAGAATCATCGTTCATCGGATACTCGAGTTCTGAGCTCTGAACAAATGAAAGCATCCGAGACCGGTCATCTCGTGGTCAAAACTAGTAAAGAAAAAGGGAGAAGAAGAAAGAGGAAGAATCTCGGTGCAAAATTAACAGCATTGTCCGAAGTTTCAAGTAGCCAAAGTGGAAATTCTACACCCTCATCTCCCTTATCACCAGCTGCGTTCGCAATACCTAAATATAACTGGCCATCATCTTCTGATGTGGAGCAACCCCTTGAGACTCTTAATTCAACAACATCGTTAGCTGCACAAAATCCTACGAACAACCAATGTTCTGTTTTAAAGCCTGCATCTCCTCAAGTGTCGCATTCGCCTTCAAAAAGCGTTGCCACTACTTCTCCCTTTCGTGCAGCCAGCGCTCCTACATCCTCGTTGCTGTCATCAGAATGCAGTGTCGCTACTACTACACATGTTCGAGCTCCTGGATCAGAACCTGATAACCAAAAAGATGTTGGAGCTCAAGAGGCAGAACTGGCGGATGAGTATGTCTATGATATTTGGGGCGAACATTTTTCTTTACCTCACTTGTTAGTTTCGACGAAAAATGTTACTCAAATGAAGTGCGGTCCTGCGAACAACATTAGTTTCGACAGCTTTTTTGTAAGGGGTCCTCAGACCCTTGTGACAAATTCTCAAGTTGAAAAATAAAAAGCTCTTAAATAGCTGCTACTACTACTACTGCTACAGCCATGCACACTCACTATGTTGATCTAGTAGTGTAGAACAAATTATAACCTTGTGAATATTTTAACAAAATCAGTGCATGAAGAAAATCCTACAAATTTTTGGTAGTAAAATGGAAAATGAAATATATTTTTTGATAATCATGGAAAATGAAATATTGAAAAACTATATGTTGGGGTTGGTTCTGATACATGTTCAGCCCATACTTTGTTGAGTTCGGTTTTAGGGACATATCAAGACCAAAGATATTATTTTTTAGAGTTTTTCTCAAAAAAATAGTGATTTAATAAATTTTACATATGGGTTTTAATTCTTTTTTTAAAAAATACATAAAAAACAATAAAAACAATATATTAATAAATTATAATTAAAGATATTATGTTAATAAAAGTGGGACAAATTCTGCGGTGTAGGATACAATCTTTGTCTTTGAAGTGTCTTTAACCTGTTTCTGCAGAGAAAATTCCTATTTTTAATGTTTGTTTCAAACAAGACAAATTAATTTTGTGAAGATATACATTAATTAACATATACAAATTGATATTCTTATCTATATAAATTAGTAAAAACTAAAGTACATGATAATTACATTTTAATCCATCTGATTAAACACTTAATTTAGTCTAATTTCAAGGATAAAATAGATTTATTACACACTCCTTGTTTAATATTGATTTAGTAATTAATGATATTTATGTGCTACACCAAAATTTTTATTGTATTTTTTATTATTTAATTATTTAATTAATCGCTACACAATAGAAGTGGGCTACACGGTTATATTGAAATTGTATCAACACTTTAACCGTTGAGTTCTTTATCTGCAATGGTAATTGCAAAACCTGAATCATTAAATACTCTTTTTAAAAATACACAACTTTCATCTTTCAATCATCTCACCCTTTGAACTTTCGATATTTTTCAACAACACCCATAAATATACAAAGAAAAATCTCTTTAAACTCTAAACTATTCTTCCACCAAACTGCAATTAAGTTCTCTGCTTTTTTTTCTTTTGAGTATGTTGTCGTATTCGTATTTTTGCATCATAGTATCATCCATTTGCAATACTTCACTTGAGTTTAATTACAATGTCATATTTGAGTGTGCCAGTTCTCTGTTTTTTTTCTTTTCATTATTATGTCGTATTCGTATTCATATGTCATATTTGAGTCTTAATACAATACTTTGGTTAAATAGTTCACTTGAGTTTTATCATTCATTTGCGGATTCTGTGATATTCGTGTTTTTGTTATAGTCCACGTGTTTTATCATTCAATAAACACATCTGTTTATTTGATAATCGTGTTGTTGTTACAACTTATAAATCAATTTATTGCTCACCCTATTGAAGCTGTCAAGGATATCAATGAGTCAAAGAATTAATGGAAGATTGTCGTTAGGTGTAAACATATCTGGCCTGTGACAAGTGTTTAAAAAAAATACATTGAGATGGTTTTGGTTGACTCAAAGGTATGATAACTAGGTCATGTTCGTATTTTTGCATCATAGTATCATTCGTTTGCGATACTTCACTTGAGTTTTATTACAGTGTCATATTTGAGTATGCCAATTCTCTACTTTTTTGCTTTTGAGTATCATGTCGTATTCGTATCATATGTCATATTTGAGTCTTAATATAATACTTTGGTTAAATAGTTCACTTGAGTTTTATCATTCATTTGTGAATTTTGTGATATTCGTGTTTTTGTTACAGTCCATGTGTTTTTATCATTTAAGAGACACCTATGTTTATTTGATAAATATGTTGTTGTCACAATTTATAAATTAATCTATGACTCACCCTATTAAAGCTGTCAAGGATATCAATGAGTCAAAGGATTTATGGAAGACTGCCGTTAGATGTAAACATATCTGGTCTGTGACAAGTGCTTCAAAAAAAGAACACATTGAGATGATTTTGGTTTATTCAAAGGTATGATAATTAAGTCATGTTCGTAATTTTGCATCATAGTATCATCCATTTGCGATACTTCACTTGAGTTTTATTACAGTGTCATATTTGAGTACGCCAATTCTCTGCTTTTTTTCTTTTGAGTATCATGTCGTATTCGTATTCATATGTCATATTTGAGTCTTAATACAATACTTTGGTTAAATAGTTTACTTGACTTTTGTCATTCATTTGCGGATTCTGTGATATTCATGTTTTTGTTACAATCCATGTGTTTTATCATTCAATAGACACCTCTCTTTATTTGATAATCATGTTGTTGTTACAACTTATAAAACAATGTATGGCTCGCCCTATTGAAGCTGTCAAGGATATCAATGAATCAAAAGATTTATGAAAGATTGTTGTTACGTGTAAACATATCTGGTATGTGACAAGTGCTTCAAAAAAAGAATATATTGAGATGGTTTTGATAGATTCAAAGGTATGGTAATTAGGTCATGTTCGTAATTTGTCTTTGCAATGTGTTTGTCTGTAATTTAAGTTTTTTATATTCTTTTTTTGTAGCGAGATATGATTCAAGTCATTGTGCGGCCTTTTTTGGTTTTGAAATTCAAAGAAGAACTCGCTGCTAGAAGTTCTTACATAATACAGAATTTCAAAGTGTCAAACAATGATTTCTCTTTTAAGTCGACTAATCATAGTTGTAAATTGGTATTTTGTGGGTCAACTTTGGTTAAGAAGACAGAACTCTCTGACATTCCTTTGAATTTCCTGAACATACTTGGATTGGATGCCATAGTTGAGGAAAAATTTCAGTCTAATGTGTTAGTTTGTAAGTTATTAATGTATTTTATTTAATTTCGTGTTTTTATTCTCTAAATGTGTAAAATTATTTACAATAGATGGCACGTGTTTTTTTATTAGATATTCTTGGAAGAGTAACAGAGATTTCTCAATTCCAAATCAATGCTGATAACAACAAGAGAAAAGTTATTTTTACAATAATTGATAATAGGTATGTTGCATATCCATGAATGGTCATAATATTGTAGACCTTATTATTGCATTCACAAATCTCTGAGAATAACATATTAATTTGGTTCAAGTGTTTTTGAAAAAACAAATCTAGAGTACAATGTACTTTATGGGGGTCAACTTGCCGTACAACTTTACAAATATTATACGAGTCATAAGGAAGATGGCAATATAATTGTTCTGCTGATTAATGCAAGGATTAAGGAGGCTCAAGGTAATAATGTTTCATTTTTGCAATACTAAATATGATACCAAATTCAAAATACACGAGTTCTTATCATTATGTTCTTTACATCATATTAATATAAAAATCATGAAAATTGCAGGAGGTTTTCCCTTGAACATATCAAATGCTTGGAATGGCACAAAGTCGTTCATTAATGATGTTAGCATTGATGAAATTAGCAAGTTCAAAGAAAGGTATATGGTGAAGTCATTTTAATGATAATGTTGTTGTATTTGGTTTGGTTAACGCATTCGTACCAAATTTGATTATTAAAATTTGTCTTCTAATTAAAACAGTCTAAAAGGTGAATTGCCATTGTTATCTTCTTCAAGTCTGCAAGTTGACACATCATAAAATTCACATTATTTTGAGTTTTATAAGTTTGTGTGAAAGGACGAAATATCGAGTCTTGATGAAATAACAAGTCTGCAACATGTAAGACAACTTTGCATATATATTTATATGATGAATATGTGACATATGTTTAACAAATGTAACTTTTTCCAATTCCTTAGAAGACTACCTGTGTTACTATTGCGACTTTGGAGAAATTTGAGGTTGGGCAGTCAGAATAGTACTATGGTGAATGTGTTGATTGCACAAAAAATGTGTCTTTGAAGGATGTAGAGCTGATTTGTTATGCCAAACACATAAGTCCAAAGCTGGTGCCAATGTATTGTGTATAGTGGGCTTTAGGGTCCAAGGTATTTTCTATTTGGTGGCATTACATACATGACTAGACATACTTCTTATGTTATCGCTAATGCTATAGGTATAAACTCGAAGTTTTGGCCGTTGATGGTAAATTTAAGTCCAAGTTCAGTTTTTGGGACAACGATTGCGTGAAGTTGATTGGAAAGTATGCACTTCAAATGAAAAATGAGTTGATAAAGGTACATAATGCCATTTTATTAAGTTTGTGTTTTTTAGACAAATTGTTTAATACAGTTCTTTGTATTGATGTAGGCCGATGAAGATAATCTGCTTGAACTCCCTTATGAACTTGATGCATACTAAAAAAGGAGTTGTCTATTAGAGTTGTTTTCAGCCTAATAATGGGCGACTTTCTGTCATTAGCTTCAAAATTAATGACGATACCCGTAAGAAAGTTAGGGAGAGTTTCAAACTAGAAGAGGTAATCTTAGTGTACTTCTTAATTCTATAACATTATTTACAAAACTAGTCTAATATTAATCAGTCTTGACATCCTACTTCAAAGCTTCTAACACCTGATC
The DNA here is from genome assembly GCA_948472305.1 of Vicia faba. Classification (NCBI taxonomy): domain Eukaryota; kingdom Viridiplantae; phylum Streptophyta; class Magnoliopsida; order Fabales; family Fabaceae; genus Vicia; species Vicia faba. The sequence goes on along the minus strand of OX451736.1, from coordinate 1,080,807,916 downwards.
GTTCGTCACAAGATGAACTAATAAGTGTTTATGTAAGTTATTACTTTAAACCTGACCACATTATATAAAACATGTCTCTTCCTATATTCTAAGGCTGATAATTATTTCTCCATTATCATAGCAGGAACCTTTATTTGCATCTGCAACTTATGACTCTGCAGTTGAAAATTCAAGTCTGACACTGTCTAAGAGGACTTTAACTGATGCACTAGAAGATATTGATAGTGCCTAAATTTCCTCAACCAAGTTAATTAAGGATATCAAGAAGGAGAAATAGTTACCTTCACCTTTTTTATATGTTAAGTTATTGTTAGTTTTGAACACAACAATGTGATTGTTTGTTATTTATTGCTTTGGTTACTTTGGATCTGATTCTATAATTTCTATCCAATCTCATTGTTTATGTTTAAGATTTATGTATCTCCAACTAATATTATGTTTAATTGCTAAAAAGTTTCTCTATATGATGCAAAAAAATTATACCTCTGTCATTTACTGTCATATTACTTGAGGTTTGAATTCCATTAACATAACAAATATATCAGTTTATGTAATTATCAGATAACAACATCCGTACAGGATATGGGCATATTGTAACGCCTGTAATTTAATTAATTATTTAATTAAATTATTTTTGGAATAGTTATGAAGATGTGTTATAATTAATTGGATTTATTTTATTAAGTGGAGAAATAATACTAGAGATATAATATTATGTGGTGAAATAATATTAAAAGTGTAATATTATTTAATGTGAGCTTATTTTGAGAGAGTAGAAGTAATAAGGGGGTGTGTTGGTTTTAAGCCCAATAAGGAATAATAGAATAATAGGGTTATTTTATTATTTGTTAGAAGGAATAGAAATAAAGAAGCAGTAGAAGAAATGGGGATTTGGAAGAGGACGTGCAAGTTGCTAGAGAAGTGGAAAACGGCAAGAACGTGAATCCAACCAGAAATTGTAGAGCGACCTTTAATCCAAGGTAAGGGTGGGGTTCTAAATCTATAATTGGGTTTATGATGATTGGTATGTGGGATTAGTGATGATTGTTGTCTTGTTCTTGAATTGGATGTATATGATGATGTATGATGAGATTTGATGAATCTTAGATGGATATTGATGTCATGATGTTGTTTAATTGATGTAGAATTATAAGATGATTATGGGTGACGAATTGTCATGATTATAATAAGTTTTAGGGCTTTAGTTATGGAACCGTAGTGAGATGTAGTGATGAAAAACGTAGAACATAGCAGTAATGAAAACGCAGAATTATGCTGGAATGATATCAGGCGCTACTGTATTAGAATTAATGAATTAATTGGAGAATAGAATTTTGTTAGTACTGTTCTTAGTTAGATTGATATCAGGCAAAGAATTAGAACAATAGGATGAATAGAAAATAGCAGTTCTGATGTTAGACGTAAGTGTTAGAAGTTGCATGGCCTAGTGAAAGGTAGAAATTCTGATGTTAGAAGCTGCGTTGCACTATTGAAAAATAGATGTTCTAGTAGTAGAAGTTGTACTAGTCAGAAGATGTGGCTGGTCAGAAGTTGTATTAATCAGAAGATGTGGCTAGTCATAATTTGTGTTAGTCAGAAGATGGGGTTAGTCAGAAGTTGTACTTGGTCAGAAGATGGGGTTGGTCAAAAGCTGTGATGATCAGAAGTTGCATCTGATCAGAGGTTGCATTAGTCAGAAGTTATAGTAGTCAGAAGATGGTGTCGCCCAGAGGTTACGTCATTAGAAGTTGTGTACTTAGAAATAGCGTTGGTTAGAGGTTGCGTGGTCAAAAGTTGGATGGCCTTCGCGTTGTTTTGTGCATAGCGATGAACGTTAGATGCTTAGAAGCTACTGTTTGAGCTATAACAGTAGGATAATGTCGGTCTTGACTTTAGAGTTACAGAATGACAGTGTTGACTTACTGTGGAAATTAAAATACTGCTGAGTTATAATGAGAAGTTAATAATAAATAAATGACGTTTGATGACTTATTTTGATTATTTGAGTTTTTTTGAGATGATTTGAGATGTTGTTAACTTGGGTCTTATCATTACATTCATGGTTGTGTCGCATACATTGCATTTTTGAGATGGAGCTTATGCTCGTTGAGATGGCCTGGATTGGCAAATTTTGAGATGAAGGTTATGCCTTGTTTATGCCTCTATTAATTGGCAAATTTTTGAGATGAGAGTTCTGGTCCAATGGTACCACATGTATTTGCATAGTATTGAGTCGCATTATATGATTTCATAAAGAAGTGTTTTTTGATGTGGGTGAATGTATATTATTGCTGAGATTGTTGTTGATTATGAGATGACAAGTGGTGACACTGTTGATCTAATTTAATATATTAATTATCATGCACTTTATTATATTGTTAGATATCTCACCCCTTCTGTTTGAATGTTGCCCTTATGTTGGTAACATGCAGGTAATCGAGAGTGAAGGTTGTATACCTTCAATAGTTCGAGTCAGTATCATTGCTCTGATATGTAACACTCAAGGGGATGAACGCTTGCTGTTTTTGATTGATGATTTTCAGTTGTTGAACTCTAATTTGATTATTACTAAATATGTGATGTTTCAAAGTTACTGTTTTATTGTTAGAAATGTTATTAAGAATTCTGCTGCGTAGATGTTGATTTAATTGATCAAAGATGTTATGTTGATGGTTCATCCGATGTTTGAAAAAGTGTTATATATCCAGAATGAATGCAATGAATTTGTTAGAAGAATTTATGACGTCCCGATTCATTTGTACGGTTGAAATTTTATAACTCTGATTTATTTTGCATAATTGCTTGGGGTAGAATTGGGGTGTTACAAAGTTGGTATCAGAGTAAAAGGTTGGTCCGACCTTGTCGTCGAGTCATAGTTATCTAACAATTGAGTATTGTTATTTGAGTTCTAATCGTTGTTTATGTTGTAGTGAGAAGTTGAGATGGATGGAAGGAACGATGCTGCTCTAGCTGCTGCTTTAGAAGCAATGGCTCATGCGATGGAAAATCAGCCGAATGCTGACGGGAATGCTGGATCTCGTAGCTTGGCGACTTTCCAGAGAGAGAATCCACCTACGTTCAAGGGAAAGTATGATCCTGACGGAGTATTGGAATGGTTGAAAGAGATTGAGAGAATCTTTCGCGTGATGGACTGCACTCCAGTGCAGAAGGTTCGTTATGGGACTCATACGCTAGCAGTCGAGGCTGATGACTGGTGGCTAGAGACTTATCGGAAGTTAGAAGCTGCGGGTGAGACTGTCACTTGGGCGGTGTTCCGTAGGGAGTTTTTGAGAAAGTATTTTCCTGAAGATGTCCGTGGTAAGAAGGAAATTGAGTTCCTTGAGCTGAAGCAAGGAAGTATGTCTGTTGTTGAGTATGCTGCCAAGTTTGCTGAGTTGGCCAAGTTTTATTCGCATTACGCTGAGGAAAATGCTGAATTTTCGAAGTGTATTAAGTTTGAGAATGGGTTGCGCCCGAAGATTAAGAAAGCAGTTGGATATCAGAAAATTCGTGTCTTTGCTGATTTGGTTGATAGCTGTAGGATTTATGAGGAAGATAATAATGCTCATTACGAGATTATTAGTGAGAAGAGGGGTAAGCACCCATAAAATAGTGGTAAGCCCTATGATGCCCCAGCTGGTAAGGGCAAACAGAAAGTTTCTCATGGTCAGAGGACTAGTGGGGGAGATGCTCCTGCTGGTGTGGTTTGTTTTAAGTGTGGAAAGTCTGGGCACAAGAGTAATGTGTGCACTACTGAAGTGAAGAGGTGTTTCTGTTGTGGCAAGAACGAACATGTTGTATCTGAGTGTGAGCACAAGAGTGTGGTTTGTTTCAACTGTAAAGAAGAAGGGCACATTGGTAGCCAGTGTTCGAAACCGAAGATGGCTCAGCCAAGTGGAAAGGTGTTTGCTTTGGTTGAGGATCAGACAGCTGCTGAGGACAGACTTATTAGAGGTACATGTTTCATTAATAATACTCCTTTAATTACTATTATTGATACTAGTGCTACGCATTGTTTTATTGCTGCTGATTGTGTTGAAAGATTGGGTCTTGTGTTGTCTTCTTTGAATGGAGAAATGGTTGTCGATACTCCAGCCAAGGGGTCGGTGACTACTTCTTTTGTGTGTGCTAAGTGTCCCTTGTCGATATTCGACAGAGACTTTATTATTGATTTGGTTTGTTTACCGTTAAGAGGTTTAGATGTAATTTTGGGTATGAACTAGTTAGAGCATAACTGTGTTCATATTAACTGTTATGACAAGTCGATGAAGTTTTCTACTCCTGAGGAAGAAGAAGATGGTCTGTTGTCTGCTAGACAGTTGAGAAAGTTGATGCATGAGGAAGCACAAATGTTTTCGTTGATGGCGTCGCTATCTGTAGAGACTCAAGCTATAATTGAGGAATTGCAGGTGGTATGTGAATTTCCTGAAGTTTTCCCTGACGAGATTCTTGATGTACCGCCGGAGAGGGAAGTTGAATTTGCAATTGATCTTGTACTTGGTACCAGACCTGTGTCTATGGCACCATACAGGATGTCTGCATCTGAATTGTCAGAGTTGAAGAAGCAATTGGAAGAGTTACTTGAGAAGAGGTTTGTAAGACCAAGTGTATCGCCGTGGGGAGCTCCAATGTTGTTAGTGAAGAAGAAAGATGGAAGTATGAGGCTTTGTGTTGATTATAGACAGTTGAACAAAGTGACGATTAAGAACAAGTATCCGCTTCCAAGAATAGATGACTTGATGGACCAACTAGTGGATGCTCGTGTGTTTAGTAAGATTGATCTGAGGTCGGGTTACCATCAGATTAAAGTGAAGTATGAAGATATTCAGAAGACGACTTTCAGAATGCGTTATGGACATTACGAGTATTCAGTGATGCCTTTCGGTGTTACTAATGCGCCGGGAGTATTCATGGAATATATGAATCGTATCTTTCATACTTATTTGGATCGGTTCGTAGTGGTGTTCATTGATGATATTTTGATTTACTCTAAGTCAGAAGAAGAGCATGCTGAACATTTAAGAGTAGTATTGTAAGTTTTGAAAGAGAAAAAGTTGTATGCAAATCTGTCCAAGTGTGAATTTTGGTTGAAAGAGGTTAGTTTTCTTGGTCATGTGATTTCAGGTAGTGGCATTGTTGTAGATCCATTGAAGGTTGATGCTGTGTTGCAATGGGAAACTCCAAAGTCAGCTACTGAGATTAGAAGCTTCTTGGGATTAGCTGGTTATTATAGAAGGTTTATCAAAGGGTTTTCTAAGTTGTCACTCCCATTGACTAAGTTGACTTGTAGAGGTAGAGCCTCTGTGTGGGATGTTCGGTGCCAAGAAAGTTTTACAGAATTGAAGAAGAGGTTGACGTCGGCTCCGATTTTGACGTTGCCTAATCCAGAAGAGTCTTTTGTGGTTTATTGTGATGCTTCTAAGATGGGTTTAGAAGGTGTGTTTATGCAGAATGGTAAGGTAGTTGCTTATGCGTCGAGGCAGTTAAGAACTCATGAGAAGAACTATCCTACGCATGATTTAGAGCTTGCCGCAATTGTTTTTGCATTGAAGATTTGGAGACATTATCTTTATGGTTCTAGATTTGAAGTGTTTAGTGACCATAAGATTTTGAAGTATTTGTTTGATCAGAAGGAGTTGAATATGAGGCAACGAAGATGGTTGGAATTGTTAAATGATTATGATTTCAGTTTGAATTATCATCTAGAAAAAGCAAATGTGGTAGCTGCTGTGTTGAGTCGAAATACTTTACATATGTCAGCAATGATGATTAAAGAGTTGGAATTGATTGAGAAGTTCAGAGATATGAGCTTAGTTTGCGAGGTTACTCCGCAAAGTGTTACGTTAGGTATGTTGAAGATTAATAATGAATTTTTAGACAGTATCAGAGGAGCTCAGAAGTTGGACATGAAACTGGTAGATTTGATGGTTGGGATTGACCAATCTGAGAATAGTGATTTTAAGCTGGATGAGTAAGGTGTGTTGAGGTTTCGTAACCGGATTTGTATTCCTGTTGATGTTGAGATAAAGAAAGTGATACTTGAAGATAGCCATAGAAGTAAGTTGAGTATTCATCCAGGAGCTACAAAGATGTATCAATATTTGAAAGGTTTGTTTTGGTGGCCTGGGATGAAGAGTGACGTGGCTCGGTTTGTGTATGCATGTTTGACTTGTCAGAAGTCGAAAGTTGAACATCAGAAGCCTGCAGGATTGATGCAACCATTGGAAGTTCCAGAATGGAAATGGGATAGCATTTCAATGGACTTTGTGATAGGATTGCCTAATACTTTAAGAGGACATGATTTGATTTGGGTGATTGTTGATAGGCTTACGAAGTCATCTCATTTTATTCCTATTAACATCAGTTTTCCACTGTCGAAGTTGGCTGAGATTTATATCAGTGTGATTGTGAAGCTGCATGGTGTTCCTTTGTGCATTGTGTCAGATAGAGATCCGAGATTTACTTCTGATTTTTGGAAGAGTTTGCAAGAAGCGCTGGGTTCTAAGTTGAGGTTGAGTTCAGCGTGTCATCCTCAGACAGATGGTCAGACTGAACAGACTATTCAATCGTTGGAAGATTTGCTGAGGGCGTGTGTTCTTGAGCAGGGAGGTTTGTGGGATACTTATCTTCCATTGATAGAGTTCACGTATAATAACAGTTACCATTCTAGTATTGGGATGGCACCTTTTGAGGCGTTGTATGGTTGAAGATGTAGAACTCCGTTATGTTGGCATGAATCTGGTGAAAGTGTAGTACTTGGACCCGAACTTGTTCGTGAGACTACTGAGAAGGTGAAGTTGATTCGAGAAAAGATGAAAGCTTCACAAAGTAGACAGAAGAGTTATCATGACAAACAAAGGAAAGATTTAGAATTTCAAGCTGGTGATCATGTGTTTTTGAGAGTTAGACCTGTGACTGGTGTTGGGCGAGCATTGAAGTCTAAGAAGCTCACTTCTCGTTTTATTGGACCGTATGAGATTTCAGAGAGAGTGGGGAATGTTGCTTACAGAGTGGCTTTACCGCCTAATCTTTCAAATTTTCATGATGTGTTTCATGTGTCGCAACTTCGGAAGTATATTTCAGATCCATCTCATGTGATTCATATGGATGATATGCAAGTACGGGATAATCTTACAGTGGAGACGATGCCTGTACGGATTGTGGATCATGAAATGAAGACTCTGAGGGGCAAAGAGATTGCCTTGGTTAAAGTGGTTTGGCTAGGAGCTGCTGGTGAAAGCATGACTTAGAAGTTGGAGAGCAAGATGCGAGACTCATATCCTGAATTGTTTGATTGAGGTAAATTTTCGAGGACGAAAATATTCTAAGTAGGGGAGAGTTGTAACGCCCGTAATTTAATTAATTATTTAATTAAATTATTTTTTGAATAGTTGTGAAGATCTGTTATAATTAATTGGATTTATTTTATTAAGTGGAGAAATAATATTTGAGATATAATATCATGTGGTGAAATAATATTAAAAGTGTAATATTATTTAATGTGGGCTTATTTTGAGAGAGTAGAAGTAATAAGGGTGTGTGTTGGTTTTAAGCCCAATAAGGAATAATAGAATAATAGGGTTATTTTATTATTTGTTATAAGGAATAGAAAGAAAGAAGCAGTAGAAGAAATAAGGATTTGGAAGAGGACGTGCAAGCTGCTAGAGAAGTGGAAAACGACAAGAACGTGAATCCAATCGGAAATTGTAGAGCGACCTTCAATCCAAGGTAAGAGTGGAGTTCTAACTCTATAATTGGGTTTATGATGATTGGTATGTGGGATTAGTGATGATTGTTGTCTTGTTCTTGAATTGGATGTATATGATGATGTATGATGAAGATTTGATGAATCTTAGATGGATGTCATGATGTTGTTTAATTGATGTAGAATTATAAGATGATTATGGGTGATGAATTATCATGATTATAATAAGTTTTAGGGCTTTAGTTATGGAACCGTAGTGAGATGCAGTGATGAAAAACGTAGAACTTAGCTGTAATGAAAACGCAGAATTATGTTGGAATGATATCAGGCGCTACTGTATTAGAATTAATGAATTAATTTGGGGAATAGAATTTTGTTAGTACTATTCTTAGTTAGATTGATATCAGGCGAAGAATTAGAACAATAGGATGAATAGAAAATAGCAATTCTGATGTTAGACGTAAGTGTTAGAAGTTGCGTGGCCTAGTGAAAGGTAGAAATTCTGATGTTAGAAGTTGCGCTGCACTATTGAAAAATAGAGGTTCTAGTAGTAGAAGTTGTATTAGCCAGAAGATGTGGCTGGTCAGAAGTTGTATTAATCAGAAGATATGGCTAGTCAGAATTTGTATTAGTCAGAAGATGGGGTTAGTCAGAAGATGTGATGATCAGAAGTTGTACCTGGTCAGAAGATGGGGTTGGTCAGAAGCTGTGATGATCAGAAGTTGCATCTGATCAGAGGTTGCATTAGTCAGAATTTATAGTAGTCAGAAGATGGTGTCGCCCAGAGGTTGCGTGATTAGAAGTTGTGTACTTAGAAATAATGTTGGTTAGAGGTTGCGTGGTCATAAGTTGGATGGCCTTTGTGTTGTTTTGTGCAGAGCGATGAACGTTAGATGCTTAGAAGCTGTTGTTTTTAAGCTATAACAGTAGGATAATGTCGGTCTTGACTTTAGAGTTACATAATGACAGTGTTGACTTACTGTGAAAATTAAAATACTGATGAGTTATAATGAGAAGTTAATAATAAATAAATGACGTTTGATGAATTATTTTGATTATTTAAGATGTTTTGAGATGATTTTAGATGTTGCTAACTTGAGTGTTATCATTACATTCATGGTTGTGTCGCATACATTGCATTTTTGAGATGGAGCTTATGCTCGTTGAGATGGCCTGGATTGGCAAATTTTGAGATGAAGGCTATGCCTTTTTGATGCCTCTATTAATTGACAAATTTTTGAGATGGGAGTTCTGGTCCAATGGTACCACATGCATTTGCATAGTATTGAGTCACATTATATGATTTCATAAAGAAGTGTATTTGATGTGTGTGAATGTATATTATTGCTGAGATTGTTGTTGATTATGAGATGAGAAGTGGTGACGCTGTTGATCTAATTTAATATATTAATTATCATGCACTTTATTATATTGTTAGATATCTCACCCCTTCTGTTTGAATGTTGCCCCTATGTTGGTAACATGCAGGTAATCGAGAGTGAAGGCTGTATACCTTCAATAGTTCGAGTCGGTGTCATTGCTCTGATATGTAACACTCGGGGGATGAACGCTTGCTATTTTTGATTGATGATTTTCAGTTGTTGAACTCTAATTTGATTATTACTAAATATGTGATGTTTCAAAGTTGCTATTTTGTTGTTAGAAATGTTATTAAGAATTCTGCTGCGTAGATGTTGATTTAATTGATCAAAGATGTTATATTGATGGTTCATCTGATGTTTGAAAAAGTGTTATATATCCACGATGAATGCAATGAATTTGTTAGAAGAATTTGTGACGTCCCGATTCATTTGTATGATTGAAATTTTATAACTCTGATTTATTTTGCATAATTGTTTGGGGTAGAATTGGAGTGTTACACATATGACCAAAACATCTGAAATCAATCAAACTTAATCCATCTGATATAAGGTTGAGATACATAGCTACATATACTGTAGAAAAAAATAATGTTGGTCATGTTAAGAGCTGATTGTTTGAAAGAAAATATTGACGAACTGTCTATGGTTCTAAGTATATCATCGATGCATGTTAATAGCTTACTTCTCCATACATGAATTATACAAACCAAAAAGGTGTTGAAATTGTAATCAATATACGATTTTGAAACCATATCATTTGGAATCCATTGAGATAACAAATACTGTAGAATATGATTTAGGATTGGTCATGTGAACATGTCCAAGTTTGAAAACAACATTAATAAAAATATGATGGTTTTAAGTATATTGATACATATCTTGCAAAATAAAGAATACTGTTGTAACTCAATTATCAAACTGCATATTCATGTGTGCACATTATGGTTTGATTTAAGAGGTTCATAATTGTTTTTGAATTTTAGTTTTTGCAAATTATTAAAGGAAAGGTGTGTGGCAACACAACTGCATTTTCTTCAAGTTATACTGGTGAGGTCTTTTTAAAGGAACCAAAAACAATTATTAGATCATAATTTTCTTCAACAATTCGTGAACCTGTATACCCAAACTCAATATATCCCTAAAAATTATAAATTGTAGGCAAAATACCCTTTTTGGTCCTATATGTTAACGTCAAGGTTCATTTTGGTCCCTTAACTTTAAAAAAATTCATATTGTCCCTTAACTCTTCAAAACGCTCCATTTTAGTCCTTTTTGTCTAATTAGCGACGAAAAAACTCAGAAATCGGTCGCTAAATTTGTCGCTAATTAGACAATAGGACTTAAATGAAGCGTTTTGAAGAGTTAAGGTACCAATATGAACTTTTTTTAGTTAAAGGACCAAAATGAACCTTGACGTTAACATACGAGACCAAAAAGGGTATTTTGCCTAAATTGTATTAAGTACTTAATTTTGTCTGCTGTTTGATATTTTCTTGAATCCAATTTGATTATCCAAACAGGTAGACAATAACAATTTCAAATCCCTGTTGTCATATACAGAAGATAAGTAGAATGTTGTGATATATTTGATTTTTTTAAATATTTATGCAGAGTACCAGGTACGTTTCCTCATTAGACTTAATAATAGAGTTTTTTAAAATGACTTTCACACAGGACAATTAACTACAATTATATAGTTATATATGTTATATGTGATTTTTATTACTATTTGAAATAATTTTCAGTAAGAAGAAAGAGTCGGAAACAAACACAAACATATTTATATAGTCAACTATACTGGTGAATTACATATTGGTACCATTATGCTACAATTTCACACTTAATAAACTAAAACCTTAGATGACTAACAACAACATAAACTAACACATTAGAGATGACTCATGCAACAACCTAAATGCAAAACTAAACATAACATCAAAGTTTTAACAAAACATAGAATAAAACATATAACATAGATGACAACTACGACTTTAAGTATGACTCTTTTGATCACGTCTTTTCACCCTCATGTTCAGAAATTCCTTCTCTGAATTATAGTGGCAAATCAGCTTATCTTCAACCTTAAGTTTTTTTTCTTTAACAAACAAATACCACCATTTTCCAAGATACATCTCCATATTATGTCTATTTGATTTCATGATTATACATTTATAATCGTCATACATTTCGAGATTCAGTAGAGTGCACAAAGTTATGTTCAGATGAAGAGCCTTTTTGATCACTTCTGCTAGAAATTGCTGCACAAACACATGTAATCAATGCATAGTTTTGTTAACACTACAATCTCATTTATCAAAATTAATTATCATGTTGAATTTTTATTTAAAACATTACTTAAGGAAATTGCTTACCAGAACTTGATTCCCTTTCTTCCCTACCTCGCTGATCTTTTTCTCCCATAAGAGGTCTCTCTGCAAGTTTTCAACATTGTTAATAGCATTCAAAGATTCTCCAACTTCTATCTATTTTTTTACTTCCTTTAGTGTAGCATTGGATTTGGTACCAGTTACATTAATCCCAGGAAATAACTCTTCATTTGGAACATTATTAATAGGCGTGTTTGCTTCTTCCACCATAGTTTCAAGCATCCATATAGTTCATTAGTGTCAAGTGGGACAAATCTGTTCATCAATCAAAATCAATATAACACTACTTTCACACGGTCCATGCAATATAAAAATTGACAGAATAAATATAAGTTGGAGTCATTTATAGTAATTTACCCATTCAAAAAGGGAGAATACATCTTCAAGAATATCGAAAGCTGCTTTTGGATATGAGAATTTTTTTTGAAATGATATGAGCCAGTTGTAAGGAAATGAATAACTCTATTATATAACTCTTCATATAAAGCAAGAAATAGACATGATATTGAGACCATAACTATGATAATGTTATATAAAACGTGTCAGCCAACTTGATATCTGATCTTACCGGATCAGACTTAGACCGTCACGACTGGCTCCGAGCTGAAATTTGAACGAGATGGGGGGGGGGGGGGATACCTGCAAGGCACTCCGATGCTGAAGTAAGTGAGAGTACGAGCAGGCAAAAGTATGAGTGTGGGTAAAAGAATGAATACCTGACCCTCTGGGAACAAAGGGTATTTATAGCCCCCAGCGCTGGGCCAAGGTCCCTTCATTGGGCCGGGCAGGTTTGGCCCAATGAAGGAACTGCCAAGTTCTACGTGTGTAGTGGGGACCCGCACGTGGTCTCCTTCCTGGATGTTCTGCGAGAAGTACGGACGGACGAGGACGCGGTCTTTTCGGGATCCAGGTGATGGTGTAGTGGTCAGAGTCTGCCCTACGAGGGGCGCTCGAGCTGAGGTCGAGCTGGACTGCATGAGGTCAAGGATGGCGTACCAACGGAGAGTGTCGGGCACGGCTATGGCTTCTTGGTTGGCGCGACCCCCTGCAAGGCCGTTTGGATTGGGCCTTCATCCTTGCTTTTGGGCCAGCCCGGCCCAGTCCAGAACAGGAGCCCCCCAAGTCGTGGTTCCTGGAGTAGGAGCCATGACTTGATCTTAGGCCGCCTCCGTCACGGGGTCCCGTTCCCGGCTAAGAGATGTAGTTCCTCGCTGTTTGCTCGAGGAGTTTCCCATGTGTCGGGATCGCGAGATAATCCCTTTCGAGGAGTGCTCGGGGGAATCTCGATGGGCTGTGTTCGTTGAGCACACGAGGCATCTCTTGGGAACCGTGCCGCCACCCTATTGACGATAGGGTCATCATTGCCTAGGGGAGCTATGCGTCGAGGAGGGAAGTTTTGTGGTTCCCCAGGGTGACGTTTCGTATTCCACGCCATCACTATAAATAGGGTCCTTGGGCCCCAGAACGTGTTTTTCCTCTTCGCGCTTCTCCTCTTTCTTCTGCTTCTGCTGCTGTTGTTCTTCCCAGATATTCATAGGACCGCCGTGATCTCCGTCGCCGATTCCTCTTTCCGTCGTTGCACTTCCTTCCTGATTCCAAGTAAGCGTCTTATCTCCTTTGCTTTTCCTCTGTGATGCATGATATTTTTCATTGTTTTTAGACGTTTAGAGACTGTACGCCTGGGATTAGCCCCGGTATATTCGTATTTAGCTCGACAAATCCATGTTTATGCCCGGAGAACGCATGTTTGCGCCCGGTAAATGCATAGTTTAGGTATTTGACTCGCAGTGCTGCCCGGGATCTTCATGATTCAGGGCTCCTAATTCTTGGTAGTGCCCGGTAAACTCATGGCTCTAGTTTTGAGACTCATGATATCGCTCGCCACGTTCATAGCCTAGGTCGACATATTCGTGAGTGGTCGAGATGTTGGCCCACTTAGGCGATCTGTAGGGAGACTTGTCGTGGTATCTGGGAGTCGGGGAGGTGACTTCTCTTTTTGTTTTGAGACACCAACTTTTTTAGTCGCGCGTGGAGTGATATGGCTTGTCGTGCTCTTCATCCCGTCCGTTATGGCGAACATGTGGATTTGCTCCCCAATTGACCAGTTTCCTGTGCTTTGTAGGTAACCATGGCCGACGAACCGTGTTCCTCGGGGCGCACTGAGGTGGAAGACCAAAGTGCCGAGGAGAATGTGAATTTTGTTGATACCATCGACGACCCTTTGCTGGAATGGGTGGGCGCCGAGCCCAGAGGGATTGCTTCGGCATATAGTCGACGTAGTCGAAGTGCGTTCACCATCATCGAACAGGGCGGTAGTCAACCCAGTTTTCAGAAGAACTTTGTCGTCAGTAGGCCGACTCTTACTGCCCGGATTTGCTCGGAGTTCCCCGAGTATGGGTTCTCGATGTACGAGATTGCTTTCAAGGATCTGGGGTTAAAGCTCCCCTTCAGCGATTTTCAGGTCAGGGTTTTCAGCCATTTGGAGCTGGCCCTGTCGCAGCTTCACCCAAACTCGCTTGCTTTCATCCGGGCGTTCGAGCTGACGTGTCGGTTTCTAAGGATTGGGGCGACCATACCCCTCTTCTTCAGAGTCTTCCACTTACAGCGCCAGTCCCGGGGAGGTAGGCATAACTGGGTTTCCCTGAAGCAGTCGAAGAGACTGTTCAGGATGTACATGGATTTCGTGCGGGGCTTCAAGGACAAGTGGTACATTGTGAGGCCGGTTACCACAACAGGTTTAGAGTCTGTATATGAGGAAGAAACGGTCGTGACCGACAATCACGGGGAAGCCCTTCTAGACGACGAGGGACACCCGATGTTAGGGCGCGTGGCCAAATTTCCCTTGCATTGGACCTCGCGGCACTACGAGCATGGCACCGAGTACTACCATACGTCCGCGGGCGAGATGAGCACCAAAGACGAGAAGGCTTATGGTACTCATTGCCGGTATGTCGACAGTTTCTTCCCCGCCCGGTGGGCCACGAGGGAGGGGGAGGATATTCTTGACGAAGAAGGTTATCCGACCTTCGAGGCCCGACCGATCGATATGAAGGCACTTGTGGAGTGCCAGTCCTTCGGGAAGGCCGCGAACCTGCTAGGTTGTTATTATTTTGTCTTGTTTGAATTTCTTCACTTGTTGCTTGTTCGTCACTAACCCGGGGTCATTTTATGCAGGTCTCATGGCTGGACGAAAGGAGAGGCTCCTGAAGTTGACACAGGATAAGAAGGTTAATAAGAGGTTGGTGCGAGCTCCTTAGGCGACGAGGATGGCCCTGCCAACTAGCCCGGGCGCTTCTCAGGCGACGAGGATGGGCCCGCCAACTAGCCCGGGAGCTGCTTCGGGAGGGACCCCGGACGCCCAGGATGTCGAGCCACACACCGATCTGATACCGAGGAAGAGGAATCGGGTGGAAAGCCAACTGGAGGTCGGCGAGGACTCCAGCGCGGTGAGGTCCTTCAGGTTGCCCCCTTGTTTTAAAGAGGAGGGTTTCTTCGAGAGATATCCCTTTTCCGTGAGTGCTGATGAAGCTGACACCATTAGGCGGATGAGCAAGGAGAGTCGGAGAAGGCATCTGGCCGCCAATATGGCCGGGCAGGTCAAGATGGCTGAGATGGCCGTCGTGCTGGCCGAGGAGGGGGCAGATTCTGATCGTATCAAGGAGCTGGAACAGGAGAAAGCTTCCTTTACTTCGAGTTCTCGAAAGTTGAAGGCTGCCCTGGAGCACTCCGAGGAGATGTTTCGCGAGCAAGCCGAGCTGTTGGCGGCGGAGACGGAGTTGCTAGATGTGGAGAAAGAGAACTCGGGGAAGATTGCCGAGGAGAGGGACTATTTCTGTGAAGACCGGGAACGTCTGGAAATTGACAACGGGGGCCTCGCCAGAGAGGTTGAGGAATTAAAGGCCGCCATGCT
The DNA here is from genome assembly GCA_948472305.1 of Vicia faba. Lineage (NCBI taxonomy): Eukaryota > Viridiplantae > Streptophyta > Magnoliopsida > Fabales > Fabaceae > Vicia > Vicia faba. Next base: position 1,080,792,532 of record OX451736.1, on the reverse strand, counting down.
CCATGCCGAGGATGAGTCGGAGGAGACGGCTCCTTTGTGGAGTCGATCGAAACTGGTCACTCGTATTCAACTCCTCGAGGTGGACTGTGTCAGTGCTATGGCGGATGGCTTTGAAGCCGCGGTCAGCCAGCTCTCTCTGTTGAATCCCGGTCTGAATACTGAAGGAGTGGGTTACATGTCCCAGATCATTGATGGGCAGGTCGTGCCTCCGACCGAGTCTCCTGTTGTCGGTGGTGATAGCTCCGGGGAAGCTGATTTGTGAGGTTCTGATAGGGACTTCGCGCCTTTATTGATGTTCGTTTCGGGGCCTGCGTGCCCGATCATTGTTACTTTTTGGGCCTGCGTGCCCGTTCTTTGTATTTCTTGAACATCGCCGGCCGTCTTGGTCGGTTTATCTCTATTTGTTTTGTTGCCTACGGGCATTTCAAATGAATGTTTGTTTCGATTTTTGATTGTTTGCCCGTGCTTGTGTTTTACGTTTTTGCGCTAAAATTGGCCTAAGTTACGGGCCCGAGTCTTGCTCGTATGTGGTTGTGACTTTGTTGGCAAGTTTGCCTAAGTCTTTTGTTCGTGCCTGTGCTCGGCTTTCTATTTGGTGGCCAGATTCGCCTAAGTGATGACCTCGAGGAGAGATTTCTTTTCGACCCTTTTGGATGGCCCGACGTTCTTTGAGATTCATTGGGCGTGCGGAGCGAAGCCGCTTGGTCGGGTACATGACCCGGATCGGGGTTATTCACCCGCGGCGTGAACTGCCTATCGCGAGCTGGGTGTTCTTCCCTGCAGGTACTTCGACGGAGGAGCTCGATTGAGGCGTCCACGTCGGGCACTATCGTTCACACTCGTCGGTTGAACGATGTCATGCCGTTTGGGCGTAGGTCGGGCCTGTACCTTGGCCTTTCTACGGGGTCGAACATTTTTCCTCGTTTACCGGGTGCGGGTGTCGACGGTCGAGGGTCCTCGGCGTTGATGGTTTTTAACTATAGTACTGCTTTAGTTTAGCAGCGTTCCAGGGTCGTGGTAGTGGTTCTCTGCCTAGTTGCTCGAGGTAGTATGCCCCGGTACCAGTGGTGCCGTGGACGCGATAAGGCCCTTCCCAGTTCGCGACCAACTTCCCTTCGCGGGAGTCTTTCTGGTTCCTTCATAATACCAGGCTGCCGATTTCGAACTCGCGCTTAATGACCTTGTCGTTATGGCGCAGAGCCACTCGTTGTTTTAGGGTGGCTTCACGGAGGGCCGCCCCAGATCGGATTTCCTCGACTGAGTCGAGCTCGTCCCTGAGTGCCTCGTCGTTCATTTCTTCGTCAAGGGGGTTCTCTGTCCGTCTGGATGGTTCCATGATTTCTACCGGGATAACGGCATCGGTGCCGTATGTTAGTCGGAATAGAGTCTCGCCGGTTGTTGAGTGGGGCGTGGTGCGGTATGCCCACAAGACGCTGTGCAGCTCCTTGACCCATCCCCTCTTCGCTTCGCTGAGTCGGCGCTTGAGTCCCTGGAGGATGACTCTGTTTGCAGCTTCGGCTTGCCCGTTGGTTTGAGGGTGCTCGACCGAAGTGAAGTGTTTTTTTGTCCCTAGTCTGGTGACGAAGTCTTGGAACCCGTGGTCAGTGAATTGGGTGTCGTTGTCGGTCACCAGTGCCCTCGGGATTCCGAACCTGGCGAGGATGTTTCTCTTGTATAAGCGGAGGATGTTGTGCGAGGTGATCTTCGCGAGGGCCTCGGCTTCTATCCATTTCATGAAGTAATCCACGGACACGATGAGGAATTTATTTTGGTAAGTCCCCTGTACGAAGGGCCCGAGGATGTCCATACCCCACCATGCGAACGGCCATGGGGACGACAGTATGCTCAGTTCGTGAGGGGGGGGGGGGGGGGGGGGGGCGAGGTGCATGTCACCGTGCTTCTGGAACTTGTCACACTTCTTAACGTGTTCCTTGGTGTCCTGCTGCATCGTCGGCCAGTAATACCCCGCTCGAAGAGCTTTCCTCGCCAAGGACTTACCGCCCATGTGCTGGGCGTTAATCCCTTCGTGTATCTCCCGCAGTACCTCGGGGACTGTGGATTCGTCGATGCATTTTAGGAGGGGGATGGAGAATCCCCTGCGATACAGTTTGTGCTCGAGCACCACGTAGGAGCATGCTCGTCGCTTTGTGATGGTCGCATCGGTCTGGTTCGAGGGGAGTTTGCCCTTCGTCAAGAAATTGTAAACCAGGGTCATCCAGGACGAGGCATCCCCTATGGTGTGGACCTCGACTAGCGTCGAGGATCTTTCGATGCTCGGGTGTGCTAGGGATTCTTGGATGACAGATTTGTTCCCGCCCTTCTTTCTCGTGCTTGCGAGTTTGGACAATATGTCTACCCTTGTGTTTTACTCGCGGGGGACATGTGAAATTTCCGCTCGTTCAAACTTTGTCATGTATTTTTTGACTAAGTTTAAGTATTCGACGAAGTTGTCGTTCTTGGCTTGGTAACTCCCCTGGACTTGGGAGGCGACGAGTTGGGAGTCCGTGTAGTTCTGTATCTCGCGGGCTCCCAGGTCCTCGGCTAGCCTCAGTCCTGCGAGCAGGGCTTCGTACTCTGCTTGGTTGTTCAATGTCGGGAAGGAGAGAGCTAAGGAGTGTTCGATCACTACGCCTTCCTCGTTCTCCAAAAGGATTCCTGCACCACTTCCGGACGAGATGGATGCCCCATCGACGAAGATGGTCCACTTGTGTTCCTTCCCTGTGGGTGGGTCATGAGTGGTCATTTCCGCGACAAAGTCGACCAGGGCCTGTGCTTTCAGGGCTTTCCTACTCTTGTATTGAATGTCGAATTCGGAGAGTTCCAAGGACCATTTCAACATTCTGCCCGCCATGTCAGGCCGACCCAGGAGTTGCCTCACTGGCTGGTCGGTTCGCAAGATGATTGTGTGGGCCAGAAAATAGTGTCTGAGTCTCATCGCCGCATTGACGAGGGCTAGAGCTACCTTTTCTATCTATTGGTACCTGCTTTCGGGTCCTTGTAGGGCTTTGCTTGTGAAGTAGACAGGTTTATGTCCGTCGGTGGTCTCGCGGATAAGAGCCGTGCTGATGGCTTCGTTCGAGACGGCCAAGTATAAGAACAGTGGCTCCCCGTCGGCTGGTCGAGATAGTACGGGTGGTTGAGATAGACTTTGCTTTAGGTGGCGCATCGCCCGTTCACACTCCTCGTTCCATTCGAAGGCTGCTTCCTTACGAAGGAGTTTGAAGAAGGGGAGGGCGTGCTGAGCGGACCTCGCGACGAAGCGGGACAATGATGTGAGCATGCCGTTCATGATTTGTATCGACTTCTTCGACGTCAGTGTCAGGAGGTCGGAGAACGCCCGACATTTTTCGGGGTTGGCTTCAATCCCCCGTTCTGTTAGGTAGAATCCGAGGAACTTTCCTGCCTTGACTCCGAACGTACATTTCTCGGGGTTGAATCTCATTTTACATTGTCTTGCTTGGGCAAAGACTGACTTGAGGTGTGCTGCATGGTCGGTGTATGATCGGGATTTGACGATCATGTCGTCCATATACACCTCGAGCATGTCCCCAATCTGTTTGTGGAAAACCTTGTTCATCATGCGCTGGTAAGTTGCCCCGGCGTTTTTCAGTCCAAAGGGCATTACGTTGTAGTAATAGTTGCCCAAGCTGGTCATGAAAGCCGTGCAGTGTTTGTCGCCCACGACCATCAGGATTTGGTTATAGCCTGAGTAGGCATCCATGAACGACAGCGTTTTGTAGCCGGCCGAGTTGTCGACCAGCATGTCTATGTTCGGCAAAGGGAAAGCATCTTTCGAGAAGGCCCGGTTGAGATCGTATAGTCAACACACATCCTCCATTTTCCATTATTCTTTTTAACAAGTACAACGTTTGACAGCCAGGTGGAATACCGGGCTTCAGAAATAAAATTTGCCTCTAGGAGGTCCTTTACAGCTTTTTCAACAGCCTCCGTTTTTTCTGGGGACTGCCTACGCCTACGTTGTACTACGGCCCTAGTGGCAGGATCTATGGCGAGGTGGTGACAGGCGACCTCAGGGTCGAGTCCGGGCATCTCCGCGGCGCTCCAGGCGAACAGGTCAGCATTCTCGCACAAGCAGGCCTTGATTTGCTTCCTTGCCAGGTCAGGGAGATCCTTGCCAATCTTCACTCCTTTGCTCGGGTCTGTGTCGAGGGGGACAAGCTCAAAATCCCCATCCGGTATTGGTCGGAGTGGAACTTGCTCGCCGTTGGGAGGTTCGTCCTGGTCGAAACGAGCTTCCAGAGCTATAGAGTCGACCTTTGGTGGAGCTTTCTGGACTTCTTCTTTGACGGACTCCTGCTTGTCGGGCTCCTGTCGTGTCCTTTTGGCGGGCCTTGTCCCCACGTCGACCGTGTCGCGTCCCTTCGATGCAGCGTTGAAACACCTCCGAGCAGCGGCCAGGTCTCCTTGGATAGTAGCTACCCGTGCCCTTTTGGTGTAGAATTTCATCTTCAGGTGGACGGTCGAGGGCACCGCTGTCAGTTCTGCCAGTGTTGGTCTCCCTAGGATGCAGTTGTACAGAGACGGGCAGTCGATGATGAGGAAGCGTACTTTGACCTGTCTTGTCGCTGTTCCTTCGCCGAATGTAACCAGGAGCTCGACATACCCCCAAGGCTTGGAGGTCGAGCCGTTGAAACCTTGTAAGTCTGATCCTACATATGGCGAGAGATGTGAGTCGTCCAGCTGTAGAGTTCGGAACAGTTGGCTGTAGATTACGTCGACGGAACTTCCTTCGTCGACGAGGATGCGATGCACATCAAAGTTGGCCATTCTTGCCCTTATCAGTAAGGGGATGACCGCGTCTGGGGCTCCGTCGGGGAGCTCTTCTAGGTAGAAGGTGATGGGTTCTGACCTGCCCTTCACCCTTTCAAACGTCACTGTTTGCGGGGGCGCCGCGTCGACCAGCTCGTCCAGCTTCCTCTTATCCGAATTAATGGTCAAGTCGTTGAATCCACCGCCGTTGATGACCATGGCGGAGGGGAAATATTCCCACCTGCTGTGCATTGTGAGCGGCTCCTGCAGGTGTTCGGGGATGTCGAAGTCCTCGGGCCTGGTCACAGAGAAGGCGTTCTGGATGGGGACCGACTCGTTAGATGGTCGGGAATCTTCCTCCGACTCCATTGTCTCCTGGGCGTCACGACGGGGAGCGTCGCTTCGCCGGTATTGTGCGAGCCTCCCTCCCTTGATGAGGGTTTCGATGGCGTCCTTGAGGTGGACGCAATCCTCAGTCAGGTGACCATGGCTCCTATGGTACTGACAATATTTGTTCTTGTCTGCTCCAGGCTTGGCAGGAGCAGGTCAAGGACGTTTGACACCGCCGTCCTTGAAGTCAGTGCTGGCACACTCCGCCAGAATGCGCTCGCGGGAAGCTGTGAGCGGAGTGTACTCGGTAAAATGCCCCGAGGGTCCCCTTTGTTCTCGGACTTCCCGGGGTCTGTCTTCTTTTCTCTTCTCCCCAGTTCGTCGAGGAGGAGGAGCTTCCTGGCGCGAGTTGCTGTTGGACCCGCGAGTCCTGGGATCTCGGGCTCTGTTGGCCGCTTCCCTCTCCTCGTAGTCCATGTATGCCCGAGCTCTTTCGAGGAGGGCGTCGAATGTCCTGGGTGGCTCGATGCCCACGGCTTTTCTGAATTCCGTGCCGGGGAGGAGCCCCCTCTCCAGCAGATATCTCTTCATATGGTCTGCGCAGGGGACCTGTATAGCTTCCCAGTTGAAGCGATTGATGAACTCCCTCAAGGTTTCATCCTGTCTTTGGATGATGGCCTCGAGAGCCGCCTCGGTCTTTGGATGCCGCCGAGAAGCCGTGAATGAACTGATGAACTGGTTTTTCAGGTTTCGCCACGAGGTGATTGAGCCCGGGGCGAGTCCTTTGTACCAGTCCATTGCCGCCTTCCTGAGAGTCGTGGGGAATAGTCGGCATTTGATGGGCCCCCCGATATTGTGGTAATGCAGCATAGCCTCGAACCCGTCAATGTGGTCCACCGGGTTCGCGACTCCATCGTACTCCTTCAAGTGCGGGGGTTTCTCCATGCCCGGGGGGATGGGCGCTTCCATGATAGCTTGCGACAGGGGACCGCGGGGGTCGTCCTCGTCGCTTCTCTCAGGAGACAAAGATGGGGACCTGTAATATTGGCGGACACGACGGTCCTGGTCGTGCTGGGCCTCTCTCGAGCGTGGTGCTCATTGGTTGATTCTTACACGCCCGTCTTCGGAGTGTCTTCTTTCCTGTCTCGCCGGGTCGCGACCACGTCCTCCGGCTTGGATGATGGGCTGCCTCTCCAAAGGGGGCCGTTTCCCCGATGGTCGGGGTGACTGGCTTCGAGAGGTTTCTCTGTAATGTCTCCGCGGGGGAGACGGGAGTTGGACTTCAGTCACTCGAGGAGGTGGAGTCTGGGGCCTCCGATGCCTCCTCGGGGGTCTTCGGTCGTCTTCAAGCACCCTCAGTCTTTCCCCTTGGGCGAAGATGAGATAATTTGTTTGATTGATCGTTGCGAACAGCGCTCGAGTTGTGGCGTCCGCCCCGGCGGGGACGGGGACTTCCTGAAACTGGGCAGCCCGGTAGTTCGCGAGAGCTGCCTCGTCCTCTTCGAGTGGCGGAGGGACCGAGAAAGACGACGCAGTAGCTCTGTCGCGGTAGGTTGAAGGTCCGGGGGCAGTTGACGCAGGGATGGTGTTGTGATCGAAGTTGCCGGCGTTGTCAAGGTGTCCGTTTTTGTCCGCAAGGCCGTTGTTGGTGTCGACGACGCGGACGTTTTGTTCATCGCGAGCTTGGTCAGCCATGACAGTGGTAGTTGAGTTGAGCTTTGGTCTTTGAGTTTTGCAAGACGGGGAAGCTAGTTCCCACAGACGGCGCCACTGATCTTACCGGATCAGACTTGGACCGTCACGACTGACTCCGAGCTGAAATTTGAACGAGATGGGGGGGGGGGGGGGGGGTACCTGCAAGGCACTCCGATGCTGAAGTAAGTGAGAGTACGAGCAGGCAAAAGTATGAGTGTGGGTAAAAGAATGAATACCGGACCCTCTGGGAACAGAGGGTATTTATAGCCCCCAGCGCTGGGCCAAGGTCCCTTCATTGGGCCGGGCAGGTTTGGCCCAATGAAGGAACTGCCAGGTTCTACGTGTGTAGTGGGGACCCGCACGTGGTCTTCTTCCTGGATGTTCTGCGAGAAGTACGGACGGACGAGGACGCGGTCTTTTCGGGATCCAGGTGATGGTGTAGTGGTCAGAGTCTGCCCTACGAGGGGCGCTCGAGCTGAGGTCGAGCTGGACTGCATGAGGTCGAGGATGGCGTACCAGCAGAGAGTGTCGGGCACAACTATGGCTTCTTGGTTGGCGCGATCCCCTGCAAAGCCGTTTGGATTGGACCTTCATCCTTGCTTTTGGGCCAGCCCGACCCAGTCCAGAACAATATCCAACTATAAATGTAAACAGTGTTAATATTTCAATTCAAGAAGAGACCCCTATGTATTTAGTTATTACATGTTGGTAACTAATAATGTCCTCATAATTTACAATACTGTTAGAGTGTTTCAATTTAATTTTTTATTTATAATTATCACATTTAATATTAAAGCTAAGCATCTAAACACATATACGATACATGAAACTCTACAACCATTAACTTTTGACTTTAACCTCCTTTAATTGTATGGTAAAAAAACGTTAAAGTAAAATATCTTCTATTATATAATTATGTATAACTTTGGTAATAGATTAATGGTTAACTTTATTTATATGATGCCCTTACAGTTTACAATACTTTATTATTGTGTTTCAGTGCAGTGGATTTGTATAATAATGCTATCTATAAATCTACTAATAAATGCTATTAAAACTGTGTTACTGCTATGGATATTTGGCATACAGGATATAAATTGTTTTTACCCGACGATTTACTTTTACCTTCTTGAAATCAAAATGTAAAAAAAGTTAATAGATATATAGATACATAGTATTTACAATATCTATTATAACATCTATTATTGTAAGCTATGAATTAAACAATGAACTTATCCATAAAACAATAAAACACTTACAAATTTATGACAGTCAAAACATGCTTCGACTTACATGTTACAAAAGATGTTCGTGAATTATTGTTCCATTAAGTGTTATTAGATTTTTAAATTGCTGTTAGTCTTAGTTCTCCAACAGTTATGGAATCACAAGTTTTTGATAGGAAAAAATTTGCAGCCTTGACAAGACGCAAAAGGAAATAAATTCTTAAAGATAAAAGATCGAAAAGGAACAAAGTTGATGAGAAAAAAATGAACTATAACTTATCTTTTAATAGCATCAATCCTCCATCAAGAATTCATGCCAGAACACCTGTAATACAGTGGGAGAATTGACTTTTGGTTTTGCATTTAATCGCAAATGTTGCGGATAACAAGAGTCGTCACCGACTTTTCTTTTATCCTATAAAGGAAATGGTGAAAAGAACAGAAAAGACTTTGAGAATTTTCTGAGTAAGGGGGTAGGTTATGAAAAGCGAAGGTGTTATAATCCTTTTCATCCGTAGTTATCTACGAACTCGTAATCGCTAGCTCACTTTGAAAATGCTTTGTATTTGTGTAAGTTTGCAAACATTTTTTGAAAATGCCTAAGTGCGACATTTTTGTAATGATTCTCGTATCATTGATAATGTATACAAAATATTTGTTTTGAAAATATTTATAAAAGAGAGTGTTATTTTTGTGAAAAGATGTTTGAAAATGTCAATGTAAGACAATTTGCTTTTATAATAACCCTTGTATCAGTCCTCAAGAGTGTTTATAAAGCGTTTTTGAAAGTAGTTATTTTTTGAAAGTGTGAGGTGTGAAAATTGTTTTAGTTTGTGAGCAAACGATTACGAGCAATCTACCTACTCTGAAATTCTGGTACAATAGACTCATATGTCCGATAAGGATGTCGAGATATCTGATCTGACATAACACACACACAAGATAAAACAGTACTGAAAAGATAAAGAACACACTAAAATTGTTTACCCAGTTCAGTGTACAACAACACCTACTCCGGGGGCTACCAAGCCAAGAATGAAGTCCACTATCAACAGTATCAATTTGCAGACTCTACAACCAACACACCCGTTGACGATCTACACACTTAATCCCTACCCAATGACCCTTCTACCTAGGTCCTCCCTAGATATGAAATATCCCTATCCCACTTCCAATCATAGCAATGATGTCTAGCAATCAACACCTCAGTCACTGCATCAATGACCCTTCACCAAGATTCTGATCACACAAATAGACAGTTTGGAAGACACACTTCTAGGACAATTTAGCTAACTCTCCAAGCCAAACTCCACTGTTTGTTAGCTTTGATCCTAACACATCCTGGAGTTGCTTCAAAGCTTCCTCTAAGAACAATACACCTCTTACCTACAGGCTTCGAGGTGAACATGGTAACCTTCCCACAACCCGGGAGGTTTACCTTGATAAAATCCTAGACTTCTACATCTTGAGCCGTGTATTTTCTAGGTTACAAACTCTTCTATTTATAACCTGTTACCCAACTGGTGTTGGGCCTTCAATCACAGCAAATCAGCTGTAACAAATTGCAGAAACTTCTGCCCCAAGAAAGGTCTTCAATCTTTACTTTCCTAAATAATCTCCTTATTTAGAAAGTCTTCATTCTCCTTGATTTCTGATTGAATTTTCTGAACCTTTAAATATGCGCCACATAGGATGCATAATATTCTCTTGAATATTCTGCCAATATTGAGAACAAACTGAATCTCATTAATCCAGCTCAGCAGGCGCGATGTCAAGACATCTTCTTCGACATGTTATTCCAGTTGTTGAAAAAGTTCAACACAACATGTTCTGACATTGTAATAGGACTTCTTGTTGTACCTGTTTTTCTTATCCTATTCTTCATTGCTGCTATTATTTGTTTTACAAAAATTAAGCCAATTCTAACAATCTCCCCCTTTGGAAAATTTTGACTAAAAACAAATAATCTAAAAACAATTGAAATCTAGGAGATTACAACAACTCATAAGCTACCATACACAATAATAGATCTTCAGTTGAAAATGATGTCTCAACATCTTGTTAGACATCTTCTTTGCAGCAATCTGAAGAACTCAATTACATCAGCACCAACGATCATCAGTTTCAGGATAAAAGGAAGAAAATTCTTGAAGTTTGGTTGATGCACACGAGGAAGAAGACAGTAGAGGACAACTTGTACTCCCCCTCAATGCAGGAACATCTTCTAAACATAGAAGACCAATGGTGGAATAAGAGAGCTTTCAATAACTCCTTAATACCAAATCAACCACACCCCTAATAACTCAGAACACAGGTCACAATTGTGTTCATAACTCAGATCACAGGTCACAAACATATGTCACAGAAATATGATTGATCGAACATCTTATTTTGAACTTTATGAACATTAATAATAACCATCACTCATGGAATCAGTAGAGCTAATTCACCTTTCTCCCCCTTTTAGCTAAAACTTGGCAAAGGAGACCTTCACAATACCAGACCCAAGCACAACTTACCCAAATCCGAATAAAAGCCATAAGTATTATGGACACAAGGAGCTCAGGGGTTACAAAGAAACGAAAAACTCTCTATAAATAACTGGTATTTTTACTTGGAAAATAACGATCCTAGATTGTAGCACCAATCTTGGTCAAAAGGAAACGATATTTGAGGAGAAAACTTCAAGTATCAATATGCACCGTCCATAATGGTTTTGAATGCTATAACTATTTCCTGTACATGCATAGTCATACAAATTTTTCTCCCCCTATTTACAACCACATGTTTGGACACATAGGCCACTCCACCCTATGTTGACCATGCAGGAACATGTCCTATATAATGTCCTGACACTTAGTCATATATTGTCTTCTTATTTCAGTGATCAACACATCTTCTCCCACCAACCAGGGATGCTTCACCAGATTATCCACCTGTTCATAGTGGATTCTAAGTGTTCTTCTTTAACTTAGACTTAGTGACATACACTAATATATCAAAATATCACATTTGTAACACCTCTTCATAATATAGACCCTCAAGGAGTCTTTTTGAAATCTATAGAGAAAAATAAATTCTCCCAGACTTCCCTTTAAACTTGTAAGAGATATGTGAACTTCTGATTTTCACTAAGCTTCTCATAATTAGAAACAACCATGTCTTGTTAAGTTTATCCATAACTTCATAATGTCACAACATGTTGTTTAAACATCATTTTCTCATAGAACCTTTACAAAAGTGAACATTATTCTGGCTTAACAATACCTGTATCATTGCAACAACAATTTACAGATATCCACATGAGTCCCTTTATTATGAATAACTAATGCTCCAACTGAAGATGAAGACTTGTGCACTAGATGAGAAACTTCAGCACTTCCCACATATGCTGAACCTTGACTCCCTCAGTAGAGTCAAACTAGAGTCAGATATTCTCACTCCTTGAGAATACTTCCTGACACTCTGGCTTCTTCACGACACAAGGACACATTTGATCATTGTCTTATCATAACCACACTCTATATTATGACCTTTTGAATAGGCAATATGTCATGCATACTAGGTGTGAAGTCACTCACAAACTCCAAAAGCTTTATTAATATCCAGATCACCAAACTTTTTCTGGAGTGACTTACAGCAAAAATAAAATACCACTTCAAAATACTCTGCTCAGACTTCAGTATCTGCCAGTAACCTTATTCCTTTATATCCACTAATAGTTGTTGATACTAGTGGAGTCTTTAACAAAGTAATCATGCATTCAACAAGCATGCTACTTTAGACAGGATTATACTCTCCATATTCTAATACACATAGTCAGAAGTTCCACTTCTCACAATAATGCTTAATTAAGCATCCAACTTCACATGAACAATCTCAAGCATTAAACAAAACAGCCATCAACAATCATGATGTTAAGACATCATGTGGTATATCAATTCCATAATACAGAACCTAATCAAACTGGTTCTTGATCAATAATTTAAAGGACTCAATTGTGCATAGAGATCCTTTAAGAAGCTCCCATTAGAACACACATCCAGTGCACAGGTTCCTGTGTGCTTTACAGTCTGGTTTGTAATAATGGCTTTGCACACCTTCCAACTCATATTTATCATCTTCAGACCTGCCCAAAAAACTATTGATGACAACAAGGAACAAATCAACACCTTCCTATATTCCTTGTGATCAGCATAAGTCAGTAAAAGAAATCAGATCCATAATCTCTTTGCACTCCAGTGCACCTGCTCCTAATTATCTTTCAAGGGCAATTCTTCTTTGAAACACATATTTCCACTTTTCAGCATTGCCAATAGAATGGAAGGAAATGTTGTCAAGAGGAGCATCAAACACCCATAAGGCTTCTTGCTTGCAGACTACTTCAAAAGGGAGATGTCCTGGACATCATCCTCGACATCATAATCAGAGTCAACATCTTCTAACAACCAGCAGGATAGTCTTCTTTTATCCCATTCACAACTGCAGAGAAAAATAAATTCTCGCAGAACCAGTACATACTCTTGGAGAAGGATGATATACTCTAGCAACTTCTGGCTAGAGTTTTCAGAGACTCATAAGGGCATAAACAACTACATTTTGTAGCAACATGTCTCAGCATGTTATCCAACATCATCCTCTTAGGAGGGCAATAACTCTATACGCTTAAACATCACATGCTCCAAACAAACCAATTAGCCCACTGACTCCTCCTATCATGGACAATCAAAAATTTCATTATGGAGAAAACAAAACACTAAGTACCCACTAGTTCACTGGGAATAACTCCAAGTACAAGGACACCTGATTCATGCCCTTGCACCTCCACACATATTGTCATGACTCTTTGGATGGCTAAGATGTCATGCAACCATAGTCTGAAACCAGCTTCCAATCATTTCTTAGTATGCTCAAAAGCTTTACTAAGATCCAGACTCTCCAACAGAAGGAGTACCCCTTAACCAATGTGCTGATTAAATCCTCCTTATGCACATTACTTGTATTTGTTGACACTAGTAAAATCTTCAAACCAAGATAGTAATTATACATTACTTGAGCATACTTCTCTAAACAAACTCAGAATCTTCTTATTCTAAACCAAAGATAGAACTTCCACTTCTGAATGAGGTGGTAGAATATTTAAGATTCACAGTTCCAAGTCTCTCCCATAGACTATCATCAACAATAATATTACAACATCATTTGGGACATTAACAACTTTACTACAAAACCTATCACCACCCAACGGAGTTATTTCCATACATTCCCTCTACAAATCTCCCAATCTACACAATAGGATCCCAATAGATCTCATCTTCAGTATCTACCACAATCAGAGCATAATTTAAGAGGCATAAGCTCTCAAATATTTTATGAAAGACATGTTCAGAAATCAGATTTGCACTCAATCATCAGACAAACACTCAACTCCCGTCAAGGTATTTGTAGTCAACTTTCATGCACAATCCTAATAAATACTCAGTCTCCCGTCAAAGTACTTATCAGTTAGTCAGATAAGATTACCTTCTCATACTAGGTAGAACTTTAATCTGACATCCTTCCTCTTTACACATGTGATACTTTTTGAATCTTCGACATGACATCCAATCATGGCAGCCAAAATATTCCAGGTTAGGTCAGTGACTTGACCTTAAGCTCAACCCTTGGAGAAAACAGAATATACTAGCTTCTCCTGACTAGAACCACATAGACCTAATAGGGGCATAGACAGCTACACCTAGTAGCCAAAGGTTACAACATGTTGTCTGTAATCTTCACAAGCTTGAATTACACGCAAGCTTCATAACTACTACAACGATAACCATAGATAGGTTCTAAGCCCCCCATATCATGGACAAATAAGGCTTCTGTTGAGGATGAACACTTGGACACCAAGATACTTCACGCACTCACTGAAATAAATCCACACTCTTGTGAAAATATACCAACTCCAGGTCTTCAGACTTTTACAAGGTCATGTATGATACATAACCACACAAATATCCATACCTCTTTGGATAGCCAAGATATCGTGAACACATACTTGGACATCATACAAACACAAGCCCTCAAATAGCTTGTTTTATTCACACCAGGTTGACATACTTGCAACAGAGGAATACCGCCTTCTTCATATTACTTTGCTCTAACAATCACTAGCAATTTCTGGTACTAGTGAAGTCTTCAACATAGTAGTTATGAAGTCACCAAGCATACTACTAAAGACAGGATCAGAATCTGCATCTTCTAATCCATAAAGTCGGAACTCCTTCTTTTGACAACCATGTTGATCCTCAATCTTCCATAATCATAATCCTAAACCTTCCTTTACAAAATGATGTTACAACATCATTTAGGACATCAACATTTCTTCACAGATCCCAACAATTCAGTTCTTGATTTATCAACCAAAGAGATTATTAAGCTTGATAGTCTTTTTAGGAGAAGATCACAAAAGATTAAATCTTCTGCGACTCATTCAGGTTGATACAACCACCTGATTACCATATACTCTCAATAATACCTGAATCATCAGTTCAGATAGTAGGTTTGCATCCATACCTCAGATAAGTACTCAGCTCTTGATAGGGTATTTGTCACCAGAGGAAAAAACTTCCCCACACACACAACTGCAGATGATAATCCCTTTCAGCAGATGTTAGAGCACTTGAACTGACATTCTTATTCTTCATCGTTCAACACAAGAGGATCCTTTCAACATTCCAGACTTGGTCAGAGACGGTCTTCAACTCCATTATGATCAAACATTCCAACTTTGAACTCCACTGGTGAACAAAAATACTCACCTCATGATATACACAACAACTTCCTTTTTAGAGGAAGCACACACCTAGAGATGATGTCCCGACATTAGATACAACATCATCCATTCTTACCATGGCTCTGGGGCTAACCTCTATAGTAACTTATAATCAACTCTTGTGGAGGTTAACACAAGGAAACAAATTGTGATCGGTGGAAATAGAACTGACTGTTTTGAAATGCTGGTTCGCGAAATGTCGCGGTAAGCAAGAGTCGCCACCGTCTTTTATTTTCTCCAACAAGGAAAGGACAAAAGCACAGCAAAATTTATTTTCGAGATGTTTCTCAGGTTCAAGAGGTAGATTATAGAAAGGGAAGGTGTTAGCATCCTTTCTATCTGTGGTTATCCACGGGCTCTTAGATACTTGCTCTTTATGTTTTCAAAATGTTTGTTTGCTTTTCAAAATATGAGTGGGTTTGAAAAAAGTTTCGTTTAAAGATTTCTGAATAACTCTTGTATCAGTCCTCAAGAGTGTTTGAAAAATTGTTTTGAAAGCTTTTTGAAAGTGTCTGTGTGAAAAGTATTTTTTTGATTTGTTTTTGAATAGAGAAAGTATCTATGAGTAGCCTACCTACCTTAAGGAATTAAGCTGTGTAGAAGTCCCTAAGGTAGTGCCATCCCACCATTGAGAGGTAGGTAGCACCACCGTTGGAGGTGTTCGGGTCAATTCGAGTTTAGGGACATTGTGGTCACCGAAGCAACGGTAGGACACCTTAGAAGCTACTCTTATGTCCTTGATCTTTTTTTTAATTCGAGGCAACCGTTTCGAGGCAACTATTCCGAGGCAACTGTTTCAAGGCAACTGGATCATGGACATAAGGACTCACTAAAACGTCCTATACTTGACGACCACGTTTCGAAGGCAACAGGTGAGGCGTACCCTAGAAGTGGTGTGTGTATTTGTGTGTTGTTTTCAGTTTAACATTTATCTTTGATCATGGCATTGTGAGCTACGTTTGTTTTTAATTATCCATACATTCTTTCATGCAATTTAGAATTTTAAGAGTGCGGAAAGTTAAAAGCGGAAAGATAAAAACTATGCTATTACAAGGCGCGGGTCTATACATCGCCAAAATACAAAGACCCGTTTGATAAAAGAATGCGGAAAGTAAATAAATACCTAATTACTATTACATCCAGAAAGCAGTTACATAATATTCGAAAAGAAAATAATGCACGAAAAGAAATTGAACGTCCGAGGATTTTGACCCTTTGCTTGAAATTAAATTAAATTAAAGCTAATTAATATTTAATTAAAAAAGTGTTTTTTATGTTTTTGTAATTATTATGGAAATAAGGAAAATTAAAATCAAGAGAAACCCTAATTCTAAGTTATTTTAATTATTTAAAAAAATATTAAAGTTAACCTAATTTACTAATTAATGTACATGTTTATTTACAAAAATAAATAATAATTATAATAATAATAAATAATGAGGAAAATAATTTAATTAAGAGAAAGATGAAAATGTCAAAAAAAACTAATTCTGCATATTTTATTTATTAAGAAAGATTAAAGTTAAAACCTAAATTAACTAAGTTAATTGTTAGAATTTGTTTACAAAAATATTTTAATGGTGAAATTAATAATAATTAAATATAAAACATTATTTTGGTTTCTGATTTTTTATTATGAAAATTATTTTAGGTGAATTAAATAAAAATAATTAAAGCAAATAAAAGAATTAAAAAGAAATAGAAAAGAAGAGAAAATAAAAAGAAGATGCAAACCAAGGGGGTATCAGGCCCAGAATGGAGGTTTTTTGAAGTAATTTTGGCCCATCAAGACAAGGCCTTATTTGACTTTTCTGATCATGCGTGTGAGGCTTGACTGAGGTACACCCTGGAATTCACGTTATGGCCTTCAGATTGTACCTTGAAGCCACTTGGCAGGCTAGCGTATGAGCGTGTATGGTGGAACGTTGAGAGTACGCTGCATGTGAACACGTTAAAACAAAAATTATGGAATATGTGGGGGGACCTGGGAATCGAACCCAGGTCCCAATGCTTACCAAGCGTGTCTCTTGCCAATTGAGCTGTTGTGCGCGTTTGTATCTATAATAGAAAACAAATGTTATATATAAAAAAACAATATTAATGATATAAAGCAAAAAATTACGCGCCAGATTTGAATGCCCCTGTCACGCCTTGACACGCATGCTTCTTCTTCATCTTTTCCTGCAACTATAAAACAAGTAGCGGGGGTTTTAAACCCCCACTAAGTGGAACCTGTGAAAATAGCGATTACGCCCATGGGTTAAATAAATTGAGCGCGAGTAGTTGGTTGAATCAGGTTTCTTGCAACGAATTCGTCCATGTATGTTTGATGGTCTAATTTTACAGTATATGGAAAGCCCTATTTTGAAGCTTCTGAAACCCTAGGTTTCATCAATGGTGGATTTTGATACAAGCATCTTTAGAACAATTAAACGTTACCAAAAGCTTCAGAAGATCATTAGTAGCATAAATCAATAATCAAAACACATGAATGATGCATAGAAATTAGAAATCGATTATGGAAATGTTTGTGACAAACGTGACTCAGTTCTACCGTTTCTTGGAGTATGGAGGCTTGTTCTTGATTGCAATAGACTCCTAGCAATGTCAGTAATGCAATGGAAAAGGTTTTAAGCCTTGAATCGCCCTGCAAATATGAAATCAGTTTCAAGCTTTTTGTTGAAATTTTGCAATTTGGTTATCAGTTTGTGAGCAGCTTTTCGTGTCTTGTGGAATAAGGTTTCTTTGTGCATATGTATGTGAAGCATTCTAGGTCAAAAACAAGCCCAAAAGTCCATGAATTGATGACTTGAATCTTTGATTGCCAATCATATATTTTCCAATCTTTTTCCATGGAAACTTTGCCAATTATGGAAGATCTTGTCCCCTTGAGATGATGCACGAAATCTTTAGCATATTTGGAATGTATTTGCTGCACAAAAAGATTTGAAAAAGCATTATTTGATATTTTCTCATAATTAAATCTAATTAAATGAATTAATATGAATAAAAATTCAATTAATTAATTAAAAATAGGAAAATAAATCCTTTTAAGCTCAATGGGTCGTGCATGGGATTTGGGTAATGATTCAAGGAATAATTTGAGGCCCATTAGCAATTTTGAAGTGTTTTAGGCAAAGTTGACTTTTGAAAATTCCCAAAAATTTCCCAACTTCTCCAATGCATATCTTGCTCAATTTTGAAGCTATGATCATGTTCTTGGACATTTTGGAAAGGTCTTGAAGTCCTCTAACCAATGCCTTTGGTCCCATGTCATTTTTATTTACCAATCTCAAGTTATGGTCTTTGACTTAAAGTGCCTTTTTGTTGACTTTTGAAAATGACCTATAATGTTGAAATTGATAACTTTTTGTGAGAGAATTTATTGGATTTGAAGTGTGAAGATGAGTTGTAGGAAATGTCATCCTCTTCAAAATTAGCATTGGATGGAATTTTTCTGATAAACCATGAAGAAGTTATGCCTTGGTCAATTTGCAGTTGACTTTTCAGCTGTCCAAAAATAGAAACTTTTGCATCTTGAGACTTTTTGAGCCATGCTTTGAGAATCATGATCAAGAATTGATCAAATGATGTTTGTGCCTTAAAAATAATATGTTGACCAAAATTTTTGACTTTTGACTGTCCAATGACCATTTTGCCCCTACAGTTGACTGTGGAGCAATTAGGGTTTTTGACTGTGCAACTTGATGCTGTGAGTCTTGAAACTTGACATATGGATGCTTGACAATGTATATAGGCATTGGGGACTTGATTGGACCCTTGGAAACCTCAATTTCTTTGCCATAACCAAAACCCTAATTTTGACTGTGTTAGGAGGCAATTGGATTGTGCAATCCTTGAGAAATTTTGAATCATCTGGAGATTGATCTTGGCCAATCTTGAAGAATATGAGAGGGAAAATTTTGGGGTACAACAGTTGCCCCTGTTCAATCTTCTTAGACCTGAGGATGTAGATTGGCTAGCGTGCCTTTCGTGATCCGAAGGTGGAAGATGATTGAACACTAGAGTGCCCAGAAATTTGCACTCACATAGTGAGGTATCAGCAATGTGATGGCGGGAATGGGCTTACAGATGCCATTTGGAGAGATGATGGATAGGGGGATGGGCTTATAGATTCCATCTGGAAGTGTGGCAAAACCTTGTCGGGAATGGGCTTATAGATGCCATTTGGGGACTGTTGATAGGTGGATGTTATAGATGCCATCTGACGGTGGTCTGTTGAATTGTAATTTTTGTAAGTTGAAAGAGGGAACCTGTGTAGGGTTGCCTGATGATGAGCTCGTGTAAAACTGCATCTTGGAAAGAAAGACACCTGTGTAGGGTTGACTGATGATGAGCTCGTGTAAAACTGCATCTTTGAAGGAAGGAAACCTGCGTAGGGTTTACTGATAATGAGTCTGTATAAGACTGCATCTGAAATGGAGAAGGAACCTGTGTAGGGTTACTTTGATGACGAGTCCGTGTAAAACCGCATCTAGAGCTGAGAAGGAAGCCTGTGTAGGGTTTCAGATGACGAGTCCGTGTAAAACTATGTTTGGAGTTTGAGAAGGGAACCTGTGTGGGGTTACTTTGATGATGAGCCCGTGTAAGACTGCATCCTGGAAGAAGTAACACCTGGGTAGGGTTTTTTTTTTGGGGGATAAGTTCGTGTAAAACCTCTGGAGGAACTGGGGTAAGGTTACTTCGGGATAAGTCCACGTAAGACTTCTGGAGGAACCGGGGTAAGGTTACTGCAGGATAAGTTCGTGTAAAACTTCTGGATGAACCGGGGTAAGGTCATCTTGAGATAAGTCCGTGTAAGACTTCTGGAGGAACCGGGGTAAGGTTACTGCAGGATAAGTTCGTGTAAAACTTCTGGATGAACCGGGGTAAGGTCATCTTAAGATAAGTCCGTGTAAGACTTCTGGAGGAACCGGGGTAAGGTTACTGCAGGATAAGTTCGTGTAAAACTTCTGGATGAACCGGGGTAAGGTCATCTTAAGATAAGTCCGTGTAAGACTTCTTCTGAAAGAAAAAGGAACCGGTGTAGGGTTACTTTGGTGATAAGTCCGTGTAAGACTTCTTCTGAAAATTGAGAAGGAACCGGTGTAGGGTTGCCTGATGATGAGTTCGTGTAAAACTACATCTGAGGTTGAGAAGGAACCCTGTGTAGGGTTGCCTATTGATGAGCCCGTGTAAGACTTATTTTGAAAGAAAAGGAACCGGTGTAGGGTTTCCTGAGGATGATCAAGTAGATAATTGTCCTGTTTGGTTTCGGATATTAACCCATGATCAGTCGTCTACAGAATCTTCCTGGCTTGTTACCGGTGTTGATCTGGAACTGTAAAGGTAGATGGTAATCATCTTTTGATTGACTTTTTCCTGAGAAGGCAAAGTATTAGTTGTATGCAATTTCATGATGCATGAGCTGCATGATTTTAAGATGTTCAAAAATAAATGAGGTTTGTGTTGTATGATGCGTATGCATGCTATAATGTATGAAGATGTGATGTTTATGAATGTATTCTCGTCTGGGAAAATAAATCCTTGATGAATGCCGGGAGCTTGTTGAATCCTGGGCTGATGTTGCAAGAATACCGGTAGGAGAAGATGGCTCTGTTGGGGAATGAACTTGGCGAATAGATTACTCTGCGGGGAAAGAACTCTGTGGGGAAAGAGAGGTACTTTGTTGAGGTTGATGATAACTCCGCTGGGAGTATCGTTGTTGAGTTCTGTTGGAAGACTTGATGAACTTCGCTGGGGATAGGAAGACTTCGTCGGGGACGATCTTTCCGTGGCAATTGGCTGAGGATAACCCAGTTATATCCTGGTGGGGAAATAACCTTCTGAATAAAGCCGGGAGGGGCGTTCGTGCTCTGCAGGTGATAAGCTTCCAGAATCTACTGGGGATAAGCTTCAAGACCTGCTGGGGATATGGATTCCACTTTCCTGGGGAAACTTTTGAGATTGCACTGGGAATGGCTCCACTGGATGTCTGGTATACCTCCGGGGAACAATCTTAGATCAAGATTGTCGGGGATGCTTGTTAGGAATGTCTGTATACTCCGTTGGGGAGTGTTGAGATCTTCTAGAGGATAATCCAACTTCCATAAGGCTGACTGTAGGCTAACTCTACTTGGGGAGAGTGTTGACTTGCTGGAGATATTGTGCCTTGTAGGGTTGACGGGAGGCCAACTGCTTGGGAGAGAATTGTTGAATCTTGTCTTACTCGGCGGGGAGTGAAGGTATCGTGGTTATTCTTCAGCCGAACTTACCTTGGTACCTTGGTGGACAGAGCAATTAGATTGCTTAGACAACTCATTATTGCCCCCGTTTCTGATGTGGGAGAAGAAGATACCTTGTGGAGGTGCTTGATAACTGCCGATTGACAAATCTTCTTCTGGTAGGCAAGTGATGAGATGACAGGACATAGTCGTACGCTGTGATCTCTAACTTTTGCCTGGACCGCCCTTTCGGGTTTTCAGTCCACCGGGATACCCATTTTTTGCCCAAGCCGCCTTTTCAGGTTTTCGACTTGTCGGGTGTACAGATTTTTTTATATTCATCCCTTATTTTTGCCCGAACCCTTTTGGTTCGCCGGGAAGCCCTTATTTTTGCCTAGGTGTGTCAACCTAGCGAGTCTTTGATTATGCGTAGTATTTTTCCGACTATGTCCACGCTCTCAAAATGTAGGGAGATGCCCCTGCTGTTGTGTTACCATGCGACCAGAAGATCTTCGTTTGATCGTCCAATGCCCCAAGTTGGTTGGCCTTTTGAGAGATTCTCCGAATCTTGACTTAACTGCTCCAGATAATGGACAATGATCATGCCATGCCCCTGCTTGAAGGTGATTTTGTTCATTAGACATTCATCGTGCGAACTTCTATGCTGTTCAAACAAATAGTCACATGCAAGCAATGCTATATTAAAAATGCAAAGCTTATGTCTGTCTTGAAGTTTTTGAAAATGCAGTTTTTCATAAAAACAAGTGAATTTTTTGTAAACTGTGATGTCAACTCGTTATTTTACCGCAAGCCTTAAGGAGTCAGGATACCTTTGTAACAGTATGCTTTCGAACTAACCCATGCTTCAGCTAGGACTTTCAAGGGTTGTAATGTGGCCTGGTTCACGGTTCAAGAAACAAAAGATAAAGGCTCAAGTTTATTTGTACCCACCCGCTCTTCGTGATGTTCTTCAAACCTAAACTCAGTTGATCGTGCGTCAGACTTTGTTTGAGTCTTTGCTTTGATATTCCGGCGATGGTTCGGATATTGACAATTTGTTTTGAATAGGCAGTCATTTCTTTTTGTTGAGGGTTTGTGTGACCTCTTTATTTTTTTGATTTTGTTATCCCTGTTTTTTGCCTGAACTGTTTCTTTTGTTATTACAGTCAGCGGGATGCCCCCATTTTGTAAGTCTCCTTCATAGGTTTTGACTTGTTGGGCTTTTATTTTGAGAAATGATGACTGCCTGTCTTTATGATCATTCAGAACCATCACTGTCTTTTGTTTTGTAAGGACCTCTTTGGTGTCATTCGTTATGCACTTGGATCAACTGAGAGAACTACCCTGCCCCAGGTTATGATTAAGGGTTTTAATTTTCGAAAAGAAAAACTCCTACTTCTTTGGCTCAAAGGGGTTGACGAGGGATTATCTTCCTTATAACTCCAGTGTTTAGGAATTGAAACAATGCATGTACCTCATCAGCGGGGTCTGTTCAAAAGTATACTGTAGATCGTGGTATCGTTTTCGTCATCCTCCCTCAAGAGGCTTAGAATTATTAATCGAGAGTTGAACATAAAAAATAATAGAAATTTTGAATATAATGAACACAATTACTTTAAAACAGACACGTAGAATGCATTAATGAAATAACCAAGTTTGACATGAAATAAAATGTTTGAACAATCAAAAGAAAATTACAACTTCAACATTCGAATGAACAAAAGTTTTTTCAATCCTAGCCATGCTTTGGCAAGGGAGCAGTGATCACATTGGGAGTCTCAGCAGGCTCGAATTCGATTTCTTTAGCATTGATCATATTCTGGATCTTGTACTTCAGCGCCCAACAATCCTCAGTATCGTGCCCCGGACTATCGGAATGATAAGCACACCTCACATCTGGGTTGTAATTTAGAGACGAGGTCTTGGGATTTGCAGGAGGGTTGATCACCGCAATCAGATTCATTTTCAACATGTGCTGCAATGCCTGTGACAATGGCATGTTGATGTTGGTGAATTGTCTTTTAGGCTCGTCCGGCCTTCGCTGATTTCCCTTTTGTGGTTGGCGGCATGGTGCAGAACCAGAGATCATGACTGCCCCTGCATGTTGGTCACGACGACTCTTTTGACTGTATGCAGCATTAGACTCTTTCTTTCCCATGTAAGGCTTTTTGTGAGTATCAGAAGGTGCGGCCTCTTGAATCTTCCCAGCCTTGATACCAGCTTCAATTCTTTCCCCAGTCAAGATTAAATCTGTAAACCCAGCAGAGGAATTCCCAATCAGATGGTTGAAGAAAGGTCCAGACAGGGTCCCCAAGAACATGTCCACAAGCTCACGGTCAGTTAGAGGTGGTTGCACCCTTCCAGCAAGGTCTCTCCACTTTTGCGCATATTCTTTGAAGCCTTTGCCTGCACCCATAGACATTCCCTGAAGCTGAGTGCGCGTGGGGGCAAGGTCGGCATTGTACTGGTACTGCTTGTAGAATGCAGTGGCCAAGTCCTCCCAGCTGCGGATGTTGGCTCCATTCAGTTAATAGAACCAGTCGAGTTGAGTTCCTGACAGACTATCCTGGAAGAAGTGAATCCACAAATTCTTGTCAGCCGTGTAGGGCTGGATCCTCCTTATGTAAGACCTGAGATGCAGCTTAGGACAGGATGCCCCGTCGTACTTTGCAAAGGCAGGTGCCTTGAATTTGTGCGGGATTACTACCCCAGAAGACAGACCCAAATCTTCGAAGTCCAGGCCGGGCACTTTTTGTATCTCCATAGCACTTAGCCGGTTTTCCAACTATTTATACCTGTCCTCAGCTGGAGGGTACTGTTCATCATTGAACTCTGTCTCGTTGTCGGAGACCACTTGACTAGGAACCTCTCTCTCATGGGGGCTGTCCTTTCCAACAGATGGGGTAGTCTGCTCAACCTCATTTAGTGATCCATTCCCAGATTTGCGTCTCGGGTTGAACAACACCGTTCTCTTCTTCTTCTTCTTCGAGAGCAGAGTCTTCAAATCCTGTTGACCATGGGCTAGACTCTTAATCAACTCCTGGAATTGGGCGTTCTGAGCCTGGAGGGCCTTGATGGATTGCTCAGTAGATGATTCAAGATTCATGACGATTGCTGAAATAAACAGCGAAGCACATTAATCAACCTGAAAAGAAGAGTACCTGTAATGCAATGATAGGTATGATATGCATGCAATGCTTTCAAGGATCTCGCGGGGTAAACAAGAAAAATTGGTTAGAATTTTGTAGCTTGATTGAAGGAACTTCATGTTGTTGAGAGTCCTTCTTCAAGAGTTAAGGCTCACCATATCGAGTGGGTCATAGCCCCTGACAACCTTGGCTAGAGGAAAATAAATCCCCTTTGCCCCTTGCTAGACATGTTGGTTCATCATAACCTGCATCACAAAACCCTTGAGGTCCTTGAAATGGATTAGTCCTTATATAGGATGCATGCAATGGTATGATGGTATGATGTTATGCTATGCGTGGAGTGATGTTAAGTAAACCCTGTTGTGAGTCCAGATTAAGGACTGTAAACAAAACCTGCAGGAAACTCAAGTGTCAGATAACAAGCATGCAAGTAGTCAAGTTTGAAGGCACACAAGTCACACAAGAGATCCCTTAGAGTTTAGGCCATCATGAATTTTGGGGTACTACCCTCTTGAAGTTGGTGGGCTCAAAACCTGTCCTATCAGACGTAACCGGGTTCTAAGGGTCTCAATATCATTGGATTGCTTTCTGTGTTCATCGTTTCGATTTAGCCACTGAACTGGCGACCGAAATATTCCAAGAAAACAACCCTCAATTGAGTGTAGTATCGAGTATCAACCAACCTTGGACTGCACCAAAGTCAGTTATCTCACTACCCTAAGGAGGCCAAGATGGTTCAATTAAGGTTCCTAAGGTCAGTTGATGCTTCACGACACCATGCGGCGGCCCCGTACTCTCCTTGACTTGACTCAAGGGTTACCGGTACTCACCAAAGTGCCACATCAACATAGCAGACTGCTTCAACCGTGTTGGTATACCCCGCACAGTTCCCTCACAGTCTTGTTGCTACTTTCTAAGAAGGTATCCCCAGATCCGGGTTAGGATCTATAGAACTTCCAAAACAGTACCCACAATAATAAAGCAAACAATCCAGACAATTGAAAACACAAGTGATCTTAGTCCTAAGGTACACCTCACTTTTAAAGTATCCCCAGAAGAGTCGCCAGTTCTGTGATCGGTGGAAATAGAACTGACTGTTTTGAAATGCTGGTTCGCAAAATGTCGCGGTAAGCAAGAGTCGCCACCGTCTTTTATTTTCTCCAACAAGGAAAGGACAAAAGCACAACAAAATTCCTTTTCGAGATGTTTCTCGGGTTCGGGAGGTAGATTATAGAAAGGGAAGGTGTTAGCATCCTTTCTATCCGTGGTTATCCACGGGCTCTTAGATACTTGCTCTTTATGTTTTCAAAATGTTTGTTTGCTTTTCAAAATGTGAGTGGGTTTGAAAAAAGTTTCGTTTAAAGATTTCTGAATAACTCTTGTATCAGTCCTCAAGAGTGTTTGAAAAATTGTTTTGAAAGCTTTTTGAAAGTGTCTGTGTGAAAAGTATTTTTTTGATTTGTTTTTTAATAGAGCAAGTATCTATGAGTCACCTACCTACCCTAAGGAATTAAGCTGTGTAGAAGTCCCTAAGGTAGTGCCATCCCACCATTGAGAGGTAGGTAGCACCACCGTTGGAGGTGTTCGGGTCAATTCGAGTTTAGGGACAGTGTGGTCACCGAAGCAACAGTAGAACACCTTAGAAGCTACTCTTATGTCCTTGATCTTTTTTTTAATTCGAGGCAACCGTTTCGAGGCAACTATTCCGAGGCAACTGTTTCAAGGCAACTGGATCATGGACATAAGGACTCACTAAAACGTCCTATACTTGACGACCACGTTTCGAAGGCAACATGTGAGGCGTACCCTAGAAGTGGTGTGTGTATTTGTGTGTTGTTTTCAGTTTAACATTTATCTTTGATCATGGCATTGTGACTACGTTTGTTTTTAATTAGCCATACATTCTTTCATGCAATTTAGAATTTTAAGAGTGCGGAAAGTTAAAAGCGGAAAGATAAAAACTATGCTATTACAAGGCGCGGGTCTATACATCGCCAAAATACAAAGACCCGTTTAATAAAAGAATGCGGAAAGTAAATAAATACCTAATTACTATTACATCCAGAAAGCAGTTACATAATATTCGAAAAGAAAATAATGCACGAAAAGAAACTGAATGTCCGAGGGTTTTGACCCTTTGCTTGAAATTAAATTAAATTAAAGCTAATTAATATTTAATTAAAAAAGTGTTTTTTATGTTTTTGTAATTATTATGGAAATAAGGAAAATTAAAATCAAGAGAAACCCTAATTCTAAGTTATTTTAATTATTTAAGAAAATATTAAAGTTAACCTAATTTACTAATTAATGTACATGTTTATTTACAAAAATAAATAGTAATTATAATAATAATAAATAATGAGGAAAATAATTTAATTAAGAGAAAGATGAAAATGTCAAAAAAAACTAATTCTACATATTTTATTTATTAAGAAAGATTAAAGTTAAAACCTAAATTAACTAAGTTAATTGTTAGAATTTGTTTACAAAAATATTTTAATGGTGAAATTAATAATAATTAAATATAAAACATTATTTTGGTTTCTGATTTTTTATTATGAAAATTATTTTAGGTGAATTAAATAAAAATAATTAAAGCAAATAAAAGAATTAAAAAGAAATAGAAAAGAAGAGAAAATAAAAAGAAGATGCAAACCAAGGGGGTATCAGGCCCAGAATGGAGGTTTTTTGAAGTAATTTTGGCCCATCAAGACAAGGCCTTATTTGACTTTTCTGATCATGCGTGTGAGGCTTGACTGAGGTACACCCTGGAATTCACGTTATGGCCTTCAGATTGTACCTTGAAGCCACTTGGCAGGCTAGCGTATGAGCGTGTATGGTGGAACGTTGAGAGTACGCTACATGTGAACACGTTAAAACAAAAATTATGGAATATGTGGGGGGACCTGGGAATCGAACCCAGGTCCCAATGCTTACCAAGCGTGTCTCTTGCCAATTGAGCTGTTGTGCGCGTTTGTATCTATAATAGAAAACAAATGTTATATATAAAAAAACAATATTAATGATATAAAGCAAAAAATTACGCGCCAGATTTGAATGCCCCTGTCACGCCTTGACACGCATGCTTCTTCTTCATATTTTCCTGCAACTATAAAACAAGTAGCGGGGGTTTTAAACCCCCACTAAGTGGAACCTGTGAAAATAGCGATTACGCCCATGGGTTAAATAAATTGAGCGCGAGTAGTTGGTTGAATCAGGTTTCTTGCAACGAATTCGTCCATGTATGTTTGATGGTCTAATTTTACAGTATATGGAAAGCCCTATTTTGAAGCTTCTGAAACCCTAGGTTTCATCAATGGTGGATTTTGATACAAGCATCTTTAGAACAATTAAACGTTACCAAAAGCTTCAGAAGATCATTAGTAGCATAAATCAATAATCAAAACACATGAATGATGCATAGAAATTAGAAATCGATTATGGAAATGTTTGTGACAAACGTGACTCAGTTCTACCGTTTCTTGGAGTATGGAGGCTTGTTCTTGATTGCAATAGACTCCTAGCAATGTCAGTAATGCAATGGAAAAGGTTTTAAGCCTTGAATCGCCCTGCAAATATGAAATCAGTTTCAAGCTTTTTGTTGAAATTTTTCAATTTGGTTATCAGTTTGTGAGCAGCTTTTTGTGTCTTGTGGAATAGGGTTTCTTTGTGCATATGTATGTGAAGCATTCTAGGTCAAAAACAAGCCCAAAAGTCCATGAATTGATGACTTGAATCTTTGATTGCCAATCATATATTTTCCAATCTTTTTCCATGGAAACTTTGCCAATTATGGAAGATCTTGTCCCCTTGAGATGATGCACGAAATCTTTAGCATATTTGGAATGTATTTGCTGCACAAAAAGATTTGAAAAAGCATTATTTGATATTTTCTCATAATTAAATCTAATTAAATGAATTAATATGAATAAAAATTCAATTAATTAATTAAAAATAGGAAAATAAATCCTTTTAAGCTCAATGGGTCGTGCATGGGCTTTGGGTAATGATTCAAGGAAGAATTTGAGGCCCATTAGCAATTTTGAAGTGTTTTAGGCAAAGTTGACTTTTGAAAATTCCCAAAAATTTCCCAACTTCTCCAATGCATATCTTGCTCAATTTTGAATCTATGATCATGTTCTTGGACATTTTGGAAAGGTCTTGAAGTCCTCTAACCAATGCCTTTAGTCCCATGTCATTTTGATTTACCAATCTCAAGTTATGGTCTTTGACTTAAAGTGCCTTTTTGTTGACTTTTGAAAATGACCTATAATGTTGAAATTGATAACTTTTTGTGAGAGCATTTCTTGGATTTGAAGTGTGAAGATGAGTTTTAGGAAATGTCATACTATTCAAAATGAGCATTGGAT
The DNA here is from genome assembly GCA_948472305.1 of Vicia faba. Taxonomy (NCBI): domain Eukaryota; kingdom Viridiplantae; phylum Streptophyta; class Magnoliopsida; order Fabales; family Fabaceae; genus Vicia; species Vicia faba. Next base: position 1,080,763,948 of record OX451736.1, on the reverse strand, counting down.
GGAATTTTTCTGATAAACCATGAAGAAGTTATGCCTTGGTCAATTTGCAGTTGACTTTTCAACTGTCCAAAAATAGAAACTTTTGCATCTTGAGACTTTTTGAGCCATGCTTTGAGAATCATGATCAAGAATTGATAAAATGATGTTTGTGGCTTCAAAATAAGATGTTGACCAAAATTTTTGACTTTTGACTGTCAAATGACCATTTTGCCCCTGCAGTTGACTGTGGAGCAATTAGGGTTTTTGACTGTGCAACTTGATGCTGTGAGTCTTGAAACTTGACATATGGATGCTTGACAATGTATATAGGCATTGGGGACTTGATTTGACCCTTGGAAACCTCAATTTCTTTGCCATAACCAAAACCCTAATTTTGACCGTGTTAGGAGGCAATTGGACTGTGCAATCCTTGAGAAATTTTGAATCATCTGGAGATTGATCTTGGCCAATCTTGAAGAATATGGGAGGGAAAATTTTGGGGTACAACACAAACCAACAACAACTGATCAATCTTCAGGATCAAACTATCAACATATGCATGGGATTGTATGATCCACATCTCAATAAGCTTTTCTTTAGGCCTCATGTCTGACATTGAGATGATGGATGCCCTTGTCTGTACCCACAGAGGAAATTCCCTCTATTAGGTCTTTGGAACAGATTCTGCTAGGCTTGACACTAAAAAATACAGACTTTTCAAAAGCATATGTTTCCCTTGATTCTTCAAAAACAATGCCCTTCAAAATTTAACATCTTCAAAGATATCACGAAATTCTGTCTGACATCATATCAACATTTGACATGGGGATCTTTTTCAACAACTTCTGAGGGTATACAAAGAGAATCACCAATTCTTTTCCTCATAAAACATTGTGGTTGGATCACAATACTCATAATATGTTCTATGTTCACAAATAGGATTCCATGAATCTGGTTCCTTTGATCAGAAGGATCTTCCAAATACGAGCTCATCTTATATGCATAAAGGGTCTGGTGGAGATTCCTTTATGAGTTCTTCTCAAGAGCATGGAGCTCAACCACTATACTCCCATAAGCCTTGGTCAGAAATCAACTTGCATAAACTATATGCCTCCTCATCCAGATTAGGAGTAGGTTCAAAACAAAAGTATTCATAACATTTTTGTTCAGCACCCAAAGCATTTGTTCTTCAATTGGTAGTTGTATGCCTGCTGAAATAATGTTCTAACATCCCATAGAACATCAGTTCCTACACCATCCTTGACAGTCTTCAAGGTCAATATGCAGATGTATATGAGCATCATTGATCAATCAACCTTATTGATAAATGTATTTATGAGTGGACTTGAGGAAAATCTCAAGTATCTTTGACACTTTTAATACGGTTGAAAATGTCAGCATATATTTTGTTGAGGGTTACAACCCTAATATCCTTTCCATACTTTCAGGGTTATATCAAAAAACATGCAACAGAATATAACGAACTCCTCAACAATATTCAGACACAATGCTTAAACCACTATCCAAGTACAAGCATGGTAACCTAGGATTGAATAAATAAACCCTACATACAACAGCTTCCCACTAAGCTGCATGCCTGATGGTAATAGCCACGAACAATACCTGTCACATATAACCAATGATCCTTGCCAAGAGATCATCCATACAATAATATGAATTGTCCAAATTCATACCTCTTTTCAGAAAATACTTTCTTCCTAGCCCATGACCAGAAAGTACCTTCCCAGGATCTCACCCAGAGCAGAATAAGATGCCTGCTCTGATACCAATTGAAATTCTGGTACAACAGACTCATATGTCCTATAAGGATATCAAGACATCTGATATGGCATAACACACAAGCAAGATAAAACAGTACTGAAAAGATAAAGAACACACCAGAATTGTTTACCCAGTTCAATGTACAACAACACCTACTTTGGGGGCTACCAAGCCAAGAATGAAGTCCACTATCAGCAGTATCAATTTGCAGACCCCACAACCAACACACCCGTTGACGATATACACACTTAATCACTACCCAATGAACCTTCTACCTAGGTCCTCCCTAGATATGGAATATCCCCATCCCACTTCCAATCATAGCAATGATGTCTAGCAGTCAACACCTCAGTCATTGCATCGACGACCCTTCACCAAGATTCTGATCACACAGATAGACAGTTTGGAAGACACACTTCCAGGACAATCTAGCTAAGTCTCCAAGCCAAACTCCCCTGTTTGTTAGCTTTGATCCTAACACATCCTGGAGTTGCTCCAAAGCTTCCTCCAAGAACAATAGATCTCTTACCTACAGGCTTCGAGGTGAACATGGTAACCTTCTCACAACCCGAGAGGTTTACCTTGACAAAACCTTAGAATTCTACATCTTGAGCCGTGTATTTTCTAGGTTACAAACCCTTCTATTTATAACCTTTTACCTAACTGGTTTTAGGATTTCAATCACAGCAAATAAGCTGTAAAAATTTGCAGAAACTTCTGCCCCAAGAAAGGTCTTCAATCTTTACTTTCCTAAATAATCTCCTTATTTAGAAAGTCTTCATTCTCCTTGATTTCTGATTGAATTTTCTGGACCTTTAAATATGTGCCACATAGGATGCATAATATTCTCCTGAATATTCTGCCAATATTGAGAACAAACTGAATCTCATTAATACAGCTCAGCAGGTGCGATGTCAAGACATCTTCTTCGACATGTTCTTCCAGTTATTGAAAAAGTTTAACACAACATGTTCTGACATTGTTATAGGACTTCTTGTTGTACCTTTTCTTATTATCCTATTCTTCATTGCTTATATTATTTATAAAAAAAAATTAAGCCACTCCTAACATAATCAAAAAGTCTTTGTTCTTTTCCTCCTCCTTTAGATAGTGCTACCCTACTATTAGTTAGTAGGAACCCCTATCATTGGATGTGAGGGACAGGCGTGGGTCATCGTACAGTCATAGAAGGAAACTTGTAAGGATGCTTTATCAATTGTCGTAAGGGACTAAGATCGTTTACCGAAGGCATCATCGAAGGATCATTGAGGGACTACGATCTTTTAACCGAGGGTCTTTGCTAAAACATCTCACGTTCGAGGGACATGACTGTTTAAATCCGAGGCAACAAGTGATGGTCACCCTAGAGGTGCGTGTGTGCAAAGTGTTTTGACTTCAAGTATTTATCTTTGAGATTAGGTTTTCTAATGATTGATTTTAATCTTGCCATAAAAACCCGAATTACTAACAATAATAAGAAAAGCAGTAAATTGTAGAAATTAAATATCCTACGCTATTACAATGCTTCGGGAGTGGGGATACAAATTTATGAATGGGGATGAAATGTAAAGGAGTCCTAATTAAAGCTATTACATACTTTGAGCAATTACAATATTGGAAAATATTAATGCTAAAGTAAAGTGCACGAATGTGGTGAAAAGGACAAAATGTTTAAGAAAACCCTAAAATATTTCTAAGCATTTAAAAAATATTTTGTTATTTTTGTTTAGAAAAATTATATGAAATGTGAAATAAAAATTAGACCTAATTTCTAATTAATTTACAATTTAATTATTTAAAATAAAACAAAGTGTGATTAAAATGAAAAAAAAATTATTCATAAAAATTTAATTAATCAGAAAAAAACCTAATTCTAATTGGTTTTAAATTTAGAAAAGAATTTGATTTTTAAAAACCCTAAAGAAACTAGATTAATTATTTCAATTAATTTACTTACAAAAGAAAAAAATATTAATTTAATTGATTTAATAATTAAAAAAAGAATTAAGTTAATTTGATTTAGTTAAAAAAGGGTAATTATATTTAAAAAAGAAATTAAAAAAAAAAAAGATGGGCCTGAGTGTAAAAGCATTTGGAGGGGTGCTGAAAAGCAAAAGATAAAAGGCCCAAATCAGGGAGGCCCAGGCGCCTGTATGATCCAGTGGGGGTGACCTTCAGGAGATGCACCATGGTTCTGGCTGTCTAGAGCGCTGGATCTATGATCTTGAGATCTGATGGTCAATATGTGATGTATACCATGTGCGTTATTGCCTTGTTTGTATTAAATCTGCAAGAATTAAATGTGTGGAAAATAAAAGGGGTACCGCTGAGGCTCGAACCCAGGTCGCTAAGGCCAAAGTGACATGAAATGCACGCTACTTGCCACTGGGGTGGCTGTTACATCCAGTAATAAAACATGTTGCAATAAATATAAAGTAAACTTGTTTTCAAAATTGGACTATATCTTCTTCCTCGTGCGCGTTTACAATAACAACAATTTCAAATTTTGTAAAATCTTCATTTCTCAACCAAATTGAAAGATGTAAACATCAAAATTGCTTGAATTTTAACGATGAATCCAACCATATAACTGTTCACCGTGTTTTCTGGTAAACAACCGCTGATCTTCCAAAAAGGGTAACTTTTTGGTTACTCGCAGGATCGATCAGTTTGATCCTAGGACATATGCTAATTTTTGATGTTGTTTGGACATGAATGCTAATGTAAGTGAAGAAAGCACGTTCGACCGGGAAAGGGATGAGTTTGAGTGCAGAAAGTAAATAGAAAAAAGGGGTTGAGGAGAGTTTAGGCGCAGGAATCTGGGTAAAAGTGCAGATAAATTGCAAACAAGATAAAAAAGGCAAGAAATGTAAAGAGAGAAATAAAAGACTTTGATTGTAAAATGTGGTGTTTCAAACGTACATTTTCAGTATTCTTTCTCACACAGCGGGTACTTGAATAGTATTGAATAATTTCTACGATCAGTTGAACACACAGAAATCTACATAAACTTCCTATATTTATACTAAAACTAGGTAACCGTCGAGGAGTTGCCTTGATCTAGGATGAAGACAAGTGTCTTCTGCACGCACTTCGACCCCTCTCTTCACTCCACATTGCTTTCCTCAACTGCCAAGCGAACTGCTTTTCCCTCCTTTCTTCAGATTCAAAATCTTCTGTTGCATATACGAAGTTTCCTTCTAGTCGAAGACCCTAGAACCCTTTCGGTCGAAGGACGCGAGAACCTCTTGGTCGAAGATTCATTTTAACTTAGAATTTCTCTAAGTACTTTTCTACTCTATCGAAGCCTTTCCAACTTAGACTTGTTCAATCTATTTTTGGCCCATAAGACTAACTTGTTGTAGGTGTCGAATTTAGGAGCTAACAAATTGCCCCCCAAGAATATCAGTTTCGACGTAAGGAGAGATGATAATTTTTTGAGATTCTCATTTGACACTTGTCTTCTCTTTGACCACATAAATCACTTGTGTGCTTGTCGCCTTCTACCAACCACTGCTGGTATTCAGAGTCATCATTACGCTTTTCCCAACACGTCGCTGTCAATCAGCCGTTACCATGCTACCATGATGGCCATTATCCCTACAACCTAGGAAAGTATGGAAAACATTTTCATTACTCGTATGGTAACTGCTTCGACGCTCGCCATGTGCCCCACTAACTCAGCATTAAATGGTCTTGAGGAAAAACACTCTTTCTTAAACACTATAAATAGACGAATCCTCTTTTGGAAATTCTTTTACAACTCCTAGTATTCTTAACTTCGTTGCAAAAACAAGTCTTAGAAACTTCATTCTTCTTCGTTCTTTCACTACTTTCAACCATGGCTTTCCTTTCCAATGCACCCAAGAACTCTAAAACTAAGAACGTTTCTGATCTATAAAGACAAACAAAGGTTTTTTCCACTAACCCTGTACCTGTTTCAACTGGGGAACAAAGGGTCGTATCTGAACCCATGGCCAAAGAATGGCGTGAGGCTTATGACTCCCAGTTGCTCATCCCTGTTAGGTATTCTGGGAAGATGTATGCTATGCCTGGGCCATTGTCTACATGTTTCGAGAACCCAAAACAAAATAACAACTTCTTCCCAACTGACCCTAGGCTCAAGCCTATAGGTTGTGCGAAGAAACCCAGGAATGATCTTGAAAATACAACCCCTGCCAACCAGCAACATTCTCAAATGAAGGAAGATATCAACCTTCAGTTCATGAAAAATGGAAATAGGATCTTTCGATCTTGCCATAGTCTTACTTCAGAATACTCAGAATGGATGAGCAAGATGGAAAAAGTACAAGCCTAAATCTGGAAAGATATGTGGATCTATGACTTGATCATGCTGTTGAAGAATGGGTTAACTTATTTCCCTCTCATGCTGGTGTCTTCATTGTATTTTTGGGACAACACACATTTTACCTTCCATTTGCCTTGTGGAATGGTAACTCCAACTCTCTTTGATATAGCCTCCATTACTGGTCTTCGACCAACGGGTGACTACTTCGACCCTGAGGATCTGTCTGAAGATCCTATCGGGTTTTCGGCCACGAAGCCCACGTATACCATATTCATCAATCATTTCCACGACAAATCGAGTACCACTGTATCTGAAGTGGAACACATAGCTTTTCTGGCTTTGTGGTTATCTCATTTTGTTTTTTGCACCAAGTCACTTCAAGTTACTAAGAAAATGCTTACTCTTGCAACACAACTTCACCATGGCTATCCTCTTTGTCATGCTGAGTTGATTCTAGCCAACCTGTATGAACCAATTCTTGTTACTAGCCATGTGGTAGCTACACCCTAAATCTAGATACCATACTTTAGCTTGATCATCTCTAGATTGAGTGTTGGCCATTAGCAACACATCATTAGAGTCACTTCCTCCTGCATAAGAAAATTGACCATTTTCCTTATATTTTTCCCTCAACTCCTTGCTTAGATATCAGTATCTTGCATAATGGAGAAGTCTTTGATAATCATAGCACTGCATTTCCTTCATGTCAATATTCTCCCTCAAATTCTTGTTGAACATTACTTTCTTGATTAAATCATTGTGATTCTTTGAATTCTTTCCTGAATTCTCAGCACTAGTAAGATTCTTTCTCTACTTTTCTTTTCCTTTTCTAGCTTTCTTGATGAACTTTTCTTGCAGCGCCAGTTTAACTGCCTTTTCTCTTTGAGCTTCTTTGCTTCAATCTCATCTCATGGAACTCTAATGAAGATTGAAGTTCTTCTAACTTCATCTCACCTAGGTTATTGGACTCTTCTATCGAAATCATAATGTAATCAAAGCTTTTAGTTAAAGGTATAAACACTTTCTCGATTTTTTACAAATTATTGATTGATTCAGCTCACATCTTCACCTGGTTTATTAGCAGCACCACTCGTGAGAAAAATTCTACGATTGACTCATTTTCTTTCATTTGAGTCATCTCAAATTGCATTCTCAAGGTATGCAATTTTACTCTCTTCATCTTCTCATATCCACCATACAACTTCTTCAACTTATCCCATGCTTCTTTGGTCGTTTATTCTTCGACGATCTTCTAAAAAACATCCAGATACACACACACACTGAAGAATCAATAAGAGAGTTTTCATGTCTTTCTTACTTTGTTCCTTGTATGTATACTTTTGAGCATCATTTGCATCATAACCGATTAAAAAAGTGTCTTAATCGATTAGAGAGTGATTTTTACCTCCTAATTAATTAGCCTTTATTTTAAAAATTAATGAAATTTAAAAAAAAATATTTAAGTGTGTACGTGTGCATTATTTTAGTATTTTGAGATCCTCACATTTAAGAGAATTTCTTACCCCACCCCATATGAAGAATGGGCACCTTATACAATTCCAAAATTGCTCATCGGAAAATTGGAAATGCATTTCCGATTCGCACCATATTTTGCACAAAACAGGTCAAATGTGATTTCACCCTTCAAAATACAAAAAACGGTATCAGAGATATACTTTCGGTTCTAAATCGGAATTCTATTTCCGGGTCTATTAGCGGGAAGGTTGAATTTTGTTGCCATCTTGATATTTTATATATAACTAGAAGTATAATTCCAGATGAAATCACATTAATCGGTTCTATTATGCCGTTTACCTGAAATTCATTTCAACCCCTATAATCTACATTAATTTGTTCTTTTCTGTAGAAAAAGGTTACGTATAAACCAGATGTATACTTCCGGTTGTTAGTTGAACAGAACTGGAAGTTAAATTCCGGTTTCTGTCTGTGTTTATTTTGACAACAACCTGTCAATGTGACATGTTAATAAGTTTTTTGTTTTATCTAACATTAAGTATGGTGTACCCCGATAACATTCTCAAATCTAATGTGTCTCAAGTTGTTTCGTCTCTCGTAGTTTCTCCTCTTGTGATTAAGGTGGTAGATGTTCGTGAGCAATTTGAAACTGTAGAAGAATTTAAATTACGTGAAGACATGGTGTAGTGGATTCGTATAGAGGCTACGAAACTAGGATTTGGTGTTGTGATTGGAAGGTCCGATAATGGTACGGATAAAATAAATGCATATGTGATTTTGACATGCGAAAGAAGTGGGAACTACATACGCCGTATCCAAAATTTGAAACGCGACGACACCGGTTCAAGAAAATGTGAATGTCCATTTAGGTTGCATGGTTATCTTATGGCAAATAAGAAATGGAAATTTAATGTGTTATGCGGTTTACACAATCATGATTTAAGTCAAAAGTTAGCCAGTCATTCAATTGCATGTCATCTCCTTTCGGATGAGAAGACATGTGTTTCTGATATGACTTTGAATTTGGTACCGCCAAAAAACATACTTACAACCTTGAAGCGCAAAAGACCCGAGAGAACATCAAATATCAAACAAGTTTACAATAAGCGCCATCAAACCAAAATAGCGCTTAGGGAGGATCAAACTGAGATCAACACCTCTTGAAACTTCTAGATGAAAACAATTATGTTTGTAGGCACCGAGAAGGTGGTGATGGGGTAACATTAAGAGATATTTATTGGACTCATCCCGATTCTGTTAAATTGTTCAATACGTTTCCCACCGTGCTCATAATTGATTCAACGTATAAGACCAACAAGTATAGGCTTTCATTGTTGGAAATTGTTGGTGTTACGTCGACTGAGAAGACGTATTCTGTTGGTTTTGCATTTCAAGAGTGCAAAAAAGAGGACAAATTTTCATGGGCTTTAGAGGTTTGTAGATCAATGTTGAAGGATCAAAAAGATATGCCGAAAGTCATTATTACCGATCGAGATACAACATTAATGAATTTGGTTGCAATTGTATTTCCCACTTCTTACGCATTACTTTGTAGGTACCATATTACTAAAAATGTGATAAGTCGGGTTAAACCCGAGGTGGGGACAAAACAGGTTGCAGGTGAATGTAGAAAATTGGACAAGGCGGGCGTCATTGTGGAGAAAATTATGGATGCATGGAATGTTATAATAAATGCATCTATATAAGAGCTATACGATGATGTTGTTTTACAATTCAGGAATGTTTGCATGAAATATCCCGATCTATTGAAATATGTTGAAAGCACAATTCTTGATCAGGTTAAGAAGAAGGTTGTTTGTGCCTGTACCGATCAGGTTATGCACATCGATAATACAACAACAAATCGAGTCGAGTCTGCATATACATGTCTAAAGAATTGGCTGGGAAATAACAAGGGTGATTTGATTACGGGTTGAGAATCTGTGAACCAGATGCTACTAAACCAGCATAACGAGATACCGATAACATTTGGTCGTAGTATCACGGTGTTGGAACACAGGCTCAAAGACAACACACTATATTCTCAGTTGGTTGGTAACATATCTCGGGCAGCTCTTAATTATATTTTTTACGAGGCCAAACGAGCTTCTAATGTATGTTCTAACAGCTCAAAGTGTGGTTGCACAATTGTGAAAACATATGATCTCCCTTGTGCTTATGTCATGTCTAAGAAGATGAAAGTTAATAGCCTGATACGTATGGACGAGGTCTCAGGTCATTGGAAGAGACTAAGTTTTGACGATGACGGTTAAATGAAAACCGATAAATCAAATATCTCCATCTTGACCGAATGAGAAGTGATACAAGAAAGATTTTTGAAAGCTGATGACGCCACCAAACTCCACATCAAAGAATAATTGAGGAAGATTGTGTTCCTGAAGACCACAGACTTGAAACCACCATCCCAACCGATAAAAACTAAAAGGGCACATAAGAAGGTGAAACCGACACCGGGCAACAGTTCAACTACGAGGAGTCCTTCATATTTTGAACACATTGATAAAAAATTTCCCGATTCACCTACACCGAAATATTAGAAAAGTGCTTTCAAAGGAGCCCGTATTAGCAAACTACCTCCTACACCGACTCTAACCAAAATAACATTCATCGATCACATGTTGATTTTTATGCACAAGTACATTAAACGAATCTTCAATGTCAGGGGTGACGATAACTCTGGTTTTTGAGCTGTTTTTGGTTTGCTTGGAAGAGGGGAAGAGTATTACAATATTGTCCGAGATACCCTGATCAGGGAGTTGACAGGTAATAAAGAATTATACACACGTGTGCTAGAGAGTAAAGAGAAGGTTGAGGAAATATATCATGCACTTGTACCTCCCAAGGTTGGAGTTGCGCCAGAGGATAAATGTATGTGCTTCCCTGAAATGGGTCATCTCATAGAAAGTGCATATAAGAGGGTGTGTATTAATCTTACAAGATATGGTTTTTCAGAGACTTATTTCCCTCTGTGCACGGCTCCAACACCAAATTCCAATGATCGTATCATATGTGTTGGGTGGGTTTCAAATCCGCGATATTTTGTTCAAGTGTATTTGAAACCGAGATGCCCTATGCCACCTACATCACCGGAGTGGGCGCTTCATTTCACAGTTCCATCCGAGAGCTGGCTGGACCAATTCATTAAAAGGATGCAAGAATACAACAAGTTGAACCAAATTGAAATAGAAAAATAGGGAAGAGTCAAAAGGGGTTCCACCGGTGGATTTATCCGGTGATACTTTTTCGGCTCATTCAAGTAGTTAGGTATCATTTTATTGTTAACGTCATTTTGTTCATGTATTATGATGTGGAAATATAGTCATTTTTATAGTTTGACCAAAAATACAATGTTTGAATACAAGAGGCTTTTTTATTAGAGTTGTTGTTTCTGTTCTGTTTTTAGTTTTTTACTCCCAGGGCCTTAACCGGTAATATAATTCCGGTTCCATTTAATAAAAAACCAGAAATTAATTGTCTATTCTATCACTGACACAGAGATATGATTTGTATGGTTCATGTTTACTTTCAACTACTATAAAAAACCTCACTTCTTATATTTTTTCATACCATAACACCAAAAACCAGAAATTGACATGAAATTAAACATCAAATGGCATGTTGGAGTTGACACTTTACCGGCGCTACACCATCTCGCGAAGTTCACCGTGTACACCCCTATTGAAGATGTGTGCGAAATATTGCAGGAACTTATACCTTATAGTGAGAATCGGAAAGTTGTGAAGATCGAGTACCGCTCACCATCTGTTGACAAATATGAGAAGCTTGTGTTCATCAATCGTAAGCTGAAGAACGAAGATGATCTACAGGTTATGTGGAATACTTTTACCAGTTTTGAGGAGAAAGTTCTGATCGAGCTAGATACGACTATAACAAGATCGGTCAATGATATTATCATAATGTTGCAACGTCCACCTAGACGTTGATTTGTAATGTTTGATTTATGTTTATTTTGCAACTCCTAAATGTATTTGCTATGTTTATGTTATGAATTGTATTGTGAGATTATGATGCAATTCAATAATATTTTCTGATTTCTATAAAGAATAAAACCGGAAATATCCACCCGATTCCAAACCGAAATTAAATCCGATTTCTATGTATACTTTATTAGACTTAGACGCATATTAAAAATATATTTTTAATTTTGAAAACTATTTATAAATTTTTTCGTAATACATAAGAAAATCATGAAATAAATTAAGAAATCACCACATTTAATATTACAACCTAATAATTCTAAACAAATAAGAGAAACTAAAACCAAACAAATAAAAAAAAACGGAACCACATAATCACGGACAAGCTTATAAAAGGCTCCAAGAAAGCTCTAAAATTCTCTTTGATAATACATGATAATTTTACTTGAATTTGTATCCCATTGTATTCATACTTTTATTATATATTAATTTTTTTATCGTAACTTATATATTTATTTTAGCAGTATAAAAAATGTACAGTATTAAAAAAATTGTTTAGTTTTTAAAAAAAACCAACTCAATTCGTTTGTTTCGGTTTTTTTAAAAAAATGATTTTTATAGGGTTATTAAAATTTTGAATAAAAAAATTTGTAACGAAACTTTTTATAAAAATTTCAAATAAAAAATTGATTTAAATAAGTATTCTTAAAATATTATTTTAAATATTTCATTTTTTTTTATTAAAACTCTTTTTGAATATAAAATTTTAAAAAATCACTTAGTTTTAAAATTATTTTAAATAGGCTTTCATAAAAATTATTTTTAAAATATAATTTTTTTTTAAAAATTGTAATTTTGATTATATTAATCTTTAATAATATATATTTATATTATAGGATATCAAAATTAATATATTTAGAAAAAAACGAATATAAAAAAATTTATTATTTTAAAAAGTAATTTTATAAAATCTATTTACAAAAATACGAAAAAAAAATCCATTTTTTAAAGGGTTAATACCTATTTTCACCCCTGACATATGAGGTGTATTTGAAAAACCCCATGCCAAAAAAAAGTTCCTTATATTTTTGTTATTAAAAAAATTATGTCCTTCAGCAGGAATCGAACCATGGATATACTGTTTGCAGTGCTTCTTACAACTAGACCAATACATTTTCTTTATTACATATATGCATCAATAAATATTCATATCATTAACATATTAATTACAATTATCAATAAATTTTCTTAACTAGTTGGTTTAAATAATTTTTAAAAAAATGTTTTACATATTTTATCTTTTTACTGTAACTTTTTTTAAATTTTAAATTTTCAAAAATCACTTAAATTTTCAAAAATCACTTAAATTTAAAAAAATAAGTTAAATTTAAAAAAATCACTTAAATTTTCAAAAATCACTTAAATTTAAAAAAATTACTTAAATTTTCAAAAATCACTTAAATTTAAATCACTTAAATTTAAATCATTTAAATTTAAAATCACTTAAATTTTCAAAAATCACTTAGTTTTGAAAATCACTTAGTTTTGAAAATTTAAGTGATTTTTGAAAATTTAAGTGATTTAAATTTAAGTGATTTTTGAAAATTTAAGTAATTTTTTTAAATTTAAGTGATTTTTGAAAATTTAAGTGATTTTTTTAAATTTAACTTATTTTTTTAAATTTAAGTGATTTTTTTAAATTTAAGTGATTTTTGAAAATTTAAGTGATTTTTGAAAATTTAAGTGATTTTAAATTTAAGTGATTTAAATTTAAGTGATTTTTGAAAATTTAAGTGATTTTTTTAAATTTAAGTGATTTTTGAAAATTTAAGTGATTTTTTTAAATTTAACTTATTTTTTTAAATTTAAGTGATTTTTTTTAAATTTAAGTGATTTTTGAAAATTTAAGTGATTTTTTTAAATTTAAGTGATTTTTGAAAATTTAAAATTTAAAAAAAGTTACAGTAAAAAGATAAAATATGTAAAACATTTTTTTAAAAATTATTTAAACCAACTAGTTAAGAAAATTTATTGATAATTGTAATTAATATGTTAATCATATGAATATTTATTGATGCATATATGTAACAAAGAAAATGCATTGGTCTAGTGGTAAGAAGCCTTCATTGCAAACAGTATGTCCATGATTTGATTCCTACTGAAGGACAAAATTTTTTTAACTTTGAATTAACACTCAATTAATAAAATATTAATATAAATGCCATATGAAATTAAAAATTAAAAATTAATTAAAAATGACAACTAATCAAGCCATGTCATTAAAATAATAATAAAAATATAACAAAAATATAAGCCACATGAGCCTTTTAGATGATGTGGCATCTTCAAGGTAAAAACTGAAACTTTTAAAATTTGTCAAGGTAACAATTGAAACTTTTTTTTTGGCAGGGGAGTTTTTCAAATACACCCCATATGTCAGGGATGAAAATAGGTATTAACCCTTTTTTAAAATTAAAACAAACATACCATATAATCAATCCATATTTTATCTATTTAAATCAAGTTTCTTTAAATAATATTGTAAAACTAAACAATACTAAAATACTGTAAAATACACCGATTATTAATTTATTTTATTGAAGAGAAATGATATAGCTACATCAAATTTGACATAAAGTCTACTTATTTCATTTATTTATTAATTATTTTTATGAAAATTGAAATTTATGTCACACATAAAATAAAGTCTAGAAAATACGTTATAAAACTACGGTGTAATGTTTTCAGTGTCACCATAGCATGTATGTTAATTGAATTCATTTTCTCTCTCAAAAACCGATTCAAATTAAGTAAAACCAAACTCAATGTTACACTTAAGTTTATGATTTGAGACAGTTGGTTCTATAACTCATCCAATAAGAACTCTTCCAACAAAAAATGGGTGCCTTAGAAGTTAAAATAATGAGTAAATTTGATGGAAAATGAAGAATCTTCCAAAGCATGTAGGGAAAAGATCATGTTATGTTATTTGAGTAATTCACATGTGAGATGTTGGCCATACCATAAGGCACTATAGCCAAATGGGTAGATCCAAGTTTCTGATATGCTAATTTTGCACACACACATATATACACTTTTGTAGGTCTTTATTAAAATTTGTGACTTCTATTTGAAAGCTACCACTCAGTTTATAGGTTCATTTATTTGGTCCTGCTACCAGTTGGATTACCTAGCAATTAGTGGTCCAAATTTTATTTTAGGACCATTTTATTCACCCCATCAATAGATTCCAATTGTTGGACCAAAAATAAAATAAATACATCTGGCTTTTTTTTATATGTGCACAAACAATTACTATATTATAATTACTATAATTCAGTTAATAAAATGAAAAACTGACTTTGGAAAAAGAAAGTTATTGGGTGCCACACCAAAGTTGGTTTATGTACACTATCCAATCACTATTATAAGAAATTTTATTTTTTGTGGTACATTTGTTTATAATAGTGATCAGAGGGTGTATGTGAAAGTAAAAAATGGTTTTGTGTTACCATGATTGAGCAGAGCAGGTCATCAACAATGCCACATTGTCCCTGTAACAACTCTCGTTGGCAATACAGACTGGTCACAAATTCTATTGTTAGAGAGGTAGTTAAGCTATAGCCAACTAATGTACTAATTACCACTAAATTATAATTGTTGCATCCAATAACTGCAAATGAAGTCAATTAATGTTAGAGATATGGCCAACTTGCAAATTTGTTAGATGTACACTGCAAATAGTCACTAAATTGTAATTGTTGCATCCAATAACTGCAAATGAAAGTCAATTAATCTTGGTCACAGATTTGTTAATATGTACAACTGAGGTGCACTGATACGCTCCTCAAAGACAAAATTATCATTGGTAATTTTGATTTTGGATGATAATTCATTGAATTTGGTAGCATCTATAACAATTTAGTATATCTATGTTTGCAAGTTGATATTTTATGGAGACATTGATGTGAGGCTTGTAAGTTTTTGTCATCTCTCACAAAGTGGCAGTCTAATTAAATGTGTTTCGTTCGAGAGTGAAGAACATGATTTGAACATAGATAAGTTGCACCAATGTTATCACGTGGTATTCCCAGTGTTGAACACATTTGAACACGCAGTTTCTGAAGTAAGTTGACGAGCCACATAAGATTAGTTGTAGTTGTAGCAACAACACGATATTCAACTTCAATGGACGTACGAACATTTATCCTTCACTTTTTGGAGAACTAAGAGATATAATTGTTTCCAAAGAAGATGATATATGCATACATAGAGGTTCGATCATCTGGATTACCTCCCTAGTCAGTATACGAGTAAGTAGTGAGATTGAAGTTTCTGGATTTCTGTAACAAAACTCCATGGTTGACAATTGTTTTGTTCGGGAACTAGAGTTGTTTGTGTAGGTTCTTGATGCGGTGTTGTAAGCTGCTCTAGTGCGGTTGTGCAGGGTAGACCTACAAGATTAATATTCCAATGCCCAAGTCACTCTATGAATAAAAGGATAGGGTGAATTATGAATAAAATAAACCTTTTTTCTATTGTGGTTTATATACAATATGCGATTATTGAGCCTATGGCCAACCCAAAACAGTTTCCCATAGGGCTTGTCAAGGTGTGATATATATGAAGTCTTTCAAAGAATTGGGTCGAGTACCTTTAACTGAGATATGATATTGAGAAGTGGAAGAAATTTGGGGATAACTGAATTAAATGCTAGTCTAACCATTGAATTAAATGCTAACCCAAGTTCATAGGTTAGGGCGTGACGCTTCTCTGAAGGTGCTCGAATGCACTCAAGTGTCGTTATATTTTGAGATTTAATATTGACCATTGCTTTTTCATCTTTCATTTTCTTTCATTCTAGAGAGTTGATGAACTTCTTTTTGCTCTATTACATAAAGGTTGTCTTGCCCTTTCAAACAATTTATGTCCCCTCTCATAAATAAACCATTACATTTCTTTGCAAACCCTTTCTTCTTCTCCTAAGCTCAGGTGATTTCCGATTTCGCCATCTTTCTCTCTTGTTTAGGTTCATTGTTTCTGGTTCATCCCTATTATCAAGTTCCTCTTACTCTTCGTCGTTCATTTCCTTCACTTCTTACTTAGGTACCGTTTCCAGTCCCCTTTTCTTACATTTGTTGTTTAGCTTTCTTGTATTCACAATAGAAAACATAGAAAACATTCTTGAGAACCTAATGAATGGGCCTATTAGTGGGGACTCTTCATTATCAACCATATATGAGAATTCAAATGTTGATCCCCTAGAAGTTAATGACCTTAATCCCAAACTTATTATACTTAGTGATATATATCTCTAATCTTGAGGGGGTTTGGTAGAGATTGCTGATTGACCCCTCGATACTTCTACTAAAGCATGTATTGACGATTCTTCTAACAAAGGTTCAGAGAGGAACTCCAACAATCTAGATTTAAGGGATGTGGTTACCTGTCTTGCTTCCTCCATCAAGTTATATACGTATCATAATGAAACTATATCAGATCGAGATGAACTAAGAGCTCTCTATTTTGCCACTATGTTTTGGGCGACACATGGTCGAGATTGTAGCGACATAGAACTTATGGATCATCTTACTTTTATCAGTAGTAGTGTAGTTTTTTTTATCGATATTCCTTTTGCATACCTTACTAGGATATTCCTCTTGAACAATTTTAAGATGCTGGCCACCGTGATCTTTGCTAACTGTGATCGGTGGATCTGGAACTGACTGTTTAACGCTGGTTCGCGAAATGTCGCGGAAGTAAGAGTCACCACCGTCTTTTATTTTCTCCAAATGGAAAGGACAAAAGCACAGAAAAATTCCTTATTGAGATTAGTTCTCGGTTCGGGAGGTAGGTTATAGAAAGGGAAGGTGTTAGCACCCTTTCTATCCATGGTTATCCATGGGCTCTTAGATACTTGCTCATTTGTGTTTTCAAAATGTTTGTTTGCTTTTCAACTGTGGGTTTTAAAAAGTTTCTTTGAAAATTTCAGTTCGACTCTTGTATCGGTCCTCAAGAGTGTTTGAAAAATTGCTTTCGAAAGCTTTTTGAAAAGGTGTCGGTGTGAAAAGTATTTTTGAATTTTGTTTTGAAATTAGAGCAAGTATCTAGAGTTGTCTACCTACCCTAAGGAATTCGTCTGTGTAAATGTCTTTTAAAGTAGTGCCATCCCACCATTGAGAGGTAGGTAGCACCACCGTTGGAGGTGTTCGGGTCAATTCGAGGTTCGGGACATGGTGATCACCAGAGCAATGGGAAGACACCTTAGAAGCTACCCTCATGCTAGGTTCCCGGATCATGAGGACTTACTAAGACATCCTCTACTCGACGATCACCTTTCGAGGCAAGGCAACAGTGAGGCGTACCCTAGGGGTGGTGTGTGATTTGTGCGTCAGATTCATTTGCATTTATCTTGTTCATGTCAAAGTGATCTATGCGTTTGTTTTTTTTTATTTTAGGCCATTCATTCTTGCATGCATTTATTTAACAGTTTAAAAATTGCGAGAAAATGTAAAGTTCTAAAGCTATTACAAAGACGCGGGTCCACATCGCCAAAATTCCCAGGACCCGATTTGACAGAAAGTAAATAATTAAAGAAAAGTGCGAAAGATTAAAATGTCCGAGTTTACAAGGCTTTGGGAGAGGTACATAAATATTAAAAGAAAAAGAAATAAATACGCGAATTGAATTAAAACTGGAAACGAGGGCGTTGGACCCTTTTTAATGAAATTAAATTATTTTAAATTAATTAAACTAAAATACAAAAAAGAAATTGTTTTTTTGAGATTTTTTGCATTTATGGTTTTAATGAGAAAGATTAGTTGAAATTTAAATTAAATTAACCCTAGTTCTATAATTTTATTTATTAGAAAAAATATTAAAGTTAAACCTAAATTAACCTAATTAATGAAAGTAATTTAATTTATAAAAAATAATGGTAAATAATTAATTATTGTGAAAGAAAAGAAAAAAAGGATAAAAATACTTAAAAACCCTAATTCTACAAATTTTAAGTTAATTAAGAAAAATATTTGCATTAAACCTAATTTAACAAGCTAAAATTAATTAATAATATTTATTTACAAAATATTAAAATATAATATATTTTTTGTTTTGTCTTTTCTGATTTTTATGTTATTTTGATATTTTTTATGAAAATAAATGAATTGAAGGAATTAATAAAAAGAAATAATTGGAATAAACAAAATAAAGAAAAGAAAGAAAATTCAAACCATGAGGGGTCTGTCCCCAATTGGAGGTTGGTGTTTGGTAATTCAGGCCCATTAAACTCATGGCCTCGTTTGACTCTTGGGCTAGCATACACGTGCGTTGACTGCAGCATATCATGGTCTCTGAATCCTGGCCCTTGGTTGAGTGCAGTGGGACGCGTGGACGGCTTGATGTTGTGGATGCATGATGGACGCTAGCATTGAAACTGCACACAAACGTTAAGAGAAAAATAACATGAAAGGGGTGGGGGACCTGGGATCGAACCCAGGTCCTGTGGTTTACCAATGTACACGTCTACCACTGGAGCTCTTAGTGCGCTTTGTATATATAATAAGAAATAAACAATATAAGGTAAAAACAATGGTTAGTTGAATTTCAGCGCGAAATTTCAAATAACCCAACCATAGCTTGCCACTTCATCATCTTCTCCGTTTTGTTCTTTTTTCCTGAAACAAAAGATGGTTAGCGGGGGTTTTGAACCCCCCCCCCAAAATATGCATTTCCTGATAATAGCGATTAGGCCGTCCGGTCACATAAATTAGGCGCGAGGGTCGTTTCCAAATCGTCCAAGCCTGCTGGTTTCATTCATGGCATTATGGTGTCTCAATTTTACAGTGGTGAGAAACGCCCAAATTAAAAGCTTGGTAACCCTAGATATCTTTAATGGTGAATCCTTCAATGGTGCACGAAAACTTAATCAAACCACACAGTTAGCTTTAGAATTAAACAATGAACATAAATCAAATGTTAAAAATTACTAAAGATGCATGAATCGTGATGCAAGAATGTAAAATTTTTTCTGTACAGGACACCATCATTCTCACGTTTCTTGATGTTAGGGTGGATGGTTTTGATTTGAAAACCTTCCTTGAAGCCTCAGGAAGGTGATGGAACAAGTCTCTTTGCTTGAATCGACCTGTAACCTAGTTTTCAGTTTCCATTTTTTTTGGCAAAAACTCAAGTTTCTCTATGCTTTTCTGGCGCAGCTGGGAGATTATTAGGAGTAAGGTTTACATCCATATATACATGTGAATGATTAGGGTTGAGAAAATTTATCAAAGAATCCTTGAATTGATGATAAGATATTTGATTTTCCATGCATTAGTTTTCAAATCTTTTCATGCATATTTGCTACCAAATCATGACAAATCATATTGATTCTTTCCAAATCTAACCATGCACGAAATATTGAGTGTATATCATGCATAAAAAGATTTAAAAACCTAGGTTTAGTATTTTTCATATATTTTAATTAATTAAATGAATTTCTAGCATTTAAAAATTCAAATAAATAAAATAAAAATGATAAAAAACTTCCCTTTGGGCCAAATGGTCGTGCACATGTTTTGGATGATGGATTGTGGAAGAAAAGGAGGCCCATTAGCATTTTTAGGTCATTTGAAGCAATGTTGACTTTTCAAAATATCCAAAAATTTCCCAACTTCCACAAGGCATAACTTGCTCAATTTATAAGCTTTGCTAATGTTCTTGGACATTTTGGAAAGAACTTTGAGTCCTCTAACCAATGCCTTTGGTTCCATGTAATTTTGATTTACCAATCTCAAGTTATGGCCTTTGACTTAAAGTCCCTTTTTGTTGACTTTTGAAAATGACCTATAATGTTGAAATTGATAACTTTTTGTGAGAGCATTTCTTGGACTTGAAGTGTGAAGAGGAGTTGTAGGAAATGTCTTTCTCTTCAAAATGAGATTTGGATGGAATTTTTCTGATGATCCATGTGGAAGTTATGCCCTGTTCAAGTTACAGTTGACTTTTTCAACTGCCCAAATATGGAAACTTTTGCATCTTGATGATTTTTGAGCCAAGCTTTGAGAATCATGATCAAACATTGATCAAATGATGTTTGTGGCTTCAAAATGAGATATTGACCAAAAATTTGGACTTTTGACTGTCAAATGACCATTTTGCCCCTACAGTTGACTGTAGTGCAATTAGGGTTTTTGACTGTGCAATTTTGTGCTGTAAGTCTTGAAACTTGGTATGAGGATGCTTGACCATGTTTATAGGCATGTGGGACTTGATTGGACCCTTGGAAACTTCATTTTCTTTGTCAGAGCCAAAACCCTAATCTTTGACTTGTTAGGAGGCCCTTGAACTGTGCACCCCTTGGGGAATTTTGAAGCATGCTCTTTGCAAATTTTGAAGAATATGGGAGGGCAAATTTTGGGGTACAACAGTTGCCCCTGTTCAATCTTCTTAGACCTGAGGATGCAGATTGGTTGACGTGCCTTTCGTAATCCGAAGGTGGAAGATGATTGAACACTAGAGTGCCCAGAAATTTGCGCTCACATAGTAGTGTGGTGATGGGAATGGGCTTATAGATGCCATTTGGAGATTGATGGATAGGATGATGGGCTTATAGATGCCATGCTAAGAGATGATGGAAGGTGGATGGGCTTATAGATGCCATCGGGGTGTTGATCGCGCAAGAGATTCCTTAGCGAGAACTTGCGTACCTGCAAAAGAAAAAGATTACCTGACCCGTTACAGGAGCTGGTCTTCAGATTCTTTGTATGGATGTGTCCTGACTGGTTACAGGAGCTGGATCTGGATCTTCAAAGGTGATGAATGAACCAGGGATGGTTACTACCTCAACAGGAACGGTGAGAGAACCTCAGATGATTACTACCTCAACAGGAACGCTGAGAGAATCTTGGACGATTACTACCTCCGCAGTATCGGGGAGAGAACCATATGCGACTACAACCTCAACAGCAATCATTGAGAGAATCTTGGATAACTTCAACCTCAACAGCAATCGTTGGGAGAATCTTGGGATGATTACTACCTCCGCAGTATCGGGGAGAGAACCACAGGCGACTATAACCTCAACAACAATCATTGAGAGAATCTTGGATAACTTCAACTTCAACAGCAATCGTTGAGCGAATCTTGGGATGATTACTACCTCCGCAGGATCGGGGAGGGAACCATGGGCGACTACAACCTCAATAGAAATCATTGAGAGAATCTTGGATAACTTCAACTTCAACAGCAATCGTTGAGCGAATCTTGGGATGATTACTACCTCCGCAGGATCGGGGAGAGAACCATGGGCGACTACAACTTCAATAGCAATCATTGAGAGAATCTTGGGTATCTTCTACTGAGTCTTTATCAGAAAAATCTGTTTGGGGTCGATTTAACTGGACTAGAGAAGGCCTTGGACTGGATAAGAAACAGAAAATCTTAGGGTCGATTAACTGAACCGGTCTAGGTCTTGAAATGTCTTCAACTGGATGAGAAACAGGGAGATCTTAGGGTCGATCTGACTGAACCAGAGAAGGCCTTTGACTGGATAAGAAACAGAGAAATCTTTGGAGTCGATTTAACTGAACCAGACTAGGTCTTGAATATAGCTGAGAACTCAACTGAATCTTTCCTGAAAGGTAAAGGTCAGTCATATGTCATGCATGATATGGATCAAGCAATGATGTTCTCAACATAAATGAGATTTGTAAGATATGATGCGTATATGCATGCTATAATGATGTATGGAAGTGCGATGTTTATGAATGTATGTTTTCATCTAGGAAAGTAAATCCTTGACGGGTGCCGGGAAGTCACTCCTGGGCTGATGTTGAAGAATAGATTTTTTGCCTCCGCTGGGGATGATAGTTGCAAGAATACCGGTAGGAGAAGATAACTCCGTTGGGGATAAACTTGGCGAATGGATTACTCTGTGGGGAGAAAAGTACTCTAACGATCCTGCTGGGAAGCAATACTCTGTGGGGAGAAAGATACTTTGCTGGAATGTTGATGGTAACTTCGCTGGGGATATCATTGTTGTGTTGGAAGTGTTAATAGACTTCGCTGGGGATACGAAGACTTTGCCGAGGACGAACTTTCCGTGGTTTTTGGATGAGGATAACCCAGTTATACCCTGGTAGGGAAATAACTCTTGTAATAAAGCCGGGAGACGCGTTCGTGCTCTGCGAGGATAAGCTTCCAGAATCTACTGGGGATAAGCTTACTGCTTGGGGAAATGATTCCAGCTTTCCTGGGGAACTAGATTGGACTCTCCTGGGGAAGTTTTTGAATTGTATTGGAAGTAACTCCACTGAATGTTTGATATAACACCGGGGAACAATCTTTAGACCAAGATTGCCGGGGATGCTTGTTAAGAATATATATATGCTGCTGGGGAGTGTTGAGATCTGCGGGAGGATACCCAACTTCCTTGAGTTTGATAGTAGCTTTGCTCGGGGAGAGCATACTGCTTGTTGACGCACTCTCTGGGGAATTAGGGTATGCTGGTTATGCTCTTTAGCTGAACTTACCTTGGTACTTTGGAGGACAGAACAATTAGATTGTTTAGACAACTCTTTATTGCCCCTGTTTCAGTGGGAGAGGGAGACCTATGAGGTGCTGATAGTTGTTGATGGACAAACCTTCTTCTGGTAGCCAGGTGACAAGATGATAGGACATAGTCGTACGCTTTGATCCCTAACTTTTGCCTGGACCGCCCTTTCGGGTTTTCGATCCACCGGGATACCCATTTTTGCCCAAGCCGCCTTTTCAGGTTTTCGACTTGCCGGGTGTACAAATTTTTTCATTTCATCCCTTCATTTTGCCCGAACCCTTTTGGTTCGCCGGGAAGCCCTTATTTTTGCCTAGGTGTGTCAACCTAGCGGGTCTTTGATTATGCGTAGTATTTTTTCGACTATGCCCACGCTCTTGGAGTGTAGGGAGTTGCCCCTGTTAGAATTGTTGCCATATTACCAGAAGATGTCTGATCGTGCAAAATTTGTTGCTGGAATGCCCCAGGTGACTCAGGAGGAGATTTGCCCCAGGCTATTTGGCCTTTGAGAGATTCTCCGAATCTTGACTTAACTGCCCCAGATGACGGATCATGATCATGCCATGCCCCTTGATTGGAAGTGCCTTTGTTCACTAGGCTTTCATCGTGCGAATTTCCCTACTGTTCAAACAAATAGTCATATACAAACAATGTTATATCAAAAATGCAAAGCTTATGTCTGTCTTGAAGATTTTGAAAATGCATTCTTTTTCATAAAACAAATGAATGTTTGTAAAACGTGATGTCAACTCCGTATTTACCGTAGGCCTTAAGGAGTCAGGATACCTTTCGTAACAGTATG
This sequence comes from Vicia faba, assembly GCA_948472305.1. Classification (NCBI taxonomy): domain Eukaryota; kingdom Viridiplantae; phylum Streptophyta; class Magnoliopsida; order Fabales; family Fabaceae; genus Vicia; species Vicia faba. Next base: position 1,080,740,090 of record OX451736.1, on the reverse strand, counting down.
CTTTCGAACTAACCCATGCTTCAGCTAGGACTTTTGAGGGTTATAACGTGGCCTGGTTCACGGTTTAAGAAACAAAGGATAAAGGCTCAAATTTTATTTGTACCCACCCGCTCTTCGTGATGTTCTCCAAACCTAAACTCAGTTGATCATACGTTAGACCTTGTTCGAGCCTTTGCTCTGATTTTCCGGTGATGATTCGAATGTTGATAACTTATTTTGAATGGGCCGTCATTCCTTTTTTTTTGTTGAGGGTTTGTAAGACCTCTTTCTTGTCTGATTTTTGTTATCCCTTTCTTTTTTTTTTGCCTGAACTGTTTCCTTTTTTGGAATTACAGTCAGCGAGATACCCTAGTTTTGTAAGTCTCCTTCATAGGTTTTGACTTATTGGGTTTTTAATTTGAGAAGTAATGACTGCCTTTCTTTATTGAATATTCGGAACCATCACTGACTTTCTTTGTTTTGTAAGGACCTCTTTGGTGCCATTTGTTGCGTACTTGGATCACCTGAGAGACTACCCTGCCCCGGGTTATGATTAAGGGTTTTAAATTTCGAAAAGAAAAACTCCTACTTCTTTGGCTCAAAAGGGTTGACGAGGGATTATCTTCCTTATAACTCCAGTGTTTGGGAATTGAAACAATGCTTGTACCTCATCAGCGGGGTCTGTTCAAAAGCATACTGTAATGATTGCGGTATCGTTTTCGTCATCCTCCCTCAAGAGGCTTAGAATTATTAATCGAGCGTTGATCATCAGAAAAAATATGAAAACAATTTGCATATAGTGAATACGAATATATTGCTTCAAAACAGACATATGCGATGCATTAATGAAATAACAATGTTTAACATGAGTAAATGTTTGAACAAAAGAGAATTGCAACTTGAACATTCGAATGAACAAAAATTTCTCAATCCTAGCCATGTTTTGGCAAGGGAGCAGTGATCATGTTGGGAGTCTTGAGTACTTCAAACTGAATCTCTCCAGCGTCGATCATGTCTTGAATCTTGTTTTTGAGAGGCCAGCAGTTGTCCGTAGTATGCCCCGGGCTATCAGAATGGTATGCGCACCTATCGTTGGGATGATAGTTAGGAGCAGAAGTATTTGGATTCCGGAGAGGAGCCCTTAAGGTGATTAGCCCTGCCTTCAACATTTTTTGTAGTGCTTGATCCAGCGACATGTTGATCTTGGTGAACTGCCTTTTAGGCTTGTCTGGTTTGCTCTGATCAGTCCGTTGCTCTGGGCGAGGTCGTTGTTGGACCTGTGAAGTAGTAGCAACTCGGAGAGGTCCAAACCTTTGACTTCTTGGAAGTTGATTAATGACCGGGTCCCTGACTTGGGCTGGTTGCTTCATGCCTTGAGGAAGCTGACTGATCATGGCCCTCAGCTCTCCTTGCTCCTGAGCTAAACCTTGAATGAGGCCCTTTGCCCCAACATCTGGGTTTTCAATGTGTCTACCTCAGCTTGTAGACGTTTCAGCTGTTCGTCCTTGTCATCTTCAGGACTCTTTCTGATCAGATTCCCCATGAGGAGTGTCCTCAACTCTTCCTGCCCCTTGGATAGGCTTAGGAAGATCTCCTTGAACTGAGTCTCTTGAGTGTGAAGGTCCTGGTTATCTGATTGTGAAGCCACTGCTGAAATAAACAGCGAGAAAGGTAAGTGACCTGCAACAAGGGTACTTGTTATGCAATGATGTGTATGACATATATGCAATGTTTTCAAGGATCTCGCAGGGTAAACAAGAATTGTTAGCATTCGGATCCGGTAGCTTGATTGAAAGAACTTCATATTTGTTGAGAGTCTTTCTTCCAAGGGTCAAAGGCTCACCATATCAAGTGGGTCATAGCCCCTGACAACCTTGGCTAGAGGAAAATAAATCCTCTTTGCCCCTTGCTAGATGTTTGATTCACCATGACCTGCATCACAAGCCCTTGAGATCCTTGAAATGGGTTAGGATGTATGCAATGGTATGATGTCATGATGCATGGGGTAATATGGATAAACCCTGTTATGAGCCCTTATTAAGGACTATAAACAAAACCTGTAAGCAAACTCAGTACACTCTGTTATGAGTCCTAATTAAAGACTATAAACAAAACCTGCAAGAAACTTAGTGAGCCCTGTCATGGGTCCCAATTAAGGACTATAACACAACCTGCAAGTAGTTCATGTGTCAGATAAAGCATGCAAGTAGTCAAGTACGAAGGCACACAAGTCACACAAGAGAAAGCCCTTAGAGTTTAGGCCAGCATGGGGTCTAGGTGTTACCCTCTTGAAGTTTGTTGGTTCACACCTGTCCTATCAAAAGTAACCGGGTTCTTAGAGGATCCTAATATCATTGACTACCCTCAATCGGTCATAACTCCAGCATCGCAATCTTTTCTTGTGGCCAGAACCATCACGAGAGTTTAGCCTCAATGGGCGTAACATACTGCTACTGTTCTAATGGCTAAGTTGTGTCATTTAAGGTTCTAAGGTTGTTGGTGCTTAATGACTCCTCAGAAGACCCATATTCTCCTCGTTGCAACACAAGGGATATCGGTACAGACCAAGGCGCCACACCAACGTAGCCACTGCTTCACCCATGTCGGTCTACGCCGGACAGGTCCCTCACATCTTATGCTACCTAAACAGGGTATCCCCAGATCCGGGTTAGGATCTATGTAACTCCCATGCAACCCACAAATTTAAAGCAGACAAGTCAATACAATTGAAAACACAGTTATGAACTAACCCTAAGGTACACCTCACTTTAAAAATAATCCCCAGCAGAGTCGCCAGTTCTGTGATCGGTGGATCTGGAACTGACTGTTTAACGCTGGTTCGCGAAATGTCGCGGAAGCAAGAGTCGCCACCGTCTTTTATTTTCTCCAAATGGAAAGGACAAAAGCACAGAAAAATTCCTTATTGAGATTAGTTCTCGGTTCGGGAGGTAGGTTATAGAAAGGGAAGGTGTTAGAACCCTTTCTATCCATGGTTATCCATGGGCTCTTAGATACTTGCTCATTTGTGTTTTCAAAATGTTTGTTTGCTTTTCAACTGTGGGTTTTAAAAAGTTTCTTTGAAAATTTCAGTTCGACTCTTGTATCGGTCCTCAAGAGTGTTTGAAAAATTGCTTTCGAAAGCTTTTTGAAAAGGTGTCGGTGTGAAAAGTATTTTTGAATTTTGTTTTGAAATTAGAGCAAGTATCTAGAGTTGTCTACCTACCCTAAGGAATTCGTCTGTGTAAATGTCCTTTAAAGTAGTGCCATCCCACCATTGAGAGGTAGGTAGCACCACCGTTGGAGGTGTTCGGGTCAATTCGAGGTTCGGGACATGGTGATCACCAGAGCAATGGGAAGACACCTTAGAAGCTACCCTCATGCCAGGTTCCCGGATCATGAGGACTTACTAAGACATCCTCTACTCGACGATCACCTTTCGAGGCAAGGCAACAGTGAGGCGTACCCTAGGGGTGGTGTGTGATTTGTGCGTCAGATTCATTTGCATTTATCTTGTTCATGTCAAAGTGATCTATGCGTTTGTTTTTTTTATTTTAGGCCATTCATTCTTGCATGCATTTATTTAACAGTTTAAAAATTGCGAGAAAATGTAAAGTTCTAAAGCTATTACAAAGGCGCGGGTCCACATCGCCAAAATTCCCAGGACCCGATTTGACAGAAAGTAAATAATTAAAGAAAAGTGCGAAAGATTAAAATGTCCGAGTTTACAAGGCTTTGGGAGAGGTACATAAATATTAAAAGAAAAAGAAATAAATACGCGAATTGAATTAAAACTGGAAACGAGGGCGTTGGACCCTTTTTAATGAAATTAAATTATTTTAAATTAATTAAACTAAAATACAAAAAAGAAATTGTTTTTTTGAGATTTTTTGCATTTATGGTTTTAATGAGAAAGATTAGTTGAAATTTAAATTAAATTAACCCTAGTTCTATAATTTTATTTATTAGAAAAAATATTAAAGTTAAACCTAAATTAACCTAATTAATGAAATTAATTTAATTTATAAAAAATAATGGTAAATAATTAATTATTGTGAAAGAAAAGAAAAAAAGGATAAAAATACTTAAAAACCCTAATTCTACAAATTTTAAGTTAATTAAGAAAAATATTTGCATTAAACCTAATTTAACAAGCTAAAATTAATTAATAATATTTATTTACAAAATATTAAAATATAATATATTTTTTGTTTTGTCTTTTCTGATTTTTATGTTATTTTGATATTTTTTATGAAAATAAATGAATTGAAGGAATTAATAAAAAGAAATAATTGGAATAAACAAAATAAAGAAAAGAAAGAAAATTCAAACCATGGGGGGTCTGTCCCCAATTGGAGGTTGGTGTTTGGTAATTCAGGCCCATTAAACTCATGGCCTCGTTTGACTCTTGGGCTAGCATACACGTGCGTTGACTGCAGCATATCATGGTCTCTGAATCCTGGCCCTTGGTTGAGTGCAGTGGGACGCGTGGACGACTTGATGTTGTGGATGCATGATGGACGCTAGCATTGAAACTGCACACAAACGTTAAGAGAAAAATAACATGAAAGGGGTGGGGGACCTGGGATCGAACCTAGGTCCTGTGGTTTACCAATGTACACGTCTACCACTGGAGCTCTTAGTGCGCTTTGTATATATAATAAGAAATAAACAATATAAGGTAAAAACAATGGTTAGTTGAATTTCAGCGCGAAATTTCAAATAACCCAACCATAGCTTGCCACTTCATCATCTTCTCCGTTTTGTTCTTTTTTCCCGAAACAAAAGATGGTTAGCGGGGGTTTTGAACCCCCCCCAAAATATGCATTTCCTGATAATAGCGATTAGGCCGTCCGGTCACATAAATTAGGCGCGAGGGTCGTTTCCAAATCGTCCAAGCCTGCTGGTTTCATTCATGGCATTATGGTGTCTCAATTTTACAGTGGTGAGAAACGCCCAAATTAAAAGCTTGGTAACCCTAGATATCTTTAATGGTGAATCCTTCAATGGTGCACGAAAACTTAATCAAACCACACAGTTAGCTTTAGAATTAAACAATGAACATAAATCAAATGTTAAAAATTACTAAAGATGCATGAATCGTGATGCATGAATGTAAAAAGTTTTCTGTACAGGACACCATCATTCTCACGTTTCTTGATGTTAGGATGGATGGTTTTGATTTGAAAACCTTCCTTGAAGCCTCAGGAAGGTGATGGAACAAGTCTCTTTGCTTGAATCGACCTGTAACCTAGTTTTCAGTTTCCAATTTTTTTGGCAAAAACTCAAGTTTCTCTAGGCTTTTCTGGCGCAGCTGGGAGATTATTAGGAGTAGGGTTTGCATCCATATATACATGTGAATGATTAGGGTTGAGAAAATTGATCAAAGAATCCTTGAATTGATGATAAGATATTTGATTTTCCATGCATTAGTTTTCAAATCTTTTCATGCATATTTGCTACCAAATCATGACAAATCATATTGATTCTTTCCAAATCTAACCATGCACGAAATATTGAGTGTATATCATGCATAAAAAGATTTAAAAACCTAGGTTTAGTATTTTTCATATATTTTAATTAATTAAATGAATTTCTAGCATTTAAAAATTCAAATAAATAAAATAAAAATGATAAAAAACTTCCCTTTGGGCCAAATGGTCGTGCACATGTTTTGGATGATGGATTGTGGAAGAAAAGGAGGCCCATTAGCATTTTTAGGTCATTTGAAGCAATGTTGACTTTTCAAAATATCCAAAAATTTCCCAACTTCCACAAGGCATAACTTGCTCAATTTATAAGCTTTGCTAATGTTCTTGGACATTTTGGAAAGGTATTTGAGTCCTCTAACCAATGCCTTTGGTCCCATTTCGTTTTGATTTACCAATCTCAAGTTATGGCCTTTGACTTAAAGTCCCTTTTTGTTGACTTTTGAAAATGACCTATAATGTTGAAATTGATAACTTTTTGTGAGAGCATTTCTTGGACTTGAAGTTTGAAGAGGAGTTGTAGGAAATGTCTTTCTCTTCAAAATGAGCTTTGGATGGAATTTTTCTGATGATCCATGTGGAAGTTATGCCCTGGTCAAGTTACAGTTGACTTTTTCAACTGCCCAAATATGGAAACTTTTGCATCTTGATGATTTTTGAGCCAAGCTTTGAGAATCATGATCAAGCATTGATCAAATGATCTTTGTGGCTTCAAAATGAGATATTGACCAAAAATTTGGACTTTTGACTGTCAAATGACCATTTTGCCCCTACAGTTGACTGTAGTGCAATTAGGGTTTTTGACTGTGCAATTTTGTGCTGTAAGTCTTGAAACTTGGTATGAGGATGCTTGACCATGTTTATAGGCATGTGGGACTTGATTGGACCCTTGGAAACTTCATTTTCTTTGTCAGAGCCAAAACCCTAATCTTTGACTTGTTAGGAGGCCCTTGAACTGTGCACCCCTTGGGGAATTTTGAAGCATGCTCTTTGCAAATTTTGAAGAATATGGGAGGGCAAATTTTGGGGTACAACAGTTGCCCCTGTTCAATCTTCTTAGACCTGAGGATGCAGATTGGTTGACGTGCCTTTCGTAATCCGAAGGTGGAAGATGATTGAACACTAGAGTGCCCAGAAATTTGCGCTCACATAGTAGTGTGGTGATGGGAATGGGCTTATAGATGCCATTTGGAGATTGATGGATAGGATGATGGGCTTATAGATGCCATGCTAAGAGATGATGGAAGGTGGATGGGCTTATAGATGCCATCGGGGTGTTGATCGTCCAAGAGATTCCTTAGCGAGAACTTGCGTACCTGCAAAAGAAAAAGATTACCTGACCCGTTACACGAGCTGGTCTTCAGATTCTTTGTATGGATGTGTCCTGACTGGTTACAGGAGCTGGATCTGGATCTTCAAAGGTGATGAATGAACCAGGGATGGTTACTACCTCAACAGGAACGGTGAGAGAACCTCGGATGATTACTACCTCAACAGGAACGCTGAGAGAATCTTGGACGATTACTACCTCCGCAGTATCGGGGAGAGAACCATAGGCGACTACAACCTCAACAACAATCATTGAGAGAATCTTGGATAACTTCAACCTCAACAGCAATCGTTGGGAGAATCTTGGGATGATTACTACCTCCGCAGTATCGGGGAGAGAACCACAGGCGACTACAACCTCAACAACAATCATTGAGAGAATCTTGGATAACTTCAACTTCAACAACAATCGTTGAGCGAATCTTGGGATGATTACTACCTCCGCAGGATCGGGGAGGGAACCATGGGCGACTACAACCTCAATAGCAATCATTGAGAGAATCTTGGATAACTTCAACTTCAACAGCAATCGTTGAGCGAATCTTGGGATGATTACTACCTCCGCAGGATCGGGGAGAGAACCATGGGCGACTACAACTTCAATAGCAATCATTGAGAGAATCTTGGGTATCTTCTACTGAGTCTTTATCAGAAAAATCTAGTGTCCAATCTCCTTTTACCCTCGAGTCACGAAAGGCAAACTTGCCAATCTAACTCTTCAGGTCCAAGAAGATTGAACAGGGGCAACTGTTGTACCCCAAAATTTGCCCTCCCATTTCCTCAACATTTTCTCATCACCAGACCTTTGAAGATCAAGATCCAATTAGGGTTTCCTCTGCTCAAGATTTCTCCTTGCACTGATGGACCCAAATTAGGGTTTGTGTTTAAACAAAGATGTTTTGACCTAAAATGCCTAAGATGACTTTCATGCTTCATATTGGACTCCCAAGTTTATCCATACCAAGTTTCAAGTCTTGATTCCAAGTTTTGCCCAGTCAATTGGACAGATGACCTAGAAATCAGTTATATTGGGGAAAAAGGTCAACTGTGGCCAATTGACAGTCAAATCTCATGGAAATTGACCCACATCAACATTATGAACTCATATGGACCATTTGATCAAGTTTGGATCACAATTCCACAAGAAATTTGATCAGATCACCAAAAGGGCAAAATGGTCATTTTTAGGGTTTTGACTGCACAAAGGCAATTTTTGACTGTTTGACCTAGCCAATGGCAAACCTAGATCACATATGGACTCAAGGACCCCATGGAATTGTCTTGACATGCTCAACAAACTCAAAAGATCCCAAGTACACAAGATTGACAGTTGAATTTCCCAGTCAATTGATCAATTTTGACTGTACACTGAAAAGTCAAACTTTGACTTTTTGGTCAAAATCAAGAGTCAAGATTCATTTTTCATCAAAACATGCCAAATCATGAAACTTGTTCACCAAGAAACCAAGAAATGCAAATTAGGGTTTAAAATGGAATTTTTCATAACTTAGAATTTTTCTAAGTTATGGAAAACCCTAATTTTTTTCCAACTTTGCCCCACTTTTTCACCATGATTCATTTGGATTCAAACAAAAGTCAAAACATGAAAGTTGTAGCTTGTTGCATAATCTACAACTTTGATTCAGAAAGTTTTCTCATTTGAAGCTTGTATCTCAAGTTACAAATTTTTGAATAAGGGCACTAAACCATTCTTAACTTAGTGAATTTTTGACCTATTTTGACAAGGTTTTCTACCCCACTTCAAGGCCATTTTCCATACACTTACACTTGGAATTTCAAATTGCATTTCAAATATGGATTGTAGTACACATTCCAAGATTTCCAAAATGTCCAAGAACTTCTCAAACAACCTCATGGTTAGGGAGAATCGAATTTCACAATATGGCAAAAACTCACTTTGTTCATGACCAAGTTACATGTCCATAACCTTGCAATTTGAACTCAGCATTGCTTTAGGCTAGATTACAGGTCCTTAAACCAAGTTACACTCAATAATTTAATGCATATTCTTTGTGCCAAGACCATGTTTTTTGAGCTAAAGCATTGTATGAAGGTTTAATCCATTTTTAGATAAAGCAAAATAGCCATTTTTGAAAAGTCACACTTTATGTCAAATTGAAAATCCAACAAGTACATTGCAAATCTGATTGGCACAAGATTATGAGCATAACACACTGATCAAGGAGGGATTATGCAGCACATTAGGGGCCCTCTACATGCCTAGAAACACAAGTTGGCATTTGTTGCTTAAAGTTGAAGAAACATTGCATAACTCTTACCAACTTCCATCTCAGCTTACACACACTAAAACAAAGTTATCAAACACATTTCACACAACACAACCAAGCTAATACACGAGCCCTTAGCCTTCAAAACACCCTCCATCTCAGAATCACTCTCAAACTGCAAAAACAGGACAGACCCTGCAGTTTGAGTGCTATCTCTCATTTCTCTTGAGCTCTCTTGCCCAAATCAGTTCACACACCTTCCATACCATCTATGCAAGCTAACCAAAAGAAAAAGCACGACCTGTAATCACTCTAATCACTTCCACCATTTTCACATTTCTGACTTGCAGGTGAACTTCTCTAGCTCGATTCAGAAGCTTTCAAGACAAAGTAAACATTGGAATAGCATCCCTGGACCTCAAGGAAGCTTTTCCAATCATCACCTTGCACTGAAAGTTCCTACATTTCCAGATAGAACTTCAGCTGAACAGGTATCTTGGTGAACTCGTATCTCTCTTATTATGCATCATTAGCTTTAAGTTTGTGAATAAACAAGGTTCTACTCATGCCACTGAACATGTACATGTTTTTACTTTTCATTTCTTTTGCTTGAGCTGTGAGAATTTGAGGTTTGAAAATGGCAGAAAATCTAGGTTAGGATTTGGGGGAGGAGAAATTTTCCCTCATCTTAGAGAGTTAGATCAAGTTATGCATATGGTTAGAATCGTCTCTTCATGCTGAACATCTTTTATGTTATGAGTTTGCATTGAAAAGCCAGGAATCAAGAGTTGGAAGATGAGGAACAAGGCGCGAGTATTTTCAAACATTGTTTGCTGGAGGTTGAAGACAGGTCTTCTGGGCTGGGCCTGGAACATTTTTCTTATTTGCACCACATAACTGCTTTTACACCCCCAAGGCCCCTTTGCTTATTTCTTTGACTTTTTGACTTTTTTCTTTTTTGATTGACTTTGTTTATTTTTTCTCATGACATAAAAAATATAAAAATATTTTTTCTCACCATTTTTTAATTTATTAGGTATTTATATGATTTTCTTTTGATTAATACTTAGATAAATAAATATATACATTTCATTAAAATATTGAGAAATAGGTAAAAATACTTTTATTTTCACTTTTATTTTATTATACCCTCTGAAAATATTTTACATAAAAAATACCTTTTTTGCAAACATTAAAAATTATTATTATTTATATATATAACACATATTTAAAATAATACATATATACATATATTTATTAATATATTTAAGATAAATACAAAATATATACCCTTTTATTTTTATTATTAATATTTAATATAAAAATACATTTTTGACGAAATACTTCACTTTATTTTATTTTGTACATAATAAATAAATACTTGCACATATTAAATAATTAATGCATTTCATTTAATAAAAATTAGGGTTTTGCCCTAAATTCAAAAATACTCCAAAAATAATATCTTTTTATTTTCTTTTTATTTTACATAAATAATCCCTTTTTTTTCATACACATAAAAAACCCTTTTTTGCATTCTTGCATATTTGTTCTATTTTTATTTTATTTATGCAATTAAATTACCTTGCAAATATTCAATATTGATGTAATAGTTTAGATTCAATTTCCTGTCTAAATACCTCCCCATTTGAACATTTGTACCCCCTCCCTATATTATTGTGTTGTAATAGCGTAGGAGTTTAAATTTCGCACTTTATCGCTTTCTAAATATACAATGTTAGAATTAGGGTTTATATGCGAATAAAAATGAACAAAATAGTTATGACCTAATCTCAAGACAAACAAGCATGAAAATGGACACACAAATCACACTTGCACCCCCCAGGGTATTCCACTTTGTTGCCTTCAAACATGGGCCATATTGCACGTTAGGTCTCTTTGGGCAAAACAAACAAATTGAATGATCATGGTCCCTCGATAACACTTTTCAAAATATTGCCAAACAAATGATCAAGTCCCTTAAAGAAAATGCCCAAAGATACTTGGCACCATTGCAATTATGGTCCAAACGATAACCCGCGCCCGTCCCTTTCACATCCTAACATGAGATTGTCCACCAAATACAATGGTGGAACAAACTCATTAAAAGGGTTAAAACATAGCAATAAACTTTGAGAAATTTAGGAGTAGATAAACTCTTAGTTACTTGAATCAAACTTGCAAAAACAAAACACTTGCCTATTTTCTAAAACACACCTCACAACACTTTCAAAACAACTTTCAAAAACAAATGAAAACCTTTTCAAAAGACATACACCTTTGTATACATCCCCACATGGATCATTACAAAGGTTGCCACCACATTGGCTTCTTTTCAAAATATTTTCAAACCCACACACACAAGCACCATTTAAAACAATTGAAAACAAAAGGCAAGTGATCTAAGCAAGTAACTAAGATCCCATGGATAACCATGGATAGAAAGGGTGCTAATACCTTCCCTTTCTATAATCTACTCCCCGAACTCAAGAAAACATCTCAAAAGGTTTTTGCTGTGCTTTTTAACCTTTCCTTAGGATAAAATAAAAAGTCGGTGGCGACTCTTGCTCAACCGAAACATTTGCGAAAACAAACGCAAAACCATAGTCAGTTCTCCCACCGTATCACAGAACTGGCGACTCTGCTGGGGATAATTTTAAAAGTGGAGTAACCTTAAGGCTTAGATCACCCTCTTGCATGACTAATTGTTTGAATTGTTTGCTTTATACTTTGGCTCTATTTGTTTGGGTTTGCAATCCTACACCCGGATTTTGGGAAACATTCATAGATAGCAATACGTTGTGGAAACTGTGCAGGGTATACCGACACGGTCAAAGCAATAGCTATATTAGTGCGACATATTTGTGAGTACCGGTAACCCTTGAGTTCAATCAAGGAGAGTACGGGGCCGCTGAGTGATGTCACTAAGCACTAATGACCTAGAACCTTACTTGACCATCTTGGCCTTTTATTAGGGGTAGTGAGATGACCGGCTTTGGTGCAGTCCGAAGTTAGTAGATACTCGATACTACACTCATTGAGGGTTGTGTTCTTGGAATATTTTGGTCGCTAGTTAAGTGGCTAAACCAAAACAATGAACAATGAAAACAATCCAGTGATATTGAGCTCCTTAGAACCCGGTTACTATTTATAGGACAGGTTTTTAAGCCAACTACACTCAAGAGGGTACTTACCTATGAAACCCCATGCAAGCCTGAAACTAGGGTTTGGTGTGATTTGCTTGTACATATGTTTTGTGCATACATCATAAACATCATGAAGCATCATATGCATTCTCTAACCATTTCAAGGGTTTTGGATCTTCATCTTTGTTCTTGTTTTGTAGGACATGGAAATTCCTCGCAGAAATACCATTCAAGTCAACCTTGTGAGAATCTCTCCTCAACTCAAGGAGCTCACCTCAAGAATTCCGGAAAACTCATCCTTCAGTGAAAGACATGGTAGACTGCTCAGCCTAGTCAACACCAAGAAGACATGATGAAAGTGCTATTCCAGTTCTTTGACCCTCTTCACCACTGTTTCACTTTCCCTGATTATCAGTTGGTACCCACTTTGGAGGAGTTTTCTCAACTCCTGAGAATTCCTATCCTTAATCAACTACCCTTCAACGGTACGGAAAAGGAACCAAAGCCGGAAGATGTTGCTCGAGCATTACATCTACAACCATCCGACATCAAGGGGCATTGGGAAACCAGAAGCCGCGTCAAAGGATTCTTAGCAAAATTCTTGTTTGAGAAGGCACAAGAATGTTGGAACTCATTGGACCTACAAGCCTTTGAAGAGATTGTGGCACTCCTTATCTATGGGTTGGTCTTGTTCCCAAATCCTGACCAATTGGTAGATGTCAATGCTGTCAAAATCTTCTTGTCCAGAAATCCAATACCGACATTGCTTGGGGACATTCTTCACTCATTTTACACACGAACAACGAGAAAGAGGGGTGTTCTCATGTGCTGTACTCCTATCCTCGCAAGGTGGTTTATTTCGCACCTTCCACAACCTGTCTTGAAGAATGACCAAGGTACGAGGTGGTCCCAACGGTTGATGACTCTTACTCATTCTGATGTGCATTGGTGTTCTCGGTCCAGAGAAAATGTCATCATTGTCGATCGTTGCGGAGAATTTCCTAATGTTCCTTTACTTGGAATTAGAGGGGGTATCACCTACAACCCTTGCCTAGCTTTGAGGCAATTTGGATATGCACGGAGGGATGGCCCTCATGATATGTTGATTCCTAGCCTAGTTTTTGACTTCAACAACGATGCGCAAGGACTTCACCAAAGATTCATCAGAGCTTGGGGAAAACTCAACAAGGTTGATAGCAAGACTCTGGGACACAAGAACTCCATCCCTCTTGAGCCCTATCTCAAGTGGGTACGAGCCCGAGCCCAAAGTCTGATGATGCCTTATCCTCATGTTCTCCCTGTGATTAAAGAGCCCGTCAATGAAGGAGAGTTTCCCTACACCATCCTACATCCAGACATGCCTACATCGTGGGAGGAAATGCAGAAAAGCTGGATTCAGCTCAAGGAGGAACGGAATACTTTTGAAGCTAGCTACTACGCCAGTGAAAAGAAGGTTCTAGAGCTTACCCGCCGACTCCACGAGCAAGAGGCCCTCAATACCTACATCGCACCAAAGAGGATGCGCAATGTCTTTCTGCCTTAAGAAGTTTATTTTGTAATATTTGGCCCATGGGGCATTTATGTACTGACAAATTTCTTCTTATTAATATGACGTGCGTTCTTCTTTGTCTAAAACAATTTTGAATGTCCTAAATCCTTGAATGCATTGCATACATAAGCATACCATTCATCATGTGCATAAGCAGGTCTCATTCCAGGTTTCCTTATCTGTCTGCTGTTTATTTCAGTAGGATGGATCTCGAGCAAACAATCAAAGACCTACAGGCTCAGAATGCACAATTCCAGCAACTCCTGATGACCTTGGCTAAGGGTCAGGAAGATATCAAGACTCAATTGGGAAACAAAGACCCAGTGAAAAAGAAGAAAAAGAGACTCGGGGTGGCTACTTTGGGGAGAAGATTCGACGGAGAGGCTCGAAGAGTGCTTGAATTTCCTCCTACTTCTGATGAAGGGACTAGTAAGAGAGATGGAGTTGCGGTGCCTTCCGAGTCTGATGCGGAAGAAGAAGAGGTTGAAGAGGATGAAGATTATTCTGATCAGCAATACCCTCCAGCTGATGATAAATACAAGGGTTTAGAAGACAGATTAGCCGCCATGAAGCTACAGAGAGTTCCGGGTTTGGATTTTGAAGACTTGGGTTTGGTTTCCGGGATTGTGATTCCCCCAAAATTCAAGGTGCCAGTGTTTGTAAGGTATGATGGGCTGTCCTGCCCCAAAATGCATCTTAGGTCCTACGTGAGAAAGATCCAACCCTATACGGCAGATAAAAACCTCTGGATTCATTTCTTTCAAGACAGCCTTTCTGGAGCTCAGTTGGAGTGGTTTTATCAGCTAGAAGGAACCAGTGTCCGGAATTGGGAGGATTTGGCCACCGCTTTCTACAAACAATACCAATACAATTCTGACCTTGCCCCTACTCGTACCCAACTTCAGGGTATGTCGTTAGGAACAAGCGAAGGATTCAAAGAATACGCACAAAAATGGAGGGATTTGGCTGGCAGGGTGCAACCTCCTTTAACCGATCGTGAGCTGGTTGATATGTTTTTAGGGACCCTATCTGGGCCATTTTTCAATCATCTAATTGGTAACTCTTCCGCGGGGTTTACCGATTTGATCTTAACGGGCGAAAGAATAGAAGCTGGCATCAAGTCAGGAAAAATTCAGAAGGGTGTTGCTACAAGTGCTGAGAAGAGGCCTTTTAAGAAAGAAGCAAGTGCCGTATATGGTCCTAGAAGACAAGTCAAGCCAGAAAGTCGCCAAGCCGTCAATGCTCTGGTCATTTCAAAACATGTTGCTGCTCCTCAGCAGTACAATCAACAAAGAGGCGAAAGGCCCAAGAGGCAGTATACTCGGCTGAGTATGACCTTATCTCAAATTTTACCTCAACTGCTATCCACCAATTTGGTGACCACCAAAGAAGCTCCTAAGGTCGTCGACACTGCGTCTCCTAAGTATAACCCAAATGCCCGGTGTGCTTATCATTCTGATAGTCCCGGGCACACTACTGATGATTGCTGGGCCTTGAGAAACAAAGTGCAAGATCTTATCGACGCGAAGGAAATTTAGTTTGAAGCGCCTGAGAGACCAAATGTTGTAACTGCTCCTATGCCCCAGCATAGGGTAAATGCCATTGAGGAAGAATTGTATGCTGTTTCAGTGAATGAAGTTGTTACCCCTCTTTTGACTGTTAAGAGGAACTTACTACTAGCCGGTTTATTTCCGGGTTGTAGTAAGGGTTGCCTCCTGTGTGCTCTTATCCCTACCGGTTGTCCACTGCTGAAATCAGGCATCCAAAGCCTGATGGATAGCAAGGAAATTCTATTCAAGAAAACTGCTGTTCCGTCTGTTTCCGTTGAAGAAATATCTGTTGTCACAATCTACAATCCTGCCAAAGCTCCCGTAAAGAAACCAGTCCAAGTTATGTCTATTGCACCCATTACTATTACTGTCCCGGGGCCTCTCCCGTATGAGTCTGATAAAGCTGTTCCATGGCATTATGGAGCCGACGTGTATGTGCTTGGGGTGAAGCAGGAGTTCAACACCAATACCAGTATCAGTAACATCACTGGTCCCGCCAAGATTACCCGCAGTGGTAGGCTCTTCTCGCCTGACATTGCACCGCCAGTTATCTGAAAACCTCTCACCATCACACCCGCAAGTGTGCATGTTCCAGTTCAAGTTCCTGTGTCTATTACTACCGCCGAGTCTTCTGATACTCGGGGCAAAGAAGTTGCTACCGATTCGCCTGCCAGGACGGAGGCACCAAAAAAGAAGACTGCTGTGGAAGCCTCCCAACAGGAGATGGAGGAAATCCTTAAAATTATCAAAAAGAGTGACTTTAATGTTGTTGAACAGTTGGGGCATACTCCCTCCAAAATCTCTATGCTATCACTACTGCTATGCTCAGAGGCCCATGCAAAAGCCCTGATTTCATTTCTGAAAACGGCCCATGTGCCGCAAGAGACCTCCGCGGATCAATTCACCGACAGTGTGGCTAATTTGACGGCTGACAATGGCTTGGGGTTCTCAGATGCTGACCTTACCGCCAAAGGGAAAAATCACAATGATGCCCTGCACGTCTCTATAGAGTGCAAGGGCACTACTCTCGCACACGTGTTGGTGGATACCGGTTCTTCCATGAATGTTTTACCCAAGAAGGCATTGGACCGCTTAGATTGTGAGGGTTTGGAGTTGAAACCTAGTAACATCATTGTTAGAGCCTTCGACGGTTCTAAGAGGATGGTGCACGGTGAGGTAGACATCCCTATTCGTGTGGGTTCCCAAGTTTTCGGCTCAACGTTCTATGTAATGGATATTCGTCCATCTTACTCCTGCTTGTTGGGTCGACCCTGGATTCATAAAGCTGGGGCAGTAACTTCCACTTTACACCAAAAGCTCAAATACCCTGTCAAAGGGAAGATTGTTACTGTGCAGGGTGAGGAGGAATACATGGTGAGTCACTTGAATTCATTCCGGTATATCGAGATGGACGGGGAGTTTATTGAAACCCCCTTTCAGCATTTTGAGGAAGTACCTCCAGTGTTGGCATCGGCTGAGGCAGTGGTTGAAGAAGATTTTCCGTTGAAGATGGCGTCCTTGAAGGATGCCCGAGCTGTAATCGAGAAAGGCAATTGTGCGAACTGGGGTCATCTTCCTGACTTCACTCAAAAGAATGACAAGTTTGGGCTGGGCTTTACTGCAGAGGCTCAGAGGGCTTTGCGCAAGGAAAGGATCGGAAAGGCTCCGGTGTTTATCTCCAACCCAAGGGTGAATGCTATTGAGGAGGATGTGGAGGAAGCAGAGTTTGATAGTTGGATCTACCCGACTACCAGCAACGGACCAAGCAACTGGACGGCAAAGGATTTTACACCTATCACATTTGTCACGCAGTAATTAATTTCTTTTGATTTCCAATTTGTAACGAACAATGTGTTAAAACTTTTATTGGCTCGGTGTCCTATCCGGGGCATCGTAGCTCCATTTGTGAGGGCTTTTTGTATGACATTTCCATATATCATCAATCAAAACATTGGACGTTTGTTGCATTTCAAATCTTATGCTCCTTTTTCTTTCTGTGTTATATATATTGCAAAACAGCTATATTTACACACACTCACTTATACAGGTTTCAATCCACTCTGGATCTCACTGGTAACAGCTCTGCTACCGCCAGTTATGACTTCGAGAATCCGATCAACTTGACCGAGGACGAAGGTGAAGATGATTGCGAAGTGCCTGGTGAACTCGCAAGACTGCTACTCCAGGAAGAGAGGGCTATTCAACCACATGAAGAGCCAGTGGAAACAATTAACCTAGGTACTGAGACAGATAGGAAAGAGGTCAAGATTGGTGCCAATCTAGAGCTCAGCGTGAAGCAACGATTGATCCAGATGCTACAGGATTATATGGAGATATTTGCTTGGTCCTATGAAGACATGCCTGGTCTGGATGCCGACATTGTAGTTCATCACCTGCCGACCAAAGAAGACTGCCCTCCGGTAAAGCAAAAGGTCCGCCGTATGCGCCCAGAGATGTCTGAAAAGATCAAGGCTGAGGTTATGAAGCAATTCGATGCCGGGTTTCTTACGGTAACTTCTTACCCTCAATGGGTTGCTAATGTGGTGCCAGTACCGAAGAAGGACGGTAAAGTCAGGATGTGTGTCGACTACAGGGATTTGAACAGGGCAAGCCCCAAGGATGACTTCCCCTTACCTCACATCTACGTTCTTGTCGACAATACTGCTCAACACAAGGTTTTCTCCTTCATGGATGGTTTTTCAGGGTATAATCAGATCAAGATGGCTCCGGAAGATATGGAAATGACCACCTTTGTGACTCAGTGGGGCACCTTCTGTTACAAGGTCATGCCATTCGGGTTGAAAAATGCTGGGGCAACCTACCAACGCGCCATGGTTGCTTTATTTCATGATATGATCCATCATGAGATTGAGGTATATGTTGATGACATGATTGCAAGGTCTCAAACTGAGGAGGAGCATCTTGACCATCTGAGGAAGCTGTTTGACCGACTCAAGTTATACAAGCTGAGATTGAATCCCAATAAATGCACCTTTGGGGTAAGGTCCGGAAAATTGCTAGGCTTCATTGTAAGTGATAAGGGTATTCAAGTGGACCCCACCAAGGTTAAAGCCATTCAAGAGATGCCAGTTCCTAAGACAGAGAAAGAAGTCAGAGGCTTCCTGGGACGACTGAATTACATTGCCCGATTCATCTCACATCTGATTGCTACTTGTGAGCCAATCTTCAAATTACTGAAGAAAGATCAAGTAGTACGCTGGAACGACGAATGCCAGGCTGCCTTTGAAAGGATAAATGAATATCTCCAAGAGCCACCCATTCTTATGCCACCAGTGGAAGGAAGACCTCTAATATTATACTTGACAGTACTTGATAATTCAATGGGGTGTGTGCTGGGGCAGCATGACGAGTCTGGCCGAAAAGAGCACGCTATTTATTACTTGAGCAAAAAGTTTACCGACTGTGAGTCTCGTTACTCACTGCTTGAGAAAACTTGCTGCGCTCTAGTATGGGCTGCTCGCCGGCTGAGACAGTATATGCTGACTCACACTACTCTATTAATTTCAAAGATGGATCCCATCAAGTACATATTTGAAAAGCCTGCTCTGTCTGGAAGGATAGCGAGATGGCAAATGATCTTGACAGAATATGACATCCAGTATACAACTCAGAAAGCCATTAAGGGAAGTGTACTGGCAGATCATTTGGCACACCAACCTGTGGACGATTACCAATCATTGAACTTTGATTTTCCGGACGAAGACATCATGGTGGTAACTGACTGTGAAGTACCTGGACCGGATGAAGGACCTGAGGAAGGGTCCCGATGGTCTATGCATTTTGATGGAGCCTCCAATGCTTTGGGTAACGGCGTCGGCTCTGTAATCATATCTCCCAAAGGAACTCATACTCCACTCACCGCCCGATTGTGTTTCAACTGCACCAACAACATGGCAGAATATGAGGCATGTATCATGGGTTTACAAGCTGCAATCGACTTAAGGATCAGGTTTCTGAGTGTCTTCGGAGACTCCGCTCTCGTGATCAATCAAATCAAGGGCGAGTGGGATACGAAACACCCAAATCTTATTCCTTACAAGGAGTATGTGTCAACCTTGCTTCCCCACTTTGAAGAAATAACTTTTGAGCACTTGCCAAGAGAGGAGAATCAGCTAGCGGACGCGCTAGCTACGATGTCTTCAATGTTCAAAGTTAAATGGGACAATGAGGCTCCCCGGATCATTATCTGGAAGTTGGATGAACCAGCGTACTGCTGCGATCTCGAGGCTGAAAAGGTGACTGAAAAACCCTGGTATCATGAGGTGAAGAAGTATTTGGAGGCTCAGGAATACCCTGAAGGCGCATCTGTCAATGACAAGAAGTTCATGAGAAGGTTTGCAGCGAAATTCTTCCTCAGCAACGACATTCTCTATAAACGAAATCATGACTCAACTCTACTACGTTGTGTGGATAAGGCTGAAGCAGAGAAAATCATGATAGAACTACATGAAGGTACATTCGGAACACATTCCAGTGGACACACCATGGCAAAGAAAATCCTTAGGGCAGGATATTTATGGTCCACCATGGAAGCCGATTGTTACCAACACTCTCGAACTTGTCACAAATGCCAGATCTATGCTGACAAGGTGCATATTCCTCCCGTTCCTCTGAACGTCCTGAAGGCACCTTGGCCTTTTGCAATGTGGGGCATTGATATGATCGGTGAGATCCGACCGACGGCATCCAATGGGAATCGCTTCATCTTGGTGGCGATCGATTACTTCACGAAGTGGGTTGAGGCAGCTTCCTACGCTACAGTAACCAAGAGCGCCGTGGCACGTTTCATCCGGCATAATCTGATCTGTCGGTACGGCATCCCGAAAAGAATCATTACGGACAATGGTACCAATCTCAACAACAAGATGATCACTGAACTCTGTGAACAATTCAAGATACAACACCACAATTCTTCTCCCTACCGGCCGAAGATGAATGGGGCTGTAGAGGCAGCCAATAAGAATATCAAGAAAATTGTGCAGAAGATGACAGTGACTTATAAAGATTGGCACGAGATGTTACCGTTCGCTCTTCATGGGTACCGTACCTCAGCAAGGATGTCAACCGGGGCAACTCCCTTCTCTTTGGTCTATGGCATGGAGGCAGTCTTGCCAATTGAAGTCCAGATACCCTCTCTCCGAATAATGAAAGATGCAGATCTGAGTGAAGATGACTGGATCCAGGCTCGACTTGATCAATTAAACCTGATTGACGAAAAGAGACTCACCGCTATCTGTCATGGTCAAACGTATCAAAAACGGATGATCAGGGCATTTAACAAGAAAGTCAAACCACGAGAGTATCAAGTTAGGGACCTGGTAATCAAACGCATCATCCTTCCTCAAAGTGATCCCCGGGGCAAATGGACCCCTACATACGAAGGGCCATTTGTGGTTAAGCATGTGTTCTCAGGAGGAGCCATGATCCTAACCACCATGGATGGTGACGACCTTTCTCACCCCGCCAATGCAGACATAGTGAAAAAATACTACGCATAAATAAAAGACCCGCTAGGTTGACACACCTAGGAAAAAATAAGGGCTTCCCGGCGAACCAAAAGGGTTCGGGCAAAAATAAGGGATGAAAATGAAAAAATCTGTACACCCGGCAAGTCGAAAACCTGAAAAGGCGGCTTGGGCAAAAATGGGTATCCCGGTGGACTGAAAACCTGAAAGGGCGGTCTAGGCAAAAGTTAGGGATAAAGCGTAACACTATGTCTCATTGGATCATTTCGCATCCGGAATTCGGCATCAACTATCTGGCTCAGACTTCGGCATCGACCAATCAGCTTCATCTTCAACTAGGCAGCAAAGCGATGAGACGCTTGAAGACATAAAGGCGATAGCAGAGTTGGAACCCAGTAGGATTGTTCACATAGCTGTTTTGTTTTCTTTTCAAAATTGTCAATTCTGTGATTAATTCGACGACATTCTCTTACTAGGATGTCAGCCTCTTGTACAAAAAACGCCTATTCACAGGCAAAATTCAAATCAATACGAATTCACTAGTCCATACAAATTGCCATTGTTTTTTCCTTTTTCTGTTTTGTCTTGCGAAGAACGTCCAATGTTCATTTTTGATATATGCATTTGACATTAAATTGCTGATTCATAAATATTTGCACATGAAACGAAAGATTAATTACAGGTGACATCAGAAACAGGGGCAATGTGAAATTGTCTGATGCAGTCTGGTTGCTTTGTCCGCCAAGGTACCAAGGTGGATTCGACTGAAGAATGTGACCAAACGATCTCAGCTCCCCGCAGAGTAAGGCGAGATTCAGCAATACTTTCCCCAGTGAAGTCACCAACTTTCCCCGGCAGGTCTAAAAGCTTATCCCTAGTAGATTCTGGAAGCTTGTTCCCTGCAGAATACAGACGTCTCTCCCGAGCTTTATTCAGAGTTATTCCTCACAAGGGCTTATAACTGGGTTATCCTCAGCTAATTGCCATGGAAGATCGCCCTCGGTAAGGTTCTTTCAGTCCCCGGCAGGAGTTTGTCTTTGGTATTCCCCAAGCAGAGTTTATCATCATTATCCCCAGCGGAGTTTATCGTCATTATCTCCAGCAGAATCCATCATCAAAGTCCTCAGCAGGACTCCCATCAAAACTTCGGCAAAGTATCTCTTCCACAGAGCAATTCTCCGGTCGATCGTCAAGGATCTATTTTCCTACGACGAAAATACATTCATAAACATTTCACATTTCATACATCTTGCTTACATACATGATAAAGTGCATACAACACTATCTCATGTGAACATCATGACATCATGCATATCATACATCATGACATTGCATACAACTTATGTTTTTACTTTTTTTCAGAAAAAAAGACAATCCTAAAGACAACTTCCTTTAGCTGTCACAATTTCCGGATTCGATTCCTGTATCTAGCCAGGGCACATCTGAGAGTGATCAGTTTCCAGACTCGATTCCTGTATCTAGCCAGGGCACGTCTGAAGAGTTCGAAGATTCGATTCCTGTATCCAGCCAGGGCATATCTGTTAACAACTATTTCCAGATTCGACTCCTGTATCCAGCCAGGGCATATCTGTTGACCACATTTCCAGATTCGATTCCTGTATCCAGCCAGGGCATATCTGTTGACAACTATTTCCAGATTCGATTCCTGTATCCAGCCAGGGCACATCTGTGAGCAATCATTTGTAGACTCGACACCTGTATCTAGCCAGGGCATATCTGCATACAGAGATGGAAGATCAAACACCTGTAACGAGCCAGGAAAACATCTGCCTTTCTCAAATACACAAGTTCTCGCTAAGGAATCTCTTATGCGATCAACACTTCCAAATGGCATCTATAAGCCCATTCCCGACAAGGTTCTGTCACATCTTCAGATGGCATCTATAAGCCCATCTCCCTATCCACCACATCTTCAGATGGCATCTATAAGCCCATTCCCGACATCACATTGTTGATACTCCAACATGCGAGTGCAAATTTCCGGGCACTCTAGTGTCCAATCTCCTTTTACCCTCGAGTCACGAAAGGCAAACTTGCCAATCTAACTCTTCAGGTCCAAGAAGATTGAACAGGGGCAACTGTTGTACCCCAAAATTTTCCCTCCCATTTCCTCAACATTTTCTCATCACCAGACCTTTGAAGATCAAGATCCAATTAGGGTTTCCTCTGCTCAAGATTTCTCCTTGCACTGATGGACCCAAATTAGGGTTTGTGTTTAAACAAAGATGTTTTGACCTAAAATGCCTAAGATGACTTTCATGCTTCATATTGGACTCCCAAGTTTATCCATACCAAGTTTCAAGTCTTGATTCCAAGTTTTGCCCAGTCAATTGGACAGATGACCTAGAAATCAGCTGTATTGGGGAAAAAGGTCAACTGTGGCCAATTGACAGTCAAATCTCATGGAAATTGACCCACATCAACATTATGAACTCATATGGACCATTTGATCAAGTTTGGATCACAATTCCACAAGAAATTTGATCAGATCACCAAAAGGGCAAAATGGTCATTTTTAGGGTTTTGACTGCACAAAGGCAATTTTTGACTGTTTGACCTAGCCAATGGCAAACCTAGATCACATATGGACTCAAGGACCCCATGGAATTGTCTTGACATGCTCAACAAACTCAAAAGATCCCAAGTACACAAGATTGACAGTTGAATTTCCCAGTCAATTGATCAATTTTGACTGTACACTGAAAAGTCAAACTTTGACTTTTTGGTCAAAATCAAGAGTCAAGATTCATTTTTCATCAAAACATGCCAAATCATGAAACTTGTTCACCAAGAAACCAAGAAATGCAAATTAGGGTTTAAAATGGAATTTTTCATAACTTAGAATTTTTCTAAGTTATGGAAAACCCTAATTTTTTCCCAACTTTGCCCCACTTTTTCACCATGATTCATTTGGATTCAAACAAAAGTCAAAACATTAAAGTTGTAGCTTGTTGCATAATCTACAACTTTGATTCACAAAGTTTTCTCATTTGAAGCTTGTATCTCAAGTTACAAATTTTTGAATAAGGGCACTAAACCATTCTTAACTTAGTGAATTTTTGACCTATTTTGACAAGGTTTTCTACCCCACTTCAAGGCCATTTTCCATACACTTCCACTTGGAATTTCAAATTTCATTTCAAAGATGGATTGTATTACACATTCCAATATTTCCAAAATGTCCAAGAACTTCTCAAACAACCTCATGGTTAGGGAGAATCGAATTTCACAATATGGCAAAAACTCACTTTGTTCATGACCAAGTTACATGTCCATAACCTTGCAATTTGAACTCAGCATTGCTTTAGGCTAGATTACAGGTCCTTAAACCAAGTTACACTCAATAATTTAATGCATATTCTTTGTGCCAAGACCATGTTTTTTGAGCTAAAGCATTGTATGAAGGTTTAATCCATTTTTAGATAAAGCAAAATAGCCATTTTTGAAAAGTCACACTTTATGTCAAATTGAAAATCCAACAAGTACATTGCAAATCTGATTGGCACAAGATTATGAGCATAACACACTGATCAAGGAGGGATTATGCAGCACATTAGGGGCCCTCTACATGCCTAGAAACACAAGTTGGCATTTGTTGCTTAAAGTTGAAGAAACATTGCATAACTCTTACCAACTTCCATCTCAGCTTACACACACTAAAACAAAGTTATCAAACACATTTCACACAACACAACCAAGCTAATACACGAGCCCTTAGCCTTCAAAACACCCTCCATCTCAGAATCACTCTCAAACTGCAAAAACAGGGCAAGCCCTGCAGTTTGAGTGCTATATCTCATTTCTCTTGAACTCTCTTGCCCAAATCAGTTCACACACCTTCCATACCATCTATGCAAGCTAACCAAAAGAAAAAGCACGACATGTAATCACTCTAATCACTTCCACCATTTTCACATTTCTGACTTGCAGGTGAAGTTCTCTAGCTCGATTCAGAAGCTTTCAAGACAAAGTAAACATTGGAATAGCATCCCTGGACCTCAAGGAAGCTTTTCCAATCATCACCTTGCACTGAAAGTTCCTACATTTCCAGATAGAACTTCAGCTGAACAGGTATCTTGGTGAACTCGTATCTCTCTTATTATGCATCATTAGCTTTAAGTTTGTGAATAAACAAGGTTCTACTCATGCCACTGAACATGTACATGTTTTTACTTTTCATTTCTTTTGCTTGAGCTGTGAGAATTTGAGGTTTGAAAATGGCAGAAAATCTAGGTTAGGATTTGGGGGAGGAGAAATTTTCCCTCATCTTAGAGAGTTAGATCAAGTTATGCATATGGTTAGAATCGTCTCTTCATGCTGAACATCTTTTATGTTATGAGTTTGCATTGAAAAGCCAGGAATCAAGAGTTGGAAGATGAGGAACAAGGCGCGAGTATTTTCAAACATTGTTTGCTGGAGGTTGAAGACAGGTCTTCTGGGCTGGGCCTGGAACATTTTTCTTATTTGCACCACATAACTGCTTTTACACCCCCAAGGCCCCTTTGCTTATTTCTTTGACTTTTTGACTTTTTTCTTTTTTGATTGACTTTGTTTATTTTTTCTCATGACATAAAAAATATAAAAATATTTTTTCTCACCATTTTTTAATTTATTAGGTATTTATATGATTTTCTTTTGATTAATACTTAGATAAATAAATATATACATTTCATTAAAATATTGAGAAATAGGTAAAAATACTTTTATTTTCACTTTTATTTTATTATACCCTCTGAAAATATTTTACATAAAAAATACCTTTTTTGCAAACATTAAAAATTATTATTATTTATATATATAACACATATTTAAAATAATACATATATACATATATTTATTAATATATTTAAGATAAATACAAAATATATACCCTTTTATTTTTATTATTAATATTTAATATAAAAATACATTTTTGACGAAATACTTCACTTTATTTTATTTTGTACATAATAAATAAATACTTGCACATATTAAATAATTAATGCATTTCATTTAATAAAAATTAGGGTTTTGCCCTAAATTCAAAAATACTCCAAAAATAATATCTTTTTATTTTCTTTTTATTTTACATAAATAATCCCTTTTTTTTCATACACATAAAAAACCCTTTTTTGCATTCTTGCATATTTGTTCTATTTTTATTTTATTTATGCAATTAAATTACCTTGCAAATATTCAATATTGATGTAATAGTTTAGATTCAATTTCCTGTCTAAATACCTCCCCATTTAAACATTTGTACCCCCCTCCCTATATTATTGTGTTGTAATAGCGTAGGAGTTTAAATTTCGCACTTTATCGCTTTCTAAATATACAATGTTAGAATTAGGGTTTATATGCGAATAAAAATGAACAAAATAGTTATGACCTAATCTCAAGACAAACAAGCATGAAAATGGACACACAAATCACACTTGCACCCTCCAGGGTATTCCACTTTGTTGCCTTCAAACATGGGCCATATTGCACGTTAGGTCTCTTTGGGCAAAACAAACAAATTGAATGATCATGGTCCCTCGATAACACTTTTCAAAATATTGCCAAACAAATGATCAAGTCCCTTAAAGAAAATGCCCAAAGATACTTGGCACCATTGCAATTATGGTCCAAACGATAACCCGCGCCCGTCCCTTTCACATCCTAACATGAGATTGTCCACCAAATACAATGGTGGAACAAACTCATTAAAAGGGTTAAAACATAGCAATAAACTTTGAGAAATTTAGGAGTAGATAAACTCTTAGTTACTTGAATCAAACTTGCAAAAACAAAACACTTGCCTATTTTCTAAAACACACCTCACAACACTTTCAAAACAACTTTCAAAAACAAATGAAAACCTTTTCAAAAGACATACACCTTTGTATACATCCCCACATGGATCATTACAAAGGTTGCCACCACATTGGCTTCTTTTCAAAATATTTTCAAACCCACACACACAAGCACCATTTAAAACAATTGAAAACAAAAGGCAAGTGATCTAAGCAAGTAACTAAGAGCCCATGGATAACCATGGATAGAAAGGGTGCTAATACCTTCCCTTTCTATAATCTACTCCCCGAACTCAAGAAAACATCTCAAAAGGTTTTTGCTGTGCTTTTTAACCTTTCCTTAGGATAAAATAAAAAGTCGGTGGCGACTCTTGCTCAACCGAAACATTTGCGAAAACAAACGCAAAACCATAGTCAGTTCTCCCACCGTATCACAGTACCATTTGTAAACATTTAGTTCACACTACTCCCGGTCCCCACCATAGGACCAGAGTCTTCACCAATATCGTGAACAATTTGGTTCACACTACTCCCAATCCCCGTCATATGACCAAAGTTTACAATAATGTCATGAACAAATAGGTTCACATCATTCCAAAATCCTCATCATAGGACCAGAGTCTACAATAACAGGTCATAAGCTCCCACCATGAATGCATATGACATCAACATGCAACAACAATAATACACACACTGACTGTCACCATAGCTAGTGCACTACGCTGATAGCAACCACCACACACCAATTATTTTCCAAAGCATGCAGAAACAACAACCAACAACATAGCAAGCAAATCATAAAGCATTTGCAACATTTCACAAAGTAATATATTATGCATACATAGTATGCATGGAACATAACACAATAAACCATACAAAGACCGTCACCATGGTCTATGTACCTTGAAACTACTGACCAATATGCAACCTTCACATGCCCAACGCATACATCAACAACAATATATTAACATAGCAGACATTAACTACATATTTGCACACATTCAACAAAGCAACATCATAATATCACAATTCACCAAACATATTATCAACTTATTATGTTTTAACTAATGATAATAACACAACATCACAACATTACTGAAATTAATTTTAGTTTAAAGAATGTTAAACCAACTTCCAAACGATTTGGACCACGTGTTAACCAGACACTCACAACTTGAGTTATGAATTTTCCAAGTTTTACAAGAAATGTAAACACCGACATCCTACACGGACATCCATTACCAACCAATTAAATTCATTTTCAGAATATGAAACCATTTTTATGAGGAAGTACACTTTTTAGCTTTCCGTAGGTTCAAACGGTGCGTCAAATGGACACCTGAGTCAAATGTTATGAATTTTATAAGTTTTGAGAAAAATGTTGTCAGCTTCAGGAAATCAATTTCCCCAATACTGGAAACCAGTTTCCACACTGCCAGTAGCAAAAATTTGAATTTTTCATGCGAAAAATCGGTTTCCCTAATACTGGAAACCGGCTTCTGCTCCGCAGTAGCATAATTTGTTGTTTTTCAGCATACGAATCACTGTTCATCTTAATCCCAAAACCCCAAACTGCAACCAATTCTTGTAATCTGATTCTAGTACTTTGACACACCATTCATACAACATACTCCATCAGTAATAACATTAATTTTATCAGTTCAATTGCAATCATCTCAAGAATTTCATCATATAGATTCACATATACAAAAGAATCAATTTCATGACAAACATAACAACGACCACAACAATCAATATTCCCATATACCCATCATTATATCATCCCTTAGAAAGTTGGAACCCCACCCTTACCTTAATTCGATGTTCTATAGAGATTCCTTAGCTTTTTCCCTTTCTCTCTTCCATGTTCCTCTTTTCCCCAAAAGCGTTCTTTCTCTGTTCTCTCGTTTCTATGATCGATAAAACAAAAACCACTCTTCTCTTCTCTTGTTTTAACTTATCTAACTCTTGGACCCTTAATATCATAATCCCATTATACACTTCCTTCCTTATAATGCAAAAATAATTATTTATTATATTAACCATAATTATTAGCCTAATATTTGAATTTAAATATTAGGAATAAAATAACTATCTCTCCACCTTTATGTTTCTACACTTTTGGTCATACACACCCCAATACCTTAAATCCCTATAATTTCTAAGATAACTACCTCCCATCAAAGGCATAACAACACAACAACATAACCGTCAAATCGCGTGAATACATAACACCACATGATTAATTTAAAAAATTAAATAAAATTAGGGTGTTACAACTCTCTCCCACTTAGAACATTTTCGTCCTAAAAAATTATCTGATGCGAACAACTCCCAACACGACTCTCACATCCTACTTTCCAGCCCTACATCATGTTTAGCCATAATTCGAACACCACTAACCAATATTCCACATCGACAACTATAATAGTCCAACAAGAAGCATTTCTACCGAGTTATGAATACACATGTTCATTTTACTCCTTGTCCCATCACCCTAGGATACACGATCTACCAACTTAGGATCTTATTCACTCTCGAACCAGAACACAACGAGATCGTTACCATAATCATAGGTAACACTTTTCTAATTTCCATTCATAGGAAAGAGCTACTCGCACTCGAACCCCTACCATAGGAAACGAGGCAACAACACAATTTAAGAACATAAGGTTTCACGACATGAACATCGTCTCTATAATTTCATCACACAACAACACTGTCATAATAACATCAAAGTAACTATAATACTGACAATATTAACACACAACATTAGTGCCATAATGTTATGACTCACCAATCGAACATGTAAATCAACACATCTACTGATATGGAATTAACACGAACAATATATAAACTTCTCACTAATTACTTCCATTCTGGAATGTTCAAAGGTTTGCATCATTCCCGCAAGTTTCTGCTGTTCACCATGAAGAATGGAAAAACACAAGAAGGGGGGGGGGGGGTGAATTGGGGTTTTAAAAAATAAGGCAGTATGAAACGTTGGTTATCCTGGTTCATTTAAAATCAAACTACTCCAGTCCACCCTCCAAGGTGATTTCGCCTCTCTCAAATGAGGTCTTAATCCACTAATTAAAACCTGATTACACACACATAATGAATATTGTCAATGTCATCTTGAGTCTAAACCACAACTTAGTTTTCTCAAGGTATTACAAAATAAATCAATTAAGAATGTGTACAATGATGTTTCTAAACAAAATTATATCACAACAGTGATGCATACACAAGTTAAAAGCACAAGATAGGACTGGTAAAAATATTTCTTTTTGAGTGTGGAGTAGTGTTGTCGTTGATTTCTTCTTCATAGTCTTCTTTTTATAGGTGATGAATAAGGGACACGAGAAGATGTTTTTGGAAAGTTGATAAAGAGTTATTAATGCACTTTCCAAAAATATAGATCTTGTCTTGGTTGAGCCGTTACTTTTTTATTTGTAATGAATGATTTGTAACATATCAGAACTTTGCTTCCTTGGGATCTTTTCAGAATAAGAATATTATCATTGAGACTTTAGATCCTCAAAGTTTCTTGATACTATAACTTGGATGATACGTTGAAGATTCTTTTCAATATAATAGTTTTTACTATCAGAGTGTAGCTTAAGTGCTGAATTTTTAGCACATTTGTATAGATAAGTGCGTTGAAACTTCTTTTATTCTTCCAGAACTTTACTTATAAGAATATCATAAATTTGCTTGCAGCGTTGGTGCTTCAGAAGTTATAACATCAGAGCTTATTCTATTTAGCATGTTACATGGATTTGCTTCTAAGTTTGTTGTATCGAATCATAACTTCAAAATGTAAATCTCTCATCATCTTTTATGCTTCTTTTATCAAAACTTCTCTACATATTCAAATACATCATTAGATAGCATATTTGTTCTTTATATATAATGTATTTGTTATCATCAAAACTATTACAAGGATGTAGAACCAAACTATGTTCTAACAATCTCCCCTTTTTTATGATGATAAAAACTTGTATATTTCTATAGATTACTTAAGAGCATAAAGAATTAGAGTCTCCCCCTGAGTTGAATACTCAGATAAATAAAAAATACTTCTCTGAAGATGTTCTGATAAGAGCTTTATGATGGAAGTTTTGATACGTCCACGTGACAAAGTTACTTTCAAGAGATTTTTTTTGTTTTCTTTCAAAAGATAAAATAGAAGTTATAATATTCAAAATGTTTGAGACTAAGTCTCGGCACTGCTATATTCAAAATATCTTACACTCTCCCCCTTTTTGTCAAAAATCAAAAAGCAATAAAAACACGTAAATAGAATAAAATGGATTTTGTATTCAAAGTAGATTAAGATAAACAAAATGAAGTAGATAAACAAAAGATTGAAATAAGAAACAAACATAGCAGAAACAAAAAAATATATCAGAACTAAGGTTAAGGAGGTGGAAGTCGTGTGGACAAGGCTTACATAAACTCTTGATCTGATTGTTTGATTTCTCTTGTTTCCCAAGCATGCCCTTAATTTATTTGCTCGTTTCATCCTATTTGCCTAGCCTTTTCTTAAACACTGCGTTTTCTTTTTTCATTTCCTCCAAAGTTTCAACACAAGAGAGGAGGACGCTGTTTCAACAAAAGAACCCACATTCTCAGAATTAACTGTAGCAGATTCTTGCTCAGGAGATTCTTTGACTGTCTTGCCTTTGTCTTGAAACATGACTAGAGGAAGAGGTTGAGGTTCAGGAGACGATTTTACAATCGGATGTCTGAGAGGCTTCCCAAGAGGTGTTGTCTAGAAGAAGGAGGGGTTTCTTTACCCAGTGTTGTAGAACTTGATCCTTGAAGATTTTCAGGTGATCACAGAAGTTATATTAAGCAATTTCATAGCTGAGTTCCTTTCGCTTCATTGATTCAGAGTTAAACCATTTTCTAAACTGACTCCAGTGAGAATAAGAAGCAGCTGGGTTAAGATTCTCCATGCAAGGTTGCTTCAAGGAGTTAACCCATTCTTGTATTTCTGTTTCAAAAATCACCAGAGATTTACCAACATCTCATTTGGATATTTTTGGTGTTGGTTTTGAAATGGCTATTTTATGAGAATTTATGACAAGATTGTCCCAAGCTTCTAAATCAATGATGGTTCTAAGGGGATCTTCTAGGTGGCCAGTGTGAGTGGGAGAGTCGGAAAGAATTATGGGTGAGTTTGGTGGTGTTAAATTATAGGGAGATGGAATATCTGGAATGGAGTGAGCTTGTGATAGTTTAACTTCATCCTCCTAGAAAGTTGCCTTGAAGCCTGGAATCCGACCAGATAACAATTAACTTCATCCTCCTCAGGAAGTTGCTACGAAGCCTGGAATCCGACCAGATAACAATTAACTTCATCCTCCTCAGAAAGTTGCTATGAAGCCTGGAATCCGACCAGATAACAGTTAACTTCATCCTCCTCAAAAAGTTATTGCAAATCCTAGAATCCGACCAGATAACAATTAACTCCATCCTTCTCATAAAGTTGTTGTGAAGCCTGGAATCCGACCAGATAACAGTTAACTTCATTCTCTCTAGAAAGTTGATGCGAAGCCTGGAATCCGACCAGATAACAATTAGCTTCATTTTCCCTAGAAAGTTGCTACGAAGCCTGGAATCCGACCAGATAACAATTAACTTTATTCTCCCTAGAAAGTTGTTACGAAGCCTGGAATCCGACCAGATAACAGTTAACTTTATTCTCCTTAGAAAGTTGTTGTGAAGCCTGGAATCTGACCAGATAACAGTTAACTTCATCCTCCCTAGAAAGTTGTTGTGGAGCCTAGAATCTGACTAGATAATAATTAACTCCATTCTCCCTAGAAAGATGTTGCGAAGCTTGTAATCCGACCAAATAACAGTTTAGCTTCATCCTTCCCAGAAAGTTACTTCAAAGCCTTGATTTCGACCAGATACCAGTCAACTATCCTCTCCAGGAAGAAATTTTAACCATCTCTTTTATCCCCAGTCAGGGTAAATAAGAATTAAATTCCCTAGTAGAGCGATGGACAACCAAAGGGTCCTGAACTCTATTCCCCAAGCAGAAATCAACATTCCCCACAGAGTTTCCTCAAACAGCAAACAATATTTCCCAATGAAAGCACTCTAAGTAAGGTTGAAGATACACATACTCTTCATCTCCATCAGTAGTTCAGGATTTAGCTTCCCAAAATCCCCAACATTTGTCAAGGATTTATTTTCCAGACAAAGATATACTTCAATAACATTTCACATTCATACATCATGACATATGCATACCAAACGCATATAGCACAATCTCATTTATTTTGAGAACATCATTAGGCAATGCATGCATCATGACATTGCATCACCAATAATTCTTTACCTTTTCAGGAAAGAACAGTCACCCGATGAATACTATCAACAACAAACCTTTTATTTAAGACTGTTGCTGGTTCAGTTTAAATCGATCAATGACTTATCCCGATTCTGTTCCGGTAGACACTTTCTCTGGTTCAGTTAAATCGCTCTGAAGATTTATACTAATTCATTATCTAGTTAAATATTATTCAAGACCTCTGTTGGTTCAGTTTAAATCGATCAATGATTTATCCTGATTCCATTCCGGTAAATACTTTCTCTGGTTCAGTTAAATCGCTCCGGAGATTTATACTGGTCCATTCTCCATTTAAAGATTATTCAAGACCTATGTTGGTTCAGTTTAAATCGATCAATGATTTATCCTAATTCCGTTCTGGTAGACACTTTCTCTGGTTCAGTTAAATCACACCAAAGATTTATACTAATTCGTTATCTAGTTAAAGATTATTCAAGACCTCTACTAGTTCAGTTTAAATCGATCAATGATTTATCCTGATTCTGCTCCGGTAGAAACTTTCTTTGGTTCAGTTAAATTGCTTTGAAGATTTATACTGATTCACTATCTAGTTAAAGATTATTCAAGACCTCTGCTGGTTCATTTTAAATCAATCAATGATTTATCCTGATTTCGTTCCAGTAGACACTTTCTCTGGTTCAGTTAAATCGCTCCGAAGATTTATACTAATTTATTATCGAGTTAAAGATTATTCAAGACATCTACTTGTTTCAGTTTAAATCAACCAATGATTTATCTTGATTCTGTATAATAGACACTTTCTTTGGTTCAGTTAAATCGCTCTGGATATTTATACTGATTCGTTATTCAGTTAAAGATTATTCAAGACCTCTGTTGGTTTAGTTTAAATCGATCAATGATTTATCCTGATTCCGTTCCGATAGAAACTTTCTAGGGTTCAGTTAAATCGCTCCGAATATTTATACTGATTCGTTCTCCAGTTAAAGATTATTCAAAACCTATGCTGGTTTAGTTTAAATCGACCAATGATTTGTCCTGATTCCGTTCTGGTAGACACTTTCTCTGGTTCACTTAAATCGCTCCAAAGATTTATACTGATTCGTTCTCCAGTTAAATATTATTCAAGACCTCTTCTGATTTAGTTTAAATCTACCAATGATTTACTCTGATTCCGTTCCAGTGGACACTTTCCCTGGTTTAGTTAAGTCGACCTTAAGATTTATTCTGACTCTTACCCAGTCAAAGGCAAATGCAAACATCTGTTGTTTCGGTATAAGTCGACCAAAGAATTATTCTGGTATTTCTTCCAATATCTACCAATAGTCACTTTTGGATGGTGTTGTACCCCAAAATTTTCCCTCTCACTTATCAAGAATTTTCCCACAAGATCTCCTTGGGTCCAAGACTGCACTAGGGTTTGATCAGCTCAAGACACCTCCTTAAGCACTGATGACCAAAATTAGGGTTTGAGATTGCACTAGGATATTTGAACTTTCAATGCCTCATATGACTTTCATGGATCATCATGGACCCCCAAGATTATTCATGTCAAGTTTCAAGCCTTGGATCACACTTTTGCTCAGTAAATTGAGCAGTTAACCTAAAAATCAATTGTATTGGGGAAAAAGTCAACCATAGCCAATTTACAGTCAAACATCATAATTTTTTATCCACATCAACATTTTAAAACTCATATGTATCATTTGATCAAGTTTGGACCACAACTCCTCAAGAAATTTGATTAAATCTTCAAAAGGGAAAAATGGTCAAAATTAGGGTTTTGACTGAGAAAGGGCAATTTCTGATATTTTGACCTAGTAAATGATCAATTGGTTTAAGGCATGATCTCGAGAGTCCAATTTCATCATTTTAACCTAATAACATGGTTCAAAACATTGCAAGTTCAAAGGATTGCCAGATGAATTTTCAGTCAACTGATCAAAAGTCAACTGTATACTAAAAAGTCAAACTTTGACTTTTTGGACAAATTCAAATGCCAAAGATCACAATTCATCAAAACATGTCAAAATATGAAACTTATTCATCAAGAAATCAAAAAGTCAAGATTTCATTTTGAAAAGTTAAAATTTCTAAACTTAGAACTTTTTCTAAGCGTTGGAAATTTCTTATTTTTTCATAACTTTGAGCAAAATTTTCACCATGATGCAAGATGATTCAAGAGAAAATTCCAACATGAAAGTTATATATCTTCATGAAATCTACAATTTTTCTATACACAACTCCTTCCAAAAGTTCTTGTATCTCAAGTTATAATTTTATGAACATGTGGTCATGAAACAAAATACTTAGTGAAATTTTTCCCTAATTTGGTCAGGATGTTCTTCCTCAGTCTGGGACCTTGCAATCATATCATCAACGTATACCTTAATCTCATGATGGATCATGTCATGGAACAAGGCGACCATGGCACGCTGATACGTTGCCCCATCATTCTTTAGTCCAAAAGGCATGACTTTGTAGCAAAAGGTACCCCACTGAGTAACAAAAGTTGTCTTCTCCATGTCTTTGGGAGCCATCTTAATCTGATTATAACCGGAGAAACCATCCATAAAGGAGAATACCTTATGCTGAGCGGTGTTATCAACCAGAACGTCGATATGAGGTAGAGGGAAATCATCCTTAGGGCTTGCCCTGTTCAGATCCCTATAGTCGACACACATTCGAACCTTACCATCCTTCTTCGGTATAGGAACCACATTGGCCACCCACTGTGGGTAAGAAGTAACTGCTAGAAAACCGGCGTCAAACTGTTTCATAACTTCAGCCTTGATTTTCTCAGACATCTCTGGGCGCATTCGGCGGACCTTCTATTTCACTTGAGGGCAGTCTTCCTTGGTAGGCAGGCGGTGAACCACGATATCGGTATCCAAACCAGGCATATCTTCATAAGACCAGGCAAAGATTTCAACGTAGTCATACAACATCTGAATCAACCGTTGCTTAACACTAGCTTTCAGACTTGCACCGATCTTGACCTCTTTCTTGTCTACCTCTGTACCCAGATTTACTGATTCCACCGGCTCTTCGTGCGGCTGAATAACCCTCTCTTCCTGAAGTAATAGTCTTGTAAGTTCACCCGGCACTTTGCAATCCTCTTCACCTTTATCTTCGGCTAAGTTGATCGGACTTTCAAAGTCATAACTGGAAGTAGCAGAGTCGTTACCAGTGAGATCCAGAGTGGATGTAGACCTGTATATGTGAGTGTGTGTAAAATAGCTGTTTTGCAATCTGTAATAAAAGAAAAACAAGGAGCGCAAAGTTTGAAATGCAAGAAACGTCCAATGCTTTTATTAATGATATATGAAAATGACACACATAAATCCCTCAAAAATGAAGCCACAGTGCCCCGGGTAAGATACCGGGCCGTAAAGTTTAAAACATTGTCTGTTACAAATTCAAAACAAAAGTCTCATTACCAGGTGATAACTGAAACAGTCATAGAATCCTTCATTGTCCAGTTGCTTAATCCACCATCGGCAGTTGGGTATATCCAGCTGTCAATATCAAACTCTTCATCATCATCATCCCAGATAGCGTTCACCCCTGCATCTTGTTTAGGCTTTTCTGGTGCTCCCAACTCGATCTCCTTAGCATCAATCAAGTCTTGTACCTTGTTCTTCAAAGCCCAACAATCATCTGTATCATGTCCCGGACTATCTGAGTGAAAAGCACATCGAGCATTAGGGTTGTACTTAGGCGATGCAGTGTTGGGATTCCGCGGAGCCTCCCTTGGAGTTACTAGATTGGTCTTTAATAACTGCGGCAAAATCTGGGATAAAGTCATGTTGAGATGGGTGAATTGCCTTCGAGGTCTCTCGGCCTTTTGTTGATTATTGTGCTGAGGAGCACCAGCAGGTCTTGAGATGACCACCGCATTAACAGCTTGGCGGTGTTCAGGTCTATTATGGCTTTTCGAACTATAAACAGCACTGGACTCCTTCTTAAAAGGCTTTTTCTTGGTGCTCAATGAAGCAACCTTTTGTATCTTACCAGACTTAATACCAACCTCAATCCTTTCACCGGTCATAATTAGCTCTGTAAACCCAGATGAAAAGCTTCCAATCAGATGGTTGAAAAACGGACCAGACAAGGTCCCCAGAAACATATCCACTAGCTCCCTATCAGCCAAGGGTGGTTGCACTCTACCGGCAAGGTCCCTACACTTCTGAGCATAACCTTTGAAACCTTCGCCCGCATCCATTGACATACCCTGGAGTTGGGTACGCGTGGGAGCGAGGTCGGCATTGTATTGGTACTGCCTGTAGAAAGCAGCAGCCAAGTCCTCCCAACTACGAATGCTAGTTCCTTCCAACTGGTAAAACCATTCAAGCTGAGTCCCTGAGAGACTGTCTTGAAAGAAGTGGATCCATAGGTTCTTATCAGCGGTGTATGACTGAATCTTCCTTACATACGACCAGAGGTGCAGTTTCGGGCAAGAAATTCCGTCGTACTTAGCAAATGCTGGTGCTTTGAATTTGTGGGGAATCACCACCCCAGATGACAGACCCAGATCTCCAAAGTCCAGACCAGGCACCTTCTAAACTTCCATCGCACTCAACCGGTCTTCCAGTTGCTTGTATCTATCCTTAGCCGGAGGATACTGGTCTTCGTTGAAGTCTGTCTCGTTGTTTGAAACCACAGGGCTAGGAGACCTCCTTTCTTCCTGACTATCTGTCCCACCAGATGAGGTGGTCAAATCAACTTCATCTCGTAGCCTGTTTCCGAACCTGTGACCCGTGTTAAATAGGACTATCCTCTTCTTCTTCTTATTCTTCTCTTTCAGAATAAGGGTCTTCAGATCTTGCTGACCCTTAGCTAGATTCATGAATAGCTCTTGGAATTGGGCATTTTGAGCCTGCAGAGCCTTGATTGCTTGTTCAGTCGATGGTTCAGAAGACATGATGCTGAAATAAACAGTGAAGAAGATGAGAAAACCTGTAAGGGTACCTGTTATGAGGTGCATGGAATGAAATGCGTATGATATGATTTCAAAGACATCGAGAGATTCAAATTCGTAAACAAGAAATGAAACACACTTTTATTAGATAAACTTTGAAATTAATTGTTCAACAAATTTCCCTTAAGGCGTTACAAGAAAGGAAATACTAAAAAATAAATAAAAACTGGAAGTAATCAAAGGACATCAACGCTCCCATGGTCGTTTTCCCTTAGTGCTGACATAGTCATTGATGATCTGCTCCTTCTCTAGCTGCCTAGTCAACTTCTGAATCTTTCGCTCTTGTTCGTGATACTTTTCTCGGTAAGTATCCCGTTCTTCCCTCAGCTGCATCCAGGACCTCTTCAATACCCCAATGTAAGTAGGCATGTAAGGGTGTAAGATAGTAGGAGGAACCCCTTCCTCATCATCAACTTCAACAATGATAGGCAGGATGGCTTTATAAGGCATTCCCAGCTTTTGGGCACGGATGCGAACCCATCTGAGATATGGCTCCATCGGAAGAGAAGTCTTTGGACCCAGCTCGTGTGGATCAGATCTGTGAACTCTATCCCAAGCGCTTATGAATCTGTGGCGTTGCTCGTCACTATCCCCTTGAAAATCAAAGATGATACTAGGCATTAGTAGCTCATGAGGTCCTTCCCTTCTGGCTCGTCCAAACTGACGTAAGGCCAAGCATGGATTGTAAGTAATTCCCCCATGGGTTCCTATCAGTGGAACATTGGGGTATTCCCCACAACGATCAATAATGGCCACCTCGTCCATACCCTTAATAGTCCAAATAATGTCATTGTGAGAAGAGAGACATAACCCTATAAGCCAAGCCCATGCCTTCTTTGTTCTTCAAAACTGACTTGGGAAGGTGCGAAATAAACCACCTCGCCAATAATGGAGCACAACACATCAAGGTTCCCCGCTTTCGAGCAGTACGGGCATAAAGCTGATGAAGAATGTTGCCCAAGAGAGTGGGTACAGGATTACCAGAGATGAAGATTTTTACCGCATTCACATCAACAAAGGAGTTAGAATTAGGAAACAATACCAAGCCATATATCAGAAGAGCCAGAATATCTTCGAATGCCTTGAAGTCTAGACTATCCCAGAAATGATTAGCCTTACCAACCAAGAACTTAGTCAGAAAGCCCTTTGCTCCACTACGAGTTTCCCAATTAGCCATTACCTCATCCTTTGTCATATGAAGGGCTGCAACAATCTCTTCTGGCCTAAGGATCTTCTCTCAACCTGTGAACGGGGTCTGCTCCAGAATAGAGATACCAAGCAGATCAGAGAACTCTTCTAAGGTGGGGACCAGCTGGTAGTCCTGAAAAGTAAAGCAATGGTATAGTGGATCATAGAACTGGACTAGGACACTCATCATCTGCTCGTCCAATTTGGAGGTGACCAAACTAAGAAGATGCCCATGTCTTCTGATGAAGGAGGTAGTATCAGACATCTTTGCAACCAATTCTTTAAGCATAGTGGGAACCTGGACAAAGTTGATCCGGATGGTGTTCCTACGCATAGGTGCCATGACCTACAAAACAGAACAAAGATGAATCCCTCATGTCTTTGAAATAGGTTAGTACAATGCAAGATGTATGCAGTGTTATGATGTCATGATGTCATGATAGAAAGCACACCACAAGTATCCACAAATAGCGAACATGGTAAAGGCACACAAGTCACACAGAGAGCCCTTAGATTTCAGGCTGGCAAGGAGTCTAGGTACTACCCTCTTTCAGTTCAGTTGGTTTAAACCTGTCCTAAAATAGTAACCGGGTTCTAGAGGATCTCAATATCACTGACTACCTTCAATCGGTCATAATTCCAGTTTAGCAACCTTTTCTTGCAGCCGGAATCATCGCGAGAGTTTAGTCTCAATGAGTGTAGCATACTGCTACTGTTCTATGGCCAAGTTGGTCAATTTAAAGGTTCTAAGGTCAGTTGGTGCTTAATGACCCCTTAGAAGACCCATATTCTCCTCGTTCTAACACAAGGGATATAGGTGCAAACTAAAGTGCCACACCAACGTATCTACTGCTTCAACCGTATCGGTCTACGCCGTACAGTTCCCTCACAGTTTATTGCTACTTACCTAAAGGGTATCCCCCAAATCCGGGTTAGGATCTATAGTAACTCCGATTCAACCCACAAAGATAAAGCATACAAAGCAAACAATTGAAAACACAATGATCTAATCCTAAGGTACACCCCACTTATAAGCGTCCCCAGCAGAGTCACCAGTTCTGTGATACGGTGGGAATGAACTGACTCTTTTTTGCAATGCTGGTTTGTGTTTTGCGTTTGTTTTCACAAAATGTCACGGCAAGTAAGAGTCGCCACCGTCTTTTATTTTATCCAACAAGGAAAGGAAAAAAGCACAGAAAAATTCCTTTTTCGAGATATTTCTCGGGTTCGGGGGGTAGATTATAGAAAGGGAAGGTATTAGCACCCTTTCTATCCGTGGTTATCCACGGGCTCTTAGGTACTTGCTCATATTGTTTTCAAAAATTGCTTTTCTTTGTGTTTGTGGGTTTGAAGAAGTTTTTGTTTGAAAGGTGTAAGTGTGAAAAGTTTTGTTTTATTTTGGAAAGAGCAAGTACTTAAGAATCATCTACCTACTCGAAAAAGGAATCATTCTATGCTATCTTACCATAGTAGACCATCATCCCTGGATTGCCATATTTGGCCTTGGGCCATCTGGCGTTTGATATTTGATGGTGTATGGTGTGCCACTAACCTGAATCTGCACTTGATTACACGAAGAGAAACAATAACAAGGCATATGGGGGACCTGGGATTCGAACCCAGGTCCTGTTGGATATTGGATGCACGCTGTGATACGGTGGGAGAACTGACTAGGGTTTTGCGTTTGTTTTTGCAAATGTTTCGGTTGAGCAAGAGTCACCACCGACTTTTTATTTTATCCTAAGGAAAGGTTTAAAAAGCACAGCAAAAACCTTTGAGATGTTTTCTTGGGTTCGGGGAGTAGATTATAGAAAGGGAAGGTATTAGCACCCTTTCTATCCATGGTTATCCATGAGCTCTTAGTTACTTGCTTAGATCAACTTGCCTTGATTTTCAATTGTTTGAAATGGTGCTTTGTGTGTGTGGGTTTGAAAATGTTTTGGAAAAGAGGCCAATGTGGTGGCAACCTTTGTAATGATCCATGTTGGGATGTATACAAAGGTGTATGTCTTTTAAAAAGGTTTTCATTTGTTTTTTGGAAGTCGTTTTTTGAAAGTGTAGTGATGTGTGGGTTAGAAAATAGGCAAGTGTTTTGTTTTGCAAGTTGGCAAGTAACTAAGAGTTTGTCTACTCCTAAATTTCTCAAAGATTTCTCCTATGTCTTTTAACCATTTTAACAATTTTGTTCCACCATTGCATTTGGTGGACAATCTTGTGTTAGGATGTGAAAGGGACGGGCGCGGGTCATTGTTTTTAGACCATGATTGCAATGGTGCCAAGTATCTTTGGGCAATTTTTCCTTTAAGGGACTTGATCATTTTTAGGCAACTTTTGAAAGCGTCATCGAGGGACTATGATCATTTGATTGTGTTTGTTTTGCCCAAAGAGACCTAACATGCAATATGGCCCATTATTGAAGGCAACAAGTGGAATACCCTAGGGGTGCAAGTGTGATTAGTGTTGTCCATTTTCATGCTTGTTTATCTTGAAATTAGGTCAAACCATTTTGGTTGATTGATTTACATACAAACCCTAATTCTAACATGGCATAATTAGAAAGCATTAAAGTGCGAAAAATAAAGTTCCTAAGTTATTACAACACAATATATGGGAAGGGGGTACAAATGTTCAAATGGGGGTATTTTGACAAGGAATTTAAACCTAGACTATTAC
Source organism: Vicia faba (assembly GCA_948472305.1). Classification (NCBI taxonomy): domain Eukaryota; kingdom Viridiplantae; phylum Streptophyta; class Magnoliopsida; order Fabales; family Fabaceae; genus Vicia; species Vicia faba. Next base: position 1,080,698,351 of record OX451736.1, on the reverse strand, counting down.
ATCAATTTGGAATTATACAAGGTAATTAATATACAACAATTAAATAAAAATGGAATAAATATGCAAGATGCAAAAAATGTTTTTTATGTGTATGAAAAAAAGGTATTTTTTCATGTGTCAAATAAACAAAATAAAAAGTATTTATTTTTGGATTTTTTTTATGTATTTAGGGCAAAACCCTAATTTATTAAATAAAAGGTATTAATTATTTAATATGTACAATATTTACTAGTTATGTACAAAAATAAAATAAAAATGAAGTATATTTGTCAAAAAGGTATTTTTTAATGTCAAATATTAATAAAAAATAAAATGTATATATCTTGTATTTTTAACCTAAATATACTAATATATATGTAAATATTTATATTATATGATAAATATATTAAATATATACAAAATAATAATATTTAGTATTTATAAAAAAAAAGTATATTTTATATAAAATATTTTCAGAAGATAAAATCAAATAAAAAATGGAAAATAAAATGTGTTTGCATTATTTTAGTATTTTTTTTATAAATAAAAGTATGCAAGTATTTATTTATGTACAAAACATCAATTTAAACAAATAAATACCTAATAAATATAAAAATGGTGTGAAAAATATTTTTTATATTTTTAATATTATGAGGAAAAATAAATAAGTCAGGAATAAAAAACAAAAGTCAAAAAATGATTAAAATAAGCACAATGGGCCAAGGGGGTTTAAAAGTAACAAAAGGGTGCAAATAGGAAACTGAAACAAAGCCCAGCCCAAAAAGTCCTTCTTCAACCTCTGAACCTGTATGAACAACAATCAACACGCGTTTTCTATCTCCCAATTCCTGGACTTTCAAGCAAAACTCACAACATGAAAAATGTAGAGCATTAAGAGACGAATCCAAACATATAAAGAACTTGACTTAACTCTCTAAGATGAAAGAGAATTTCTTCTCCCCCAATTCCTGACCTAGTTTTTGTTCCATGTTCAGGCATTAAATTCTCACAGCACACATAATATAAATGAAAACTAATTACATGGGCATGTTGAGGGCTATGAATGTGACATATTTTCTTCACAAACCTAAAGCTAACAACGCCTGGATAGAGAGATATGAGATCATGAACTTACCTGTTCAGTTGGAATCGTATCTGGTGATGGAGGTACTTTCAGTGCAAGGTGATGATTGGTACAGCTTCCTTGATGTCCAGGGATGCTATTCCAAGTTTTACTTTGTTTTGAAACTAGCTGAATCGAGTTATAGAACTCCACCTGCAAAACAGAAAAATGAAAATGGTGATGTTGAATGGGAGTGTTACAGGTCGTGTTTGAGGTTTGGAATAGCTTCAAGGGATGTTGTGGGATGTGTTTGAAGTGTTTTTAGCAAGAATGCACGAATGGAATGGGTTATGGAACTCAATCTGCAGCAGGTCCCCTGTTTTGGCAGTTTAAGGGTGATTCTGTGAATGGGGAGGTATTGGAGGTGATAGGCTCGTGTCTCAGGCCAGGATGGATGTTTAGAATGTGTTTGACAAGTTTTCTTAAGCCTGTGTTAGCTGAGATGAGAGTTGTTGTATGTTATGCTAGCTTTCTTCAACTTTAAGCAACAAATGTTCAAGTTGAGTTTTAGACTGATAGAGGCCCCCCTAATGTGCTGCACAACTTAGTCTTGATCAGTGTAATTAGCTCATAAACTTGTGCCAAAGAGATTTGCACTGTACTTGCTTGGATTGCTAATTGACATAAAGTTCACTTTTGCTAAAATGGACATTATGCTTTTTCTATTTTGGGACTAAACCTTTATGTAATGCTTGAACACATAAAATATGGTCTTGGCACAATGAGTTTGCATTAAATTTATGAGTTCAAAAGGGATATAGGACTTGTAATCAAGTTGTGCAAGCTGATTTCAAAATGGCCTAGATGTATGAACATGTAACTTGGCCAAATCAAAAGTGAGTTTTTCCCAACTTGCCAAATTCGATTCTCCCTAACCATGAGGTTGTTTGATGAGTTCTTGGACATTTTGGAAAGCTTGGAATGTGTACTACAATCCATCTTTGAAATGCAAATTGAAATTCCAAGTGGAAGTAGGTGAAAAATGGTCTTGAAGTTAGGCAAAAATCCTGCCTAAAATAGGTCAAATTTCTCTAAGTTAAGAATGGTTTGGTACCCTTGTTCCAAAAATTGTAACTTGAGCTACAAGCTTCTTTTGGGAAAACTTTGTGAATCAAAGTTGTAGATTTTGCAATAGGCTACAACTTTCATGTTTTGACTTTTGCTTGAATCCAAATGAATCTTGGTGAGAAAGTGGGACAAAGTTAGGAAAAAATTAGGGTTTTTCATAACTTAGAAAAATTCTAAGTTATGAAAAATCTTCATTTCAAACCCTAATTTGCAATTCTTGATTTCTTGATGAACAAGTTTCATGATTTGTCATGTTTTGATGAAAAATGAATCTTGACACTTGATTTTGACCAAAAAAAAGTCAAAGTTTGACTTTTCAGTATATAGTCAAAATTGATCAATTGACTGGGAAATTCAACTGTCAATCTTGTGTATTTGGGATCTTTTGAACTTGTTGAGTATGTCAAGACAATTCCATGGGGTCCTTGAGTCCATATGTGAGTTTGGTTTGCCATTGGCTAGGTCAAACAGGCAAAAATTGCCTTTGTGCAGTCAAAACCCTAAAAATGACCATTTTGCCCTTTTGGTGATCTGATCAAATTTCTTGTGGAATTGTGATCCAAACTTGATCAAATGGTCCATGTGAGTTCATAATGTTGATGTGGGTCAATTTTCATGAGATTTGACTTTCAATTGGCCACAATTGACTTTTTCCCCAATACAACTGATTTCTAGGTCAACTGTCCAATTGACTGGGCAAAATTTGGAATCAAGACTTGAAACTTGGTATGGATAAACTTGGGAGTCCAACATGAAGCATGAAAGTCATCTTAGGCATTTTAGGTTAAAACATCTTTGTTCAAACACAAACCCTAATTTGGGTCCACAGTGCAAGGAGAAGTCTTGAGTAGAGGAAACCCTAACTGGATCTTGAGCTCCATGGGTTTTGTGATGAGAAAATGTTGAGGAAATGGGAGGGCAAATTTTGGAGTACAACAGTTTCCCCTGTTCAATCTTCTTGAACTTGAAGAGTTAGATTGACAACTTTTCCTTTCGTGACTCGAGGGTAAAAGGAGATTGGACACTAGAGTGCCTGGAAATTTGCACTCGCATGTTGGAGTATCAGCAATGTGATGTCGGGAATGGGCTTATAGATGCCATTTGGAGAGATGGTGGATAGGGATATGGGCTCATAGATGCCATATGGAGACGTGACAGAACCTCATCGGGAATGGGCTTATAGATGCCATTTGGAAGCGTTGATCGCATAAGAGATTCCTTAGCGAGAACTTGTGTATTTTGAGAAAGACAGATGTTTTCCTGGCTTGTTACAGGTGTTGATCTTCAATCTTTTCATGCAGATATGCCCTGGCTAGATACAGGTGTCGAATCTACAATCGGTTGCTCACAGATATGCCCTGGCTGGATACAGGAATCGAATCTGGAAATAGTCGTCAACAGATATGCCCTGGCTGGATACAGGAATCGAATATGGAATTAGTCGTGTACAGATATGCCCTGGCTGGATACAGGAATCGAATCTGGAAATAATCGTCAACAGATATGCCCTGGCTGGATACAGGAATCGAATCTGGAATTGTGACAGTTGATAGATATGCCCTGGCTGGATACAGGAATCGAATCTTCAAACTCTTCAGATGTGCCCTGGCTAGATACAGGAATCGAATCCGGAATTGTGACAGTTGATAGATATTCCCTGGCTAGATACAGGAATCGAATCTTCAAACTCTTCAGACGTGCCCTGGCTAGATACAGGAATCGAGTCTGGAAATTGATCACTCACAGATGTGCCCTGGCTAGATACAGGAATCGAATCTGGAATTGTGACAGTTGAAGGTAGTTGTCTTTTAGGTTATCTTTTTCCCTGAAAGGCAAAACATCAGTTGTATGCAATGTCATGATGTATGAAATGCATGATGTCATGATGTTCAAAATGAGATAGTGTTGTATGCACTTTATCATGTATGTAAGCAAGATGCATGAAATGTGAAATGTTTATGAATGTATTTTTGTCTAGGAAAATAAATCCTTGACGACCGGCCGGGGAATTAAATCCTGGGCTGATGTTGAAGAGTAGAGCTCTTTGCTTCCGCTGGGGATAATGGTTGCAAGAATACACTGGTAGGAAAAGATGAATCCATTGAGGAATAAACTTGTTGGAGAGATTACTCTGAGGGGAATTGCTCTATAGGAAGGGATACTTCGCTGAAGTTTTGACGAGAGCTTTACTGAGGATTTCGATGATGGACTCCGTTGGGGATAATGATGATAAACTCCGCTGGGGACAACAAAGATAAACTCCTATGGGGATTGTGTTGATAAGTCATGTTGGGGAACTTTGATGAACTCCGCTGGGGATAAGAAGAAATTTTCCGAGGGCGATCTTCCGTGGCAATTAGCTGAGGATAACCCAGTTATAAGCCCTTGTGAGGAATAACTTTGAATAAAGCTCGGGAGAGACGTCCGTACTCTACAGGGGATAAGCTTCCAGAATCTACTGGGGATAAGCTTCAAGACCTGCTGGGGATACGGACTCCGATTTTCCTGGGGAAGCTTTTCAGACTGTACTGGGGTGTTGGTATTCCGCCAGGGAACAATCTTAGGTCAAGACTGTTGGGGATGCTTGCTGATGAAATGCCTATACTCCACTAGGGAATGTTGATATCTTCTGGGGATACACAACTTCCTTCAGGCTGACCGTAGACTAACTCTGTTGGAGGAGAGTATTGCTGACTTGCTAGGGGAATAGGGTGCCTATTGTAAGGCTGATGATAGACTACTCTTCCTGGGGAGAGTATTGCTGAATCTTGTCTTACTCTGCGGAGAGTTGAGATAACTTGGTCACATTCTTCAGTTGAATCTACCTTGGTACCTTGGCGGATAAAGCAACTAGACTGCCTGGACAATTCTACATTGCCCCTACTTCTGATGTCACCTGTAATTAGTCTTTTGTTTCATATGCAAGTATTTATGAATTAGCAATTTAATGTCAAATGCATATATCAAAAATGAACATTGGACGTTCTTCGCAAGACAAAACAGAAAAAGGAAAAACAATTGGCAATTTGTTTGGAAAAGTGAACTTGTATTGATTTTGAAATTTGCCTGTGAATAGGCGTTTTTTGTACAAGAGGCCGACGTCCTAGTAAGAGAACGCCGCCGAATAACATATAGTTTATACAATTTTGAAAAGGAAACAAAACAGCTATGTGCACAATATTCCCACTGGGTTCCAACTCTGCTATCGCCTTTATATCTTCAAGCGTCTCATCACTTTGCTGCTTAGTTGAAGATGAAGCTGATTGATCGATGCCGAAGTCTGAGCCAGATAATTGATGCCGAATTCTGGATGCAAAGTGATCCAATGAGACATAGTGTTACGCTTTATCCCTAACTTTTGCCTGGACTGCCCTTTCGGGTTTTCAGTCCACCGGGATACCCATTTTTGCCCAAGCCGCCCTTTCAGGTTTTCGACTTGCCGGGTGTACAATTTTTTTTTTCATTTCATCCCTTATTTTTGCCCGAACCCTTTTGGTTCGCCGGGAAGCCCTTATTTTTGCCTAGGTATGTCAACCTAGCGGGTCTTTTATTCATGCGTAGTATCTTTTCACTATGTCTGCATTGGCGGGGTGAGGAAGGTCGTCACCATCCATGGTGGTTAGAATCATGGCTCCTTCTGAGAACACATGTTTAACCACAAATGGCCCTTCGTATGTAGGGGTCCATTTGCCCCGGGGATCACTTTGAGGAAGGATGATGCGTTTGATTACCAGGTCCTCAACTTGATACTCTTGTGGTCTGACTTTCTTGTTAAATGCCCAGATCATCCGTTTTTGGTACGTCTGACTATGACAGATAGCGGTGAGTCTCTTTTCGTCAATCAGGTTTAATTGATCAAGTCGAGTCTGGATCCAGTCATCTTCACTCAGATCTGCATCCTTCATTATCCGGAGAGAGGGTATCTGGACTTCAATCAGCAAGACTGCCTCCATGCCATAGACCAAGGAAAAAGGAGTTGCCCCGGTTGACGTCCTTGCTGAGGTACGGTACCCATGAAGAGCAAATGGTAACATTTAGTGCCAATCTTTCTAGGTCACTGTCATCTTCTGCACAATCTTCTTGATATTCTTATTCGCTGCTTCTACATCCCCATTCATCTTCGGCCGGTAAGGAGAAGAGTTGTGGTGCTGTATCTTAAATTGCTCGCAGAGCTCAACGATCATCTTGTTGTTAAGATTGGTACCATTGTCCGTAATGATCCTCTCTGGGACGCCGTACCGACAGATCAGGTTATGCCGAATGAAACGTGCCACAACGCTCTTGGTTACGGTGGCGTAGGAAGCTGCCTCTACCCACTTCGTGAAGTAATCAATTGCTACCAAGATGAAGCGATGCCCGTTGGATGCCGTCGGTCGGATCTCGCCAATCATATCAATGCCCCACATCGCAAAAGGCCAAGGTGCCGTCAGGACGTTCAGAGGAACCGGAGGGATATGCACCTTATCAGCATAGATCTGGCATTTATGACAAGTTCGAGAATGTTGGTAACAGTCGGCTTCCATTGTGGACCAGAAATATCCTGCCCTAAGGATTTTCTTTGCCATGGAGTGTCCACTGGAATGTGTTCCGAATGTACCTTCGTGCAGCTCTGCCATGATCTTTTCTGCTTCAGTCTTATCCACACAACGCAGTAGAGTTGAATCATGATTCCGTTTGTAGAGAATGCCGTTGTTGAGGAAGAATTTTGCCGCAAATCTTCTCATGAACTTCTTGTCGTTGACCGATGCACCTTCAGGGTATTCTTGAGCTTCCAAGTATCTCTTCACCTCATGATACCAGGGTTTTTCAGTCACCTTTTCGGCCTCAAGATCGCAGCAGTATGCAGGTTCGTCCAACTTCCAGATAATGATCCGGGGAGCCTCGTTGTCCCATTTGACTTGGAACATTGAAGACATCGTAGCTAGTGCGTCCGCTAACTGATTCTCCTCTCTTGGGAAGTGTTCAAAAGTTATCTCTTCAAAGTGGGGAAGCAAAGTCAACACATACTCCTTGTAAGGAATACGATTTGGGTGTTTCATATCCCACTCGCCTTTGATCTGATTGATCACGAGAGAGGAATCTCCGAAGACACTCAGAAACTTGATCCTTAAGTCGATTGCAGCTTGAAGACCCATGATACATGCCTCATATTCTGCCATGTTGTTGGTGCAGTTGAAACATAGCCGGGCAGTGAGTGGGGTATGAGTTCCTTTGGGGGATATGATCACAGCGCCGATGCCATTACCCAAAGCGTTTGAGGCTCCGTCAAAATGCATAGACCATCGGGATCCTTCCTCAGGTCCTTCATCCGGTCCAGGCACTTCACAATCAGTTACTACCATGATATCTTCGTCCGGAAATTCAAAGTTCAATGATTGGTAATCGTCCACAGGTTGGTGTGCCAAATGGTCTGCCAATACACTTCCCTTGATTGCCTTCTGAGTGGTGTACTGGATATCATATTCTGTCAAGATCATTTGCCATCTTGCTATTCTTCCAGACAGAGCAGGCTTTTCGAATATGTACTTGATGGGATCCATCTTTGAAATCAACAAAGTAGTGTGAGTCAACATATACTGTCTCAGCCGGCGAGCAGCCCATACCAGAGCGCAGCAAGTTTTCTCGCCAGTGAGTACCGAGACTCACAGTTGGTAAACTTTTTGCTCAGGTAATAAATAGCGTGCTCTTTTCGGCCAGACTCGTCATGCTGCCCCAGCACACACCCCATTGAGTTGTCAAATACTGTCAAGTATAGTATTAGAGGTCTCCCTTCCACTGGTGGCATAAGAATGGGTGGCTCTTGGAGATACTCTTTTATCTTTTCAAAAGCGGCCTGACATTCATCGTTCCAACGTACTACTTGATCTTTCTTCAGTAATTTGAAGATTGGCTCACAGGTAGCAGTTAGATGTGAGATGAATCGGGCAATGTAATTTAGTCGTCCCAGAAAGCCTCGGACTTCTTTCTCTGTCTTGGGAGTCGGCATCCCTTGTATAGCTTTCACCTTGGCAGGGTCCACCTGAATACCTTTATCGCTTACAATGAAACCTAGCAATTTTCCGGACCTCACCCCAAAGGTGCATTTGTTGGGATTCAACCTCAGCTTGTATAACTTCAATCGGTCAAACAGCTTCTGCAGATGGTCAAGGTGTTCCTCCTCAGTTTGAGACCTTGCAATCATGTCATCAACATATACCTCAATCTCATGATGGATCATATCATGAAATAAAGCAACCATGGCACGTTGGTAGGCTGCCCCAGCATTTTTCAACCCGAATGGCATGACCTTGTAGCAGAAGGTGCCCCACTGAGTCACAAAGGTAGTCTTTTCCATATCTTCCGGAGCCATCTTGATCTGATTATATCCTGAAAAACCATCCATGAAGGAGAACACCTTGTGTTGAGCAGTATTGTCAACAAGAACGTCGATGTGAGGCAGAGGGAAATCATCTTTGGGGCTGGCCCTGTTCAAATCCCAGTAGTCGACACACATTCTGACCTTACCGTCCTTCTTCGGCACTGGCACCACATTGTCAACCCACTGAGGGTAAGAAGTTACTGCTAGAAACCCGGCATCGAATTGCTTCATAACTTCAGCTTTGATCTTTTCGGACATCTCTGGACGCATACGACGGACCTTTTGCTTTACCGTAGGGCAATCTTCCTTGGTAGGCAGATGATGAACCACAATGTCGGCATCCAAACCAGGCATGTCTTCGTAAGACCAAGCAAAGATTTCCATGTAGTCATGCAGCATCTGGATCAATCGTTGCTTCACGCTGAGCTCTAGATTGGCACCAATCTTGACTTCTTTTCTATCTGTCTCAGTACCCAGGTTCACTGTTTCCACGGGCTCTTCATGCGGCTGAATGGCCCTCTCTTCCTGGAGTAGCAGTCTTGCGAGTTCACCAGGCACTTCGCAATCATCTTCACCTTCGTCTTCGGCCAAGTTGTTCGGATTCTCGAAGTCATAACTGGTGGTAGCAGAGCCGTTACCAGTGAGATCCAGAGTGGATTGGAACCTGTATAAGTGAGTGTGTGTAAATATAGCTGTTTTGCAATATATAACACATAAAGAAAAAGAGCGCAAGATTTGAAATGCAACAAACGTCCAATGTTTTGATTAATGATATATGGAAATGTCATACAAAAAAGCCCCCACAGATGGAGCTACGATGCCCCGGGTAGGACACCGAGCCAATAGAAGTTTCAACATATTGTTTGTTACAAATTGAAAATCAAGAGTTCATTACTGCGTGACAAATGTAATAGGTGTAAAATCCTTCGCCGTCCAGTTGCTTGGTCCGTTGTTGGTGGTTGGATAGATCCAACTGTCAAATTTCACTTACTCTACGTCCTCCTCGATAGCATTCACCCTTGGGTTGGTGATGAACACCGGAGCCTTTCTGATTCTTTCCTTGCGAACAACCCTCTGAGCCTCTGCAGTGAAGCCCAGCCCAAACCTGTCGTTCTTTTGAGTGAAGTCAGGAAGTTGACCCCAGTTTGCACAATTGCCTTTCTCGATTACAGCCCGGGCCTCCTTCAGGGAAGCCATCTTCAAGGGGAAGTCTTCTTCAACCACTGTCTCAGTTGACGCCAACGTTGGAGGTACCTCTTCAAAATGTTGAAAGGGGGTTTCAATAAACTCCCCGTCCATTTCGATATACCAGAATGAATTCAAATGACTTACCATGTATTCCTCTTCACCCTGCACAGTAACAATCTTCCCTTTGACAGGGTATTTGAGCTTCTAGTGTAGAGTGGATGTTACTGCCCCAGCCTTGTGAATCCAGGGTCGACCCAACAAGCAGGAATAAGATGGACGAATATCCATTACATAGAACGTTGAGTCTAAGACTTGGGAACCCACACGAATGGGAATGTCTACCTCACCGTGCACCATCCTCTTAGAACCGTCGAAGGCTCTAACAATGATGTTACTAGGTTTCAATTCCAGGCCCTCACAATCCAAGCGATCTAAGGCCTTCTTGGGCAAAACATTCAGGGAAGAACCGATGTCCACCAACACGTGTGCGAGAGTAGTGCCCCTGCACTCTATAGAGACATGCAGGGCATCATTGTGATTTTTCCCCTTGGCGGTAAGGTCTGCATCTGAGAAACCCAAGCCATTGTCAGCTGTCAAATTAGCCAGACAGTCAGTGAACTGATCTGCAGAGGTCTCTTGCGGCACATGGGCCGTTTTCAGAAATGAAATCAGGGCCTTGGCGTGGGCCTCTGAGCACAGCAGCAATGATAGCATAGAGATTTTGGAGGGGGTATGCCCCAGCTGTTCAACAACATTGAAGTCACTCTTTTTAATGATTTTAAGGATTTCCTCCATCTCTTGTTGGAAGGCTTCAACAGCAGTCTTTTTTGGTGCCTCCGTCCGGGCAGGCAAATCGGTAGAAACTTCTTTGCCCCGAGCATCAGAGGACTCGGCGGCAGTAGTAGACACAGGAGCTTGATTTGAAACATGCACCCTTGCGGGTGTGATGATAAGAGGTTTTCGGATAACTGGCGGTGCAATGTCAAGCGAGAAGAGCCTGCCACTGCGAGTAATCTTGGTGGGACCAGTGATGTTACTCATACTGGTACTGATGTTGAATCCTGCTTCACTCCAAGCACATACACGTCTGCCCCATAGTGCCATGGGACAGCCTTGTCAGATTCATAGGGGAGAGGCCCCGGAACAATAATGGTAATGGGTGCAACAGACATAATTTGGACTGGCTTCCTCGGGGGAGCCTTGGTAGGATTGAAGATTGTGACGACAGATACTTCTTCAGCGGAAACAAACGGAACAGCAGTTTTCTTGAACAGAATTTCTTTGCTATCCATCAGGCTTTGGATGCCTGATTTCAGCAACGGACAACCGGTAGGGATAACAGCACACAGAAGGCAACCCTTGCTACAACCCGGAAATAAACCGGCTAGCAGTAGGTTCCTCTTAACAGTCAATAGAGGGGTAGCAACATCATTCACCGAAACAGCATACAAATCTTCCTCGACGGCATTTACTCTATGATGGGGCATAGGAGCAGTTACAACGTTCGGCCTCTCAGGCGCCTCAAACTGAATTTCCTTCGCATCGATAAGGTCTTGCACCTTATTTCTAAAGGCCCAGCAATCATCAATAGTATGCCCGGGGCTATCAGAATGATAAGCACAACGAACATTTGGGTTATACTTAGGAGATGCAGTATTCACGACCTTTGGAGCCTCTTTGATGGTCACCAAGTTGGTGGATAGCAGTTGCGGTAAGATTTGTGATAAGGTCATACTCAACCGAGTATACTGCCTCTTAGGCCTTTCACCTCTTTGTTGATTGTATTGCTGAGGAGCAGCAACAGGCTTTGAAATGACCAAAGCATTGACGGCTTGACGACTTTCTGGCTTGACTCTTCTAGGACCATAGACGACACTTGCTTCTTTCTTGAAAGGCCTCTTCTCAGTACTTGCGGAGGCAACTTTTTGTATCTTTCCTGACCTGATGCCAGCTTCTATCCTTTCACCCGTTAGGATCAAATCCGTAAACCCAGCGGAGGAATTGCCAACCAGATGATTGAAGAATGGACCAGACAAGGTCCCTAGAAACATGTCAACCAACTCACGATCAGTCAATGGAGGCTGCACCCTGCCAGCCAAATCTCTTCATTTTTGTGCATATTCTTTGAACCCTTCTCCCGTTCCTAGAGACATACCCTGAAGTTGGGTACGCGTAGGAGCGAGGTCAGAATTGTATTGATATTGTCTATAAAATGCGGTCGCCAAATCTTCCCAATGTAGGATACTAGTTCCATCTAGTTGATAGAACCACTCAAGCTGTGACCCCGAAAGGCTATCTTGGAAGAAGTGGATCCAAAGATTTTTATCTGCCGTGTAAGGTTGGATCTTCCTTACGTACGACCTGAGATGCAGCTTTGGACAGGAGGCCCCGTCATATTTGGCAAAGGTAGGCGCCTTAAACTTGTGTGGGATTACTACCCCAGAAGATAAGCCCAAATCTCCGAAATCCAACCCCGGCACATTCTGAATCTCCATGGCACTCAAGAGGTCTTCTAATTGCTTGTATCTGTCAGCAGCGGGAGGGTATTGTTCGTAATTGTAATCCGTCTCGTTGTCAGAGACTGCAGGACTAGGAGCTCCTCCCCCTTGGGGACTATCTTTCTCTGCAGAGGAAGTAGTTGGATCAGCCTCATTATGGAGTGTGTTCCCAAACCTGCGTCCAGTGTTGAATAACGCAATCCTCTTCTTCTTCTTCTTCTTTAGGAGCAGAGCCTTCAACTCTTGCTGACCTTGGGCCAAGTTCATCACCATCTCTTGAAACTGGGCACTCTGGGCCTGGAGGGCCTTGATTGCTTGTTCACTGGATGATTATGGATTCATGATGATTGTTCAAATAAACAGCGAAGAAGATTAAGCAACCTGTGGAAAAAGGGTACCTGTTATGCATATGGTGTGATGAGATGCGTATGTTTTATGTTTTCAAAGACAAACGAGATTCAACTTTGTAGACAAAAGAGAAACACACTTCATTAGATTCAAATTTTAAATTGTTCAACAACTTGCCCTTAGGCATTATAGGAATGAAAAATACTGAAAAGGAAATAAAAGCTGTAAAAGGAAATATTCAAAGCCCATCAGTGCTCCCATGGCCTCCTCTTCTCAGTATGGATATAGTCATTCAGGACCCGCTCCTCCTCCAATTGCTTAGTCAGCCTCTGGATCTTCCGTTCCTGTTCGTTGAACTTTTCCCGATAAAAATCTCGTTCTTCCTTTAGCTGCGCCCAAGATCTCTTCAGTGTGTCAAAATCAGTGGGTATCTGAGGAGGGAGGACAATTGGAGGAACCCCATCTTCATCAGGAGATTCAAGAATGATAGGTCTGACAGCTTCGTACGGCATACCTAACTTCTGAGCACGGATGCAGACCCATCTGCAATAGGGCTCCATTGGTAGAGAAGTCTTTGGTCCCAACTCATGTGGGTCAGCTTTGTGAATTCTATCCCAAGCCTTAATGAATCCATGGCATAGTTTGTCACTGTCTACCTGAAATTCAAAATGAAAGTGAGGAACCAACATTTCATGAGGCCCTACTCTTCTGGCTCTTCCAAACTGGCGGAGAGCTAAGCATGGATTATAAGAGATTCCTCCTTGGATACCAATCAATGGGACATTAGGGTATTCTCCGCAATGATCAATAACAGCTACCTCATCCAAACCTCTGAGAGTCCAAGTGATGTCATTATCAGCGAGAGACATTAACCTATGAGCCCAACCCTTTCCTTCTTCATTCTTCAGCACGAACTTAGGAAGGTGCGAAATAAACCACCTCACTAGCAAAGGAGCACAACACCATGGAGTTCCCCGTTTTCGGGCAGTACGAGCATAGAGTTGTTGCAGGATATCACCCAAAAGAGTGGGTACAGGATTCCGAGACATGAAGATCCTTATGGCATAGATACTGATAAAGGTGTCATGATTGGGAAACAAAACCAGACCATAGATTAAAAGAGCCAGGATGTCTTCGTACGCCTTGAAGTCTAAGTCATTCCAGAAATCATTAGCTTTGCCAACCAGAAATTTGACCAAAAAGCCCTTAACTCCACTTCTAGTTTCCCAGTTAGCCAATACCTCTTCTTTGGTCAAGGGGAGGACTGCAACAACCTCTTCAGGCCTAGGAGTCTTTTCCCAACCAGTGAATGGAGTTTGCTCCAAAACAGGGATCCCAAGCAAATAAGAGAATTCTTCCAGGGTAGGGACCAGCTGGAAGTCTTGAAAGGTGAAGCAATGATACAGGGGATCGTAAAACTGGGTCAGGACACTTATCAGTTGTTGGTCCCACTTTGAAGTGATCAAACCAAGGAGAGAACCATGCCTCTTGATGAAGGAAGTAGTGTTTGGAATCCTACCAACCAAATCCTTGAGCAAAGCTGGTGCTTGAACAAAGTTAAGCCGGATAGTATTCCTACGCACGGGCATCATGATGTCCTACAAAACAGAGCAAAGATGAAACTTTTTTGTCTTTGAAATGGGTTAGTCCTTATACAGGATGCATGCAATGGTATGATGGTATGATGCTATGATGAAGCACACCACAAGTATTCACAAAGGCAAGCATGATAAGGCACACAAGTCACACAAGACAACCCTTAGGTTTCAGGCCAACATGAAGTTTAGGTATTACCCTCTTTTAGTTTCGTTGGTTAAAACCTGTCCTATCAAAAGTAACCGGGTTCTAGAGGATCTCAAATCATTGAATACCCTCAATCGGTCATAACTCCAGCATCGCAATCTTTTCTTGCGGCCAGAACCATCGCGAGAGTTTAGCCTCAATGAGTGTAGCATACTGCTACTGTTCTATGGCCAAGTTTGGTCAATTTAGGGTTCTAAGGTCGGTTGGTGTTTAATGACTCCTTAGAAGACCCATATTCCCCTCGTTGCAACACAAGGGATATCGGTACAGACCAAGGCGCCACACCAACGTAGCCACTGCTTCACCCATGTCGGTCTACGCCGGACAGGTCTCTCACAGATTATGCTACCTAAAAGGGTATTCCCCAGATCCGGGTTAGGATCCATGAAACTCCGATGCAAAGCCCACAAATATAAAAGCAAACAAGGCAAACAATTGAAAACAAAGATGATCTAAGCCCTAAGGTTACTCCACTTTTAAAAAGTCCCCAGCAGAGTCGCCAGTTCTGTGATACGATGGGAGAACTGACTAGGGTTTTGCGTTTGTTTTCGCAAATGTTTCGGTTGAGCAAGAGTCGCCACCGACTTTTTATTTTATCCTAAGGAAAGGTTTAAAAAGCACAGCAAAAACCTTTGAGATGTTTTCTTGGGTTCGGGGAGTAGATTATAGAAAGGGAAGGTATTAGCACCCTTTCTATCCATGGTTATCCATGGGCTCTTAGTTACTCGCTTAGATCAACTTGCCTTGATTTTCAATTGTTTGAAATGGTGCTTTGTGTGCGTGGGTTTGAAAATGTTTTGGAAAAGAGGACAATGTGGTGGCAACCTTTGTAATGATCCATGTTGGGATGTATACAAAGGTGTATGTCTTTTAAAAAGGTTTTCATTTGTTTTTTGGAAGTCGTTTTTTGAAAGTGTAGTGATGTGTGGTTTAGAAAATAGGCAAGTGTTTTGTTTTGCAAGTTGGCAAGTAACTAAGAGTTTGTCTACTCCTAAATTTCTCAAAGATTTCTCCTATGTCTTTTAACCCTTTTAACAATTTTGTTCCACCATTGCATTTGGTGGACAATATTGTGTTAGGATGTGAAAGGGACGGGCGCGGGTCATCGTTTTTAGACCATGATTGCAATGGTGCCAAGTATCTTTGGGCAATTTTTCCTTTAAGGGACTTGATCATTTTTTAGGCAACTTTTGAAAGCGTCATCGAGGGACTATGATCATTTGATTGTGTTTGTTTTGCCCAAAGAGACCTAACATGCAATATGGCCCATTATTGAAGGCAACAAGTGGAATACCCTAGGGGTGCAAGTGTGATTAGTGTTGTCCATTTTCATGCTTGTTTATCTTGAAATTAGGTCAAACCATTTTGGTTGATTGATTTACATACAAACCCTAATTCTAACATGGCATAATTAGAAAGCATTAAAGTGCGAAAAATAAAGTTCCTAAGTTATTACAACACAATATATGGGAAGGGGGGTACAAATGTTCAAATGGGGGTATTTTGACAAGGAATTTAAACCTAGACTATTACATCAATTTGGAATTATACAAGATAATTAATATACAACAATTAAATAAAAATGGAATAAATATGCAAGATGCAAAAAATGTTTTTTATGTGTATGAAAAAAAGGTATTTTTTTACGTGTCAAATAAACAAAATAAAAAGTATTTATTTTTGGATTTTTTTTATGTATTTAGGGCAAAACCCTAATTTATTAAATAAAAGGTATTAATTATTTAATATGTACAATATTTACTAGTTATGTACAAAAATAAAATAAAAATGAAGTATATTTGTCAAAAAGGTATTTTTTAATGTCAAATATTAATAAAAAATAAAATGTATATATCTTGTATTTTTAACCTAAATATACTAATATATATGTAAATATTTATATTATATGATAAATATATTAAATATATACAAAATAATAATATTTAGTATTTATAAAAAAAAAGTATATTTTATATAAAATATTTTCAGAAGATAAAATCAAATAAAAAATGGAAAATAAAATGTGTTTGCATTATTTTAGTATTTTTTTTATAAATAAAAGTATGCAAGTATTTATTTATGTACAAAACATCAATTTAAACAAATAAATACCTAATAAATATAAAAATGGTGTGAAAAATATTTTTTATATTTTTAATATTATGAGGAAAAATAAATAAGTCAGGAATAAAAAACAAAAGTCAAAAAATGATTAAAATAAGCACAATGGGCCAAGGGGGTTTAAAAGTAACAAAAGGGTGCAAATAGGAAACTGAAACAAAGCCCAGCCCAAAAAGTCCTTCTTCAACCTCTGAACCTGTATGAACAACAATCAACACGCGTTTTCTATCTCCCAATTCCTGGACTTTCAAGCAAAACTCACAACATGAAAAATGTAGAGCATTAAGAGACGAATCCAGACATATAAAGAACTTGACTTAACTCTCTAAGATGAGAGAGAATTTCTTCTCCCCCAATTCCTGACCTAGTTTTTGTTCCATGTTCAGGCATTAAATTCTCACAGCACACATAATATAAATGAAAACTAATTACATGGGCATGTTCAGGGCTATGAATGTGACATATTTTCTTCACAAACCTAAAGCTAACAACGCCTGGATAGAGAGATATGAGTTCATGAACTTACCTGTTCAGTTGGAATCGTATCTGGTGATGGAGGTACTTTCAGTGCAAGGTGATGATTGGTACAGCTTCCTTGATGTCCAGGGATGCTATTCCAAGTTTTACTTTGCTTTGAAACTAGCTGAATCGAGTTATAGAACTCCACCTGCAAAACAGAAAACTGAAAATGGTGATGTTGAATGGGAGTGTTACAGGTCGTGTTTGAGGTTTGGAATAACTTCAAGGGATGTTGTGGGATGTGTTTGAAGTGTTTTTAGCAAGAATGCACGAATGGAATGGGTTATGGAACTCAATCTGCAGCAGGTCCCCTGTTTTGGAAGTTTAAGGGTGATTCTGTGAATGGGGAGGTATTGGAGGTGATAGGCTCGTGTCTCAGGCCAGGATGGATGTTTAGAATGTGTTTGACAAGTTTTCTTAAGCCTGTGTTAGCTGAGATGAGAGTTGTTGTATGTTATGCTAGCTTTCTTCAACTTTAAGCAACAAATGTTCAAGTTGAGTTTTAGACTGATAGAGGCCCCCCTAATGTGCTGCACAACTTAGTCTTGATCAGTGTAATTAGCTCATAAACTTGTGCCAAAGAGATTTGCACTGTACTTGCTTGGATTGCTAATTGACATAAAGTTCACTTTTGCTAAAATGGACATTATGCTTTTTCTATTTTGGGACTAAACCTTTATGTAATGCTTGAACACATAAAATATGGTCTTGGCACAATGAGTTTGCATTAAATTTATGAGTTCAAAAGGGATATAGGACTTGTAATCAAGTTGTGCAAGCTGATTTCAAAATGGCCTAGATGTATGAACATGTAACTTGGCCAAATCAAAAGTGAGTTTTTCCCAACTTGCCAAATTCGATTCTCCCTAACCATGAGGTTGTTTGATGAGTTCTTGGACATTTTGGAAAGCTTGGAATGTGTACTACAATCCATCTTTGAAATGCAAATTGAAATTCCAAGTGGAAGTAGGTGAAAAATGGTCTTGAAGTTAGGCAAAAATCCTGCCTAAAATAGGTCAAATTTCTCTAAGTTAAGAATGGTTTGGTACCCTTGTTCCAAAAATTGTAACTTGAGCTACAAGCTTCTTTTGGGAAAACTTTGTGAATAAAAGTTGTAGATTTTGCAATAGGATACAACTTTCATGTTTTGACTTTTGCTTGAATCCAAATGAATCTTGGTGAGAAAGTGGGACAAAGTTAGGAAAAAATTAGGGTTTTTCATAACTTAGAAAAATTCTAAGTTATGAAAAATCTTCATTTCAAACCCTAATTTGCAATTCTTGATTTCTTGATGAACAAGTTTCATGATTTGTCATGTTTTGATGAAAAATGAATCTTGACACTTGATTTTGACCCAAAAAAAGTCAAAGTTTGACTTTTCAGTATACAGTCAAAATTGATCAATTGACTGGGAAATTCAACTGTCAATCTTGTGTATTTGGGATCTTTTGAACTTGTTGAGTATGGAAAGACAATTCCATGGGGTCCTTGAGTCCATATGTGAGTTTGGTTTGCCATTGGCTAGGTCAAACAGTCAAAAATTGCCTTTGTGCAGTCAAAACCCTAAAAATGACCATTTTGCCCTTTTGGTGATCTGATCAAATTTCTTGTGGAATTGTGATCCAAACTTGATCAAATGTTCCATGTGAGTTCATAATGTTGATGTGGGTCAATTTTCAAGAGATTTGACTGTCAATTGGCCACAATTGACTTTTTCCCCAATACAACTGATTTCTAGGTCAACTGTCCAATTGACTGGGCAAAATTTGGAATCAAGACTTGAAACTTGGTATGGATAAACTTGGGAGTCCAACATGAAGCATGAAAGTCATCTTAGGCATTTTAGGTCAAAACATCTTTGTTCAAACACAAACCCTAATTTGGGTCCACAGTGCAAGGAGAAGTCTTGAGCAGAGGAAACCCTAACTGGATCTTGAGCTCCAAGGGTTTTGTGATGAGAAAATGTTGAGGAAATGGGAGGGCAAATTTTGGGGTACAACACACGCCACTACCACTCAGCCACTTTGTTTCAATTGTTAATAATATACATAGTAATAATAATAAAGGGAAATCAATCAGATACCAGAAAATATAAAAAAACGCGCCAAGTTTGAATGGTCCACTCAGAGGGAGACACGTTTGTCGTCCATGACCTTCAAACCCTGTAAATTTACCTACGGATTTAGATCCGCAGCTAAATTCGTAGGTCAATCCCAAAATTAAATCTAGGCCATAAAAATTCCTCACAAGACCATGGTTGTGTTCGTCCTTCTCTTTCGGTCATGTCTATGGCCATCAATGGAGCTAATTTTGCCTGTAAAAGAAACGCCCAAAAAACCAACCACAAAATCCTAGATTCGGCTATGGGGTTACAGTCCATATAAACGAAATCAAATATTGCCAAAAGTTCAGAAATCACATAAGCATCACAAATATGTCCATGATTTGCCAGAATGATGCAAAAATAGAGAGCTATAATTTTGAAAACAGGGCCAAGGAACGTGATGCTTACAGTGCGTTTTGATGCGTATGAGAGCTTGCTTTGGATTGCAGAAGGTTGAGTAGACACCCATCAATCGATTGATATTGAGTTTTGCTTCTATAAACGCCTCTAAGTGTGATTTCAGTTTTGCACTTTTCACCACTTTTTCCAAGTTTTGTTTTCAGTGTTCTTGCATCCTCTAGCCTCCAATTTCGTGTGCTTTGACTTGTATATGTAATGTGGGATGTATTAGGTTAACATTTGTGGATTGAATCCTTGCACATCAATGCCATGAGATTTGATTTGATCCACCATTGAAAGCTTTCCTAATTTGTCAAAAATCCAATCTTTTTGCACATGGAATGCTTGATACGAGTTTGATGATGATATTGATGATGACTAAGTCCTGAAAATAGAAAAAGATCTCATGTAATCAAGTTTTAGGATTTTATTTGATTTTAATTGATTTAAAATGAAATAATTCAAAAAAAAAATCAAATCAAATAATAAATAGATAAATGGGAACAAGGCTGAAGCTAGGACACATGTGCAATGTGGCAAGTCCAAATCAAGTGGAAAAGAATGGGCCCATTTGACAAAATTTGACGTTTTGGGGATAGTTGACTTTTGGCAATTTTGCAAAAATGCCCAACTTCAACAATGCATAACTTCTTCAATTTTGAACTTTTGGAAGTGTTCTTGGACTTTTTAGAAAGCTTGAGATGACCTATAACCAAAACTATTGGTCTCATAGCATTTTGATATTCCATGCTCAAGTTATAAGCTTTGGCAAAAAAGGTGTTTTTGTTGACTTTCAAAAATGACCTATAATGTCCAAATTTATAACTTCTTGTGAGTTCATTTTCTGATCTTGGGGTATGAAGATGGATTGTATGAAATTTCATCCTCTTCAAAATTAGATTTGGATGGGTCATTTCTCATAAAGTATGAGAAAGTTATGCTTGGTCAAAGTTGAGTTGACTTTTCCTACAAAACCCTAATTTAGCAACTTTTGAGTCTTGATGAATTTTGAGAAATCCTTGATTAATCATGATCAACCCTTGATCAAATGATGAAATATCCTTCAAAATGAGAATGTTGACAAAAAATCTTGAGGTTTGACTGTATTTGGGTCACAATTGACTTTTGTCCTAGCACAGTCGATTTTTGGAACCTTTGAGCAATTGACTGAGCAAACTTCCTCTGCAGGGCTTGAAATTTGACATGGATGACCTTGAGAACATATTAGGACATTAGGGAGCATTTGAGGTCATTTGGACTCAATGATCTTGATGCAACACAAAACCCTAATTTGGGGTTGACTGCCTTAGGAGATGATTTGTCTGACCCACTCTTGAGCAAACTTGAGCAACTTGGAGATTTTTCTTGCAATGTTTTGAGAAATATGAGAGGGAAAATTTTTGGGTACAACAGCTGCCCCTGTTCAATCTTCTTAAACCTGAGGATATAGATTGGCTTTCGTGCCTTTCGTGATCCGAAGGTGGAAGATGATTGAACACTAGAGTGCCCAGAAATTTGCACTCGCATGAAGTGGTATCAGCATTGGTCATGTCGGGAATGGGCTTAAAGATGCCATTTGGAGATTGTCGATAGGAGGTCTGAACTTCGACTGGAATAATAATCAGGGAGATCTTAGCGTTGATCTGACTGAACCAGAGAAGGTCTTGGATTAACTTTGACTGGATAAGAATCAGAAAAATCTTAGAATCGATTTAACTGAACCAGAGAAGGTCTTGAATTAACTTTGACTGGATAAGAATCATAAAAATCTTAGAATCTATTTAACTGAACCAGACGAAAGTCTTGGAATATCTTCAATTGGAATAAGAATCAGGGAGATCTTAGCGTCGATCTGACTGAACCAAAGAAGGTCTTGGATTAACTTTGACTGGATAAGAATTAGAAAAATCTTAGAATCGATTTAACTGAACCAGACGAAAGTCTTGGAATATCTTCAACTGGAATAAGAATCAGGGGGATCTTAGCGTCGATATGACTGAACCAGAGAAGGTCTTGGATTAACTTTGAATGGATAAGAATCAGAAAAACCTTAGAATCGATTTAACTGAACCAGAAGAAAGTCTTGGAATATCTTCAACTGGAGTAAGAATCAGAGAGATCTTAGCGTCGATCTGACTGAACCGAAGAAGGTCTTGGATTAACTTTGACTGGATAAGAATCAGAAAAATCTTAGAATCGATTTAACTGAACCAGACGAAAGTCTTGGAATATCTTCAACTGGAATAAGAATCAGGGAGATCTTAGCGTCGATCTGATTGAACCAGAGAAGGTCTTGGATTAACTTTGACTGGATAAGAATCAGAAAAATCTTAGAATCGATTTAACTGAACCAGACGAAAGTCTTGGAATATCTTCAACTGGAATAAGAATCAGAGAGATCTTAGCATCGATCTGACTGAACCAGAGAAGGTCTTGGATTAACTTTGACTGGATAAGAATCAGAAAAAATATTAGAATCGATTTAACTGAACCAGACGAAAGTCTTGGAATATCTTCAACTAGAATAAGAATCAGGGAGATCTTAGCGGCGATCTGACTGAACCAGAGAAGGTCTTGTGAGAGCATCTTTCTGAGGAATCCGCTGAAACAACCCTCAATAGATGTAGTTTTTGAGGGGACTACCAGGTCATATAAGTAGTCAACGGTGTTTATTGATTCGTTTTTCCCTGAAAAGGTAAAGAGTTAGTCATATGCAATGTCATGATGTATGAAATGCATGATATATATATCAAGCAATGACGCTCTCAAAATAAATGAGATTGTATGGTATGATGCATATATGCCTGTATCATGATGTATGGAAATGTAATGTTTCTAGCTGGGGAAAATAACTCCCGGATAGCTGCTGAAGAATAGAGCTGGATTCTTTGTTTCCGCTGGGGATAGCGAACAAAGAGAATAAACCTGGAGGAGAGGATGACTCCGTTGGAGGGAATAAACTAATGAGGAGATTACTCTGTGGGGAAGAGATGTTCTGCTGAAGACTCCACTGATAAATTCCGTCGGGATGAATTATCGTTGCTGGTGATATTGAATCCTATTGGGGATTGAATTCCTGTTTGTGAAAAGAAAGAAATCCGCTGGGGATGATCTTTGGTTGCGACTTCTCTGGGAATAACCTTTTAGACTCTTATGAGGATAATCCTTTGAGTTTTACTGGGAATGATCCTTTGAAATCCGCTGGGGAGATTTATTTTTGTACTCTGCTGGGGATAAACTTCCAGAGTCTACTGGGGATGATTCTTCAACTCCACTGAGGAAGCTTTTTCAGACTGCGCTGGGAAAATTTTAAATCCACTGGGGATATCTTGTATTCTGCCGGGGAATATTCTTATACTCCGTTGGGGAGTATTAAGACGGCCAGGGATATTAATCCTTTTTAGTGCTGATGGTAGATAAACTCTGCTTGGGGAGAATATTACCGATTCATTCACAGTTGCAAGTCTCAGTTGGGGAGAACTATCATTATTGTCTTACTCTGCGGGGAGTGAAGGTATCTTAGCCATATTCTTCAGATGAATCTACCTTTGTACCTGATGGACGGAGAAACTGTATATTTTGGACCATTTTTATTGCCCCTGTTTCTGATATTACCAGTAATTCGTCTTTTGTTTCGCATGTAAATATTCATGAGCAGCAATTAATGTCAAATGCATATATCAATAAATGAACATTGGACGTTCTTTGCAAATCAAAACAGATAAAGAAAAAAAACAGTTTGAAATTTCTTTGAAAATGAATTGTATTGATTTTGAAGTTTGGCCTGTAAATAGGCGTTTTTGTACAAGAGGCTGACATCCTAGTAAGAGAACGCCGCCGAGCAGATAGAATTTACACAAATTGTGAAAAACAAAACAACTATGTGAACAATCCCACTGGGTTCCAAATCTTCTATTGCCTTTATGTCCTCTAGCATCTCATCACTTTGCTACTTGGTTGAAGGTAGATCAGATTAATTAGTGTCGTCCGAGCTTGATAGTTGATACCGAAGTCTGGAACCAAAGTGATCCAATGCGACACAGTGTTACGCTTTGATCCCTAATTTTTTCCTGGACCGCCCTTTCGGGTTTTCAGTCCACCGGGATACCCTTTTTTGCCCAAGCCACCTTTTCTTTTCGACTTGCCGGGTGTACAGATTTTTTTCATTTTCATCCCTTATTTTTGCCCGAACCCTTTTGGTTCACCGGGAAGCCCTTATTTTTGCCTAGGCCAGTCGACCTAGCGGGTCTTTGATTATGCGTAGTATTTTTTCACTATGTCTGCATTGACGAGGTGAGGAAGGTCGTCACCATCCATGGTGGTTAGAATCATAGCTCCTCCTGAGAAAATGTTCTTAACCACAAATGGCCCTTCGTAAGTAGGGGTCCATTTTCCCCTGGGATCACCTTGAGGTAAGATAATGCGCTTGATAACCAGGTCCCCAACTTGATACTCTTGTCGTCTAACTTTCTTGTTAAATGCCTTGATCATCCGCTTTTGGTACGTCTGACCATGACAAATAGTAGTAAGTCTCTTTTCATCAATTAAATTCAACTAATCAAGCCGGGTCTGGATCCAGTCATCTTTGTTCAAGCCTGCATCCTTCATAATCTGAAGAGATGGTATCTGAAATTCAATGGGAAAGAATGCCTCCATGCCGTATACCAAGGAATAGAGGGTTGCCCCTGTTGACGTCCGCACTGAGGTACGGTACCCATGAAGAGCAAATGGTAACATCTCGTGCCATTCTTTGTATGTCACTGTCATCTTCTGCACGATCTTCTTAATGTTCTTATTAGCCGCTTCAACAACCCCATTCATCTTTGTCAAGTAAGGAGAAGAGTTGTGATGTTGTATCTTGAACTGCTTGCAGAGCTTAGTGATCATCTTGTTGTTGAGATTCGTACCATTGTCCGTAATGATCCTCTCTGGTACACCGTATCGACAAATCAGATTATGCCAAATGAACCGTGCCACGACGTTCTTGGTTACTGTAGCAAAGGAAGCTGCTTCAACCCACTTTATAAAGTAATCAATTGCTACCAGGATGAAACGATGCCCGTTGGATGCTGTAGGTCTGATCTCGCCGATCATATCAATGCCCCACATTACAAAAGGCCAAGGTGCCGTCAAGACGTTCAGAGGAATTGGAGGTATGTGCACCTTATCAGCATAGACTTGGCACTTGTGACAGGTCCGAGAGTGCTGATAACAGCCGGCTTCCATTGTAGACCAGTAATATCCTGCCCGAAGGATTTTCTTTGCCATGGTATGTCCACTGGAATGAGTTCCAAAAGTACCCTCATGTAATTCTGCCATGATCTTTTCTACTTAGTTCTTATCCACACAATGCAGTAAGGTCGAATCATGGTTACGCTTGTAAAGGATGCCATTGCTGATGAAGAACTTCGCCGCGAACCTCCTCAGAAACTTTTTGTCATTAACAGATGCACCCTCGGGGTACTCCTGAGCCTCAAGATACCTCTTCACCTCATGAAAACAAGGTTTATCTGCTACCTCTTCAGTCTCAATGTCACAGTAATGTGTAGGTTCGTCCAAACTTTCAATGATAATCCTGGGAGCTTCGTTGTCCCAATTGACTTTGAACATAGAAGACATCGTAGCTAGCGCGTCCGCCAACTGATTCTCCTCTCGTGGGAAGTGTTCAAAAGTTATCTCCTCGAAATGTGGAAGCAATGTCAACACGTATTCCTTGTAAGGAATAAGATTTGGGTGTTTCGTATCCCACTCGCCTTTGATCTGACTGATCAGGAGAGCGGAATCTCCGAAGACACTCAAGAACTTAATCCTTAGGTCAATTGCTGCTCGAAGACCCATAATGCGCGCTTCATACTCCGCCATGTTGTTGGTGCAGTTGAAACATAGTCGGGCGGTGAACAGAGTATGAGAGTCTTTAGGAGATATGATCACGGTGCCAATGCCATTACCCAAAGCGTTTGAAGCTCCATTAAAGTACATATACCATCTGGATCCTTCCTCAGGTCCTTCGTCCGGTCCAGGTGTCTCACAATCAGTCACTATCATGATATTCTCGTCCTGGAATTCAAAGTTCATAGACTGGTAATCATCCACTGCCTGATGTGCCAAATGATTTGCCAACACACTTCCCTTAATTGCCTTTTGGGTCGTATATTGGATGTCATACTCAATCAAGATCATCTGCCATCTCGCTATTCTTCCGAACAATGCAGGCTTCTCGAAGATATACTTGATTGGATCCATCTTCGATATCAATAGAGTAGTGTGAGTCAAAATATACTGTCTCAGCCGACGAGCAGCCCATGCTAAAGCACAACAAGTTTTCTCGAGCAACGAGTATCGGGTCTCACAGTCAGTAAACTTTTTGCTAAGGTAATAAATAGCATGCTCTTTTCGGCCAGACTCGTCATGCTGACCCAGTACACACCCCATTGAGTTGTCGGGTACTGTCAAGTATAGGATTAAGGGTCTCCCTTCAACTGGAGGCATCAGAATGGGTGGCTCTTGGAGATACTCTTTGATCCTTTCGAAAGCGGTCTGGTATTCATCGTTCCAACGTACTACTTGATCTTTCTTCAGTAATTTGAAAATTGGCTCACAAGTAGCAGTAAGGTGTGAGATGAATCGGGCAATGTAGTTTAGTCGTCCCAGAAAGCCTCTGACTTCTTTCTCTGTTTGGGGAGCTGGCATCTCTTGTATGGCCTTTACCTTTGCCGGATCCACTTGAATACCTTTATCGCTTACGACGAAGCCCAACAACTTACCAGATCTCACCTCGAAGGTGCACTTGTTCGGGTTCAACCTCAGCTTGTACAACTTCAACCTGTCAAACAGCTTCTGAAGGTGGTCAAGATGTTCTTCCTCAGTCTGGGACCTTGTAATCATATCATCAACGTATACCTCAACCTCATGATGGATCATGTCATGGAACAAGGCGGCCATGGCACGCTGATACGTTGCCCCAACATTCTTTAGTCCAAAAGGCATGACCTTGTAGAAAAAGGTACCCCACTGAGTAACAAAAGTTGTCTTCTCCATGTCTTAGGGAGCCATCTTAATCTGATTATAACCGGAGAAACCATCCATAAAGGAGAATACCTTATGCTGAGCGGTGTTATCAACCAGAACGTCGATATGAGGTAGAGGAAAATCATCCTTAGGGCTTGCCCTGTTCAGATCCCTATAGTCGACACACATTCGAACCTTACCATCCTTCTTCGGTACAGGAACCACATTGGCCACCCACTGTGGGTAAGAAGTAACTGCTAGAAAACCGGCATCAAACTGTTTCATAACTTCATCCTTGATTTTCTCAGACATCTCTGGGCGCATTCGGCGGACCTTCTGTTTCACTAGAGGGCAGTCTTCCTTGGTAGGCAGGCGGTGAACCACAATATCGGTATCCAAACCAGGCATATCTTCATAAGACCAGGCAAAGATTTCAATGTAGTCAAGCAGCATCTGAATCAACCGTTGCTTAACAGTAGCTTTCTGACTTGCACTGATCTTTACCTCTTTCTTGTCTACCTCTGTACCCAGATTTACTGATTCCACCGGCTCTTCGTGCAGCTGAATAACCCTCTCTTCCTGAAGTAACAGTCTTGTAAGTTCACCCAGCACTTCACAATCATCTTCACCTTCGTCTTCGGCTAAGTTGATCGGACTTTCGAAGTCATAACTGGCAGTAGCAGAGTCGTTACCAGTGAGATCCAGAGTGGATGTAGACCTGTATATGTGAGTGTGTGTAAAATAGTTGTTTTGCAATATGTAATAAAATAAAAACAAGGAGCGCAACGTTTGAAATGTAAGAAACGACCAATGCTTTTATTAATGATATATGAAAATGACACACATAAAGCCCTCACAAATGAAGCCACAGTTCCCCGGGTAAGACACCGGCCCTTAAAGTTTAAAACATTGTCTGTTACAAATTCAAAACAAAAGTCTCATTACTGGGTGATAACTGAAACGGTCATAGAATCCTTCGCTGTCCAGTTACTTAATCCACCATCGGCAGTTGGGTATATCCAGCTGTCAATATCAAACTCTTCATCATCGTCATCCCTGATAGCGTTCACCCCTGCATCTTGTTTAGGCTTTTCTGGTGCTCCGAACTCGATCTCCTTAGCATCAATCAGATCTTGTACCTTGTTCTTCAAAGCCCAATAATCATCTGTATCATGTCCCGGGCTATCTGAGTGAAAAGCACAACGGGCATTAGGGTTGTACTTAGGCGATGCAGTGTTGGGATTCTGCGGAGCCTCCCTTGGAGTTACTAGATTGGTCTTTAATAACTGCGGCAGAATCTGGGATAAAGTCATGTTGAGATGGGTAAATTGCCTTCGAGGTCTCTCGGCCTTTTGTTGATTGTTATGCTGAGGAGCACCAGCAGGTCTTGAGACGACCACCACATTAACAGCTTGGCGGTGTTCAGGTCTATTATGGCTTTTCAAACTGTAAACAACACTGGACTCCTTCTTAAAAGGCTTTTTCTTGGTGCTCAATGAAGCATCCTTTTGTATCTTAGCAGACTTAATACCAGCCTCAATCCTTTCACCGGTCATAATTAGCTCTGTAAACCCAGACGAAGAGCTTCCAATCAGATGGTTGAAAAACGGACCAGACAAGGTCCCCAGAAACATATCCACTAGCTCCCTATCAACCAAGGGTGGTTGCACTCTACCGGAAAGGTCCCTCCACTTCTGAGCATAATCTTTAAAACCTTCGCCCGCATCCATTGACATACCCTAGAGTTGGGTACGCGTGGCAGCGAGGTCGGCATTATATTGGTACTGCCTATAGAAATCAGCAGCCAAGTCCTCCCAACTACGGA
The DNA here is from genome assembly GCA_948472305.1 of Vicia faba. Lineage (NCBI taxonomy): Eukaryota > Viridiplantae > Streptophyta > Magnoliopsida > Fabales > Fabaceae > Vicia > Vicia faba. The sequence continues at coordinate 1,080,670,010 of OX451736.1, read as the reverse complement.
TGCTAGTTCCTTCCAACTGGTAAAACCATTCAAGATGAGTCCCTGAGAGACTGTCTTGAAAGAAGTGGATCCATAGGTTCTTATCAGCGGTGTACGACTGAATCTTCCTTACATACGACCGGAGGTGCAGTTTCGGGCAAGAAGTTTCGTCGTATTTAGAAAAGGCTGGTGCTTTGAATTTGTGGGGAATCACCACCCCAGATGACAGACCCAAATCTCCAAAGTCCAGACCTGGCACCTTCTGAACTTCCATCGCACTCAACCGGTCTTCCAGTTGCTTGTATCTATCCTTAGCCGGAGGATACTGGTCTTCGTTGAAGTCTGTCTCGTTGTTTGAAACCACAGGGCTAGGAGACCTCCTTTCTTCCTGACTATCTTTCCCTCCAGATGAGGTGGTCAAATCAACTTCATCTCGTAGCCTATTTCCGAACCTGTGACCCGTGTTAAACAGGACTGTCCTCTTCTTCTTCTTCTTCTTCTTCTCTTTCAGAGTAAGGGTCTTCAGATCTTGCTGACCCTTAGCTAGATTCATGAACAGCTCTTGGAATTGGGCATTTTGAGCCTGCAGAGCCTTGATTGCTTGTTCAGTCGATGGTTCAGAAGACATGATGCTGAAATAAACCGCGAAGAAGATGAGAAAACCTGTAAGGGTACCTGTTATGAGGTGCATGGAATGAAATGCGTATGATATGATTTGAAAGACATCGAGAGATTCAAATTCGTAAACAAGAAATGAAACACACTTTTATTAGATAAACTCTGAAATTAATTGTTCAACAAATTGCCCTTAAGGCGTTACAAGAAAGGAAATACTAAAAAATAAATAAAAACTGGAAGTAATCAAAGGACATCAACGCTCCCATGGTCATTTGCCCTTAGTGCTGACATAGTCATTGATGATCTGCTCCTTCTCCAGCTGCCTAGTCAACTTCTGAATCTTTCGCTCTTGTTCGTGATACTTTTCTCGGTAAGTATCCCGTTCTTCCCTCAGCTGCATCCAGGACCTCTTCAATGCCCCAATGTCAGTAGGCATGTAAGGGTGTAAGATAGTAGGAGGAACCCCTTCCTCATCAGCAACTTCAACAATGATAGGCAGGACGGCTTCGTAAGGCATTCCTAGCTTTTGGGCACGGATGCGAACCCATCTGAGATATGGCTTCATCGGAAGAGAAGTCTTTGGACCCATCTCGTGTGGATCAGATCTGTGAACTCTATCCCAAGCCCTTATGAATCTGCGGTGTTGCTCATCACTATCCCCTTGAAAATCAAAGATGATACTAGGCATTAGCAGCTCATGAGGTCCTTCCCTTCTAGCTCGTCCAATCTGACGTAAGGCCAAGCATGGATTGTAAGTAATTCCCCCATGGGTTCCTATCAGTGGAACATTGGGGTATTCCCCACAGCGATCAATAATGGCCACCTCGTCCATACCCTTAATAGTCCAAATGATGTCATTGTGAGAGAGAGACATAACCCTATAAGCCCAGCCCATGCCTTCTTTGTTCTTCAAAACTGACTTGGGAAGGTGTGAAATAAACCACCTCGCCAATAACGGAGCATAGCACATCAAGGTTCCCCGCTTTCGAGCAGTACATGCATAAAGCTGATGAAGAATGTTGCCCAAGAGAGTGGGTACAAGATTACCAGAGATGAAGATTTTTATCGCATTCACATCAACAAAGGAGTCAGAATTAGGAAACAATACCAATCCATATACCAAAAGAGCCAGAATATCTTCGAATGCCTTGAAGTCTAGACTATCCCAGAAATGATTAGCCTTACCAACCAAGAACTTAGTCAGAAAGCCCTTTGCTCCACTACGAGTTTCCCAATTAGCCATTACCTCATCCTTTGTCATATGAAGGGCTGCAACAATCTCTTCTGGCCTAAGGATCTTCTCCCAACATGTGAACGGGTTTTGCTCCAGAATAGAGATACCAAGCAGATCAGAGAACTCTTCTAAGGTGGGGACCAACTGGTAGTCCTGAAAAGTAAAGCAATGGTACAGTGGATCATAGAACTGGACTAGGACACTCATCATCTGCTCGTCCAATTTGGAGGTGACCAAACTAAGAAGATGCCCATGTCTTATGATGAAGGAGGTAGTATCAGACATCTTTGCAACCAATTCTTTATGCATAGTGGGAACCTAGACAAAGTTGATCCGGATGGTGTTCCTACGCATAGGTGCCATGACCTACAAAATAGAACAAAGATGAATCCCTCCTTTCTTTGAAATAGGTTAGTCCAATGCAAGATGTATGCAATGTTATGATGTCATGATGTCATGATAGAATGCACACCACAAGTATCCACAAATAGCAAACATGGTAAAGGCACATAAGTCACACAGAGAGCCCTTAGATTTCAGGCTGGCTAGGAGTCTAGGTACTACCCTCTTTCAGTTCAGTTGGTTTAAACCTGTCCTAAAAATAGTAACCGGGTTCTAGAGGATCTCAATATCACTGACAACCCTCAATCGGTCATAATTCCAATTTAGCAACCTTTTCTTGCGGCCGGAATCATCGCGAGAGTTTAGTCTCAATGAGTGTAGCATACTGCTACTGTTCTATGGCCAAGTTGGTCAATTTAAAGGTTCTAAGGTCAGTTGGTGCTTAATGACCCCTTAGAAGACCCATATTCTCCTCCTTCTAACACAAGGGATATCGGTGCAAACTAAAGTGCCACACCAACGTAGCTACTGCTTCAATCGTATCAGTCTATGCTGTACAGTTCCCTCACAGTTTATTGCTACTTACCTAAAGGGTATCCCCCAGATCCGGGTTAGGATCTATAGTAACTCCGATTTAACCCACAAAGATAAAGCATACAAAGCAAACAATTGAAAACATAATGATCTAATCCTAAGGTACACCCCACTTATAAGCGTCCCCAGCAGAGTCGCCAGTTCTGTGATACAGTGGGAAAGAACTGACTGTTTTTTGGAATGCTGGTTTTCATTTTGCGTTTGTTTTTGCAAAATTTCGCGGTAAGCAAGAGTCGCCACCGTCTTTTATTTTATCCAACAAGGAAAGGAAAAAAGCACAGAAAAATTCCTTTTTCGAGATATTTCTCGGGTTCGGGGGGTAGATTATAGAAAGGGAAGGTATTAGCACCCTTTCTATCCGTGGTTATCCACGGGCTCTTAGGTACTTGCTCATATTATTTTCAAAAATTGCTTTTCTTTGTGTTTGTGGGTTTGAAGAAGTTTTTGTTTGAAAGGTGTAAGTGTGAAAAGTTTTGTTTTGTTTTGGAAAGAGCAAGTACTTAAGAACCATCTACCTACTCGAAAAAGGAATCATTCTATGCTATCTTCCCTTAGACAATTCTATCCCACTATTGATGAGTAGGTAGCACCGTCGTTGGAGTTTTAAGGGCCAATTCGAATTTAGGGACTTACGGTCACTAAAGCAATGTTAGGACGCCTTAGAAGTAACCCTAATGTCTTATATCGTTTATTTTGAGGCAACAATATCCGAGGCAACCATTTCGTGGCGACTATGATCTTTGGACAAGAGGGCGACCTCTAAAGTGACCTATACTCAACGACCGTGTACGAAGGCAACCAAGTGGGGTGTACCCTAAGAGTGTGCATGTGCGAGTGTGTTGTTTTCGGTTAATTTTATCTTTGTACATGTTAATGGTGATCTAAGTTGATTTTAGGTTAAAACATCGAGTCTTGTCATGCATCCCTATTATCAAACATCTAACAATTTATAAATTACGGAAAATAAATTGTGGAAATTAAATTACAAGGCGTCGGGTATTTACATCGCCAAAAGCAACCCTTAGAAATTTAAATGCGGAAAATAAATAAAGCGATAAAAATAGTCCTATTAAGCTATTACATTCCGGGAACAAATACAATATTGAATAAAATGGATCGCGTGCGGGAAATTAAATCGGGCGCAAGTTCTAGGGTTTTGACCCTTTGCCATTAAAGAAAAGATTTTTTTGGTTATTTTTGAATTTTATTAGAAATTAAACTAAGTTAATTATTAAATTAATAAAGAAATCAATTAATTAATGAAAATAAATATTTTTGGTTTTTTGTTATTTAAAGAAATAAAAATAAATTTAATCGATGTTAATAAAAACCTAATTGTCTAAGTTAATTTTAATTGTTTATAAAATATATTAAAGTTATCCTAATTAAAACTAAATTAATTAATTGATTTGTTAATAAAAAGAAAATACTAAAATTTAATTTTAGTAAAGAATATATTTTTTTGGTTTTTAATTTTATTAAAGAAAACAAAGAAAATGGATTGGTTAGAAAATAATGAAAATAATTAAATAAAACAAGAATAAAATAAATATAGAGAAGAGAGTGTTTGGGCCTGATTTTTGGAGGTCTGGATAGCAATTCTATGGCCCAATTGAGTTGGCCCCTTGTTGACTTTCCTGGTTCAGTGTGCGCTGGTTGACTAGATCCCATAGTAGACCATCATCATTGGATTGCCAGATTTGGCCTTGGGCCATCTAGCGTTTGATATTTGATGGTGTATGGTGTGCCACTAACCTGGATCTGCACTTGATTACATGAAGAGAAAAAATAACAAGGCATATGGGGGACTTGGGATTCGAACCCAGGTCCTGTTGGATATTGGATGCACGCCACTACCACTCAGCCACTTTGTTTCAATTGTTAATAATATACATAGTAATAATAATAAAGGGAAATCAATCAGATACCAGAAAATATAAAAAAATGCACCAAGTTTGAATGGTCCACTCAGAGGGAGACACGTTTGTCGTCCCTGACCTTCAAACCTTGTAAATTTACCTGCGAATTTAGATCCGCAGCTAAATTCGTAGGTCAATCCCAAAATTAAATCTAGGCCATAAAAATTCCTCCCAAGACCATGGTTGTGTTCGTCCTTTTCTTCCGATCATGTCTATGGCCATCAATGGAGCTAATTTTTCCTGTAAAAGAAACGCCCAAAAAACAAACCGCAAAACCCAAGATTTGGCTATGGGGTTGCAGTCCATATAAACGAAATCAAATATTGCCAAAAGTTTAGAAATCATATAAGCATCACAAATATGTCCATGATTTTCCATAATGATGCAAAAATAGAGAGCTACGATTTTGAAAACAGGGCCAAGGAACGTGATACTTACAGTGCGTTTTGATGCGTATGAGAGCTTGCAGAAGGTTGAGTAGACACCCATCAATCGATTGATGTTGAGTTTTGCTTCTATAAACACCTCTGAGTGTTTTCACCACTTTTTCCAAGTTTTGTTTTCGGTGTTCTTGCAGCCTCTAACCTCCAATTTCGTGTGCTTTGACTTGTATATATAATGTGGGATGTATTAGGTTAACATTTGTGGATTGAATCCTTGCAAATCAATGCCATGAGATTTAATTTGATCCACCATTGAAAGCTTGCCTAATTTGTCAAAAATCCAATATTTTTGCACATGGAATGCTTGATACGAGTTTGATGATGATATTGATGATGATTAAGTCCTGAAAATAGAAAAAGATCTCATGTAATCAAGTTTTGGGATTTTATTTGATTTAAATTGATTTAAAATGAAATAATTTAATAAAAAATAAAATAAAATAATAAAATTGATAAGTGGACACAAGGCTGAAGCTAGGACACATATGCAATGTGGCACGTCCAAATCAAGTGGAAAAGAATGGGCCCATTTGATAAAATTTGATGTTTTGGGGATAATTGACTTTTGGCAATTTTGCAAAAATTCCCAACTTCAACAATGCATAACTTCTTCAATTTTGAACTTTTGGGAGTGTTCTTGGACTTTTTAGAAATCTTGATATGTCCTCTAACCAACCCTTTTGGTCGAATCTCATTTTGATATTCCATGCTCAAGTTATAAGCTTTGGAAAAAAAGGTGTTTTTGTTGACTTTCAAAAATGACCTATAATGTCCAAATTTATAACTTCTTGTGAGTGCATTTTATGATCTTGGGGGTATGAATATGGATTATAGGAAATTTAATCCTCTTCAAAATGAGCTTTTTATGGTTCATTTCTAATAAAGTATGAGAAAGTTATGCTTGGTCAAAGTTGAGTTGACTTTTCCTGTAAAACCCTAATTTAGCAACTTTTGAGTCTTGATGAATTTTGAGCAATCCTTGATGAATCATGATCAACCCTTTATCAAATGATTAAATATCCTTCAAAATGATAATGTTGACAAAAAATCGTGAGGTTTGACTGTATTTGGGTCACAGTTGACTTTTGCCCTAGCACAGTCGATTTTTGGACCCTTTAAGCAATTGACTGAGCAAACTTCCTCTGCAAGGCTTGAAATTTGACATGGATGACATTGAGAACATATTAGGACATTATGGAGCATTTTATGTCATGTGGACTCAAGGATCTTGATGCAACACAAAACCCTGATTTGGGGTTGACTGCCTTAGGAGATGATTTGTCTGACCCACTCTTGAGCAAACTTGAGCAACTTGGAGATTTTTCTTGCAATGTTTTGAGAAATATGAGAGGGAAAATTTTGGGGGTACAACAGGTTGTAATAGACTAATTAGGTTTATATTCTTTCAATCCCCATTTATAATTTGTACACCCCCTCCCACAAATGTTGTAATAGTGTAGTAACTTTAAATTCCGCAATTTATCGCTTTTATATACAAATGCTAGTAATTATAGTTTGTATGGAAAGACTAAAACCAATACTTAGAAAACCCTAATTCAAGACAAAATCAAGCATGAAAACAATAAATTTACACACAAGCACCCCTAGGGTTATTCCACTTGGTTGCCTTATACAAAATGGCCATATTACGCATGTGAGGTATCTTAGCAAAAACAAGTAAATACAAGATCATAGTCCCTCGATGATGCTATCTAAGTTGCCTTTAAAATTATCTTAAGTTCCTCAAAGAAAATGCTAAGATACCTTGCAACATTGCTAATCATGGTTATACGATGACCCACGCCCGTCCCGTTAACATCTAAAGATAGGGTTGCTTACCAAATCGATGGTAAGATAACATTGTCAAAGGAAAAGAAAATGAACAAAAAAGACTTTTGAGTCGGTAGAATGCTCCTAATTACTTGCTCAATTTCAAACAAACATCCTTGCTATTTTCAAAAAACAAACACCTACACTTTCAAAACATTTTACAAAACTTGAAAACATTTTCAAAAGATCAACATCTTTGTATACATTCTTACGAACGAGAATCATTACAAAGATTGCCTAAACAATGGCCTCTTTACAAAATACTTTCAAAAAACCACACAAAGCACAATTTCAAACAAAAGCAAGTGATCTAGCAAGTAACTAAGAGCCCATGAAAAACCATGGATGAAAAGGGTGCTAATACCTTCCCTTTTCATAATCTACCCCCCGAACTCAAGAAATAATCTCATAGGTCTTTCCTGTGCTTTTTCACCTTTCCTTTTTGGATAAAAGAAAAGTCGGTGGCGAATCTTATTAACCGCAACATTTGCGATCAAACGCAAAACCCTCAAGTCAGTTCTCCCACCGTATCACAGAACTGGCGACTCTGTTGGGGAATTTTCTAAAAGTGGGGTTACCTTAGGGCTAGATCACATTTATTTGCTTTCATTGTTTGACTTGTTTACTTTATATTATGGTTCTTTGTTTGGGTTTGAATCCTCTACCCGGATTTGGGATACCTTATAGGTAAGTAGCAATATGTTGTGGAAAATGTGCGGGGTATACCGACATGGTCTAAGAAATAGATACGTTAGTGCGACATATTTGTGGGTACTGGTAGCCCTTGAGTTAATCAAGGAGAATACAAGGCCGCTGAGTGATGTCATGAAGCACTAATGAACTTTTAGAACCTTTACTTGACCAACTTGGCCTTTAGGATGTAGTGAGATGAACGACTTTGGTGCAGTCCGAAGTTGGTAGATACCTAATACTACACTCATTGAGGTTTGGTTTCTTGGGATATTTCGGTCGACATTAAAGAGGCTTGTGCTGAAACAATGACCAAGGAAACAAAATAGTGATATTGAGCTCCTTAGAACCCGGTTACTATTACTAGGACAGGTTTGAGCCAACTAAACTTTAAGAGGGTACTTACCTATGAGACTCCATGCAAGCCTAAACCTAAGGACTTGTTTGCTTTGTTTGTACATATATTAATTGTACATAACATCATGAACATCATAACATCATACACATTCACCAACCATTTCAAGGATTTTTGGATTTGTCTTTGTTCTATTTTGTAGGATATGGATTCTCTTCGCAGGAAAACTATTCAAGTCAATCTTGTAAGGATACCTCCACAACTTAAGAAACTAGCTTTAAGAATTCCTGAAAACTCTCCATTCACCGAGTGACATGGTTGCCTACTCAACTTGGTCACCTCCAACAAAAATGAGGACATGATGAAGGTGCTATTTCAGTTCTTTGATCCCTTACACCATTGCTTCACATTTCCCGACTATCAACTTGTGCCTACTTTGGAAGAATTCTCCCGACTCTTGGGGATTCCCATTCTCAATCAACTACCTTTCAACGGTACGGAAAGAGACCCAAAGCCAGAAGAGATTGCTCAAGCTCTACACTTGCACTCATATGATGTCACAACCAATTGGGAAACAAGGAGTGGTCTCAAAGGTTTCCTAGAAAAGTTCTTGTTCGAGAAAGCCCAAAACTGTTGGAATTCCTTGGATTTGCAAGCCTTTGAGGAAATTGTGGCTCTCCTCATCTATGGTATGGTTTTGTTTCCAAATCCCGACCAACTCATAGACCTGAACACCGTCAAAATCTTCATATCCCGCAACCCGGTACCTATATTGCTAGGGGACATTATGCATTCTTTTCACACTCGCACTATGAGGAAAAGAGGTGTCCTTATGTGTTGTACTCCTCTCTTGGCAAGATGGTTTATTTCACATCTTCCCCAATCTGTATTAAAGAACAAGCAAGGTTCAAGGTGGTCACAAAGGTTGATGCCACTCAAACATTCAGACATTCATTGGTGTTCCCGATCCATAGAGAATGTTACTATTGTCGACCATTGTGGAGAATTCCCTAATGTCCCTTTACTTGGCATAAGGGGAGGTATCACCTACAACCCCTGCTTAGCCTTAAGACAGTTTGGTTACACCCAAAGGGATGGTCCGCATGAGATGCTCATTCGAGGTTTGGTATTTGACTATGAGAACAACGATCAAGGTCTTCGCCAGAGATTTATCCAAGCTTGGAGGATGATGAACAAGGTAGATAGGAAGACTTTGGGGCACAAGAATTCCATCCCTCTCGAGCCTTACCTCAAATGGGTACGAACTCGTGCTCAGAGTCTTATGATTCCTTGCCCATCCATTCTCCCGGTAATCATTGAGCCAGTTATGGAAGGAGATGTTGAAGATGTGAAAAACACAAGAAGGGGGGTTGAATTGTAAAACTTAAAACAAATGCTTAGAGAACACAGTATTTTTATCCTGGTTCGTTTGATCTCAAACTACTCCAGTCCACCCGTCAAGGTGATTTCGCCTCTCTCCAACGAGGTCTTAATCCACTATATTCAAAGGATTACAACAGCTACTTTAACAACTGTTAAAGCCTTCTTGAGTATAACCACAAACCGGTTTATCTCAAGGAAATCTTTTACAAATAAATTGAACAATGATGTGTTAACATTTTCTAATAAAACAATATATCACAATTGTGATAATTACACAATTTAAGCTTGGAATAAACTGAATTTGCTAAAGCGTTTGAGTAAGCGTGGTTTTGAAGGCTTGTCAAATTATATGAGTGCATGTGTGCGTCTTTTCTCACACAGACTTGTTTAAATAGGCAAGGCAGAGATACGTTGTCCATAATGCCATTTTAATGATAATAACTCACTTTCCTTTTTGAAGAAGATCTTGTCTTAAAGAGAGCCGTTAGCCTTTAATTCTGTCTTGAATACTTAGTAACGCTTCAGAGTCTTCTTTGCTTATGATAACGCTTCAGAGTGTTCTTTGCTTTAACTTATGATGACGCTTCTGAGTGCTGATGACTTGGTAAAGATCCTTGATCAGAGTCAGAGTGTATATGTTTATGCGTAGATTCTGGTCATCAAGCTTCAGCGTATGATCTGGTAGCTTCAGCGTGTAGCACATGTTACTGATCTTCTGATGCTTCTGATGCTGATGCTGATTCCATCAGAACTTCTGTATATACAAAACATAATTTTAAGAAGCATATTTGTCTTATATATAAATATTACAATTTATTTATTCTTTGTATTTTGTTATCATCAAAACTCTAATTAAGGGTTGTAGAATCAAACCATGTTCTAACAATCTCCCCCTTTTTTATGATGACAAAAATCAGATTTTTCAATTAAAAATAAAGAATAAAAAGTATAGGATTCAGAAGAGAAAACTCCCCCTGAGTTGATTACTTCCCTTTAATTCCATGAGTCTTTGAGCATCAGAACCTTACTGTATCTTTCCTCAGAGTTTTGTACCTGTCAAGCTTTTTAGAAGAGAAAAAATTTAAATAGATCAGAATGTTTGAGACTTATGTCTTAGTAATCCGTTATTGAAAAATATCATTCTTTCTCCCCCTTTTTGTCAGTTATCAAAAAGAACATAAGATCAGAGCTAAAATGCGTTTTATATTAAAAACCAGAAGCAATGATAAGTTTAGAACAATGTAAGAATATTACAGATAAACATGTTATAAAAACAAGGAAATTCTAAGAGGGAGGAGGAAGGTGTGTGAACAAAGCTTCCAACATGCTCTTGATCTGGGTGTTGGTTTCCTGTTGCTGGGTTAACATGCTCGTGATTGCATCAATTTTTTCGTCCTGTTTATCCATTCTTTCCTTCATCAAAATATCAGATCTTTTCAGGTCTTCTAGAGTCTGCCTATCAAAGGAGGAAGCTTGAGAATCTTCAGTAACAGGATGCTTCCCAGAGCCTTCTGCAATATCCTTTTCTTGATCCAGTGCTTCAGCAGGAATCATCTGCTCTGAAGTAACAGTCAGATTGAGATCTTCTGACTCTGGTTGAACTTTGGATGCTGGACGATGTTTAGACTAGGGAGCAATGTCCAGAGGGATAACTTCTTCCTTAAGCAGCTTGCTTAGAACTGGATCTTCAATTTCTTTCAGTAGATTGCTGAAGTTCCGTTGAGCTTGTCCGTAGCTCTGTTCTTGCAACTTATGAGTTTCAGAAGATACCCATCTTCTGAACTTTGACCAAAGGTAGTCTGATGCAGCAGGATCAACCAGCTCAAGACTAGCTTGTTTCAGAGAAGTAATCCACTTATGTACTTCTGTTTCAAATGTCAATAAGCTGGTACCAACATCTGGAGAGGGTTCAAATGGTTTTGGTTTTGGGATAGCTGTTTTGTGGGTTATGGCAGCAAGATGTTCAAAAACCGTTAAATCAATGACAGTCTTGCTGTGGTCATCTGGATTGTTCTTTGGTGAGGGAGTGGGAGAGTCAAGAATTATTATTGGACTGGTTGGGGAGTTTGGTGGAGTAGATTCTAGTGAGGAGGGAATTTGGCGAATATTCAGAATGGTTAGGGGCATACGAATGGCCAGAGGTTCTGTGATTCCAGGAATGGGAATGGTATCAGAATCAACAGTTTGGTTTGATTGATCGTTATGAGGTTCTGGTTCACAGGATTCAGAAGGTTGAGCCTCAGAAGTTTGAACTTCTGGGTGAGATAGTTCAGTTTGTGGAGAAGGTGGATTAATTTCTGGTTGAGGAGATGGAGGTAGTGGTATTTCTGGTAGTGGAGAGAGGGGAGTTTCTATAGATGTTGATACATAAATTAAATCTAAAACAGTTACAGAAGAAGGATTACCTCTCTTTTTAGGAGTCCGCTGGGATGATCCTTCTGCTACAACTTTCCTTTTCTTGGTTTTCTTCAGCACAACTTCTGGAGCCTTCTGCTGCAGATCTTGAATGTTCAAATTTGGTGTTGTACCATCCGCCTTGCAAGCATCCAGATATCTGACTATTATATCAGGTTTAGAATCAATCTCTGAGAACAGAGGAAAGTTATCCAGAGGGACTCTTCTGCTGGAGATTGCTGCAAAAGGAGTGACGCTGGATTCCTTCTTGATGTTCTCAATCAACTTCATTTTCTTCAGATTCTTTGCATTCAGCTGTTTGCCAACAGTAGCTTCCAAAGAGCTGATTTCCTGAGCCTCTGTAAGGTGATCAATCAGCTTATTCTCTATTAGAATATCTTATATAAGTCTTCCTAGGGGGTATCCAGTCCCTTTTTGTGCGCTCCTTTTCTCTGGTTTCCTTAACACTGGTCTTTAGATGGTTAAACAGCAGATGAGCCAGATTTACCTTAATCTTCTGAGAGATGAAGTAGATCAGAAATTTCTGATCAATATTGATGTAGTCAGGAGAGCTGGTAGGCTTCCTGTGGTTTTTGCATCCCAGAATGATCTTGGCCCATATTCTGTGATGGTCTTTTAAATCCCTTATCTTGCTGGAGGGAAGACCCAGAGTGAAAATTTCTCTAGCAATTAGGGCAACATCAGTGCATCTTTCAGCCATGTCAATTCAACGTACACCACCACCACTGTAGCCTATTAATCTTGCAATGAGGTCCTCAATAATAACTATCTTCTTCCCCATAATGTATGAAGTAACTTGATGGTTGGAAGATGAAGCATGAATCTAAAATTCCTTTACCAGAATTAGGAATGTTGGACCCACCAGTCGGTCAAAATATATGTCCCAGCCTTGAGCCTTAACTTCTTCAGAGAGATTAAACCCATTCTCTTGAAGACTGTTGAAATCCACGATCAATTCTGAAAGAACTTCTAGATTTTTGATGGGTGTAAGAAGAGTTATGTAGGGTTCTTCGTATTGTTCAGAGGAATCTGTTTTCTGAGAACTGGAAGTAGGAATGCTTGAGGAAGCCATGTTCACACGAAGGTTTTGAGAAGAAAATGAAAGGGTTTTGAGAAAGGATGCAAACTGAAAACAATAAGTTTGTAGAGAAAATGAAAGTGAAGGTAAAAGAGTGTAAATGGTGAGAAATGTGTTTAAATAGATTTCTAAAAATTTTTGAAAACATAAACGTCAAGAGAGAGAAATTAATTATAATGATTATGAGCATTTAATGATAACTGATTTTGGGGGATTCAGAAAGATATTGGAACGGTTACCCATGACATGTGTCCCAATGCATCCAATCAACACTTTTGACCTTTCAGAAACGTGAACGCGTGTTCATCCTCAGAAAGTAGCTGATGACTGGATGACACTTGTTTGCTTGAGTGAACTGCACATTTCTATCCTTGATTCTGATTCAATCTGTACTTCTAAAGATCTGAAGAAATATTGGTCAGTAGTTCACGAAAAATAAACAAAGTTCTGAAGGTTAAGATATGGAATCAAAACAGTTTTATTCTGGGCAGAGCTTCATGCTGAGATGTTTCAGAATGAAGTTGAACCTATCTTCAGAAAGAGGTTTTGTAAAGATATCAGCCCATTGATGGTCTGTGTTAATAAATTTTAAATTTAAAATCCCTTTCTGAATATAGTCCCTAATAAAATGATGTTTTATTTCTATATGCTTCGCCCTAGAATGCAAAATAGGATTTTTACTGAGACAAATAGCAGAAGTATTGTCACAGAGGATAGGGATGTTACTCTCAAATATCTTGAAGTCCTCAAGTTGACTTTTCATCCAGAGCATTTGTGTGCTGCATCCAGCTGCTGCTATGTGTTCAGCTTCTGCTGTTGATAGAGCTATTGTGGATTGTCTTTTGCTGGACCATGAGATCAGATTTTCTCCCAGAAACTGGAAGCTTCCAGAAGTGATTTTACGTTCTACTCTATCTCCAGCGAAATCAGCATCACAGTATCCTATCAAACTATAATCACTTGATTTTCTATAAAACAAACCCAGATTAGTAGTACCTTTCAGATACTTGAAAATTCGCTTAACTGCTATTAAGTGAGATTCTCTAGGATCTGATTGGAATCTAGCACAAATGCAAACACTGAATAGAATTTCAGGCCTTGAGGCCGTCAGATAGAGAAGAGAACCAATCATACCTCTGTAGACCTTCTGTTCTACCTTTTTACTTACCTCTTCTCTTTCCAGAATGCACATGGGATGCATTGGAATCTTTGATGGCTTGCATTCTGAGAGATCAAATTTATTCAAAAGTTCTCGGACATATTTGCTCTGATGAATGTAAGTTCCTTCTGGGGTTTGATTAATCTGAATGCCCAGAAAGAATTTTAGTTCCCCCATTAGGCTCATCTCAAATTCTGCCTGCATACATTTAGCAAACTTTCTTCCCAGAGAGGGTTTAGTGGATCCAAATATGATGTCATCAACATAAATCTGACATACTAAAATGTCATTCTTAACTGTCTTACAGAACAAGGTTGTGTCCACTTTGCCTCTGATGAATTCCTTTTCTAACAGGAAGTTACTTAGTCTTTCATACCAAGCTCTGAGAGCTTGTTTCAAACCATAGAGTGACTTCTTTAGTTTGAAAACATATTCTGTATTTTTGGAACTTTCAAAACCACGGGGTTGGTTCATATATACCTCTTCTTCTATATAGCCATTTAAGAATGCACTCTTAACATCCATCTGATACAGAGTGATGCCTTTATTAACAACAAATGAGATTAAGAGTCTGATAGATTCTAACCTGGCAACTGGAGCAAAGGTTTCTGTATAGTCTATCCCCTCTTGGTGACTATAACCTTGTGCTACCAGTCGTGCTTTATTTCTGATGACTTCACCTTGTTCGTTCAGTTTGTTTCTGAACACCCATTTTGTACCAATGACATTGAATCCTTTTGGTTTGGGAACTAGATCCCATACGTCATTTCTTGTGAATTGATTTAGCTCCTCTTGCATTGCTAGAATCCAGTCATTGTCCAGAAGTGCTTCATCAATTGTTGTTGGTTCAATTAGAGAAACCAATCCCATGAGGGATTCTTCAGAGTTTCTGAAGCTAGATCTTGTTCTGATTGGATCTTCCTTTCTTCCTAAGATTATTTCTTCTAGGTGATCCATGCTGCTTCTGGATGGTCTTTTCTAGAGTTGATCAACAGAAGGTGCTGGATTGCTTGCAGTGCCTCTTTCTGATGTTGAGAGAGTGTCTCTGTTGAGAGCTTCTAATGATTTGTCTTCAGTACCTGTGAGTTTAACTTCCATACCTGCAAGGAATTCATTCTGCTTTGACTTTTGAGAGTCAAGCTTATCATCAAAATGAACACTGATTGACTCTTCCACAATCTGTGTTTCTGTATTGTATACTCTGTACCCTCTTGAGCGTTCAGAATATCCTAACATAATACACTTTTGTGCTTTAGAGTCAAACTTGTTCAAATAATTTTTTGTATTCAGAATAAAACATGTACATCCAAATGGGTGAAAGTAGGAAATGTTGGGCTTTCTGTTCTTCCACAATTCATATGGAGTCTTTTCCAGAATAGGTCTTATGGAGATTCTATTCTGAATGTAACACACTGTGTTTATTGCCTCTGCCCAGAAGATCTTAGCAACGTTAGTCTCGTTGATCATGGTTCTGGATATTTCTTGCAATGTTCTGTTCTTTCGTTCTACAACTCCCTTTTTCTAGGGAGTTCTAGGACAAGAGAAATCATGCAGAATGCCTTTGTCATTAAAGAATAACTCAAAATCTTTGTTTTCAAATTCTCCACCATGATCACTTCTGACTTTGACGATTCTAAGATCCTTTTCATTCTGAACTTGGTTGCAGAAGGTAACAAACACAGAGTGTGACTCGTCCTTGTGCCTTAAGAACTTTACCCATGTCCATCTACTATAGTCATCTACGATTACTAACCCATACTTCTTGCCACTGACTGAAGCAGTTTTAACTGGTCCAAATAAGTCAATGTGCAGAAGTTCTAATGGCTTGGAGGTGGAAACAATGTTTTTGGATTTGAAAGCTGGTTTTGCAAACTTGCCTTTCTGACATGCTTCACACAGAGCATCTGAATTGAACTTCAGGTTAGGAAGTCCTCTGACCAGATTGAGTTTGTTAATCTGAGATATTCTTCTCATACTAACATGTCCCAATCTTCTGTGCCAGATCCATTGCTCATTGTTAACAGATAGTAGACATTTTACATTCTGACTTTTTAGTTCAGAAAGTTTTATTTTATAAATGTTGTTTATCCTCTTTCCATTAAATAGGATAGTCCCATCTTTCTGACTAACAGCTTTGCATGAATTTTGATTGAAGATTATATCATAACCGTTATCACTTAATTGACTTATGGATAACAGTTTATGCATTAATCCATCAACTAGTAAAACATTACTTATAGAGGGAAGATTTCCATTACCTACTATTCCAGAGCCAATGATCTTTCCTCTCTGATTGCCTCCAAAACCTACGTGGCCTCCAGGCTTAAGTTCCAGGCTTTGGAACATATGCCTTCTTCCCGTCATGTGTCGTGAGCAGCCAGAGTCCAGGTACCATGATTGGTGTTTTTGCTTTGCTGCTAAAGATATCTGCCACATGTATTATTTTATCCTTAGGTACCCACATTTTCTTGGGTCCTGATTTGTTAGTTTTACCAAAACTCTGGTTGAATTTTGGTTTGAAAGAGTAATCACTACTTGTATATTTTATGTCATGTGTGTGCCCATATATAAAGTGTGAATCAAGTGGAGTACGTTTTATAACTAAATCCATGACATTTTTTGGTGTAGGTACCTTACCTTGATATCCTATCCCTTTTCTTCCATTTCTGCTAACTCCATAGATCATTGAAGCCATTTTGCTTCTGTCTATGTTTTTAGCTAGAAACTTCTGAAAGCTGTGATCATACTCCTTGATGATCTTATCAGCATTGCTGGGAGTTTCAGAGATTGTTTCCTTCTGAGAGTTTTGCAATTGGTTTTCTAATTTTGAAATTTTATCTTTTAACTCAGAATTCTCCAATTTGAGACTCTCAGTCTTGTCAGAGTCAGAAGCAAGATTCCTTTTCAGGTTTCTGAATTTGACTCTGATCTGCTGATATCTTTCCAGAATTTCATTAAGGCTTTCAGCTAGTTCAGCCTTAGTAAAGTTTATAGTAAAGTTAGGGAATACCTCTTCTGTATCTGATTCAGATTCTGACTCAGAAGCTTCACTGTCTTCTGTTATGTTTGCCATGAGAGCTATGTTTGCTCTTTCGTCATCTGATTCTGAGTCAGCTTCAGATGTGTCAGAATCATCCCATGTAGCCATGAGACTTTTCTTCTTTTCCTTGCCAAACTTCTTTTTGGGCTTTTCCTTCTGAAGCTTTGGGCAATCACTTTTGTAGTGCCCTTACTCGTTACATTCATAGCAGATAATGTCTTTGTTGTTTGGCTTTCTGTTTCCCGAAGAACCTTCGGATCTTCTGTGTCTAGAGGAGGATTCTGACCTTCTGTATCTGGAGAAAGATTCATTTTGATTTTCTGATCTTCTGGGATTCCTGAACTTCCTTTGCCTCTGCTTCCATAATGGTTCACCCTTATGGAGAGGAGAGATAGTTCATCTTCTTCTGATGAGGACCCATCAGAGGTTTCTTCCACAACCTGCAAAACTTTGGAGTCAGATTTTCTGTTAGATTTTAAAGCTAATGGCTTACCTTGCTTTTGAGGTTCATCTGCTTCTAGCTCTATCTCGTGACTTCTGAGGGAGCTGACAAGTTCCTCCAGAGAGATTTTGTTGAGATCATTGGCTAGCTTAAGCGTTGTAACCATTGGCCTCCATTGTTTTGGCAAGCTTCTGATGATCTTCTTAACGTGATCAGCAGTAGAATACCCTTTGTCAAGAACTTTTAGACCAACAACAAGAATTTGAAATCTTGAAAACATAGTTTCTATTGATTCACTCTCTTCCATCTTGAATGCCTCATACTTCTGAATGAGTGCAAGGGCTTTGGTTTCTTTGACTTGAATGTTGCCTTCATGCGTCATTCTCAGAGAGTCAAACATATTCTTTGCAGTGGCTCTGTTTGATATCTTCTCATATTTTGAATAAGAGATGGCGCTGAGAAGAATTGTTCTGGCCTTGTGATGATTTCTGAACTCACGCTTTTGCTGACCAGACATTGTTTTCCTGTCAATCTTCTGACCACTTCCATCCACTGGGTGCATGTATCCATCAGTCACCATGTCCCACAAATCAACATCATGGGCCAGAAAGAAACTCTCAATTCTGTCTTTCCATTAGTCAAAGTTCTCTCCATCAAAGACTGGAGGTTTACCACTGAATCTGTCTCTTTCTTCATTGTTGTCATTGCTGATGTTTTGATTTGGTCCTGCCATTGTGTTTTTCTGACGCTGGATCTTGTACTGACACAGTTAAGTGTTATAAGCTCAGAACCAGGCACTCTGATGCCAATTGAAGATGTGAAAAACACAAGAAGGGGGGTTGAATTGTAAGACTTAAAACAAATGCTTAGACAACACAATATTTTTATCCTGGTTCGTTTGATCTCAAACTACTCCAGTCCACCCGTCAAGGTGATTTCTCCTCTCTCCAATGAGGTCTTAATCCACTATATTCAAAGGATTACAATAGCTACTTTAACAACTGTTAAAGCCTTCTTGAGTATAACCATAAACCGGTTTATCTCAAGGAAATCTTTTACAAATTAATTGAACAATGATGTGTTAACGTTTTCTAATAAAACAATATATCACAACTGTGATAATTACACAATTTAAGCTTGGAATAAACTGAATTTTTTAAAACATTTGAGTAAGCGTGGTTTTGAAGGCTTGGCAAATTATATGAGTGCATGCGTGCGTCTTTTCTCACACAGACTTGTTTAAATAGGCAAGGCAGAGATACGTTGTCCATAAAGCCATTTTAATGATAATAACGCACTTTCCTTTTTGAAGAAGATCTTGTCTTGAAGAGAGCCGTTAGTATTTAATTCTGTCTTGAATACTTAGTAATGCTTTAGAGTCTTCTTTGCTTATGATAACGCTTCAGAGTGTTCTTTGCTTTAACTTATGATGACGCTTCTGAGTGCTGATGACTTGGTAAAGATCCTTGATCAGAGTCAGAGTGTATATGTTTATACGCAGATTCTGGTCATCAAGCTTCAGCATATGATCTGGTAGCTTCAGCATATAGCACATGTTACTGATCTTCTGATGCTTCTGATGCTGATGCTGATTCCATCAGAACTTCTGTATATACAAAACATAATTTTAAGAAGCATATTTGTCTTATATATAAATCTTACAATTTATTTATTCTTTGTATTTTGTTATCATCAAAACTCTAATTAAGGGTTGTAGAATCAAACTATGTTCTAACAGATGTTCCATACACTATCCTACTCTTGACATACCCACCTCTCTTGAAGACCTACAAAGGGATTGGATACAACTCAAGGGGGAGCGAGATACTTTTGAAGCCTAATTCTACGCAAGCGAGAAGAAGGTTTTGGAACTCACTAAGCAACTTCATGAGGAGAGGAACCTGAATGCCTATATCGCACCAAAGAGGATGCGTACAACCTTTCTATCTTAGAGTTTTTGTATTTGTTTTGCCCAAGGAGGCATTGATGTATTCAAGCTTTAATTTATTAATATAACATGTGTTTCCTTTTTTTGTCTAAAAACGAATTTGAATCTTTAAATTCCTTGAAATCATTACATATGCATTTACCATTCATCATAACATAAGCAGGTTTCTTGCGACAAGTCTCCTCATCGTTCTACTATTTATTTCAGTAAGATGGATCTCGAGCCAATGGTGAAGGACCTCCAAGCTCAGAATGCACAGTTCAAACAGATGTTCTTAACCTAGCCAAAGGACAAGAAGAGTTGAAGACCTTGCTGGTTGAAGAGAAAAAGAAGAAGACAAAGAAAATAACCGGAGTTCTAAACATGGGAAGAAGATTCCAAGGGAAAACAAGAAAGGCCTTAGACTTTGCAATGACATCCAGTGAGAAAGACAATCAAGATGGGAAGGGCAAATAAACAGTTGTTCAGTCTGATTCAGAAGAGGAAGAGGAAGAAGAAGACTATTTTGAAGAACAATATCCTCCAGCCAACGATAAGTATAAGCATCTAGAAGAACGGTTGAGTGCAATGGAAATCCAAAAAGTGTTTGGCTTGGACTTTGAGGAGTTGGGGTTAGTATCGGGGATTATCATTCCTCCAAAATTCAAAGCACTTGTGTTCGCCAAATATGACAGAGTCTCATGCCCCAAAATGAATCTCCGGTCCTATGTGAGGAAAATCTAGCCTCATACCGCTGATAAGGACTTATGGGTACACTTCTTCCAAGACAGTCTGTCTGGAACTCAACTTGATTGGTTTTATAAAGTGGAAAGAGCCAATGTTCATAACTGGGAAGATCTGGCTGCCGCCTTTTACAAACAATACCAATACAACACTGATCTTGCGCCCACCCATACTCAACTACATGTAATGGCCATGGTTTCAAGTGAAGGCTTCAAGGACTATGCACAAAAATGGAGGGACTTAGCAGGAAGAGTCCAGCCTCCTCTATCTGAAAGAGAATTAGTAGACATGTTTTTGGGCACCTTGTCTGGTCCCTTCTTTAATCACTTAATTGGGAGTTCATCGGCAGGTTTTGCCGAACTGATATTGACCAGAGAAAGGGTAGAAGCAGGATAAAGAATGGAAAGATTCAAAAAAATGCATCCTCTGCTGCTGTAAGGAAACCATTCATTGGAAAGAAATAAGTGGTTGTTGTATATCCTCAAAGAAATCAAGATAGGGCTGAACACCGTCCAATGATGGGAGCTGTCATGATTCCCAAACCAAAGCCTGCTCAGCAAAGAGGCAACCAACCAAGAATGGAAAGACCAGTCAGACAATTCACCAGAATTAACATGACCCTATCTCAAGTATTGCCACATCTGTTAAGATCCAACCTAGTGTATTTGAAAGAAGCTCCAAAGAACCCTAACACAACCTCTCCTCACTATCATCCTATTGCCCGCTGTGCATAACATTCCGAGAGTCCCGACCATGACACTAACAACTGTTGGGCTCTAAAGAACAAAGTACAAGACCTCCTTGAAGCCAAAGAGATTGAATTCGATGCGCCAGAAAAGCCCAATGTCATTTCTGCCCCTATGCCCAAACAAGGCCATAATACCAACGCCATTGAGGAAGATATGTTTGTTACTTCAGTTGATGAACTTATGACCCCACTCATGACTATCAAAAATAATTTGTTGATTGCCGTTGTATTCCCAGGCTGTGATGAAAGCTGTCATCTCTGTTTGTCCTCACCAACCAACTGTCCTTTGTTAAAAGCAGGCGTTCAGTGCCTAATAGATAACAAAGAAATTTTAATTGAGAAGACTTCTATTCCAACTGTTTCTTATAGTGATGTTTCCATCGTGACCATTTCCGACAATTCTTCCAGGGTCTCCACCAAAAGACCCGTTAGAATTACATCAGTTCCTAAAGTAGCTCCTTTGATAATTACAATGCCTGGACCAATCCCGTATTCGTCAAACAAAACCGTACCATGGAATTATGGAGGGGATGTCTACTACCACAGTATCAAGAAAGATTGGCCAGCTGCCGAAGATTCAAATTCTGAGAAAGTTGACTCCGATGTCAGTAATATTGCAGGGACTAGTAAGATAACCCAAAGCAGAAGGATATTCTCTCCAGAAATTGCTCCCCCAAAAGCAGTTTCTGGACCCGTAATCATTCTTGTAGTTGTTGCTCCCACAAAGGCTTTTCCCATTCCTACAATCATCTCTGCTAGTACTCCTGCTGACAAAACTGTTACAATCCATGTTATCACCCCTACAGACATTCCTGATGCCGAGTCAACTGAGACTCAGGGTAAAGATGTTTTGGTTGAGCCTGTCGGGATGAAGGCACAATCGGTGGCTATCCCTGAGACCTCCCGGAAAGAGATGGAGGAAATTCTAAAGATCATAAAAAGAAGTGACTACAATGTAGTCGAGCAACTGGGGAAAACTCCATAAAAAATTTCCATGCTGGCTTTATTACTATGTTCCAAAGCTCATGCAAAAGCCTTGGTAAAATTCCTGAAAACTGCCCATGTACCCCAAGAAACATTTGCCGATCAGTTCCAAGACTGCGTAGCCAGCTTGACTGCAAATAATGGTTTAGGTTTTTCAGATGCTGATTTAACGCCAAGAGGGAGGAAACATAATGAGGCATTGCACGTATCCATTGAATGTAGGGGCACAACCTTGGCTAATGACTTGGTTGACACCAGTTCATCTCTGAATGTATTGCCTAAAAAGGCTCTTGATAGGCTTGACTGTGAGGGATTGACATCGAAGCCAAGCAACATAGTAGTGAGGGCCTTTAACGGCTCAAAAAGGATGGTGCATGGGGAAGTGGACATCCCCATAAAGGTTGGAACCCAAACATTTGATTCAACTTTTTATGTAATAGAAATTCTCCCTTCATATTCCTGCTTGCTAGGCCGACCATGGATTCACAATGCTGGCGCTGTTACTTCTACGTTGCATCAAATGCTGAAGTATCCCATCCAAGGGAAGATAATCACTGTTCATGGAGAAGAAGAGTATATGGTTAGCCATCTAAATTCCTTCAGATATGTGGAACTAGATGGTGAATTTATTGAAACTCCATTCCAGCACTTTGAAGAAGTCCCGCAAGATGTGGCAGTAACCAAGACTGTGTCTCAAGTTCCCAAGATCTCAAGGCCTCCACTCAAGATGTCGTCTTTAAAGGATGCCAAGGTAGTGATAGAAGAATTTGGGTGCACTATTTGGGGACAACTCCCAGATATCCCATACAAATATGACAAATTTGGTCTGGGTTTCCCTTCAGGTGACCAGAAGGATGTACGTGGCGCTCGTGCCGGAGGACCACCCTTAAAGATCAGCAACCACCAAGTCAATGCCGTGGAGGATGATGAAGACAGCTACAACCTGGAGGATTGGATTTTCCCAACTTTCAGTGGAGGGCTCAGCAACTGGGAGGCTAGATATTTTTTCCCAATCACTTTTATCCCACAGTAATTTGTCTTTACATTTTGTTGGATCTGTAATATTAAAACAATTTAGGCTCTTAAAACCTTGTGTCTTACCCGAGGCACAATGGTCCATTTGTAAGGGTTATTATCTCATTTCCATATGACATCAATGAATCATGGACGGTTTTGCATACAAACTTTGTGCTCATTACATTTTTATTTCTTTCAAAGATAGCTATACTCTTACACACACTCACACTCACAATGCAGGTCTACATCCATCCGGGATCCCATGGGTAACGATTCTACTACGGCCTTTTGTGACTCTGAAAATCTAATCTACCAAGCCGAAGACGAAGGTGAGGAAGATTGTGAAGTACCAGGGGAACTCGCCAGGTTACTGCAACAAGAAGAGAGGACCATTCAGCCCCACGAGGAACCAGTGGATACAATCAACCTAGGTACCGAAAAAGACAAAAGGGAAGTCAAGGTGGGTGCCAATCTGGAACCCAATGTCAAAGAGAGTCTGATTCAGTTGCTACACGAGTATGTTGAGATCTTTGCATGGTCGTATGAAGACATGCCAGGACTTGATGCAGATATTGTGGTACATCGTCTACCTACAAAAGAGGATTTTCCACCGATAAAGCAAAAGGTCCGTCGAATGCGGCCAGATATGCCGGAGAAGATTAAGGCAGAAGTCATGAAACAATTTACTGCTGGATTCTTGGCCGTCACCTCCTATCCGCAGTGGGTTGCCAATGTTGTCCCCGTTCCTAAAAATGATGGCAAAGTACGAATGTGCATAGACTACAGAGTTTTGAATAGGGCAAGCCCTATGGATGATTTCCCACTTCCCTATATTGATGTTCTAGTTGACAATACGGAACAACATAAAGTGTTTCCCTTCATGGACAGTTTCTCAGGCTACAACCAAATCAAAATGGCGCCCGAGAACATGGAAAAAACAACCTTTGTCACCTAGTGGGGCACATTCTGCTACAAGGTTATGCCATTCAGACTGAAGAGTGCTGGGGCAACCTATGAATGTGCCATGGTAGCTCTATTTCACGACATGATACATCACGAAATAGAGGTCTATGTGGATGACATGATATCTAGATCTCAAACAGAAGAAGAGCATCTTGATCATTTACAGAAACTGTTTGAGAGACTAAAAAAATACAAGTTGAGGTTGAACCCAAATAAGTTCACATTTGGGGTGAGGTCTGGTAAACTCCTAAGCTTTGTCGTCAGCAATAAAGGTATTGAAGTAGATCCCGCTAAGGTGAAAGCGATACAAGAGATGCCTGCTCCTCGTACTGAGAAGGAAGTTAGAGGGTTCTTGGGACGTTTAAACTACATTTCCAGATTCATTTTCACCTGACAGCTACTTGTGAACCAATCTTCAAATTACTGAAGAAAGATCAACTAGTCAAATGAAATGACGAGTGCCAAACTGCTTTTGACAAGATCAAAGAGTACTTACCAGAGCCTCCTGTTTTGATGCCACCAGTCGAGGGAAGACCATTGATCATGTATCTAACCATTTTAGAAAATTCAATGGGGTGTGTGATGGGGCAGCATGACGAGTCTAGCCGAAAAGAGCACGTTATTTATTACCTGAGCAAAAAGTTTACCGACTATGAAATAAGATATTCACTGCTCGAGAAAACTTGCTGCACTCTGGCATGGGCTGCTCGCTGGCTAAGACAGTATATGCTGACCCATACTACCTTATTGATATCTAAAATGTATCCAATAAAATACATCATCGAGAAACCTGCCCTCTCTAGGAGAATAGCGAGATGGCAGATGATCCTGACAGAATATGACATAAAGTATACTTCCCAGAAAGCAATAAAGGACAGTGTACTAGCTGATCACCTTGCTCACCAAGCTGTGGAAGACTACCAGTCCATGAAGTTCGAATTTCCGGATGAAGACATCATGATGGTAAACAACTGTGAAGAATTCATGCCATATGACAGACCTGAACAAGGATCCCGATGGACCCTAGTTTTTGATGGGGCATCTAACACACTCAACAATGGTATTGGTGTTGTACTCATATCTCTTGAAGGGTGTCATACTCCTTTTATGACAAGACTCTACTTCAATTGTACAAATAACATGGCAGAATACAAAGCGTGCATTTTTGGTCTCAAAGCTGCCATAGACTTGGGGATTAAATCCTTAAATGTATTCGGAGATTCAACTTTGGTTATCATCCAGATCAAAGGGGAATGGGACACCAAACACCCTAACCTTATCCCTTACAAAGAAAAATGTTTTGACATTGCTCCCACATTTTGAGAAGATTACCTTCGAGCATTTCCCACGAGAAGAAAATCAGCTGGCAGACGCACTAGCCACAATGTCATCTATGTTTAAAATTAAATGGGATAACGAGGCTCCCCAGATCACCATTGAACAAATGGATGAACCAACACACTATCACGAGATTAATACTGAAGAAGTAGTGGATCAACCTTGGTTTCACGAAGTCAAGAGGTATCTTGAAACCCAAGAATATCCAGAAGGAGCTTCAGTAAACGATAAGAAGTTCTTAAGGAGATTCTCTGCTAAATTCTTCCTTAGTAATGGCATTCTTTACAAATGCAACCATGACTGTGTTAATTCGGTGTGTAGACAAGGTTGAAGCTGAAAGGATCATGGATGAATTACATAAAGGCACTTTTGGCACCCATTCCAGTGGGCATACGATGGAAAAGAAAATCATACGGACAGGCTATTACTGGTCTACCATGGAAGAAGATTGCTATCAACACTCTCGATTCTGCCATAAGTGTCAGATCTACGCTGACAAGGTGTACGTACCTCCGGTTCCTCTGAATGTATTGACGGCTCCTTGGCCCGTTGCTCTGTGGGGCATTGATATGATTAGGGAAATCAAGCCAACAGCCTCTAATGGACACCACTTCATCTTAGTGGCCATTGACTATTTTACAAAGTGGGTTGAGGCAGCCTCTTTCGCTTCCGTAACCAAGAATGTTGTATCCCGGTTCATTAAGCAGAATCTCATATGTCGGTGTGGTATCCCGGAGAGGATCATCACAGACAATGGTACAAATCTAAACAATACTATGATCACCGCCCTGTGCGAGCAATTCAAGATCTAGTATCACAATTCTCCCCCTTACCGGCCAAAGATGAATGGTGTTGTCGAAGCAGAAAATAAGAACATTAAAAGATCATACAGAAAATGACAGTCACATACAAAGACTGGCATGAGATGCTACCATTCGCTCTCCACGGGTATCGTACCACAGCTCGCACATCAACCGGGGAAACACCCTACTCTCTGGTATAAGGCATGGAGGCTGTCTTGCCTATTGAAGTCCAGATCCCCTCTCTAAGAATTATGAAGGATGCATGGATGAATGAAGAAGATTGGATCCAGACTCGACTTGATCAACTAAACTTGATTGATGAGAAAAGACTCATTTCTGTCTGTCATGGTTAAATGTATCAAAAATGGATGATCAAGGCTTTTAACAAAAAGGTCAGACGCCAAGTATATCAAGTTGGGGATCTGGTGATCAAACGTATCATACTGCCGCAAGGTGATCCTAGGGGAAAGTGGACTCCTACATACGATGGACCATTTGTAATCAAAAACATATTCTCTGGTGGAGCAATGATCTTGACCACCATGGATGGAGACGACCTTCCGCACCCTGTGAATGTAGGCATAGTCAAAAGATACTACGCATAAGAGACCCGCTAGGTTGACACACCTAGGCAAAATAAAGGCATCCTGGCAAACCAAATAGGTTCGGGCAAAAATTAGGGATAAAACAAAAAAATCTGTACACCCGGCAAGTTGAAAACCCGAAAGGGCGGCTTGGGAAAAAAAGGGTATCCCGGTGGACTGAAAACTCGAAAGGGCGGTCCAGGAAAAAGTTAGAGAATTAAAGCGTATGACTATGTCTTGTTGGATCACCTCACAGACAACCTGACAAACTCAGAGGTTCTGATCAATCCAATCAACTTCGGACAAGGCAACAAATAGATAATATGCTCAGAGACACGAAGGCTATAGCAGAATGGGAACCCCATGGGATTATTGAACATAGCTATCTTTTCTTTGTATCAAAATTTTCATTTTTTACGATGACATTCTCTTACTAGAATGCTTGTCTCATTGTACAAAATACTTACTCAAAGTCAATACAAAGATATCCCTTTGAAAGTGTAAAACTACCTGTTTTTCTTTACTCCTGTATTTTGTTTACAAAAACGTCCAATGATTTATTTTTGAATATATGCATTTGAACATAATTACTGGTAACAAATAAATAAAGTAGAAAGACAATCACTGATGGTTTTAAGAGATAGGGAAATATCTTTGAGCTATTCCATAAAATCCCCCGCAGTGTGCAATTTAATCCCTAGCAAAACAAAGCTTCCAGTTATCAATCCCCAGTAGAAGTCATCCAATTTCTCAGGATTCCCCAACATGATTTTACAAACAGCACATGACATTTCCCTTACAATAGAGTTTATTTCTCTAAGTGGAAATTCTTCAAACTTCACAACATGAAGACTTACACTCCATATCCTCAGCAGTGGTCAGGGATTTATTTTCCCCAATCCAATAGCAGTGCAGTAAATTAGCTCACATACGCATACATCACATCCATATATCATAAACATTGATAACATGAATGCATTATACCATGCATTTCATACCACATGACTTTGCATTTTAGCTAACATTTTACCCTTTTCAGGATAGGGTTAATAGCTACCATTAACAATGTTCAAAGTTTTCAGATACAGTTCAGATATGCTCCAGACACAGATGCCACTCTGATACTCATTCGGATTCAGCTTCTCAGATACAGTTCAGATACGCTCCAGACACGGATGCCATTCTGATACTCATTCGGATTCAGCTTCTCAGATACAATTCAGATACGCTCCAGACACGGATGCCATTCTGATACTCATTTGGTATCAGCTTCTCAGATACAATTCAGATACGCTCTAGACACAGATGCCATCCTGAAACTCATTCAAATCTCATATACACTCCAAGACACATATGCCATTTTGTTACTCATTCAGTTTCAGTTTTCAGATACAGTTCAGATACGCTCCAGACATGGATGCCATTCTGATACTCATTCAGATTCAGACTTCAGATACAGTTCATACACGCTTCAGACACGAACTCCATTCTGATACTCATTCAGATTCTCTTTCATATTTAGTTCAACAATCATTTTTGGATGGCATCTTTAAGCCCATTCCCTCAACCATCACATCACCGAGTGAAAATTTCTGGGCACTCTATTGTCCAATCATCTTCCACCTTCGAGTCACGAATGGAAAAACTCGCCAATCTAACTCTTCAGGCTTAAGAAGATTGAACAGGGGCAGCTGTTGTACCCCAAAATTTTCCCTCTCACTTATCAATAATTTTCTCACAAGATCTCCTAGGGTCCAAGACTGCACTAGGGTTTGATCAGCTCAAGACACCTCCTTAAGCACTAATGACCAAAATTAGGGTTTGAGATTGAACTAGGATATTTGAACTTTCAATGCCTCATATGAATTTCATGGATCATTATGGACCCCCAAGATTATTCATGTAATGTTTCAAGCCTTGGATCACACTTTTGCTCAGTCAATTGAGCAGTTGACCTAAAAATCAGTTGTATTGGGGAAAAAGTCAACCATGGCCAATTTACAGTCAAACTTCATAATTTTTGATCCACACAAACATTTTAAACTCATATGTATCATTTGATCAAGTTTGGACCATAATTCCTCAAGAAATTTGATTAAATCTTCAAAAGGGCAAAATGGTTAAAATTAGGGGTTTGATTGAGAAATGGCAATTTATAATTTTTTGACCTAGTAAATGATCAATTGGTTTAAGGAATGATATCAAGAGTCCAATTGCATCATTTTAAACTAATAACATGGTTCAAAATATTGCAAGTTCAAAGGATTGACATATGAATTTTTAGTCAACTGATCAAAAGTCAATTGTATACTGAAAAGTCAAACTTAGACTTTTTGGTCAAATTCAAATGCCAAAGATCACAATTCATCAAAATATGTCAAAATATGAAAATTATTCATCAAGAAATAAAAAAGTCAATATTTCATTTTGAAAAGTCAAAATTTCTAAACAGAAATTTTTCTAAGTGTTGGAAATTTCTTATTTTTTCATAACTTTGAGTAAACTTTTCACCATGATGCAAGATGATTCAAGAAAAACTTCCAACATGAAAGTTGTATATCTCCATGAAATCTACATATTTTCTTTACACAACTCCTTCCAAAAGTGCTTGTATCTCAATTTATAATTTTATGAACATGTGGTCATGAAATAAAATACTTAGTGAAAATTTTCCCTAATTTGGTCAGGATTTTGACCCAACTTCATGGCACTTTTTCATATAGTTCCAAGGGGAATCTTCAAAATCAATTCAAAGATGGTTTTCATATCACACTGTAAGCTTTCCAAAATGTCCAAGAACTCCTTGAGATCATTCTTGAGTAGGGAGAATCGAAGAGATGAAGTTAGGGTTTTATCACTTTAATTACAAGTCATTTTTGTGATGAACCAAATTCAAAATTCAAACTATGCCGCATAAACACTACTTTGCAGGCCTCAAACTTGTTAAGAACTCCATAATTAATGGTTTACACAACTGTTAGAGGCCTTACTTCAAGCATTCAATGCATGGACATGTTTTATATCCATTTTTGGAAGAAAGGTTACATTTCCATTTTGATAAAGTGACTTTTTGTACAAAACTTGTTCTTGAGCCTTGCACTTGTTCTCTTATGATCAAACAAGTCCTATAACCCATAAGAAATGGTTTAGACACTTACAATCACCCAACCCATGCTTGTACCTCCTCTTGAAACTTGTTTCCCACTTTTCTTCAAAATCAAGTAACCTAGCCAAAAGCTAAAAACTTGTACTTCTGATTGTCCAAAGCTCTCAAACACTTTTGTTTATACATACACAAACCTTAGACCACAAACACACGAATGCTCATGCCCTGAAAAGACCTAGAACTAATAATCACATTCCATACCTCCATTTTCACACAAACTGACCAAAAACTTGAAACTCATAATTTACTCGTGTGTTTCTTGATCTTTTGGTTTCTAAAGCTTCTAAACATCATATAGAACTGATCCCACACCCTGTTACAGAGCTGCAACACCATTAACACCATCCTCCATTTTAAAAAATAGAGCTCTGCACATTGACTTTTCCAGACCATTTCAGCCATCCATTGGTTAAGCTAATCATTGCATTAGCTTTCTGGGACCTCAAGGAAGCTAACCTGATCATCACCATCACTTGAAACAAGCTCCAACTCAAAACATGATTTCCAGTTTTGAGGTAAGTTTTCTTAACTTTGAACTCTTCATACAGGCATCATCAATTATTTATTTGTGAATAAAACATGTAGATATCATTGCCCTAAAGCTAACCATGTTCATAGTTTCCATTAAGTTTGCTTGAGCTTAGAGAATTTTAAGTTTGAAGTTTCTGAGATTTTTAGGGTTCAGATTAGGGCCATTAAAATTCATGCTTATCTTTGACCTATAGTTTTAATGCTTTACAATTTTGAAATCGTAAGGAAATTTGCTACAAGTTTCATGTTTAAAGTTTTCATTTTTGATGAGAAATGAGCAAGTTACAGTTGGTCTGGCTGGAGGTTGAAGATGAAGTCATCAGGGCACGTTTTGCTTATGTTAACGGATGTATAGCCACCCCAGTGGTAAAAGCACGCGCTTGTAACCTTTGGGATCTGGGTTCGAGCCCCAGTGGTACCCTTTTGATTTTTCATACATTTTTACATTCTGACTTCCTCTTTTTGCAGGGTGTTGGGCCTCCTTGGGCCCTTTTTGTTTTTTTATTTTTACTTGTTAACCCCCCATTTCATTTATACGCCCTTGGCCCAATTTTATTTTATTTTCTTATTTTATTTTTATTTTCTTAATTATTTTCATAATATTAAGAATTATAAAAAATACAAAAAATGATAGATTTATATTTTTGCTTAGTTTATTTTATTTTTCTCACAAAAAAATATTTTATTTAACTATACTTTATTTATTTTTACTAACTAGTCTTGTAAATTTAATTTAAAACTAGATTACTATTTATTTTCTTTTACAACAATTTAAATATATTATTTTAATATAAAAAAGGCCAAAAATATTTCATGATACTATAAATTATTTCCAAGACTAAAATACCAAAAATACTTTTCTTATAAAACTTAATTTCTTTTATTTTAATTAATAGATTTAGGGTTTTGTTTAAAAATCTTTTCTTAGCAAATTGAGGGTTTACTTTTTATTAATTATTTTCTTTTAATTAAGTAGGTTAAAACAAATTCACTTTTCTCTAAAAAATCCAAAACAAAATATCCATTTACTTCACATTTTGCATTTTTGTACATTTATTCATTTTGTACATTGTATTTATTTAATTCCTTGTACACTGATATCAATTCAATATGGTTGTAATAGACTAATTAGGTTTATATTCTTGAAATCCCCATTTACAATTTGTACACCCCTCCCACAAATGTTGTAATAGCGTAGTAACTTTAAATTCCGCAATTTATCGCTTTTATATACAAATGCTAGTAATTAGAGTTTGTATGGAAATACTAAAACCAATACTTAGAAAACCCTAATTCAAGACAAAATCAAGCATGAAAACAACACGTTTGCACACAAGCACCCCTAGGGTTATTCCACTTGGTTGCCTTATACAAAATGGCCATATTACGCATGTGAGGTATCTTAGCAAAAACAAGCAAATACAAGATCATAGTCCCTCGATGACGCTATCTAAGTTTCCTTTCAAATGATCTTAAGTCCCTCAAAGAAAATGCTAATATACCTTGAAACATTGCTAATCATGGTTATACGATGACCCACGCCCGTCCCGTTAACATCCAAAGATAGGGTTGCTTACCAAATCAATAGTAAGATAACAATGTCAAAGGAAAAGAAAATGAACAAAAAAGACTTTTGAGTAGGTAGAATTCTCCTAATTACTTGCTCAATTTCAAACAAACATCCTTTCTATTTTCAAAAAAACAAACACTTACACTTTCAAAACATTTTACAAAACTTGAAAACATTTTCAAAAGATCAACATCTTTGTATACATTCTTACGAACGAGAATCATTACAAAGATTGCCTAAACAATGGCCTCTTTACAAAATACTTTCAAAAAACCATACAAAGCACAATTTCAAACAAAAGCAAGTGATCTAGCAAGTAACTAAGAGCCCATCGAAAACCATGGATGAAAAGGGTGCTAATACCTTCCCTTTTTATAATCTACGCCCCTAACTCAAGAAATAATCTCAAAGGTCTTTCTTGTGCTTTTTCACCTTTCCTTTTTTGGATAAAAGAAAAGTCGGTGGCGGCTCTTGCTAACCGCAACATTTGCGATCAAACGCAAAACCCTCAAGTCAGTTCTCTCACCATATCATATATATCATTTATAAGCCCATCTCCGACAATATTCTATCGCTCTCCAAATGGCATCTTTAAGCCCATTTCCGATGCAATCAACCAACAATATTACTTCACGCACTGGCGAGTGCAAAATTTTGGGCACTATAGTGTTCAATCATCTTTCACCTTCAAGCTACGAATGGAGGACTCACCAATCTAACTCTCCAGGTTTAAGAAGATTGAATAGGGGCAGCTATTGTACCCCAAAGTTTTCCCTCTCCTTTCATTCAAAAAATATTCCTCCATACTCCTAGGGTTTTCAATCGCCTTAGACTACCAAGGCTTCTCAGGCCTCGTGATATCTCAAGATGATTCTCTGTTTCATCGGAGGATTCAGAACTTGCAAGTATTTTGGAATGAATCACATTCTCCTTATTTATTGGCTCTAGCGCATGGGTTTGTTTGTTGAAGTGTGTGACGTCATCCTTTATGAGATCTTTGAAGCATTATTGTTCTAAGTTTTGTTTGATTACACTTTCAATCATCAACTAAGATTCAGTGGGATAAAGATTCTTACGGTCACTCTTATTTCCACGTTTCAAATGATACATTCGACAAAGGATTCTTCAAGGTGTTGATTACTATAATAAATCAAGATATCTCTTTTGAATTGAAGTATAAGTTCTAAGAGATTTGTTGAGAACCAAGCCTTTTGTTGTTATTTTGTAGATTGTTACTTATTGATGAGGATTAAAGATTTGGATCATCGCGAATTCATTATTGTGAGAGTGTTCATTAAAAATGATTATTTTGATTCAATTTGCTAAAATGGTCTCATATTCCAAAGATGGAAGTTTTATTCGTTTGAAGTGAACGATAAGATGAAGTCAAGTTCAAAGGGCAAGTACGAATCTCAAGTTCAATGGTTCATGTTTCAACCAACAATATTTCAAATGATCGTTTTTAAGCATAATACAAGAATGAATTCAAGAGCTCATGTGCCATTTACCAAAGTTTCAAATTATCTTACAAAGATTCATTTACAAATTTGAATCATGAGTGTCCTAGTTGTTCTAAGAATACATAAAAGGGACTCTTCTTCAATCTTCTTGCTCATCTTTAAATGTCTTTTTCCCGCATTCTTCAACTATGCATTTTTAATCTCGCAAGCTCATCCAAACACATGAAACAAAGATGAATAATTATTTGACAAACAATCAAATGTGAATAAGGAAATTTGCAAAGAATTTTAGTTCATCATTAGGGTTTTTGATTAAGGAATCAGAAAAAAGAGTTTGTTCAATTTACAAGCCTCCTACATTGGATTTCAATTTAATTATAGGCCAGATTTATCTATTGCAAATCATAAAGAAACTTGGTTCACAATAAACAAATGCAAAGAGGTTCAAAACATAATTTCATCATAAAACAACCCAATTACAGTAGGTACAGTTCAAGGTCCCAAAGAGGCAAAGATTCAAAAAAAAAATCAGAATTCACTATCAAGCCCAACAAGCAGCATCACAAATCAAAATTCAAGCCAAAAAGCCTCATACAATGTTGTCCTATCATTTTCTTAGAAGCATCTTAATTGAAAATCATAAAACAAGTTTGTTCACAAAAAAGACAAAGAAGAATCAAATCAGACTTCATAAATATTCATCATGCTCTCACACAACAAAAAAAGGGGCCTCATGTTGTTTCACTTTAATGAAAAGTCAAAATTTATGAATCATGGGCCTAGAATACTTTAATATAAATCTCAAGACAATATTTTTGTTTGGTTCACAGTAAAGGAAAAAGCTCAAAATATAATATACTGCACAAAGCAACCAGTACAACAAGTACAAAGGCCAGCAAGCAAAAATCAGGATTGACATATCAGAAAAAGATGATAAGTCCAACAAAAGAAGAAAAAGCAAATTCAAAAACCAGCAAAAAGTACATCAATCAAAAGTGACAAGCCTGTTATGCCAACTATAACAAGTCAAACCCTTCAAACACAAGATCACTGTATAAAACCAGAGAGCCACAGTTCAAGCAAGAGAGGACAGAATGAGTAACCCAAAAATCCTTGTTTCATAAACCTTTCCAACTTGTTTACAGAAACGTACAGAAACCCAAAGATACAGAAACCAAAAGAGACAAAAACCAAGAGATACAGAGAACCCGGGAGCCATAACAATAAAAATCCATACATTTTCTGTAACACAACAACCATAACAGTATACTAAAACCCTTGAAACTTCTCTCAATAAACAAAACCCTAGAGTCAAAAATCATTTTTCGTTCATAGAGAAAGAGGTACACAAACAAATATACAAAAAGCAGAGCTATAACCACAAACCCTAATTTTTCTTCATCATTTTCCTACTCTAATAAAACCCTTCAGAAACGATTTCGAGAAAAAACAAAGATGGAAAAGTTTTAATCGCAGAGAAGAAAAAACAAAGCAAAGATTAGAAGGATATTACCGTAAATCTCAAGAGATTGACGAAATCACAGATCCGTTCATCGCGACCCTTTCTCCTTTCATTTCGTTGTCGTAATCAAAGATTTTTATAGCATCTAACGTTTAGGGTATTGTTTTCCCCTTTCAAATCTCTGCTCAATCTTTGATCCCCTGCAAAATCAAAGGCCAGAATCGTGATTAGAGAAGAGAGGTGAATAGAAAAATGTAAAAATATTAGAACTAGAGACTGTCACGACGTTGCCGCCGTAAGGCCTCATGGCGCTGTCGTACTGTTCATCCTCGCCGCCATGGAGATTCATATGAACCACCGTGTGTTCATGCTCAACCACCGCCAAATATCGTTATATTTTATGTTTCTGGATTTGTTATCTATTTTTATTGAATAAACATAGAGAAAGGCAGGGATACCGTGAGAGAGAGTTCAGAGTTAAGAGAGAGAATAATTTTGATATAATGAAAATGTAATTTGTTATTTTGTTATTTTTTATTATTTGATAACAAACCCTACTGGGCCCATATCCAAACCAGCAAGCCCAACTCTTTCTTCATTCGCACACTCCCCCTCTTCCCTTATGCTGTTAAACCACAAATTCTTAATGGGACAACTATAAAAACAAGCCAGCCCCAATTTTGTTCTACTAGCGCACCCCCCCCCCCTCTTTGCCAATGCTACGAAATTTGGGCCCTGCTCAGCGTATATTCAAACCCATCAAAATTACTTCCATCACCCCATCCATTTTTCATCACACAACCCATTATATTGTTTTTGTCTTTCTTTTCTAACTGCAACAAAAATCTATTGGGCCTAACATCAAATCAAAAACTGTTTTACTCATGAACCACCCCTTTTCATTTTCAAACTTCCCTGACCCAATTTTATATATTTTTTATTTTATTTCTTTTCTTTATCATTTTTATTATTATTATTATTATCATTATTATTATTATTATTATTATTATTATTATTATTATTGTTATTATTATTATTTTTTAATACCAAAAATATTTTATATTTTTATTTAGATATTTAGTATAATTTTATTTATTTTATTTCTTTTAGACCAAAAGATTAAAAAACATTTCGTTAACAATTTTTTTTAAATTAGTATTAAACTTAGATTTATTTTAATTTTCTTTCTTAATTGAATTAATCTAGAACTTAGGAATTTAGTTAGTTAACCTTTTTTATTTTAGTTTAATTAATTAGGTTAAAACCTTTCATAAAAAAACCTAAAAATTGTTTGTTAATTAATCTATTTTCTGTTCTTAATTTAATTTAGTTTTAGTTTTCTTAAATCAACTTAGACTAATTAAATTATCTTCATTTTTAGTTTAATTATGTTAACCCCTTTTCATAAAAGCTTAAACAAAAACAATTTCTTTTTTCTTGTATATTACCTTACATGTTTGCACATTATTTGTTCATATTCCATATGGTTGTAATAGTAATTAGGTTTAATTCCTTTTATCTTCCCCCTTTGTGAATTGTATCCCCATCCCTTAAATGGTGTAATAGCGTAGAACTTTACATTTCCACAATTTATCGATTTCAATATAAATGTTAGTAATTAGGATTTATATGACAAGACCTAAAATCAACAAGTAGATAACCCTAATTCAAGACAAATTAAATGAAAATAATACACTTCGCACACTAGCATCTCTAGGGTTAACCCACACTTGTTGCCTTCAAATAAAAACAGTCATGTCCTTCGAACGTGGGATACTTTAGCAATGACCCTCGAATACAAGATCGTAGTCCCTCGATGACCCTTCAAATATTGCCTTCGGTAAACGATCTTAGACCCTTAAGATAAATTGCTAAGGTATCCTACAATGTTGCTCTATGACTGTACGATGGCACACGCCTATCTCTTCACATCCAATGATAGGGCTTCTTATCAATCAATGGTAAGATAGTAATATCTAAAGGAAGAGGAAATGAACAAAGACTTTTTGAGTAGGTAGAGCGCTGGTAGTTGCTTGTTCACAACCATTTTCAAAAACTTCTTTCAAATACACCAACACTTTCAAATGAAATATTTTCAAAAGTTAACACTTTGTATACATTCTTATAGAGACGAGAATCATTACAAAGTTTTCCTAAACAAAGGCACTTTCAAAAATACTTTCAAAAACATCACAAACACATTTCAAACAAAGTATTTCAAAGTGAGCTAGCAACTAAGAGCCCGTAGATAACTACAGATGGAAAGGGTACTAACACCTTCCCTTTTCATAATCTACCCCCCGAACTCAAGAAATTTCTCAAAAGTTCTTTTATGTTCTTTTCACCCTTTCCTTTATTAGATAAAAGAAAAGTCGATGACGACTCTTGCTATCCGCAACAATTGCGATAAAATGCAAAACACCCAAGTCAATTCTCCCACCATATTACACTAGGATTAGAGACCTTGACTACCTTGAGATCTGGTTACTTCTATTGTTATTTTGTCTGGAGTTCTTGGAGTTTACCCCAAGACACTAGGTTGTTTGTCTCTTTGTGTGCATGTTATTCTGATTATATACTTTGTCTGCAATTGGGGATTTGTATTTATACAGTCGTTACTCTACCCAATTTTTTAGAAGACTAAATGCATCTGAAGTTTGGTTTTCTCAAGAGGTTTATCATCCTTGCTTGTTTGGTTTCAATCCAAAGGATGGGAATTCTACATTGACTCATTATGTCAAATGTTGGCTTCTTGTTGGTTAGGTGGTTCTTTTTCCTAGATTTTACCTTATGCTTTTGGGTAGCCTCTTCATCTCCTCCCACCTTCTTTAATTTCAAAAATCTTCTCCCTCCTTTTCAAAACTATTCTTGTTTTTTAAACTTGAATCGTTTTCACAATAAACTTGGACTTAGGTCCATGCATTTTCAAAATATTTTCTTAATCAAACTTTAAACAAATTAACCATACTTTGACATTTTTTATGAGAAGACTAAAAGTCAATCAATCTCATTCAAATCATTTTTTCCATTTTGGCCTTTTACTTTAAACTTTTCTCAAAATATTATACTCTTGTCAATCCTTGTAGTGATGCGAGCTACTATACTTCTACGATATGTAGTGAAGTGAGGTATTTTCCACTTGGGTGTTGAGCGAGGCTTTGTTGATTTTAAAATCCAAGCTATATCCTCCACTTTGAGATGATGCAAATTCTCCTTTCCCATAACATGGGTAGTAAGTATGTTCTTCCACTTGGATACGACAATGATGTCTTATCTCTTAAAATTAACCAACACACTTGTGTTTTAAAATTTTTAAAAGGTGAACTACAAGTACCTTGATACCTTATTGCATGGAAATTAGTACATAGGCGTTAAAGGTTCACAACCACGGCGGGTGCAAAAATTGTAAAAAAAATACGTCTTTTCTCATCCCCACAATCTATTTTTTCGTATACAACTTTTATAGCCAAAATACACAGATTTTCAAAGAAGTTCCTGCATAGTACCATAGATTTTTAGGGTGCTAATACGTCCCTTTTGCATAAATAACCCCCGAACTTAGATTCTTTCCCCCTTTTTTTGGGTTATTCGCTCTTTTCCCATTCCTCTAGAAACAATAAAGCGCTATGGTGATTTTTATTTTGATCTGTGCGAGTCAAGTCAATCAAATGGCTTAGTCTCAACATATCCACCACTACACTTGTGATGATATCTGAATTCTTTCTTTTGTTGATCTTTCATTTTCTTTATGTCGATCTTCTGACTGCTTTCGTAAATTAAATGAATATATCCATCAGTCACCATATCGCAGAGAGTAGTGCCATGAGCTAGAAAGAAACTTTTGATTCTGTGTTTCCAGTAATCAAAGTTCTCACCATCAAAAATTTGCGATTTGCTGTTGATTTTGTCTTTCTCATCATGATTGTCATTGTTGATGATCGGACTTGGTCCCACCATAGTGGTTTTCTTGCTAGGATATTTTTCTGTCACGGTTAAGTGTTTGCACCCAGAACCAAACGCTCTGGTGCCAGTTGAAGAATGGAAAAACACAATAAGGGGGGTTTGAATTAGGGTTTTCAAAAATAAGATAGTATGACACGTTGGTTATCCTAGTTCGTTTGAAATCAAACTAAACCAGTCCACCACCAAGGTGATTTTGCCTCTCTCAAACGAGGTCTTAATCCACTAATCAAAACTTGATTACACAGACACAATGACTACCGTCAATGTCTTCTTGAGTCTAAAACACAACTTGGTTTTCTCAAGGTATTACAAAATAGATCAATTAAGAATGTGTACAATGATGTTTCTAATTAAAACTATATCACAACAATGATGTATACACAAGTTTAAAGCACAAGATATGAGTGGTAAAAATATTTCTTTTTGAGTGCACAGTAGTGTTGTCGTTGATTTCTTCTTCATAGTCTTCTTTTTATAGGCGAGGCATGAGGGACATGAGAAGATGTTTTTGGAAGGTTGATAAAGAGTTGTTAATGCACTTTCCAAAAATATAGATCTTGTCTTGGTTCAGCCGTTACTTTTTGATTTGTAATGAATGAGTTGTAATGTATCAGAACTTTGCTTCCTTGGGATCTTTTCAGAATAAGAATATTACCATTGAGACTTTAGATCCTTACGGTTTCTTGATATTATAACTTGGATGATACGTTGAATATTCTTTTGCATATCAGAGTTTTTACTATCAGAGTGTTGCTTAAGTGCTGAGTTTTTAGAACAGTTGTATAGATGAGTGCGTTGAAACTTCTTTTTTTCTTCCATAACTTTACTTATCAGAATCAGAGCTTTGCTTGCAGCGTTGGTGCTTCCTAAGTTATAACATTAGAGCTTCTTCTATTTAGCGTGTTACACATATTTGCTTCTAAGTTTGTTGTGTCGAATCAGAACTTCAAAATGTAAACCTCTCATCATCTTCTATCTTCTTTTATCATAATTTCTCTGCATATTCAAATACATTATTAGAGAGCATATTTGTTCTTTATATATATATATATATATATATATATATATATATATATATATATATATATATATATATATATATATATATATATATATATATATATATATATATATATATATATATATATATATATATATATATATATATATATATATATATATATAT
Source organism: Vicia faba (assembly GCA_948472305.1). Classification (NCBI taxonomy): domain Eukaryota; kingdom Viridiplantae; phylum Streptophyta; class Magnoliopsida; order Fabales; family Fabaceae; genus Vicia; species Vicia faba. The sequence goes on along the minus strand of OX451736.1, from coordinate 1,080,630,043 downwards.
ATATATATATATATATATATATATATATATATATATATATATATATATATATATATATATATATATCATGTATTTGTTATCATCAAAACTATTACAAGGATGTAGAACCAAACTATGTTCTAACATACCCTTAACTCCTAGAAAGTCATATATGCATAACTAACTGCGCCACATCACGCTTCAGCTGCACCACTCTGATTCATGTACTTTAAATTCACTATCCTCATTTTGATTTCCATCAACTATCAGATCTACAAGTTTCATATCTAGATTCTGACTCTCTTTAACATCCACCAGGAAATCATTGTTCACTTTAGATATCCTCAATCTTCCACTCTGCAGTGTTAGCTAGCATACCAACTCATGTCTCCGAACTGTTCAATAAGTCCCAACTCTTTCATATCCATTTTTCCATTAGGTTCACGTGAAATGGTGAACGACTATCTTCTCAATAGAACGTCAATTCACTTTACACACTATCAAGCTGGCAAGACAAGTCTAACCAATCCAACTGGATTGCATCTACTACTAATAAGAGATTAAGGGTGATCAGTTCCTCAATTTGTCAATAGGTAGCCGACAATCGTGCTGGAGCATAAATCATCATTACTAAACTATAATATCATTCTCGTAGAAATTTTTCTCAAAGTCACCTAAAGCACCACAGTCCAATAATCTCCTTTGAGGTTCACATATGCTTCCATAATTTCCTTCTCATTCGATCTCGTTATTGAGACACCATCACCCAAACATATTACATAGTCTACTGTTGCAACTGGTTTTTAATCAGAGTCACCACTACTAGTTTTTATCCTAAGGAAGGTCATCTAATAGGAAACCCTAATTCGTAGATAGAGATTATAGGTTTCGGACTCGGTTCTAGACTAAAGGAAGGTGTTAGGCACGTTTCATCTACCTTGTTCACAAGGATACTCGTAACTAAACGTCTCTAAGAAGCAGCAACTCCCCCCACTTGTTTCAATCTCCCTCCTGCAAATAATTGATTAGAAAAGCAAGAAAGAACCAAGAATTTCACAACATATGTCGCGTACTAAGGGATAATACATCGACAATATTCAACTATCACATTACACTGACTCAACAACTTGGCTAGATGGACCGACCTGCTCTGATACCACTAATGTAACACCCTAATTTAACACCGGGAAAATATAATTAAATTAGAGTAATTTAAAACATCAATCATAATCAGGATGCTACATTCTTCCAAAACATGCACGGATGCCCCTAATATGTAAACGATACATAACACCAAACAATGAGGAACTAAAAACAATCGTAGCTCAATTGGTAGTGGGAATGGATTGAACATGTACTTGAACCCCAGGGTACAAAGTTCGATTTTATTCGCTAATCAAGTGTAACATACAAGTATATATGTTTTGATTACTGCAAGTAATAAGTATAAGAGTATTGTACCCACAGGGAGTGTTGTTACTTGGATTTGATTTTTTTTTGTATGTAAACTATTCTTTTGATTTAAGCATGAGCAGAGAGAAATAATGATTGGAGTTTATGAGTTCAAGTTCACTTGAAACAGAGGTCAAAATTAAGGTGAAAAGAAGTGGAAATATATTAAGAGTAATTGAGTTGAGCTATGCTCCATTAATATCATTAGTGTATTCAAGTATTTATGACGTGTGGTGTCGTTACTGGTGAGGTCAGAGTGATCTTATGGCGTATCTCTACAACATTAAAGCATGTGTAACAAGGACAAGAGAACAAATCTCTAAGCCTCACTTGTAACCCTAATATGCGTCTATTTGCATTATAAAATCCTCAATAGTTGCAGCTCCTAATCTCTAAGCAAGCTAGGTAAGTGAATATCTCTATCCTAATCATTCAACCAACTTTATTAAGAAAACCGCTTATTATTGGATCTCTCACAACAACAATTTGTTATCTATTCCTAAGTTAGACTGACAAAGAAACAAATTTATAAACAAGTTAACATATAATAAAATGAGTCACTAAACCACATACCATTTAACATGAAAACACTTTAATATTAACTTCACATTGCTCAACTACAAAAGGTTTAGCTCATAGTAAACTGAGTACAAGCTACAAACATGGTTCTCAATGGGAGCATCTCTTAAACAATAAATGAAGAAAAAATATAAACCTAAGAGATATTTGGAGAATGACTTGAGACGGATAATCTTCAAGAGATGTCTTCAGTTGCACCACTGCTCATCAGCTGGTACCATATTGGGTGAGGGTGTCGTAATCGGTAAAAAATACGAGTGTCACCACTACTTTTTGTCCTAAGGACGGGAAAGAATGGATAACCCTAATTGTTTAGAGATTCTAAGTTCACGAGTTTATTAGACGAAGGGAAATTTTTAGGAACCCTTCATCTCCCTTGTTCTCAAGAGGCATCCTATTTTAGGTCGTAGGGTAAATCATAAATTTCTATTTAAAAGTCAACGTTTCCACATTGTAATACGGTGAGAGGACTGACTTGGTTTTTCATTTTATCGTAAATGTTGCAGATAGCAAGAGTCACCACCGACTTTTATTTTATCCAAAAGGAAAGGGTGAAAAGAATAGGAAAGACCTTTGAGAATTTTTTGAGTTCGGGGGGTAGGTTATGAAAAGTGAAGGTGTTAGCACCCTTTTCATCCGTAGTTATCTACGGGCTCTTAATCGCTAGCTTACTTTGAAAATGCTTTGTGAATGTGTTTGTTTGAAAATATTTTGAAAAAATGCCTAAGTATGGAAACTTTTAAATGATTCTTGTATCCTAAAGAATGCATACAAAATGTTTGTTTTTAAAAATATTTCAGGAAAAAAGTGTGATTTGTGTGAAAAGATGTTTTGTGTGAGCAAGCGATTAACAGTAATCTACCCTTACTCAAAGATCATTCATGTTATTTTCCTCCTCCTTTAGATAGTGCTTTATGTACCATTAGTTAGTAGGAATCCCTATCGTTGGATGTAATGGGATGGGCGAGGGCCATCGTACAATCATAAAGGCAACTCGTAGGGGCGCTTTAGCAATTTATCGTAAGGGACTAAGATCAATAACCAAAGGCAGCATCGTAAGGGTCATCGAGGGACTACGATCTATTTAACCGAGGGTTTTTGCTAAAGCATCCCCATGTTCGAGGGACATAACTATTTTTATTCGAAGGAAACAAGTGAGGTTACCCTAGAGGTGAGTGTATGAAAAGTTATTCAATTCAGTTATTTTATCTCGATTAGGGTTAGCTATGATTGCTTTTAAATCTTGCCATACAAACCCTAATTACTAGCAGTTATAAGGAAAGCGGTAAATTACGGAAAGTAAAGATGCGGAAAATAAATTTAAACTATTACAGGGCTTCAGGAGTGGGGGTAAAAAACCATAAAATTGGGGGCAAAAGAAATTAAATGCTAATTAACTATTACATACTGTAGAAGATACATAATTGGGAAAAAAATATAATGTGAAAATAGTAAAGCACACGAAGATTGTAAAAGAGAAAATGTAAAAATTGTTATGGTGATTGCATGACGAAAAAGTTTTGATAATCAACCAAAAGTTTAATTGATTTTAATTAATCAAAAAGTTTGGTAATTAAATTCATCGAAACCCTGAAATCTAAGTTGATTTTAATTTAATCGAGAAAACCTAAAAAATAAAATTAAATAAAACCAAAAATTAAAATAGGGTTAATTAAATAAAACCTAAAATCAAATTTAAAGCCTAAAATTAAATTAGGGTTTTGTTAAAAATGTTTTTTGAAAAAAAAGTTTTAAGGAAAAAGGGTGAAAAAAAGTGAGAAACATGGAATGACCAAAAGAGTAGGGGTGGGTGTTGAACCCACGCCCTCAGCAGTTTCACGCAACAAGCATACCACCAGGCCAAGTGTGCCTTAGTGTTAGGATATGCCTCCAATGTGTTTTGTAACAAACCTACAAAAATAGTGAAAACATGAAAGAATTTGGCAAAACCGGGGATCGAACCCGTGACCTGGGAGAGGAGTGACTTAGTGCGCACGTTTCTACCACTGGGGTTGCTATACATCAGTTCATATAATTGAATCAAAATATATATAATATTTAAACAAATATATTTCCCAGAGAAGCGTCGGAGCCCTAACTCCGGTCTTCTTTTCTGGTGACATGCTCCTTCAAATACTTGCAAAATCAAAACATTAGTGATCCAGAAATGTCCTATCTCCCTAAATCAAGGGTTACGAATCCAATGGGAGTATTTTTGAAGGCTAAAACACAAGGGATTAAGAGCTAAAATGAAAACATGTGAAATCGGTGCTAGCATGGTGGTTCACGATTTAACATGCATGGGACCTCCATGATTGTCCTAACATGCACTATCAAACCTCATAAACACATTAGGGACGTTAATACATGTTAAAGCCGACAAAAACTCAAGATATGAACATCATGCACATATTATGAAAACCGGCGATGCCATGTAATTTGATTCACATGTTTTGGACCATCAAATTTGGTCCAAACTTGCTCTATATGCTTGCTAGAAGAGAATGGAATGAAGGTTTTATAGTGAAATGGGTTGCAACAAGAGTTTGGAAATTCTAGGGTTCTTGAAATTTTTTTGATGTTTTTTTACAAATTTCTAGCAAGGTTTTTTCGTGTGGGTTTGTATGAGATTTGATGAGATTATATAGTGAAAAATTAGGTCAAGGATAAGTGGACTTGGACCTTGTGTAAAAAGATATGATTTTATCTTATTTATTTTGTGTTATTAATGAATGAATAAAAAATAATTAAAATAAGTAAAATAAAAAATAGGTCAAGGGGTGTATGAGTAGGTTTTGAGGTGTATGAAGAGTATAATACACTTTTGGACTCTCAAACCATGGACCAATAGCCCAAAATGTCAAGCTTGCTCAATTTGGAATTCATGCATTCTCTCAAAATTTCCCAACTTGCAATGGTCATAACTCCCTCAATTTTCATCTTTTGAAGGTGATATTGGACTTTTTGGAAAGCTCAAGATGTCCTCTACAACCTATATGTTGATCATTTTTTAATTTGAATATTTTAAATTGATGTAAGTTTCCTTGACAAAATTTGTCTTTTTATTGACTTTTGAAATGACATGTAATGTATTGACTCATATCTCTTAAATGAAGATGACTCTGTGGGAGATATTCTTATGGAAACTACTATGTGGGGATTTGTGGACGACTTGAATGTTATCCCGTCTCCTAAAGTCTTGAGTAAATACTTATTCCTTTTTTTATGCATGTATTTGTTAACAGTAATCATATTCATATGCATATCTTCATTCAATTTAGTCATTGGACATTTTTGCAAACAAAACAGAAAAGGTAAAACAAAATTTGAATTTTGAAATCATGTTTATATTGATAGTTTTCCTATAAACAGGAGATTGTTGTACAAAGAGACATAAAGCCTAGTAAGAGAAAATTGTCGTGAGATGAAGAGATTACAAAGTGAAAACAAAATATATAGATATGTGTAAATGATCTTGCTGGGTTTCAATTATGCTATTTCCTCTATGTCCTCGAGCATCTCATCCCTTGTTGTCGGAAGGAGTTGATTGAATTGATCGACACTATTTGAACTTGGCGTTGGTAATAAAGTTGGCTGCAAGTGATCTGACGGGACATAGTTTTATGCTTTTTTTGTACCCCAAAATTTTCCCTCTCATATTTCTCAACACATGGCAAGTGAGGTCACCAAATTTCTCAAGGAAGTCCAAGAGTTGACCAGACAAACTCTCTCCTAAGGCAGTATGCCTCAAATTAGGGTTTCTATTTTCATCAAGATGTGTGAACCACAAAGGACTAAAATTCTCACCATTGTCCTAATAGGTTCTCAAGACCATTCATGTCAAGTTTCAAGCCTTACAGAAGAAGTTTGCTCAGTCAATTGCTCAAATGCCTGAAAATCAATTGTGCTAGGTCAAAAGTCAATTGTGGCCCACATACAGTCAAACATCAAGATTTTTGGTCAACATCCTCATTTTTAAGTATTATCCATCATTTGATCAAGGGTTGATCATGATTCCTTAAGGATTGCTCACAATTCATCAAAACCCAAAAGTTGCTAAATTAGGGTTTTGTAGGAAAAGTCAACTCAACTTTGACCAAGCATAACTTTCTCATACTTTATCAGAAATGACCCATCCAAAGCTCATTTTAAAGAGGATGAAATTCCCTACAATTAATATTCAGATCCCAAGTTCAAAATATGAACTCACAAAAATATATGAATTTTGACATTATAGGTCATTTTGGAAAGTCAACAAAAACACCTTTTGGGTCAAAGCTTCATTCATGAACATGAAAGACTCAATTGAGATGAGACAAAAAGGGTTGCTTAGAGGACATCCTAAGATTTCTAAAAAGTATAAGAACACCTCTCTAGGGTCAAAATTTAGAGAGTTATGCATTGGCCAAGTTAACCATTTTTGCAAAATGGCCAAAAGTGAAATGTGCTCAAATTTGCATTTTTTGCTAAATGGGCCCAACTTTTTATGCTTGCACCTCAATTATAATGTGGTCCATGACTCAAATACTTATCCACCAATTATTTTCTCCATTTTTCAATTTATCTTGATTTTTCATTGATTAAAAAGTGAATTAAATCAAATAAATGATGGAAATTATCAAAGATATGATTTGATTTGTTTTTTTGACAGGTTAGAAATCAAGATATGCTGAGTTTGCAAGATCAATTCGAATCAATGGAAATTGGTACAAAAAGAGCATGATTAGGCCAAATTTAGAAAGGTATCATATGGCTAAAGAATCAAATATCACCAAAGCTTGAATATTGAATCTGTTTTGCAACCCTAATTCATTGAGGGATATATAATAAACAAAAAAAAGGCAAGAAAAGGAGGTTACAGTCGTGGAAAAGCTAGAACCAAACTTCAAAATTTCAAAGAAAAGTGGTGATTCAATTTCCATCCTAGAGGCCAATCCAAGCCATCCTAACATTACCAACAGACTCCTGGACATCTCCAGAAGGGATCTCAATCAATTGCAAGCATTTTCACATCCGGAATCGTAAGTTACAGACACCACGGTTCGCCCCAAAACTTGATTTTGATTTCATTGATTTACGCATCATTAGCATATTTGAATAATATATTCTTGTTCATCATTGAGTTTGTAAGCTATTGGTATTATTTAATTGCGTTTCCAGTACAGGAATCATGATATGCCATTGTTAGGGTTTCTTGGCTCGTTTTAGGGGTTTGTAGTATAGGCAAAATTAGGCCTGGATTCTGGTACCATGATACTCGTGAGGATGAGACGAGTTGATTGGTACCCTTACTTTTCATTTATGTTGCTTGTGTAGGATTTTTGAATGTCACAGGTTTGTAGCTACAACAAGGTGTCTATAGGTAAAAGTGTCCTAGGTTAAAACGACGGAGAGAGGAAGAAGAAGCTTGCGTGGCACAACATCATTGGCTCATTCAAACTCACACGCGTTTTTCTTTTTTGTTTTGACCACTAGCTCATGTTTTCTTATATTATGCTTTGTTCTTATTATAATTACAACTAAGCATCACAGCTCAGTTGACAGCATAGTATGGGGAGCGAGCATAAGGACCTGGGTTCGATCCCTAGGTCCCAATATTTGTTTCATGTAATTTTGCTTCATATGATCAAGTGCGTTACTTATCATGACGTCCACCATATGCCATCAAATTCAACCATCAGATTCACCAGCTAGCTAGATCCAATGCCCCATCACTGAAGGATCACCATATACCTCAAGTCAACACACACACACACACACACACACACACACACACACACCAGATCAGACGTAGTCAAAATAGGCTTTAGCCTTGTTGGGCCCAAAAATCATATTGGCACCCCCTCTTCAGCATTGCTATTAGGCCCATTATCCGTTTTCTTATCTTTTTTTATTTTTAATCCTTCTAATATTTCTTTTAATCGTTTTAATTAACAAATTAATCATTTTTTTTATAAAATCATAAAACCAAGAATTCATAAAATTAGAATTCGATTTATTTTTATAAAATTTAATTTTGTTAATATAATTTAATTTAATTTAGTTTAACTTAGGGAAATTTTAATTTATTTTCAAAAATAAAATCAAATAGAAATTAGGTTAAATTCTTGATTTATTTTCTTTTATTTTCTCAAATAAATAAAAATACAAAAACAGGTTTTAGAGTGAATTAATTTATTTTTCTTAATTTAAAATTAATTAGAACTTAGGATTTTCTTTTTAATTTAATTGTTTCATTATTTTCTTAAATAACAAAACATGACAAAAACATCCTCTTTTTAATCAATCGCAATTAGGTTTAGTCAAGGGTCAAAACCCTAATTGTCTCGTATTTAATTCGCCGTGCGCTTTTTATATATTTTGTAACTGCTCACTGGTTTGTAATAGTTAATTTAGGGATTTTGCTTATCGCTTTTTTTCCCGATTTTTTGGCTATGTAATTAATCCCCCTCCCCGAAGCCTTGTAATAGCGTAGATTTATTTTCTCGCATTTTTAATTCCCGCAAATATTTAACTGTCTAGATGTATGCTAATAGGATTGTATGACAAGAATGCATGGCAAATTAATACGGTTAGAAAAACCTAATGTGCAAAGATAAATAACTGAAACAAATCACTCGCACATATCACTCTTAGGGTATACTCTCACTTCGGTTGCCTTCGGTAAATGATCATTAAGCATAAGTTGTCTTAGTGATTGCCCTCCTGTCTAAAAAGATCAAACGTCCCATTCGAATGTTGCCTCGGAAATGTTGCCTCGAATATGATCTTAAGACTCTAGGGTTATTACTAAGGTGTCCTAATATTGCTTTAGTGATCATACATCCCTTTCGAATTGACCCTTCTAAATCCAATGACGGTGATACCTATTTCTCAATAGTAAGAGGGCGCTGTCTAAAGGAAACGACAATATAAACAATCTTTTTTCGAGTAGGTAGATGCTAGTAGGTACTTGCTCAAATCAAAGCTTTTCACACTTACACTTTTCAAACAAATTTTCAAAACAACTTCGTCACACCTTTGAGGACTGATACAAGGGTTATCACGAAGTCAAACTTTTCAAAAACAAAGCACATACACAAGCAATTTTAAAAAAAGATGAGCAAGTAACTAAGAGCCCATGGAAAACCATGGATAGAAAGGGTGCTAACACCTTCCCTTTCTATAATCTACCCTCCGTATTCAGAATATCTCGAAAAAGGATTTTTTTTGTACTTTTTTCCTTTCCGGTTAGATGAAATAAAAGTCGATGGCGACTCTTGCTTACCGCGACATTTTGAAAATGAAAAACGCAAACCAGTATCAAACAGTAGGTTCTGCCACCGTATCACAGCTTTAATCCCTAATTTTTTCCTGGACTGCCCTTTCGGGTTTTCAGTCCACCGGGATACCCTTTTTTGCCTAAGTTGCCTTTTCAGGTTTTCGACTTGCCGGGTGTACAGTCTTATATATATATATATATATATATATATATATATATACACCTGATTTTTTCCCGAACCCTTTTGGTTCACCAGGTTTCCCTTAATTTTCATAGGCCAGTCAACTTAACGGGTCGTTTTCATGCGTAGTATTTTTTAACTATGTCCGAGTTCACATGGTGTGGAATATCTTCACCATCCATGGTGGTGAGTATCATAGCACCGCCTAAAAATATCTTCTTGATCACAAATGGCCCTTCGTAAGTGGGAGTCCATTTGCCCATGGGGTCACCCTGAGGTAGGATGATGCACTTTATTACCAAGTCACCAGCCTGATATACTCGATGCTTGATTTTTTTATTGAAGGCTTAGATCATACACTTCTGATACATCTGACCATGACAAACAACTGCAAGTCTCTTCTCGCCAATTAAATTCAACTGGTCCATCCTAGTCTGAATCCATTCGTCTTCGTCCAATTCTGCCTCTTTCATGATCCTCAAGGAAGGAATCTGAACTTCGATAGGTAGGACAACTTCCATACCGTAAACTAGAGAGAACGGGGTTGCCCCAGGTGATGTCCGAGTTGAAGTGCGATAACCGTGAATAGAAAATGGTAACATCTCGTGCCAATATTTATATGTCACCGTCATATTCTGTATAATTTTATTAATGTTCTTATTGGCGGCTTCCACTGTGCCATTCATCTTCAGTCGATACAGAGAAGAGTTGTGGTGCTTGATCTTGAACTGGGTGGAGAGTTCCGTGATCATAATATTGTTCATATTAGAACCATTTTCTGTGATAATCCTTTTGGGGATTCCATACCTACATATAAGGTTGTTTTTACTGAATTGGGCAACAACATTCTTGGTAACGGAGGCAAACGAGGCTGCTTCAACCCACTTTGTGAAGTAATCAATGCCACGAGGATGAAGCGACGTCTGTTGGAAGCAGTAGGTTTGATCTCTCCAATCATACCAATGCCCCACATTGCAAACGGCCAAGGAGCACTCAAGATATTTAGAGGTATTAGAGGCACAAGTACTTTGTCAGCGTAGATCTGGAATTTGTGATAAGTTCTTGAGTGGTGATGGCAGTCAGTTTCCATAGTCGACCAATAGTAACCTGCTCTCAGAATCTTCTTAGCCATCATATTCCCTCTAGAGTGAGTACCAAAGACACCTTCATGTATATCTTCCATAATCTTCTTCGTTTCCATTTTGTGTACACAACGAAGTAGAGTTGAATCATGGTTGCGCTTGTATAAAATTCCATTGCTCAGGAAGAATTTAGCAGAGGTCCTTCGTAGGAATTTCTTGTCATTGATAGATTCCCCCTCGGGATATTCTTGAGCCTCAAGATATCTTTTCACTTCATTAAACCAAGGCTTCTCTTCTACTTCGTCAGTGTCAATTTCATAGCAGTGTGTCGGTTCGTCTAGCCTTTCAATGGTAATTCTAGGAGCCTCATTGTCCCATATGACTTTAAACATAGACGACATGGTTTCTAATGCATCTGCCAATTGATTTTATTCTCGTGGGATGTGCTCAAAGGTGATTTCCTCAAAGTAAGGGATTAAGGTTAACACATGTTCCCTATAAGGAATGAGATTCAGGTGCTTCGTATCCCATTCTCCCTTAATTTGGCTGATTACCACAGTTGAGTCCCCGTATACGCTCAAGAACTTGATTCTCATATCAATAGCAACTTTAATACCCATGATGCACGCTTCGTATTCAGCCATGTTGTTGGTACAGTCAAAGCATAATCTGGCGGTGAAGGGTGTATGGCGACCCTGTAGAGAGATAACTACAACACCAATTATGTTACCAAGTGCGTAAGAAGCTCCGTCGAAAACCATAGTCCATCGGGATCCTGGTTTAAGTCCTTAATACGGTCCAGATTCTTCATAATCTATAACTAGCATAATGTTCTCGTCCAGGAATTCAAAGCTCATAGATTGGTAGTCATCTACGGCTTGATGAGCCAAATGATCTTCCAGTATACTTCTTTTGATTTATTTTTGAGTGGTGTACTGAATGTCGTATTCTTTCAAGACCATTTGACATCGGGCTATCCTTCAAGAGAGAGCGGGTTTCTCGAATATGTACTTTATGGGATCCATTTTAGAGATCAACAAAGTATTATGAGTTAACATATACTGTCTTAGTTAGCGAGAAACCCATGCCAAAGTGCATCAAGTTTTATCAAGCAGTGAGTATCTTGTTTCGCAGTCGGTAGAATTTTTGCTTAGGTAGTATATTGCATGCTCTTTTTGACCAGACTCGTCATGATGATCTAATACAAACCCCATTAAATTCTCTAGCACTGTTAGATACATGATTAGAGTTCTTTCTTCAACTGGTGGCATCAGAATTGGAGGTTCTTGTAGGTAATCCTTGATTTTGTAAAAGGCTATCTGACAATTGTTGTTCCATTTCACTACATGTTCTTTCTTTAGAAACTTAAAGATTGACTCACAAGTAGCGATCAAATGAGAAATAAATCTTGAAATATAATTCAGTTGTCCCAAGAAACCTCTAACTTCCTTCTCGAAATGGGGAGGAGGAATTTATTGAATAACTTTAACCTTGGCAGGATCAACCTTAATTCCTTTACCGATGACAATAAAACCCAGGAGTTTACTGGACCTCACCCCAAAGGTGCACTTGTTCGGATTCAGCCTCAACTTATACTTCTTCAGTCTCTCAAACAACTTATGTAGATGGTCCATATGCTCTTGTGATATGGCTATTATATCATCGACATAGACCTCTATATTTTGAGGGATCATGTCATGGAACAAAGCTACCATAGCACACTGATATGTTGTGTCGATGTTCTTCAACCCAAAAAGCATAACCTTGTAACAGAAAGTGTCCCACTATGTAAAAAAAGTAGTCTTTTCCATGTCTTCAGGTGCCATCTTGATCTGATTATACCATGAGAAACCATCCATGAAGGATAATACCTTGTGCTGACTAAAACATCAATATGTGGAAGTGGGAAATAACCTTTGGGGCTCACCCTGTTCAGATCTCTGTAGTCTACACATATACGTACCTTGCCATATTTCTTTGGTACCGGAACCACATTCGCAACCCATTGAGGATATGATGTCACTGCTAAGAACCCTGTGTTGAATTATTTCATAACCTCAGTCTTAATCTTCTCTGACATCTCAGGACGCATGCAACGAACCTTCTGCTTTATCAAAGAACAACCTATTTCACTGGCAGACGGTGAACTACAATATCGGTATCAAGCCCTGTCATGTCTTTGTATGACCAAGCAAAGATCTCAACATATTCATGCAGCATATGTATTAACATTTTCTTGACACTACCCTCTAGGTTGGCACCTATCTTGACCTCTTTTATGTATGTTTCAGTACCCAGATTTACAACTTTAACTAGCTCTTCATGTGGTTGAATAACTTTCTCTTCTTGCACTAACAGTCTGGCAAGTTCTCCTGGTATCTCACAATCTTCCTCACCTCTGTTCTCGGCTTGGTAGATCGGATTTTCAAAGTCATAAGTGGCAATAGCAGAATCGTTATCAACGGGATCCAGAGTGGATGTGGATCTGTAATTTATCATATGGGTGTGTGTAAGAACACATAGCTATTTGAAAGTGATAAAAGTAAAAGGAAAGACAGAGAGCATAAAATTTTAATGCAAAACTTATAATTATTTATTAAACAAAAATATGTTTATGAAATGATAACCCTTAACAAATGAACCGTTGTGCTCCGGGTAAGGTACAAGGCTTAAAGTCATTGTTCAAATATTACAAAGCAAAAACTTGAAAGCAATAAAAAACATAAATGTAGCTATTACTCCTGACTAAAGGAGATATAGATAACTTCTTCTACCTTCCAGTTGTTGAGCCCGTTGCCAATGGTAGGAAAAATCCAGCTGTCAAGGTCATTATCACTGTCAGCATCTTCTATTAAGTTGACTATATTGTTGCTGATGTGAAATGGTGGCCTTCCAACACAAGTGTGGCGAACAATCCTCTGACCCTCTACAATGAAACCCAAACCAAACTTGTCGGGTTTATAGGGGATGTCGGGAAGCTGACCCTAAATAGTACAACCACCTTCTTCTACAGTAGCTTTAACATCTTTCAGTGAAGCCATCCTGGGCGAAACCCTGGTAACTTTGGAAATGGCAGTAACATCTTCAGTTGAGACATGAGTGATGACTTCAAAAGTCTGATAGGTAGTCTCAATGAATTCTCCATCCATATCTACATACCAGAAAGAGTTCAAGTGGATAACCATGTACTCTTATTCACCGTATACCATAACAATCTTTCTGTTCACATGATACTTTAACTTCTAATGTAGGATTGAGGTAACAGCACATGCCCCATGAATCCAAGGGGTGTCCCAGTAAGCAAGAATAAGCTGGTCAAATGTGCATTACATAAAAGGTAGATTCAAAGATCTGCGAACCTACCTTGATCAGAAGATCCACTTCAACGTGTACCATCCTTTTTGACCCATCAAAGGCTCAAACTACAATATCACTGGGTTTCAGTGTGACCCCTTCGCAATCAAGTTTATCAAGAGCGCCTTTCAGTAGAACATTCAATGAAGAGCTAGTATGAACCAATACACGAGCCAAAGTAGTTCCCCAACATTCAATGGGGACATACAGGGACTTATTGTGATTTCTTCCTTCTGGAGTCAGATCAGCATCAAAGAAACCTAATCCATTGTCGGTCATTAAGCTAGCAACATAACTTCCAAATTGTTTGGCAGAAATCTCTTGTGGCACGTGAGCACTCTTCAAGAATTTTACTAAAGCCCGTGCATGAGCTTTAGAATACAGTAGCAGGGATAACATGGAGATTTTGGATGGGGTCTGCCCCAATTGTTCAACAATTTTGTAGTCACTCTTGCGGATAATCTTCAATACCTCTTCCAACTCTTGTCTAGAGGTATCTTCAACTGTATCTTCTTTAGGCGCCTCCGTCTAGGCATGCTCTGTCATTTGTTCATTTCCCCAAGCCTTAGAAGTTGACTCGGTAGTGGTAACTTTAACAGGTGTAGAAACAGTCTTAGGAGAGATTTCTAGGGAGAAAACCCTTTTGCTTTTAGTAACCTTACTGGTTCCAACAATATTGTCAATGCTAGAATCAACAACTTTAGTAACTTCATCTTCAACAATCGATAGTTCTTTCTTGACGCCATGGTAGTAGACACCAGATCCATAATTACAAGGAATAGATTTATTCGAAGAATATGGGATAGCTCCAGGTGTAGTGATGATCAGATGAGCAGCTTTCAGATTGGCAGTAATTCTTATAGGACCTTTGGAGGTGATCCTGACAGGAGGGCCAGAAATTACAAATAAGTCTTGACACAGATTCTCAGCAGACGGAATCTTCTCGATGAGAATTATATGATTTCCCATTAGGCGTTGAATGTCTTCCTTCAGCAACTTACATCCATTGGGTTAGGCTGTGCAACAATAACATTTTTCAATACAACCCGAAAATAAATCGGCCTATAACAAATTCTTCTTGATGATTGGTAGGGGAGTAACTAATTCACTTACAATAGCAATAAAATGAACATCGTCAATAGCACTTATTCCTTTGTCATGCTTCGGAATTGGCGCATCAATCATATTCGGGGTCTCTAGAGGATCAAACTCAATTTCTTTGTTGTCAATCATATATTGAATTTTGTTTTTCAGGGCCCAACAGTTGTTGGTATCGTGCCCAAGACTGTTGGAATGATAGCCACACTTTGAATTTGGATTATAGTGAGGAGAGGAGGTGTTGGTATTTTGAGGAGGGTCCCTTAAAGTTATCAGCTCTGCTTTCAGTAAATGTTGCAATGCCCGAGACAATGGCATATGAATTTTCATAAACTGTCTTCTCATACCGTCTGACCTATGTTGACTGCCCCGTTGTTGCTGTTGAACAGTCGCATGATTATAAATTAACACCGCTCCCACAGAATGATTGCAGTCACTTTTAACACGGCCCTTCTGGCTATAAACATAATTTGTTTCCTTCTTACCACTGAATGTCTTCTTCATAGCACTCAAAGACGCAACCACTTGAATTTTTCCACTCTTAATACAACTTTAAACTCGTTCCCCAGTTAGAATCAGCTCATTAAAACCACATGAGGAGCTTCTAATCAGATGGTTAAAGAATGGACCTGTTAGAGTTCTCGTGAACATATCAACTAGCTCCCAGTCAGACAAAGGAGGTTGCACCCTTCCAGCTAAGTCTCTCCACTTCTGGGAATATTATTTGAACCCTTCATTCGAACCCATAGTCATGTTTTGTAATTGCAAGATGGTGTACCCCAAAATTTACCCTCTCACTTATCAAATATTTTCTCACAAAGATCTCTCTTGGTTCAAGACTGCACAAGGTTTGATCAGCTCAAGACACCTCCTTAAGCACTGATGACTGAAATTAGGGTTTAAGATTGCACAAGGATAATTGAAATTTAAATGCTTCATATGACTTTCATGGATCATTATGGACCCCCTAGATTGCTCATGTCAAGTTTCAAGCCTTGAATCACATTTTTGCTCAGTCAATTGAGCAGTTGACCTAAAAATCAGCTATATTGGGGAAAAAGTTAACCGTGGCCAATTTACAGCCAAACTTCATAATTTTTGATCCACATCAACATTATAAACTCATATGTATCATTTTATCAAGTTTGGACCTCAATTCCTCAAGAAATTTGATCAAATCATCAAAAGGGCAAAATGATCAAAATTAGGGTTTTGATTGAGAAAGGGCAATTTCTGATTTTTGAACTAGCAAATGGTTAATTGGTTTGAGGAATGATCTCAAGAGTTCAATTTCATCATTTTGACCTAATGGCATGATCCAAAATATTTCTCAAGATCAATTGGATTGATAGTGAATTTTTAGTCAACTGATCAAAAGTCAATTATACACTAAAAAGTCAAACTTTGACTTTTTGGTCAAAATCAAGTGTCAAAGATCACAATTCATCAAAATTTGTCAAAATATGAAACTTATTCATCAAGAAATAAAAAAGTCAAGATTTCATTTTGAAAAGTCAAAGTTTTCTAACTTAGAAATTTTTCTAAATGTTTAAAACTTCATGTTTTTTCACAACTTTGAGCAAATATTTCACCATAATGCAAGATGATTCAGAAGAAACTTTCAACATGAAAGTTGTATATCTCCATGATATTTACAACATTTATTTACACAACTTCTTCTAAAAGTTCTTGGATCTCAAGTTATTAATTCATGAAGTCATAGTCTTGAAACTAAACACTTAGTGAAATTTTGCCCTAGTTTAGGCAGGATTTTGACCTAACTTCATGGCACTTTTTTCATATAGTTCCAAGGGAAAGTTTCAAAATTGATTCGAATAGGGGTTGTAGAGCACATTACAAGCTTTCCAAAATGTCCAAGAACTCCTTGAGATCATTCTTGAGCAGGGATAATCAAAGAGAGGAAGTTAGGGTTTTCAAACTTGAAATTACAAGTCATTTATGATGAACACATGAACCAAATCCATACTAGACTGCACAATCTTTGCTTTGAAGGCTTCAAACTTGTTTGTCACTCCATAAGTAATATTGTGCACCGCTGATAGAAGCTTTAATCCAAGCATTCAATGCATTGCCCATGCTTAATACCATTTTAGGAAGAAAGGCAACATTGCCATTTTGGAAAAGTGGCTTTATGCACAAAGTCCACTCTTCTTGAGCCTCTAACTTGTATGTTTAGGACACACTCAACATACAAAGTCAGATAAACACGTTTAAAGTTTGAAACCACTCTAGACAACCTTGTACTATACATTGGGACAATGTGTGTCAAGCTTGCTTCAAAAACAAGAAAAAGAGCCATAACATGTGATTTTTGAATTCTGATCAAGGACAAGTCTCCAAACTTGTTGCTTATAAATAGAGTCACTATTTGTGAGCTAGAACACGAGCTAAAACACCTTGAAATACACCAAAACTCTCTCAAATAAGAAATTGCCCAAAAACTCCATTGTTGCACAGTTTCTGACCTTGAACATCAAACTCACATTTCCCTCGTGCGTTTCTTGGCCTTTTAGTTCCTAAAGCTTCTTTACATCAAGTGTAACCTATCCCTGTCCCTATTTCATCACTGTAACATCATTTACCATATCCTCCATAACCAAAAATAGAGCATTGCACATTGACTTCTCCAAGCCATTCCAGCCATCCATTGCTCAAGAAAACCATTGCATTAGCTTCCTAGGAACTCAAGGAAGCTAACCTGATCATTGCAGCAACTTGAATCAAGCTCATTTGCATTTCACGATTTCCAGTTTTGAGGTATTTTTCTTGAACTTCTATCTCATTACTTAGGCACTGTTAGGCTTGCATTTGTGAAGATAAAATGTAGACATCATTTCCCTGAAGCTGTACATGTCCATAGATTTCATTTATATTGATTGAGCTAGGAGAATTTTAAGATTGAATCTCTGAAAATAATTAGGTCAGAATTTGGTACTTTCAAAAATTCTCATTCATCTTTGATTTATAGTTCATGATATTTATATGGATGGATTCATATGAAAAAATGGAGCAACTTTCATGTTTACATTTTTTTGCAAATGGTTGAGAAATGAACAAGTTGTAGGGCTTCTGGATGGAGGTTGAAGATGAAGTGTATTTAGGGCAAGATTTGTGTTATATATTTATGGTTTTACATAAGTTAATGGATGTATCACCAACCCATTGGTTAAAGCGCGCGCCTGTCACTATGAGGTCCTTGGTTGAAGCCCCAGCGTGACCTTTTTCCACTTTTTTTTGACATTTTTTGTGTTTTTGCAGCGCCTCGGCCTCCTTAGCATTGGGCCTAGTTATTTTTTTGCTTTTTCTAACCCCTGTTTCATTATTGCACCTAACCTATTTCATATTATTTTATTTTTATTTTTTTATTTCATTTCAATTTTCTTTCATTATTTTTTTTATTATTATTATTAATATTATTTTTATTTTCATTAGTAAAAAATCCAAAAATATTTTTATTATTATTTACACTTATTTATTTTATTTTCTTTATAAAAACAAAAAAAAAGGACTAATGTTTAATAATTATTTTCTTTTAAATAATTAAATATTTAGACTTATGTTTAATAATTATTTTCTTTTAAATAATTAAATATTTAGACTTATGTTTAAATTTTATTTTCTTTATAAAAACAAAAAAAAAAGGACTAATGTTTAATAATTATTCTCTTTTAAATAATTAAATATTTAGACTTATGTTTAATAATTATTTTATTTTCTTAATTAAAATTAACTTAGAATTTAAGTTTCTTTTAATTATTTAATTTTCATTTTTATTATTATTTAACTTAAAACTTTTTTTTCATAAAAACCCTAAAAAAACATTTTTAACTTAATGTCTTCCTTAATTAGTTTAAATTTAATTTTGTTTATTTTTAATTAATCCTCTTATTTAAATTAGGTTAGAAATCCCTTTTCATAAAAAACCAAACTAAAATTATATTTTCTTTTTTTACATTTGTATTCTTGCACTTTATTTATTTATTTTGTATATTTATTCAAAATTCAATATGGTTGTAATATTTATTTAGATTTAAATTCTTGCAATATTCCCTATTTGTAAATTTGTATACCCCTCCCCTAAATGATTTAATAGCGTAGTAATTTTAAATTCCGCAATTTATCGCTTTATATACAAATGCTAGTAATTAGGGTTTTGTATGGAAAGACTAAAACCAACAAATAGAAAACCCTAATCAAAGACAAATCAAGCATGAAAATCAATACACTTGCACACAAACACCACTAGGATAAATCCACTTGGTTGCCTTACAAAAATGGCCATATTACGCATGTGAGGTATCTTAGCAAAGACAAGCAAAATACAAGATCATAGTCCCTCGATGGCGCTATTAAAGTTGCCTTTCAAAATGATCTTAGTCCCTAAAGAAAAATGCTAAGATATCTTGAAACATTGCTAATCATGGTTATACAATGACCCACGCCCGTCCCTTTTACATCCAAAGATAGGGTTACTTACCAAATCAATGGTAAGATAACAATGTCAAAGGAAAAAGGAAATGAACATGAAAAACTTTTGAGTAGCTAGAATGTTCCTAGTTACTTGCTCCATTTCAAAATAAAACATCCTTGCTATTTTTAAAACAAACACCAACACTTCCAAAATATCTTTTTAAAACTTGAAAACATTTTCAAAAGATCAACACCTTTGTATACATTCTTACGAACGAGAATCATTACAAAGTTTGACTAAACAATGGCCTCTTTACAAAATACTTTCAAAAACCACACAAAGCACATTTTCAAACAAAAGCCAGTGATCTAGCAAGTAACTAAGAGCCCATGGAAAACCATGGATGAAAAGGGTGCTAATACCTTCCCTTTTCATAATCTACCCCCCGAACTCAAGAAAACATTTCAAAGGTCTTTCCTGTGCTTTTTCACCTTTCCTTTTGGATAAAAGAAAAGTCGGTGGCGACTCTTGCTAACCGCAACATTTGCGATCAAACGCAAAACACCCAAGTCAGTTGTCCCACCGTATCACAGAACTGGCGACTCTGCTGGGGAGAATTCTTAAAGTGGGGTTACCTTAGGGCTATATCACCTTTACTTGCTTTCATTGTTTGACTTGTATGCTTTACATTATGGTTCTTTGTTTGGGTTTGAATCCTCTACCCGGATTTGGGATACCTTATAGGTAAGTAAGTAGCAATACGTTGTGGAAATTGTGTGGGGTATACCGACACGGTCTAAGAAATAGCTACGTTAGTGTGACATATTTATGGGTATCGGTAGCCCTTGAGTAGTCAAGGAGAATACGGGGCCGTTGAGTGATGTCATGAAGCACTAATGAACTTTTAGAACCTTTACTTGACCAACTTAGCCTTTAGGACGTAGTGAGAGGACCGGCTTTGGTGCAGTCCAAAGTTGGTAGATACTCGATACTACACTCATTGAGGTTTGGTTTTTTTGGGATATTTCAGTCGCCATTGAAGAGGCTTGTGCTGAAACAATGCCCAAAGAAAAAAACCGGTGATATTTAGATCCTTAGATCCCGGTTACTATTACTAGGACAGGTTTGAGCCAACTAAACTTCAAAAGGGTACTTACCTATGAGACTACATGCAAGCCTAAACCTAAGGACTTGTTTGCTTTGTTTGTATATATATACTTGTACATAATATCATAAACATCATAACATCATACTCATATTCACTAACCATTTCAAGGATATGGGGATTTATCTTTGTTCTGTTTTGTAGGACATGGATTCTATTAGCAGGAAAACCATTCAAGTTAATCTTGTAAGGATCTCTCCTCAACTTAAAGAGCTAGCATCAAGGATTCCTGAAAATTCTCCATTCACCAAAAGACATGGTCGCCTACTAAACTTGGTTACCTCCAACACTGATGAGGACATGATAAAGGTGCTCTTCCAGTTCTTTGATCCTTTGCATTATTGCTTCACATTTCTCGATTATCAACTTGTGCTAACTTTGGAAGAATTCTCGCAACTCTTGAGGATTCCTATTCTCAATCAACTACATTTAAACGGTACGTAAAGAGATCCAAATCCAGAAGATATTTCTCAAGCTCTACACTTGCAATCATCTGATATCACAACTAATTGGGAAACAATGAGTGGTGTCAAGGGTTTCCTAGCAAAGTTCTTGTTTGAGAAAGCCCAAAACTGTTAGAACTCTTTGGATTTGCAAGCTTTTGAGGAAATTGTGGCTCTCCTCATCTATGGGATGGTTTTGTTTCCAAATCCTGACCAACTCATAGATGTGAATGCCGTCAAAATCTTCATGTCTTGTAACCCGGTGCCTACTTTTCTAGGGGACATCCTACATTTCTTTCACACTCGCACTATGAGGAAAAGAGGTATCCTTATGTGTTGTACTCCTCTCTTGGCAAGATAGTTTATTTCTCATCTTCCCCAATCTGTATTGAAGAACGAGCAAGGTTCAAGGTGGTAACATTGGTTGATGACACTCAAACATTCAGACATTTATTGGTATTCCCGATCTACAGAGAATGTTACTATTATCGACCATTGTGGAGAATTCCCTAATGTATCTTTACTTGGCATTAGAGGAGGTATCACATACAACCCCTACTTAGCCTTAAGGCAGTTTGGTTACGCCCGAAGGGATGGCCCACATGAGATGCTCATTCAAGGTTTGGTATTTGACTACGAGAACGACAATCAAGGTCACCGCCAGAGATTTATCCGAGCTTGGAGGAGGATGAACAAGGTAGATTGCAAGACATTGGGGCATAATAATTTCATCCCTCTTGAGCCTTACCTAAAATGGGTACGAGCTCATGCTCAAAGTCTTATAATGCCTTACCCCTCCATTCTCCCGGTTATCATAGAGCCTGTTGTGGAAGGAGATGTACCATACACTATCCTGCACCCCGACACGCCCACCTCTCTTGAAGACTCACAAAGGGATTGGATACAACTTAAGGGGGGAGTGAGACACTTTCGAGACCCAATTCTATGCCAGCGAGAAGAAGGTTTTGGAACTCACTAAGCAACTTCATGAAGAGCGGAGCCTGAACGCCTACATCGCACCAAAGAGGATACGTATAACTTTTTTATCTTAGAGTTTTTGTATCCCTTTGTAAGCGCATTAGAGGCATGATGTACTCAAGCTTTAATTTATTAATATAACGTGTGTTCCTTTTTGGTCTAAAGCAAATTTAAATATCTAATTTCCTTGAAATCATTGCATATGCATTTACCATTCATCATAACATAAACAGGTTTCTTATAACAAGTCTCTTAATCTTTCTACTGTTTATTTCAGTAAGATGGATCTCGAGCAGACAGTAAAAGACCTCCAGAAGCAGAATGCTCAGTTTCAATAGATGTTCTTAACTCTAACCAAAGGACAATAGGATCTGAAAACTTTGTTGCTTGAAGAAAAGAAGAAGAAAGCAAAGAAAGTTATCGGAGTTATGAATATGGGAAGAAGGTTCCAAGAACAAGCTAGACAGACCCTAGACTTTGCAATGCCATCTGGTGAAAAGGATAATCAAGAAGTGAAAGGCAAGGAAGCGGTTGTCCAGCTAGAATCTGAAGAGGAAGAAGAAGAAGACTACTATGAAGAGCAGTATCCCCGGCCGACGATAAATACAAACATCTGGAAGAACGTCTAAGTGCAATGGAAATTCAGAAAGTGCCCGGGATAGACTTTGAAGAGCTGGGATTGGTATCTGGGATTGTTATTCCACCAAAACTCAAGGCACCGGTATTTTCTAAATACGATGGAGTTTCGTGTCCCAAAATGAATCTCCGATCCTATGCGAGGAAGATATAGCCCCACACTGCTGACAGAGATTTGTGGGTACACTTCTTTCAAGACAGTCTATCCGGGACTCAGCTAGATTGCTTCTATCAACTAGAGAGGGCCAATATCCATAATTGGGAAGACCTTGCCGCTGCTTTCTATAAACAATATCAGTACAACGCAGATCTTGCTCCCACCCGTACTCAACTCAAGAGTATGGCTATAGTTTCAAGCGAAGGCTTCAAAGACTATGCTAAAAAATGGAGGGACTTAGCAGGAAGAGTCTAGCCTCCCCTTTCTGAAAGAGAACTAGTAGACATGTTTCTGGGCACCCTGTCTGGTCCTTTCTTCAATCATCTAATTGGGAGCTCCTCAGCAGGATTTACTGAATTAATCTTGACCAGAGAAAGAGTGGAAGCTGGGATTAAGAGTTGGAAGATTCAAAAATACGCATCCTCTACTGCTGTAAGAAAACCATTTATCGGAAAAAAAGAAGTTGTTGCTATGTATCCTCAAAGAAATCAAGATAGAACTGAACACTGTCCAATGGTGGGGGCTATCATGATCCCAAAACCTGCACCTACTCAACAAAGAAGAAATCAACCTAGAACAGAGAGACTGGTAAGACAATTTACCTGGATTAATATGACACTATCTCAAGTCCTGCCACATTTGTTGAGATCTAATCTGGTAACTTTGAAAGAAGCTCCAAAGAATCCCAACACAACATCTCCTTATTACCATCCTAATGCTCACTGTGCATACCATTCAGAAAGTCCAGGCCATGATACTAACAACTGTTGGGCTTTGAAAAACAAGGTGCAAGACCTTCTTGAAGCCAAAGAAATTGAGTTCGATGCTCCTGAGATCCCAAATGTTATCACCGCTCCTATCCCCAAGCACGACCGTGATGTTAACATTGTTGAAGATGATATGTTTGTTACTTTTGTTGATGAACTTCTTACTCCTCTCCTGACTATCAAGAGGAACCTGTTGAGGGCCAGTTTATTTCCGGGATGTGACATAAGCTGCCACCTCTGCTTATCCCTACCAACTGGCTGTCATTTATTGAAAGCAGGTGTTCAACGCCTAATGGATGACAAAGAGATTTTGTTTGAAAAGACTTCCGTTCCAACCATTTCTTACAATGATGTTTCAATAGTAACCATTTCCTCCAATCCTTCCAGGGTCTCCACCAAAAGACCCATTAGGATTACATCAGTTCCCAAAGTAACTCCACTGATAATTACTATGCCTGGACCAATCCCGTACTCATCAGATAAAACTGTCCCATGGAATTATGGGGGCGATGTCTACTATCACGGCGTCAAACAGGATTGGTTGGCTGATGAAGACTCGATTTTTAAGAAGGATGACCCCGACATCAGCAACATCGCGGGAACCAGTAAGATAACCCAAAGTGGCAGAGTTTTCTCTCCTAAGATTTCTCCTCCGAAGACTATTACCAGTCATGTAATCATCCCTGTTTCTATTCCTGTTGACACTACTACTACTACTATAATTCCTATAGTTACACCTGCTGATACTTTTACCATAGAGTCGATCGAGACTCGGGGAAAAGGTATTCTGGTTGAGCCTGTCCGGATGAAGGTGCAATTAGTATCTATCCCTGAGGCCTCCCAAAAGGAGATGGAAGAAATTCTGAAAATTATAAAGAGAAGCGACTACAACATAGTCGAACAGCTAGGGCAGACTTCGTCAAAGATTTCCATGCTGGGTTTATTGTTGTGCTCCGAGGCTCATGCGAAGGCCTTGGTGAAATTTCTTAAAACTGCCTATGTACCATAAGAAACCTCTGCTGATCACTTCCAAGACTGCGTGGCTAGTCTAACCGTTGACAATGGTTTAGGTTTTTCTGATGCTGACTTGACACCTAGGAGGAGGAAGCATAACGAGGCATTACATGTCTCTTTCGAATGCAGGGGAACAACTTTGTCCCATGTCTTGGTTGATACCGGTTCGTCCTTGAATGTGCTGCCTAAGAAGGCTCTTGATAGACTCAACTTTGAAGGTTTGACCTTAAAACCCAGCAACATAGTGGTAAGGGCCTTCGACGATTCAAAGAGGATGGTGCATGGAGAGGTGGACATCCCCATAAAAGTTGGAACCCAAACCTTTGATTCAACTTTTTACGTGATGTACATTCGCCCTTCTTACTCCTGCTTATTAGGCCGACCATGGATTTACAATGCTGGTGCTGTTACCTCTACATTACATCAAATGCTGAAATATCCGACCAAGGGGAAAATCATTACTGTCCATGGAGAAGAAGAATATATGGTCAGTCACTTGAACTCCTTCAGATACGTGGAATTGATGGTGAATTTATTGAAAATCCATTTCAGCATTTCGAGGAAGTCCCACAAACCGTGGCTGCAACCAAGGATGTTTTCCAAGTCCCAAAGATTACAAGACCTCCACTAAAGATGTCTTCTCTAAAAGACGCCAAGGCAGTGATCAAAGAATGTGGGTGCACTATTTGGGTCCAACTCCCAGATATCCCATACAAATCTACAAATTTGGTTTGAGTTTCACTTCAGGAGCCCAGAAAGCTGTATGCCGTGCTCGTACCGGGGGACCACCATTGAAGATCAGCAACCACGGAGCCAACAAAGTGGAGGATGATGAGGACAACTATGACCTAGAGGATTGGATTTTCTCAACTGTCAATGGAGGACTCAACAACTGGGAAGCTAAAGATTTTGTCCCAATTAAATTTATCCAACAGTAATTGTCTTTAAATTTTGTCAGACCTGTAATAATTAAACAATTCAGACTTTTAAAACCTTGTGTCTTACCCGAAGCAGAACGGTCCATTTGTAAAGGTTGTTACCTCATTTTCATATGTCATCAATGAATCATGGACGTTTTTGCATACAAACTTTGTGCTCTTTGTATTTCTTTTTCTACATTTTTATTTATTTCAAAGATAGTTATACTCTTACACACACTCACATTCAAAAATGCAGATCTACATCCATTCGGGATCCCATGGGTAACAATTCTGCTATGGCCTTTTGTGACTTTGAAAATCTAATCTACCAAGCCGAAGACAAAGGTAAGGAAGATTGTGAAGTTCCAGGGGAACTAGCCAGGTTACTATAACAAGAAGAAAGGACCATATAGCCCCACGAAGAGCCAGTGGACACATTTAACCTAGGTACCAAAGAGGACAAGAAAGAAGTCAAGGTGGGTGCCAATATGGAACCCAGTTCCAAGAAGCCTCTAACTCAGTTGCTATATGATTATGTTGAGGTATTTTCTTGGTCGTACAAAGACATGCCAGGACTTGATGCTAATATCCTGGTCCATCGTCTACCGACAAAAGAAGACTGCCCTCCGGTAAAACAGAAAGTCCGTCGCATGCGACCAGACATGTAAGAGAAGATCAAGGCCAAAGTCATGAAACAATTCAACGCCGGATTCTTAGCCGTTACCTCCTATCCACAATGGGTCACCAATGTTGTTCCAGTGCCTAAAAAGGACAGATAAGTACGAATGTGCATGGACTACCAAGATTTGAATAGGGAAAGCCCTAAGGATGATTTCCCACTTCCGCATATCGATATTTTGGTCGACAATACCGCGCAGCATAAAGTGTTCTCATTTATGGATGGTTTCTCAGGCTACAACCAAATCAAAATGGCGCCTGAGGACATGGAGAAAACAACCTTTGTCACACAATGGGGCATATTCTGTTACAAGGTTATGCCATTCGGGTTGAAGAACACTAGGGAAACCTATCAGCGTGCCATGGTAGCTCTATTTCACGACATGATACATCACGAAATAGAAGTCTATGTGGACGACATGATAGCCAGATCTCAAACTGAAGAGGAACATCTTGGCCATTTACAGAAACTGTTTGAGAGGTTAAAGAAATACAAGCTGAGGTTAAACCCGAATAAATGCACATTTGGGGTGAGGTCCGGTAAACTCCTAGGCTTTGTCGTTAGCAGTAAAGGTATCAAAGTGGATCCTGCCAAGGTGAAAGCAATACAAGAAATTCCTGCTCCTTGTAATGAGAAATAAGTCAGAGGATTCTTGGGACGACTAAACTACATTTCCCGATTCATTTCTCACTTAACCGCTACTTGTGAACCAATCTTCAAATTACTGAAGAAAGATCAAGTAGTCAAATGGAATGATGAATGCCAATCTGCCCTCAGCAAGATCAAAGAGTACCTACAAGAACCTCCTATTTTAATGCCACCAGTCGAGGGAAGACCCTTGATCATGTATCTAACGGTTTTGGAAAATTCAATGGGGTGCGTGCTGGGGCAGCATGACGAGTCTGGCCGAAAAGAGAATGCTATTTATTACCTAAGCAAAAAGTTTACCGACTGTGAAAAAAGATATTCACTGCTCGAGAAAACTTGCCGCGCTCTGGAATGGGCCGCTTGCCGGCTAAGACAATATATGCTGACCCATACAACCTTATTGATATCAAAGATGGACCCAATAAAATACATATTCGAGAAGCCTGCCCTCTCTGGGAGAATAACGAGATAGCAGATGATCCTGACGGAATATGACATTCAGTATACTATCCAGAAAGCAATAAAGGGCAGTGTACTAGTGTGATCGGTGGGAATGAGAACTGACTGTTTTGGAATGCTGGTTCGCGAAATGTCGCGGTAAGCAAGAGTCGCCACCGTCTTTTATTTTCTCCAACAAGGAAAGGACAAAAGCACAACAAAATTCCTTTTCGAGATGTTTCTCGGTTCGGGAGGTAGATTATAGAAAGGGAAGGTGTTAGCACCCTTTCTATCCATGGTTATCCATGGGCTCTTAGGTACTTGCTCACTATGTTTTCAAAAATGTTTGCTTTTCTTGTGTTTGTGGGTTTTGGAAAAGTTTTGTTTGAGAACTTCGATTTAACTCTTGTATCCGTCCTCAAGAGTGTATGAAGTATTGTTTGAAAACTTTTGTTAGAAAAGTGTAGGTGCGAAAAGTATTTTTGTTTTGAAAGAGCAAGTACCTGAGAACCTCTACCTACTCAAAAGAAATTAAGCTGTGTAAATGTCCTTTAGACAGTACTATCCCGCTATTGAGAAGTAGGTAGCACCGTCGTTGGAGTTTTTCGGGTCAATTCGATTATAGGGACATGTGGCCACTAAAGCAATGGTAGGACGCCTTAGCGGTAACCCTAATGTCTTAGATCATTTTATCCGAGGCAACCGTTTCGAGGCAACTTGGATCTTTAGACAGGAGGGCGACCTCTAAAACACCTTATACTCAATGACCACGTCGAGGCAACCAAGGGAGGCGTACCCTAGGAGTGACATGTGCGAGTGTGTCTAGTTTCAGTTTATATTATCTTTGCACATGTTATGGTGAGCTACGTTTTGATTTTAATTTCAGAGATAAGTCTTGTCATGCATAGCCAAGTTAACATACATCTAGCAGTTAATAGTTGTGCGGAAAATAAATTTACGCTATTACAAGGCGTCAGGTATTTACATTGCCAAAAACAAACCCTTGGAAAAAATAAATTGCGGAAAATTAATAAAAGCGATAAAAAAAATCCTAATTAAGGCTATTACATCCTCGGAGCAATTACATAATAATGGATCAAAAATTAATAAAACAAACATACGCGCGAGAAAAAATTGAATCGGAGAAGTTCTTAGGGTTTTGACCCTTTTTGAGAAAGAAAGAAATTTTTGTTATTTTGCATTTAATTAAATTAAACCTAAAACTAATTAATTAATAAAAAAGAAATATTTTTTGAGTTTTTTATGTTTTAAGGAAAATAAAATAAAAAAAGATTAAAATTATCAAGAACCCTAATTCTATGTTGATTTTATTTATTGTGAAAACATTGAAATTAACCTAATTAAAACAACTAAATTAATTATGTTAGTTTTTATTTACAAAAATAATAAATTAAGGGTGAATTTAATAAATAATAATAAATAATAAAAAAATATCATATTTTAGTTTTCTGAATTTATTATGAAAAAATTAATTATTTTGGTTAGTGAAAATAATAATAATTAATAATAATAAAAAAACAAATAAATAAATAAACACAAAGGAAGAAAAAAGAATAAACCCAAGGGGGGGTGCTGGCCCAATTTTGGAGGTATCTTTGGCAATTTGAAGCCCAATATGCTACAAGCCTTGTTGACTTTCCTGATCACCCAGGCGTTGATTGACTAGGGAGCATGGTAGTCTTCCACTCATGACCACTGGATCCAGGCTTAGAGACACATGGCGTGCTGAAATTTGAGGTATATGGTAGACCTCACTTTGGAACCTGCATATGATCATGTGAAGAAAAATAGAAACAAATGTTTTGGGGGACCTGGGGTTCGAACCCAGGTCCCAATGCTTCCAACTCAACACGCTAACCACTCCACCATCATGCTTCAATCGTTATTAGAATGATAAGCGATTATTATATTAAGAAATTAAATAATATGCTGTGACACAACAAAAACACACGTATTTTCAAATAAGCCAACCATGAATCAACACCTCATCATCTTCCTCGCTGTACCTGCAAAAAAAATATTAGATAGCAGGGGTTTTTAACCCCCACAATATGCTTGCACGAAAAATAGCGATTAGAGCTATGGTACACATAAATATTTCGCGAGGGGTCCTTTATGTTCGTCTTGTCCTAACGATTCCAACCATGTGTCTTAGGGATCCTAATTTTTCTGGGTTTAGAAAGCCCCAATTTCAAAGCTTAAGAACCCTAGAAATCGTCCATGGCATCTTGTGATTCAGTGCATTATAATTCAATTAACTTATGCCATTAGCTTCATATGGTCTCTAGCAATACAAAACAAACACAAAAACATGTTAATTATGCATGAATTAGGAGATACGATTCTGGAAAAACATGGCAAACCGTGGTTCTGTAGGTATCGATTCCTTGAGCCTTATAGCTTGATTTTGATTGCAGTTCACTCCTGGGACCTCCTGCAAGGTGTTTGAATCAACAAAACCTTTTGCATCGCCCTAGAATGCCAAAGTCAGTTTTCAATTTTCTTGGAATTTTTCAATATGCTATGGCTTCTTTTCTGCAGTTTTTTCACCTCCTTTACGTCAGGGTTTTCTTGCTTGTATATAAATTAGGTCAAAAGCTTGGGCAAAAATCCATTGCATTGGTGATTGAATCTTTGATTGAAAATCAAATCTTTTTGATTTTTCATGATTGGAAAATGTTGCCAATTTTGGATGTTTTGTATATTTGACTTGGTACACGAATTTTCCATCATATCTTGACCATATTTGCTTCACAAATTGATTGAAAAATCAAATCTTGCATTTTCCTACAATTTAAATTAATTAAATGAATTAATATTAATTAAAAATCCAATTAATCAATAAAAATAATAAAATAAATTCAATTAAGCTTGATGGGTCGTGCATAGGCCATGGATGAAGTTTCAAGAAGAGATTTGAGGCCCATTAGCAAAAATAAGGTGTTTTGAGCAAAGTTGACTTTTGCAAATTCATGAAAATTTCCCAACTTCTCCAATGCACATCTTGCTCAATTTTGATCATATGACCATGTTCTTGGACATTTTGGAAAGGTCTTGAAGTCCTATAACCAATTCCTTTTGTCCCATGTCATTTGGATTTACCAATCTCAAGTTATGGCCTTTGACTCTAAGTGCATTTTTGTTGACTTTTGAATTTGACCTATAATGTAAAAATTGGTAACTTTTTGAGAGAGCATTTCTTGGACTTGGAATGTGAAGATGGATTGTAGGAAATGTCATCCCCTTCAAAATGAGCATTGGATTGGATTTTTCTGACAAACCATGAAAAAGTTATGCCCTGGTCAAGATACAATTGACTTTTCTGTTGTCCAAAAATAGTAACTTCTTGCATCTTGATGATTTTTGAGCCATTCTTGTGGAATCATGATCAAGACTTAATAAAATGATGATTGTGAACTAAAAATAATATGTTGACCAAAAATTTTGACTTTTGACTGTAAAATGACCATTTTGCCCTTGCAGTTGACTGTAGGTCAAATGAGGCTTTTGACTGTGCAAATTGGCACTGTGAGTCTTGAAACTTGGCATATAGATGCTTGAGAATGTATATAGGCCTATGAGACTTGATTGAGCCATTAAAACCCCCAAATTCCTTGAAAGAACCAAAACCCTAATTTCAGCTGTCTTAAGAGGTGATTTGACTGTACAACCCTTGAGCCATTTTGAGGAATTTGAAGATCATTCTTGGCAAATCTTGAGGAATATGGGAGGGAAAATTTTGGGGTACAACAGTTGCCCCTGTTCAATCTTCTTAAACTTGAGGATGTAGATTGGCTTGCGTGCCTTTCGTGATCCGAAGATGGAAGATGATTGAACACTAAAGTGCCTAGAAATTTGCACTCGCATGGTGTAGTATCAGCAATGTGATGTCGGGAATGGGCTTACAGATGCCATTTGGAGATATGATGTATAGGAGGATGGGCTTATAGATGCCATCTGGAGATGTGACAGAATCTTGTCGGGGATGGGCTTATAGATGCCATCTGGAAATGTAATGGATAGTTGTGGAGATGGGCTTAAAGATGCCATTTGGAGATTGTTGAATTGTAACTTGGTAGGTTGAAAGAAGGAACCTGTGTAGGGTTGCCTGATGATGAGTCCGTGTAAAACTGCATCTTGGAAGAGAAATAACCGGTGTAGGGTTGCTTCATGATGGTCAAGTAGATAGTTGTCATGTCTGGTTTCAGGTATTAATCTACAATCCGTCGTCCACAGATATTTCCTGGCTAGTTACAGGTGTTGATCTGGAACTTGAAAAAGGTTGGCAGATGAGGTGGTTGTCCTGGCTGGTTTCAGGTATTAATCTCTGACTTGAGAAAGAAAGATAGCTTTCCTGTCTGGTTTCAGGTATTAATATTCAATCTCTTCATGTAGATAACTTTCCTGGCTAGTTACAGGTATAGATCTACAATCAGTCGTCCACAGATATTTCCTGGCTTGTTACAGGTGTTGATCTGGAACTTAAGAAAGGTCGGTCGAGGAGATAGTTGTCCTGTCTGGTTTCAGGTGTTAATCTCTGACTTGAGAAAGAAAGATGGTTTCCTGGCCTGTTACAGGTGTTAATCTTCAATCTCTTCATATATGTGGTTTTCCTGTCTGGTTTCAGGTGTTAACCTATAATCAGTCGTCCACAGATATTTCCTGGCTAGTTACAGGTGTTAATCCAGAACTTAAGAAAGGTTGATGGTAATCATCTTTTAATTGATCTTTTCCTGAAAAGGCAAAGCGTTAGTTGCATGCAATGTCACGATGTATGAAATGCATGATGTCATGATGTTATCAAAATGAGATCGTGTCGTATGCACTTTATCATGCATGTAACTAGGAGATGTGAAATGTGATATGTTTATGAATGTATTTTCGTCTGGGAAACTAAATCCTTGACAAATGTCGGGGAGCTTGTTAAATCCTGGGCTGATGTTGAAGAGTAGAGTTCTTCGTTTCCGCTGGGGATGATGAACGAAGATGATTGCAAGAATAAACCGGTAGGAGAAGATGACTCTGTTGGGGATAAACCTGGTGAAGAGATTACTCTGCGGGGAATTACTCTGTGGGGAGGAGATGCTTCGCTGAGATTTTAATGATAACTCCGCTGGAGACTCCGTTGATAAGCTCTGTTGGGATTTCGATGATGAACTCTGCTGGGGATAGAAAGAACTTCGCTGGGGATGATCTTTCTGTTGCAACTTGCTGAGGATAACCCAGTTAGACTCTGGTGGGGGATAATCCTTTGAATATGGCTGGGGAGATATATTTGTACTTTGCAGGGGACAAGCTTCCAGAATCTACTGGGTAAGATGGTTCAACTCTGTTGGGGAAGCTTTTCGGACTGTGCTGGGAAGTGGCTCCAATGGGGGTATCTTGTATTCCACCAGGGAACAATCTTATATTTCTGTCGAGGAATATTAAGACTGCCGGGGATGCTTGCTGAGGAATATATGTATACTCCACTGGGGAATATTAAGATCTTCTGGGGATACCCAACTTTTTCAGGACTGATGGTAGGCCAACTCTGTTTGGGGGAGAGTATTGCTGACTTGCTAGGGATACTGTGCCTTTTTAGGGCTGATGGTAGACCAACTCTGCTTGGGGAGAGTATTGCCGAATCTTGTCTTACTCTGCGGGGAGTGAAGGTATCTTGGTCATGTTCTTCAGCTGAACTTACCTTGGTACCTCGGTGGACAGAGCAACTAGATCGCTTAGACAATTCTTATTGCCCCTACTTCCGATGTCACTCGTAATTAGTCCTTTTTTTCGCATGCAAATATTTGTGATCAACAATTAATGTGAAATGCATATATAAAAAATGAACATTGGACGTTCTTTGCAAAACAAAATAGATAAAGGAAAAACAATTGGCAATTTCTCTGAAAAATGAACTTGTATTAATTTTGAAGTTTGCCTGTAAATATGCGTTTTTGTACAAGAGGCCGACGTCCTAGTAAGAGAACGCCGCCGAACAAAATAGAGTTTATACAATTTGTGAAAAGGAAAACAAAACAGCTATGTGAAAAATCCTAATGGGTTCCAACTCTGCTATCGCCTTTATGTCTTCAAGCATCTTATCACTTTACTGCTTAGTTGAAGAGGAATCTGATTGATTGGTGCCGCCCGAGCCTGATAGTCGATACTGAAGTTTGGATGCAGGGTGATCCAATGAGACATAGTATTACGCTTATCCCTAGCTTTTTCCTGGACCGCCCTTTCGGGTTTTCAGTCCACCAGGATACCCATTTTTGCCCAAGCCGCCTTTTCAGGTTTTCGACTTGCCGGGTGTACAGATTTTTTTCATTTTCATCCCTTATTTTTTCCCGAACCCTTTTGGTTCACCGGGAAGCCCTTATTTTTGCCTAGGCCAGTCGACCTAGCGGGTCTTTAATCATGCGTAGTATTTTTTTACTATGTCTGCATTGGCAGGGTGAGGAAGGTTGTCACCATCCATGATGGTTAGAATCATCGCACCTCCTGAGAAGATATTCTTAACCACAAATGGTCCTTCGTACGTAGGGGTCCATTTGCCCCTGGGATCACCTTGAGGTAGTATGATGCGCTTGATTACCAGGTCCCCGACTTGATACTCTTGTCGTCTGACTTTCTTGTTAAATGCCTTGATCATCTGTTTTTGGTACGTCTGACCATGACAAATAGCGGTGAGTCTCTTTTCGTCGATTAGGTTTAGTTGATCAAGCCGAGTCTGGATCCAGTCATCTTCGCTTAAACCTGCATCCTTCATGATCCAGAGATAGGGTATCTGAACTTCAATGGGCAGGACTGCCTCCATGCCGTATACCAAGGAAAAGGGTGTTTCCCCTGTTGACGTCCGTGCTGAGGTACGGTACCCATGGAGAGCAAACGGTAACATCTCGTGCCAATCTTTATAGGTCACTGTCATCTTCTGCACAATCTTCTTAATGTTCTTATTAGCTGCTTCTACGGCCCCATTCATCTTCGGCCGATAAGGAGAAGAGTTGTGGTGCTGTATCTTGAATTGCTCGCAGAGTTCAGTGATCATCTTGTTGTTAAGATTGGTACCATTATCTGTAATGATCCTTTCCGGTACACCGTATCGATAGATCAGGTTGTGCCAAATGAACCGTGCCACGACGTTCTTGGTTACGGTGGCAAAGGAAGCTACTTCGACCCACTTCGTAAAGTAATCAATCGCTACCAGGATGAAACGATGCATGTTGGATGTCGTAGGTATGATCTTGCCTATCATATCAATGCCCCACGTTGCAAAAGGCCAAGGTGTTGTCAAGACGTTCAAAGGAACTGGAGGAATGTGCACCTTATCAGCATAGATCTGGCACTTGTGACATGTCCGAGAATGCTGATAACAGTCGGCTTCCATTGTTGACCAGTAATATCCTGCCCGAAGGATTTTCTTTGCCATGGTATGTCCACTGGAATGTGTTCCGAAGGTACCTTCATGCAGCTCTGCCATGATCCTTTCTGCTTCAATTTTATCCACACAACGCAGTAAGGTTGAATCATGGTTTCGTTTATAGAGAATGCCATTGCTGAGGAAGAACTTTGCCTCGAACCTTCTCAGAAACTTCTTGTCATTAACGGATGCACCCTCGGGGTATTCTTGAGCTTCAAGGTACCTCTTCACTTCATGATACCATGGCTTTTCTGTTACCTCTTAGGTCTCAAGGTCACAACAATGTGCAGGTTCATCCAGTTTCCAAATAATGATCCGGGGAGCCTCGTTGTCCCATTTGACTTTGAACATAGAAGACATTGTAGCTAACGCGTCCGCCAACTGATTCTCTTCTCTTGGGAAGTGTTCAAAGGTTATCTCCTCGAAATAGGGAATCAACGTCAATACATACTCCTTATAAGGAATAAGATTTGGGTGTTTCATATCCCACTCGCCTTTGATCTGACTGATCACGAGAGCAGAATCTCCGAAGACACTCAGACACTTGATCCTTAGGTCAATTGCAGCTCGAAGACCCATGATGCATGCTTCATACTCCGCCATGTTGTTGGTGCAATTGAAACATAGTCGGGCGATAAGTGGAGTATGAGAGCCTTTAGGAGATATGATCACAGCGCCAATACCGTTACCCAAAGCGTTTGAGGCTCTGTCAAAGTGCATAGACCATCGGGATCCTTCCTCAGGTCCTTCATCCGGTTCAGGTATTTCATAATCAGTCACTACCATGATATTCTCGTCAGGAAATTCAAAGTTCATAGATTGGTAGTCATCCACTACCTGATGTGCCAAATGGTCTGCCAACACACTTCCCTTGATTGCTTTTTGGGTTGTGTACTGGATGTCATATTCAGTCAAGATCATCTGCCATCTCGCTATTCTTCCGGACAAGGCAGGCTTTTCAAAGATGTACTTGATTGGATCCATTTTTGAAATCAACAGAGTAGTGTGAGTCAACATATACTGTCTCAGCCGGCGAGCAGCCCATACCAAAGCGCAGCAAGTTTTCTCGAGCAATAAGTATCGGGTCTCATAGTCGGTAAACTTTTTGCTAAGGTAATAAATAGCATGCTCTTTTCGGCCAGACTCGTCATGCTGCCCCAACACACACCCCATTGAGTTGTCCAACACTGTCAAGTATAAGATCAGAGGTCTCCCTTCAACCGGTGGCATATGAATGGGTGGCTGTTGGAGATACTCTTTGATTCTTTTGAAAGCGGCCTAACATTCATCGTTCCAACGTACTACTTGATCTTTCTTCAGTAGCTTGAAGATTGGTTCACAGGTAGCAGTTAGATGTGAGATGAATCAGGCAATGTAGTTCAGCCGTCCTAGAAAGCCTCTGACTTCTTTCTCTGTCTTGGGAACTGGCATCTCTTGTATGGCTTTCACTTTGGCAGGGTCCACTTGAATACCTTTGTCGCTCACGACGAAGCCTAGCAATTTTCCAGATCTCACCCCGAAGGTGCACTTGTTCGGGTTTAATCTCAGCTTGTACAGCTTCAACCGGTCAAACAACTTCTGTAGATGGTCAAGGTGTTCCTCCTCAGTTTGGGACCTTGCATTCATATCGTCGACGTATACTTCAATCTCATGATGGATCATGTCATGAAACAGAGCAACCATGGCACGCTGATACGTTGCCCCAGCATTTTTCAACCCAAAAGGCATGACCTTGTAGCAAAAGGTGCCCCATTGAGTAACGAAAGTGGTCTTCTCCATGTCTTCAGGAGCCATCTTGATTTGATTATAACCAGAGAAACCGTCCATGAAGGAGAATACCTTATGCTGAGCAGTGTTGTCAACCAGAACGTCGATGTGAGGAAGAGGAAAGTCATCCTTAGGGCTCGCCCTGTTCAAATCCCTGTAGTCAACACACATTCGGACCTTACCATCTTTCTTCGGCACTGGAACCACGTTGGCAACCCACTGAGGGTAAGAAGTTACTTCCAGAAAATCGGCGTTAAATTGTTTCATAACCTCAGCCTTGATTTTCTCGGACATCTCGGGGCACATACGGCGAACCTTCTGCTTTACCGGAGGGCATTCTTCCTTGGTAGGCAGGTGATGAACCACAATGTCGGTATCCAACCCAGGCATATCTTCGTAAGACCAGGCAAAGATTTCCACATAGTCATGCAGCATCTTAATCAACCGTTGTTTCACACTAAGCTCCAGATTGGCACCAATCTTGACTTCCTTTCTGTCTGTCTCAGTACCCAGATTTACCGTTTCCACTGGCTCTTCATGTGGCTGAACGACCCTCTCTTCCTGGAGTAGCAGTCTTGCAAGCTCACTAGGCACTTCGCAATCATCTTCACCTTCGTCTTCGGCTAAGTTGATCGGATTTTCGAAGTCATAACTGGCAGTAGCAGAGTCGTTACCAGTGAGATCCAGAGTGGATTGATACCTATATATGTGAGTGTGTGTAAATAGCTGTTTTGTGATATATAATAAAGAAAGACAAGGAGCGCAAGATTTGAAATGCAAAAAACGTCCAATGCTTTTATTAATGATATATGAAAATGACACACAAAAGCCCTCACAAATGAAGCCACGGTGCCCTGGGTAAGACACCGGGCCATAAAGTTTCATAATATTGTCTGTTACAAATTCAAAACAAAGGAGTTCATTACTGAGTCACAAAAGTAATAGGGACGAAATCTTTCGTTGTCCAGTTGTTTGGTCCACCGTTGGTTGTAGGGTAGATCCAGCTGTCGAATTCAGATTCCTCCATGTCACCTTCAATGGCATTTACTCCTGAGTTGCTGATGAACACAGGAGGTCTTCCAATCCTTGCACTACGAATAGCCCTTTGAGCTTCTGCAGTGAAACCCAAACCAAACTTATCAGTCTTCTGAGTGAAATCAGGAAGTCGGCCCCAGTTTGCATACTCACCCTTCTCAATAACAGCCCGGGCGTCCTTTAAGGAAGCCATCTTCAAAGGAGAATTTTCAATCACAGTTTCAGCTGATGCCAGTGTCTGAGAAACCTCTTCAAAGTGTTGAAATGGGGTTTCAATGAACTCCCCATCCATTTCTATGTACCAGAACGAGTTAAGGTGGCTGAACATATACTCTTCTTCCCCCTGAACTGTCACAATCTTCCCTTTGACCGGGTATTTAAGCTTCTGATGTAGTGTGGAGGTCACAGCTCCAGCTTTATGGATCCATGGACGACCCAATAAACAAGAATAGGATGGTCGGATGTCACTCACATAGAATGTAGAGTCAAAGACCTGAGAACCAACTCTGATTGGAATATCAACCTCACCATGTACCATCCTTTTAGACCCGTCAAAGGCCCGAACAACAATGTTACTTGGCTTTAGCTCCAACCCTTTGCAATACAACCTGTCTAGCGCTTTCTTGGGCAAGACGTTCAATGAAGACCCAGTGTCAACCAACACATGTGCAAGAGTAGTGCCCCTGCATTCAATGGAGACATGCAGGGCATCGTTATGGTTCTTCCCCTTAGCAGTCAGATCAGCGTCGGAGAAACCCAAACCATTATCAGCAGTTAAGTTGGCCACACAATCGGTAAATTGATCAGCTGATGTCTCTTGTGGCACGTGGGAAATCTTCAGGAAGGTAATCAGAGCCTTGGCATGGGCCTCTGAACACAATAATAGTGATAGCATAGAAATTTTTGATGGGGTGTGCCCCAGTTGCTCAACTACGTTAAAATCACTCTTCTTAATGATCTTCATGATCTCTTCCATCTCCTTTTTGGAAGCTTCAACAGTGGTTGTCTTCGGTGCCTCCGTCTGGGCAGGCACATCAGTAGCGATCCCTTTGCCCTGAGCGTCAGATGACTCGGCAGCAGGGGTAGAAATAGGAATTTGGTCAGGAAGAGAAATAGGCACACTTGCAGGTGTGATGACAATAGGTCTCTGGATAGCTGGTGGCGCAATATCTGGTGAGAAAAGTCTACCACTGCGAGTGACTTTAGCAGGCCCGGTGATGTTGCTGACGCCGGTACTAGTATAAAACTCTTGTTTAACCCCAAGAACATAAACATCTGCCCCATAGTGCCAAGGGACAGCTTTGTCGGATGTATAGGGGATGGGCCCTGGAACAGTGATGATTATAGGTGCAATCTTCTGAACAGGCATAATTTTGACAGGCTTCCTTGAGGGAGCCTTGGGAGAATTATTGAAAATAGTAACAATGGACACTTCTTCAGTAGGGGTAGCAGGAACATCCATCTTTTCAAACATGATCTCTTTATTATCCATCAGGTTTTGGATACCTGACTTCAAAGATGAACAACCAGTAGGTGAAACGGAACACAGATGGAAACCTTCACTACATCCCGGAAATAAACCGGCTAGCAACAGGTTCCTCTTGACAGTCAACAACGGAGTAACAATATCATCCACAAAGGCTACATACAGGTCTTCCTCTACAGCATTCACTCCATGCTTGGGCATAGGAGCTGTCACAACATTGGGCCTTTCGGGCGCCTCGAAATCTATCTCTTTAGCATCAATTAGGTCCTGAACCTTATTCTTCAGAGCCCAACAATCATCCGTAGTATGCCCTGGGCTGTCAGAGTGATAAGCGCAGCGAGCGATAGGATTGTACTTTGGGGATGTTGTGTTTACAACCTTCGGAGCTTCTTTTATAGTCACCAGATTGGTTGTCAGTAACTGCGGCAATATCTGGGACAAGGTCATGCTGAGGCGAGTGAACTGCCTCCGGGGTCTCTCACTCCTTTGTTGGTTATGATGCTGAGGAGCAGCAGCAGGCTTTGAAATAACCACCGCGTTGACATCTTGGCAGCGTTCTGGTCTATTCTGTCTCCTTGAACCATAGACAACACTAGATTCCTTCTTGAATGGTTTCTTCTCAGTGCTCGAGGAGGCACCTTTCTGTATCTTTCCAGACTTGATACCAGCTTCAATTCTCTCACCAGTCAAGATAAGGTCTGTAAACCCGGCTGAAGAATTTCCAATCAAATGGTTGAAGAACGGACCAGACAGGGTCCCCAGAAACATATCAACAAGTTCACGATCAGTTAAAGGTGGCTGCACCCTTCCAGCCAGGTCTCTCCATTTTTGGGCATATTCCTTAAATCCTTCACCCGTCCCTAGTGACATACCCTGGAGTTGGGTACGCGTAGGAGCAAGGTCGGAATTATACTGATACTTCTTATAGAACGCAGTAGCCAAATCCTCCCAGTTACGAATACTGGCTCCATCCAGCTGATAGAACCATTCGAGTTGAGTCCCTGAAAGACTATCCTAGAAGAAATGGATCCACAAATTCTTGTCAGCAGTGTAAGGTTGGATCTTCCTTACATACGACCGGAGGTGCAGCTTTGGGTAGGAGGCTCCGTCGTATTTGGCAAAAGCAGGTGCCTTAAACTTATGGGGAATCACCACCCCAGAGGATAAGCCTAGGTCTCCAAAGTCCAACCCGGGCACATTCTGTATCTCCATGGCGCTCAAACGGTCCTCCAACTGTTTATACCTATCCTCAGCAAGAGGGTACTGGTCTTCATCATAATCCGTCTCGTTGTCAGAGACCACAGGACTAGGAACCCTTCTCTCTTGTGGGCTGTCTTTGCCTACAGATGAGGTAGTCAGCTCAACCTCATTTTGCAGTCCATTCCCAAATCTGCGTCCAGTGTTGAACAAGACGGTCCTCTTCTTCTTCTTCTTCAGAATCAGAGTCTTCAACTCCTGTTGACCCTTAGCTAAGCTCATAACCAACTCTTGGAACTGGGCATTCTGGGCCTGGAGGGCCTTGATAGCTTGTTCAGTGGAAGGTTCAGTAGACATGATGATTGCTAAAATAAACAGCGAAGAAGATAAGTGACCTGTAGAAAGGGGTACCTGTTATGCATATGATGGCATGAAATGCGTATGATTTATGCATGCAATGTTTTCAAGGATCTCGCGGGATAAACAAGAAAATTGTTAGAATTTGAATTTTGCAGCTTGATTGAAGGAGCTTCATGTTGCTGAGAGTCCTTCTTCAAGAGTCAAGCTCACTATATCGAGTGGGTCATAGCCCCTGACTCAAGTTATCATGCTTGGATTTCTGGACAACCTTGGCTAGAGGAAACTAAATCCCCTTTGCCCCTTGCTAGACATTTGATTCATCATGACCTGCATCACAAACCCTTGAGATCCTTGAAATGGGTTAGTCCTTATGCAGGATGTATGCAATGTTATGATGTTATGATGTTATGATGTTATGGTAAAGGCACACCACAAGTATTCACAAAAGGCAAACATGGTAAGGCACACAAGTCACACAAGACAACCCTTAGAGTTCAGGCCATCATGAAGTTTAGGTACTACCCTCTTTCAGTTTCAGTTGGTTAAGACCTGTCCTAAAAAATAGTAACCGGGTTCTAGAGGATCTCAATATCACTGACTACCCTCAATCGGTCATAACTCCAGCTTAGCAACCTTTTCTTGCGGCCAGAACCATCGCGAGAGTTTAGCCTCAATGAGTGTAGCATACTGCTACTGTTCTATGGCCAAGTTGGTCAATTTAAGGTTCTAAGGTCAGTTGGTGCTTAATGACTCCTCAGAAGACCCATATTCTCCTCGTTCCAACACAAGGGATATCGGTACAGACCAAGGTGTCACACCAACGTAGCTACTGCTTCACCCGTGTCGGTCTACGCCGGACAGGTCCCTCACAGTTTATTGCTACTTACCTAAAGGGTATTCCCCAGATCCGGGTTAGGATCTATGAAACTCCAATACAAGCCCACAAATATAAATCATACAAAGCATGCAATTGAAAACATAGAATGATCTAATCCTAAGGTACACCTCACTTATAAAACTCCCCAACAGAGTCTCCAGTTCTGTGATCGGTGGGAATGAGAACTGACTGTTTTGGAATGCTGGTTCGCGAAATGTTGCGGTAACCAAGAGTCGCCACCGTCTTTTATTTTCTCCAACAAGGAAAGGACAAAAGCACAGAAAAATTCCTTTTCGAGATGTTTCTCGGTTCAGGAGGTAGATTATAGAAAGGGAAGGTGTTAGCACCCTTTCTATCCATGGTTATCCATGGGCTCTTAGGTACTTGCTCACTATATTTTCAAAAATGTTTGCTTTTCTTGTGTTTGTGGGTTTTGGAAAAGTTTTGTTTGAGAACTTCGATTTAACTCTTGTATCCGTCCTCAAGAGTGTATGAAGTATTGTTTGAAAACTTTTGTTAGAAAAGTGTAGGTGCGAAAAGTATTTTTGTTTTGAAAGAGAAAGTACCTGAGAACCTCTACCTACTCAAAAGAAATTAAGCTGTGTAAATGTCCTTTAGACAGTACTATCCCGCTATTGAGAAGTAGGTAGCACCGTCGTTGGAGTTTTTCGGGCCAATTCGATTATAGGGACATGTGGTCACTAAAGCAATGGTAGGACGCATTAGCGGTAACCCTAATGTCTTAGATAATTTTATCTGAGGCAACTGTTTCGAGGAAACTTGGATCTTTAGACAGGAGGGCGACCTCTAAAACACCCTATACTCAATGACCACGTTGAGGCAACCAAGTGAGGCGTACCCTAGGAGTGGCATGTGCGAGTGTGTCAAGTTTCAGTTTATATTATCTTTGCACATGTTATGGTGAGCTACGTTTTGATTTTAATTTCAGAGATAAGTCTTGTCATGCATAGCCTAGTTAACATACATCTAGCAGTTAATAGTTGTGCGGAAAATAAAAATACGCTATTACAAGGCGTCGGGTATTTACATCGCCAAAAACAAACCCTTGGAAAAAATAAATTGCGGAAAATTAATAAAACGATAAAAAAATCCTAATTAAGGCTATTACATCCTCGGAGAAATTACATAATAATGGATAAAAAATTAATAAAACAAACATACGCGCGAGAAAAAATTGAATCGGAGAAGTTCTTAGGGTTTTGACCCTTTTTGAGAAAGAAAGAAATTTTTGTTATTTTGCATTTAATTAAATTAAACCTAAAACTAATTAATTAATAAAAAAGAAATATTTTTTGAGTTTTTTATGTTTTAAGGAAAATAAAATAAAAAGAGATTAAAATTATCAAGAACCCTAATTCTATGTTGATTTTATTTATTGTGAAAACATTGAAATTAACCTAATTAAAACAACTAAATTAATTATGTTAGTATTTATTTACAAAAATAATAAATTAAGGGTGAATTTAATAAATAATAATAAATAATAATAAAAAATATCATATTTTAGTTTTCTGAATTTATTATGAAAAAATTCATTATTTTGGTTAGTGAAAATAATAATAATTAATAATAATAAAAAAACAATTAAATAAATAAACACAAAGGAAGAAAAAAGAATAAACCCAAGGGGGGGGGGGTGCTGGCCCAATTTTGGAGGTATCTTTGGCAATTTGAAGCCTAATATGCTGCAAGCCTTGTTGACTTTCCTGATCACCCAGGCGTTGATTGACTAGGGAGCATGGTAGTCTTCCACTCATGACCACTGGATCCAGGCTTAGAGACACATGGCGTGCTGAAATTTGAGGTATATGGTAGACCTCACTTTGGAACCTGCATATGATCATGTGAAGAAAAATAGAAACACATGTTTTGGGGGACCTGGGGTTCGAACCCAGGTCCCAATGCTTCCAACTCAACACGCTAACCACTCCACCATCACGCTTCAATCGTTATTAGAATGATAAGCGATTATTATATTAAGAAATTAAATAATATGCTGTGACACAACAAAAACACGCGTATTTTCAAATCAGCCAACCATGAATCAACACCTCATCATCTTCCTCGCTGTACCTGCAAAAACAAAATTAGATAGCGGGGGTTTTTAAACCCCACAATATGCTTGCACGAAAAATAGCGATTAGAGCTATGGTACACATAAATATTTTTTGAGGGGTCCTTTATGTTCGTCTTGTCCTAACGATTCCAACCATGTGTCTTAGGGGTCCTAATTTTTATGGGTTTAGAAAGCCCCAATTTCAAAGCTTAAGAACCCTAGAAATCGTCCATGGCATCTTGTGATTCAGTGCATTATAATTCAATTAACTTATGCCATTAGCTTCATATGGTCTCTAGCAATGCAAAACAAACACAACAACATGTTAATTATGCATGAATTAGGAGATACGATTCTGGAAAAAAATGGCAAACCGTGGTTCTGTAGGTATCGATTCCTTGAGCCTTAATGCTTGATTTTGATTGCAGTTCACTCCTGGGACCTCCTGCAAGGTGTTTGAATCAACAAAACCTTTTGAATCGCCCTAGAATGCCAAAGTAAGTTTTCAATTTTCTTGGAATTTTTCAATATGCTATGGCTTCTTTTCTGCAATTTTTTCACCTCCTTTGCATCAGGGTTTTCTTGCTTGTATATAAGGGAATGAAATTAGGTCAAAAGCTTGGGCAAAAATCCATTGCATTGGTGATTGAATCTTTGATTGAAAATCAAATCTTTTTGATTTTTCATGATTGGAAAATGTTGCCAATTTTTAAAGTTTTGTATCTTTGACTTGGTACACGAATTTGCCATCATATCTTGACCATATTTGCTTCACAAATTGATTGAAAAATCAAATCTTGCATTTTCCTACAATTTAAATTAATTAAATGAATTAATATTAATTAAAAATCCAATTAATCAATAAAAATAAGAAAATAAATTCAATTAAGCTTGATGGGTCGTGCATAGGCCATGGATGAAGTTTCAAGAAGAGATTTGAGGCCCATTAGCAAAAATAAGGTGTTTTGAGCAAAGTTGAGTTTTGCAAATTCATGAAAATTTCCCAACTTCTCCAATGCACATCTTGCTCAATTTTGATCATATGACCATGTTCTTGGACATTTTGGAAAGGTCTTGAAGTCCTCTAACCAATGCCTTTGGTCCCATTTCATTTTGATTTACCAATCTCAAGTTATGGCCTTTGACTCAAAGTGCATTTTTGTTGACTTTTGAATTTGACCTATAATGTAAAAATTGGTAACTTTTTGTGAGAGCATTTCTTGGACTTGGAATGTGAAGATGGATTGTAGGAAATGTCATCCCCTTCAAAATGAGAATTGGATGGGATTTTTTTTGACAAACCATGAAAAAGTTATGCCCTGGTCAAGATACAGTTGACTTTTCTGCTGTCCAAAAATAGTAACTTCTTGCATCTTGATGA
This sequence comes from Vicia faba, assembly GCA_948472305.1. NCBI lineage: Eukaryota > Viridiplantae > Streptophyta > Magnoliopsida > Fabales > Fabaceae > Vicia > Vicia faba. The sequence continues at coordinate 1,080,585,174 of OX451736.1, read as the reverse complement.
TTTTTGAGCCATTCTTGTGGAATCATGATCAAGACTTGATCAAATGATGATTGTGAACTCAAAATAATATGTTGACCAAAAATTCTGACTTTTGACTGTAAAATGACCATTTTGCCCTTGCAGTTGACTGTAGGTCAAATGAGGCTTTTGACTGTGCAAATTGGCACTATGAGTCTTGAAACTTGGCATATAGATGCTTGAGAATGTATATAGGCCTATGAGACTTGATTGAGCCATTGAAAACCCCAAATTCCTTGAAAGAACCCAAACCCTAATTTCAGCTGTCTTAGGAGGTGATTTGACTGTACAACCCTTGAGCCATTTTGAGGAATTTGAAGATCATTCTTGACAAATCTTGAGGAATATGGGAGGGCAAATTTTGGGGTACAACAACTAGCCATTCACCTTGCTCATCAAGCTTTGGATGACTACCAATCCATGAAGTTCGACTTCCCAAATGAAGAAATCATGATGGTAAACAACTGTGAAGAATTCAGACCATATGACGGACCTGAACAAGGATCCCGATGGACCCTGGTTTTTGATGGGGCATCCAACACACTCAGAAATGGTATAGGTGATGTACTCATATCCCCTGAAGGATGTCACATTCCCTTTACTCCAAGACTCTGCTTTAACTTTACAAATAACATGGAAGAATGCGAAGTGTGCATTTTTGGTCTCAAAGCTGCCATAAATTTGGGGATCAAATCTTTAAGTGTATTCGGAGATTCAGCCTTGGTCATCAGTCAGATAAAAGGAGAATGGGACATGAAGCACCCTAACCTCATCCCCTATAAAGAACATGTGTTGACATTAATCCCACATTTTGAGAAGATTACCTTCCAGCATTTCCCGTGAGAAGAAAATCATCTAGCAGATGCGCTAGCCACAATGTCATCCATGTTTAAACTCAAATGGAATAACGAGGCTCCCCAGATCACCATTGAACGGATGGATGAACCAGCTCACTATCATGAGATCAATACTGAAGAAGTAGTGGACCAGCCATGGTTCCACGAAGTCAAGAGGTATCTCAAGGCTCAAGAGTATCCGGAAGGAGCTTCAGTCAATGATAAGAAGTTCTTATGGAGATTATCTGCTAAGTTCTTCCTTAGTAATGGTATTCTCTACAAACGCAACCACGACTCTGTATTACTTCATTGTGTAGACAAGGTTGAAGCAGAAAAGATCATGGCTGATCTACATGAAGGCACTTTTGGCACCCATTCCAGTTGGCATACGATGACAAAGAAGATCCTACGGGTAGGTTATTACGAGTCTACCATGGAAACAGATTTCTATCAGCACTCTCGAACTTGTCATAAGTGTCAGATCTGTTCTGACAAAGTGCATGTACCTCCAGTTCTTCTAAATGTCCTGACTGATCCCTGGTCATTTGCGATGTGGGGCATTGATATGATTGGGGAAATCAAGCCTACAACCTCTAATGGACACCGCTTCATATTGGTGGCCATTGACTATTTCACGAAGTGGGTTGAGGAAACTTCTTTCTCTTTCGTTACCAAGAATGTTGTCGCCCGGTTCATCAAGCAGAATCTCATTTGTCGGTACGGTATCCCGGAGAGGATCCTCACAGACAATGGTACGAATCTCAACAATACTATGATCACCACACTATGCGTCCAATTCAAGATCCAGCACCATAATTATTCTCCTTACCAGCCAAAGATGAATGGCGCTGTCGAAGCCACAAATAAGAACATCAAAAAGATCATACAGAAAATGACAGTCACGTACAAATACTGGAATGAGATGCTACCATTCGCTCTCCAAAGTTACCGCACCACGGCGCGCACATCAACCGGGGAAACACCTTACTCTCTGGTATACGGAATGGAAGCTGTCTTGCCTATTGAGGTCCAGATCTCCTCTCTGAGAATTGTGAAGGATGCAGGGCTGAATGAAGAAGATTCGATCCAAACTCGACTTGATCAACTAAACTTGATTGATGAGAAAAGGCTTATTGCTGCCTGTCATGGTCAAATGTATCAAAAACGGATGATCAAGGCTTTCAACAAAAAGGTTAGATGCCAAGTGTATCAAGTCGGGGATTTGTTGATCAAGCGCATCATACTGCCGCAAGGTGATCCTAGGGGAAAATGGACTCCTACCTATGAAGGACCGTTTGTGATCAAAAGCATATTCTCTGGTGGAGCAATGATCTTGACCACTATGGATGGCGAAGACCTTCTGCATCCTGTGAATGCGGACATAGTCAATAGATATTATGCATAAGAGACCCTCTAGGTTGACACACCTAGGAAAAACAAGGGCATCCCGACGAACCAAAAAAAAAGGTTCGGGCAAAAATTAGGGATAAAAATTTTAAAAAAAATCTGTACACCCGGCAAGTTGAAAACCCGAAAGGGCGACTTGTGCAAAAAAGGGTATCCCGGTGGACTGAAAACCCAAAAGGGAGGTCCAGGAAAAAGTTAGGGAATTGAAGCGTATGACTATGTCCCATTGGATCACCTTACAGACAACCTTTGGCTTCGACTAACAAACTTAGCGGTTTTGATCAATCCAATCAGCCTACGGACAAGGCAGCAAATGGACAAGACGCTCAGAGACACAAAGGCTATAGTAGAATGGGAACCCCATGGGATTATTGAACATAGCTATCTTTTCTTTGTATCAAATCTTCATATTTCACGACGACATTCTCTTACTAGAATGTTCGTCTCATTGTACAAAAATACTTATTCAAGTTAATACAAAGATACCCCTTTGAAAGTATAAAGCTATTTATTTTTTCTTTATTTCTGTGTTTTGTTTACAAAAGCATCCAATGATTTATTTTTGAACATATGCATTTGAATGTAACTACTGTTTACAAATGAACAAAAAGGAACGGAAAATAGAAGGGCAATCACTAATGGCTTTAAGAAATAAGATAATGTCTTTAGACTATTCCATAAAATCGCCACAATATGTAGCTTAATGATATCAATCTCTCTCACATCCCCGACAGAACAAAACTTCCAGTCATCACTCCCCAGTAGAAGTCGCCCAATTTCTCAGGATTCCCCAACAGGATTTCACAAGCAATACACGACGTTTCCCTTACTACAAAGTTTATTCCTCTAACAAATAAGAAGCTCATCAACTCATCAGCACTTCAAAACATGAGGACCTACACTCCACGTCCCCAACAACAGTCAGGGATTTATTTTCCCTAATCCAACAATATTACAACAACATAACTTACATGCCCATACATAGCATCCATACGTCATAAACATCTACGACATGAATGCATACAACATAATTTCATTCATCCGATAGAAATCATTGTACAATGCATTTCATACATCATGACATTTCATACAACTAAACTTTCATCTTTTCAGGAAAGATTAGTCAGCAGATGACTATCATCAACAATTTGCAAAAGGTCAGAGATTAATACCTGAAAACAAGCCAGGACAATTATCTATACGACCAATTGAAGTGATCCTGCATGGGTTTCTTCTCATTCAGCTTTCAGATACAGTTCAGATACGCTCCAGACATGGACACCATTCTGATACTCATTCAGATTCAGTTTTCAGATACAATTCAGATACGCTCCAGACACAGATGCCATTCTGATACTCATTCAGATTCAGCTTTCAGATACAGTTCAGATACTCTCTAGACACAGACGCCATTCTAATACTCATTCATATTTAGTTTTCAGATACGCTCCAGACACGGATGCCATTTTGATACTCATTCAAATTCAGCTTTCAGATACAGTCCAGATACGTTCCAGATACATATGCCATCCTGATACTCATTCAGATTCAGCTTCCAGATACAGTTCAGATACGCTCCAGATAAGGATGCCATCCTGATACTCATTCAGATTCACTTTCAGATATAGTTCAGATACACTTCAGATACGAATGCCATCCTGATACTCATTCAGATTCACATTCAGATACAATTCAGATACGCTCTAGATACGGATGCCATCCTAATACTCATTCAGATTCACCTTCAAATACAGTTCAGATACTCTCCAGATACGGATGCCATCCTGATACTCTTTCAGATTCACTTTCAGATACATTTCAGATACGCTCTAGATACGGATGCCATCCTGATACTCATTCAGATTCACCTTCAGATACAGTTCAGATACGCTCTAGATACGGATGCCATCCTGATACTCATTTAGATTCACCTTCAGATACAATTCTGATATGCTCCAGATACAGATGCCATCCTGATACTCATTCAGATTCACTTTCAGATACAGTTCAGATACACTCCAGATACGGATGCCATCCTGATACTCATTCAGATTCACCTTCAGATACAGTTCAAATACGCTCCAGACACAGATGCCATTCTGATACTCATTCAAATTCAACTTTCAGAAACGAGTCAGATACAGTCCATTTATGGATATTATTCTGATGCTCAACCCAACACATCCACTATTCTAGTGTAAATCAACCAGAGATTTATTCTAACACTTCTTCTATTCCCACCAACAAACATTTTGGATGGCATCTACAAGCCCATATCCAAAAAATTTCCATCACCTCTCCAAATGCCATCTCTAAGCCCATTCCCTACAACATCAACCACCACATCATCGAGTGCAAATTTCTGGGCACTCTAGTGTCCAATCATCTTCCACCTTCAAGTCACGAATGGCAAATCTGCCAATCTAACTCTCCAGGTTTAAGAAGATTGAACAGGGGAAGCTATTGTACCCCAAAATTTTCCCTCTCACTTATCAAATATTTTCTCACAAAGATCTCTCTTGGTTCAAGACTGCACAAGGTTTGATCAACTCAAGACACCTCCTTAAGCACTGATGACTGAAATTAGGGTTTGAGATTGCACAAGAATAATTGAACTTTCAATGATTCATATGACTTTCATGGATCATTATGGACCCCCAAGATTGCTCATGTCAAGTTTCAAGCCTTGAATCACATTTTTGCTCAGTCAATTGAGCAGTTGACCTAAAAATCAACTGTATTGGGGAAATAGTCAACTATGGCCAATTTACAGTCAAACTTCATAATTTTTATCCACATAAACATTATAAAATAATATGTATCATTTAATCAAGTTTGGACCATAATTCCTCAAGAAATTTGATCAAATCATCAAAAGGGCAAAATGGTCAAAATTAGGGTTTTGATTGAGAAAGGGCAATTTCTGATTTTTTTTTGACCTAGCAAATGGTTAATTGGTTTGAGGCATGATCTCAAGAGTTTAATTGCATCATTTTGAACTAATGGCATGACCCAAAACATTGCTCAAGATCAATTGGATTGATAGTGAATTTTCAGTCAACTGATCAAAAGTCAACTGTACACTAAAAAGTCAAACTTTGACTTTTTGGTCAAAATCAAGTGTCAAAGATCACAATTCATCAAAACATGTCAAAATATGAAACTTATTCATCAAGAAATCAAAAATTCAAGATTTCATTTTGAAAAGTCAAAGTTTTCTAACTTAGAAATTTTTCTAAGTGTTTAAAACTTCATATTTTTTCACAACTTTGAGCAAATATTTCACCATGATGCAAGATGATACAGAAGAAACTTTTAACATTAAAGTTGTATATCTCCATGATATTTACAACATTTATTTACACAACTTCTTCTAAAAGTGCTTGGATCTCAAGTTATTAATTTATGAAGTCATAGTCTTGAAACTAAACACTTAGTGAAATTTTGCCTTAGTTTAGGTAGGATTTTGACCTAACTTCATGGCACTTTTTCATATAGTTCCAAGGGAAATTTTCAAAAGTGATTCAAAGAGGGGTTGTAGAGCACATTACAAGATTTCCAAAATGTCCCAGAAATCCTTGAGATCATTCTTGAGCAGGGAGAATTGAAGAGAGGAAGTTAGGGTTTTCAAACTTGAAATTACAAGTCATTTTTGATGAACACATGAACCAAATCCATGCTAGGCTGCATAATCTTTGCTTTGTATGCCTCAAACTTGTTTGTCACTCTACAATTAATGTTGTGCACAGCTGATATAAGCTTTAATCCAAGTACTCAATGCATTGCCCATGCTTAATACCATTTTGGGAAGAAAGGCAACATTGCCATTTTGGAAAAGTGGCTTTATGCATAAAGTCCACTCTTCTTGAGCCTCTAACTTGTTTGTTCAGCATACACTCAACATACAAAGTCATATAAACATGTTTAAAGTTTGCAACCACTCTAGACAACCTTGTACTATGCATTGGGATAATGTGTGTCAAGCTTGCTTCAAAAACAAGAAAAAGAGCCATAACATGTGATTTTTGAATTCTGATCAAGTACAAGTCTCCAAACTTTTTGCTTATAAGTAGAGTCACTATTTTTGAGCTAGACCACGAGCTTAAACACCCTGAAATACACCAAAACTCTCTCAAATCAGAAATTTCCCAAAACTCCATTGTTGCACAGTTTTTGACCTTGAACATCAAACTCACATTTCCCTTGTGCGTTTCTTAGCCTTTTAGTTCCTAAAGCTTCCTTACATCAACTGTAACCTATCATTGTCCCTGTTTCATCACTGTAACATCATTTACCATATCCTCCATAACAAAAAAAAAGCATTGCACATTAACTTCTCCAAAGTATTCCAGCCATCCATTGCTCAAGCAAACCATTGCATTAGCTTCCTGGGAACTCAAGGAAGCTAACCTGATCATTGCAGCAACTTGAATCAAGCTCATTTGCATTTCACGATTTCCAGTTTTGGGGTATTTTTCTTGAACTTCTATCTCATTACTTAGGCATTATTAGGCTTGCATTTGTGAAGATAAAATGTAGACATCATTGCCCTGAAGCTGTACATGTCCATAGATTTCATTTATATTGATTGAGCTAGGAGAATTTTAGGATTGAATCTCTGAAAATAATTAGGTAAGAATTTGGTACTTTCAAAAATTCTCATTCATCTTTGATTTATACTTCATGATATTTGTATGGTTAGATTCATATGAAAAAATGGAGCAACTTTCATGTTTACATTTTTTGCAAACAGTTGAGAAATGAACAAGTTACATGGCTTCTGGATGGAGGTTGAAGATGAAGTGTATTTAGGGCAAGATTTGTGTTATATATTTATGGTTTTACATAAGTTAATGGATGTATCACCACCCCAGTGGTTAAAGCGCGCGCCTGTCACTATGAGGTCCTGGGCTCAAACCCCAGCGTGACCTTTTTCCATTTTTTCCACTTTTTCGATATTTTTTGTGTTTTTGCAGTGCCTGGGCCTCCTTAGCATTGGGCCTAGTTGTTTTTTTGCTTTTTCTAACCCCTGTTTCATTATTGCACCTGACCTATTTCATTTTTTTTCTTTTTTTATTTCATTTCAATATTCTTTCACTATTTTTTTAATTATTATTAATATTACTTTTATTTTCATTAGTAAAAAATCCAAAAATATTTTTATTATTATTTACATTTATTTATTTTCTTTTCTTTATAAAAACAAAAAAAAGGACTAAAAAACATTTTTCTCTTAACAAATTAATTTCTCTTTTAAATAATTAAATGTTTTGACTTAGTTTTAATAATTATTTTATTTTCTTAATTAAAATTAACTTAGAATTTAGGTTTCTTTTAATTATTTAATTTTCATTTTTATTATTATTTAACTTAAAACCTTTTTTCATAAAAACCCTAAAAAAAACATTTTTAACTTAATTCTTCCTTAATTAGTTTAAATTTAATTTTGTTTATTTTTAATTAATCATCTTCTTTAAATTAGGTTAGAAATCCCTTTTCATAAAAAACCAAACTAAAATTACATTTTCTTTTTTTACATTTGCATTCTTGCACTTTATTTATTTATTTTGTACATTTATTCAAAATTCAATATGGTTGTAATATTTATTTAGATTTAAATTCTTGCAATATTCGCCATTTGTAAATTTGTATACCCCTCCCCTAAATGATGTAATAGCGTAGTAATTTTAAATTCCCCAATTTATCACTTTATTTACAAATGCTAGTAATTAGGGTTTTGTATGGAAAGACTAAAACCAACAAATAGCAAACCCTAATCAAAGACAAATCAAGCATGAAAATCAATACACTTGCACACAAACACCCCTAGGGTAAATCCACTTGGTTGCCTTACAAAAATGGCCATATTACGCATGTGAGGTATCTTAGCAAAGACAAGTAAAATACAAGATCATAGTCCCTCGATGACGCTATCAAAAGTTTCCTTTCAAAATTATCTTAGTCCCTAAAGAAAAATGCTAAGATATCTTGCAACATTGCTAACCATGGTTATACGATGACCCACGCCCTTCCCTTTTACATCCAAAGATAGGGTTACTTACCAAATCAATGGTAAGATAACAATGTCAAAGGAAAAAGGAAATGAACATGAAAGACTTCTGAGTAGGTAGAATGTTCCTAGTTACTTGCTCCATTTCAAAACAAAACATCCTTGCTATTTTTAAAACAAACACCAACGCTTCCAAAATATCTTTCTAAACTTGAAAACGTTTTCAAAAGATCAACACCTTTGTATACATTCTTACGAACAAGAATCATTACAAAGTTTTCCTAAACAATGGCCTCTTTACAAAATACTTTCAAAAACCACACAAAGCACATTTTCAAACAAAAGCAAGTGATCTAGCAAGTAACCAAGAGCCCATGGGAAATCATGGATGAAAAGGGGGCTAATACCTTCCCTTTTCATAATCTTCCCCCCGAACTCAAGAAAACATCTCAAAGGTCTTTCCTGTGCTTTTTCATATTTCCTTTTGGATAAAAGAAAAGTCGGGTGGCGACTCTTGCTAACCGCAACATTTGCAATCAAACGCAAAACACCCAAGTCAGTTCTCCCACCGTATCATACACGCGAGTTGGTGCAAGGTCAGCATTGTATTGGTACTACTTGTAAAAAGCAGTTGGCAAGTCTTCCCAAGTATGAATGATTGTTCCTTCCAGCTGATAGAACTATTTGAGTTGTGTACCAGACAAACTTTCCTGAAAGAACTGAACCCATAACTTTCTATCAGCAGTATGGGGTTGGATTTTTCGAACATAGGACCTCAGATGAAGTTTCAGACAAGACACACCATCATATTTAGCAAAAGCGGAGACCTTTAACTTATGAGGGGTAAATACTCCCAGAATAAGACCCATCTCTTCAAAGTCCAATCTAGGTACTTTCTGGATTTCCATAGCCTTAAGACGGTCTTCTAACTGTTTGTATCTGTCATCAGCAGGAGGATACTGTTCATCAAAATAGTCTTCGTCCTCTGGAATCTTACCAAAACCAAGGTTGCTTTCACCTTCAGCCCTGACACTTCTACCATCCTCCTCTTGGTTGTCATCTTCATCAGAGGAGATATCAGCAGTTTGAACTGGTTTAGCAGGACCTTTAAATCTTCTTCCCATGTTGAAGATACCAATCGGTTTCCTAGTATTCTTCTTTTTGGAGATGAGCGCCATCATATCCTTCTGTCCCAGAGTTAAGTTCAAGAGTGTTTCCTGGAATTGGGCATTATGTGCTTGGAGTTCCTTGACAGTATGCTCTAGAGCCATCTTTTACTTAAATAAACAACAAGAAGATGAGAAAACCTGCTTATAGAGTACTTGTTATATGATGACATGTATGATATGCAAATGCAAGTGCAATGTTTTCAAGGATCGTTGCGGGATTTAATTTTATTTAAACAAAAAGAAAAAATTACAATTGCTTTTAATAATAAGAGTTACAAAATATAAAAATATGAATTCAAGTTTCCCATGGATGCTTCCTCTTTGTGTTGACATATGAGTTAAGGCTTTGTTCTTCGTGGAGTCGTTTCATCAGCTCTAGTACTTTCTTCTCACTAGCATAGAACTGAGCTTCGAAGGTATCCCTTTCTTCATTAAGCTGAATCCAGGACTTCTGTAGTTCTTTGAAGTCGGTAGGCATATCAGGATGAAGAACGGTATGAGAAACATCCCCTTCAACAACATGCTCTATGATCACTGGTAGGATAGCAGGATATGACATTTTAAGATTATGTGCACGAGACTACACCCATATGAGGTAAGGCGCTAGAGGAATGGTATTCTTGTGTCCCAAATCCTTACTATCAATCTTGTTAACCGTGCCCCCAACACGTATAAACCTTTGATGATAATTTTGAGGGTCGTTCTCATAGTTGAACACAATACCCTAGATGAGCATATCATGAGGACCGTCCCTTCGAGCATAACTAAACTGATGGAGAGCTAGATAAGGTTTATAAGTGATGTCCCCTCTTATACCAAGGGGTGATACATTATGGGATTCCCCACAACGATCAATAATAGTGACATCTTCCTGATATCGAGAACACCAACGGATATCTGCATGAGTGAGTGACATCAATCTTTGAGACCACCATAAACCTTGTTCGTTCTTTATCACTGATCGGGGAAGGTGCAAAATAAACCACCTGACAATAGAGGTATGCAACACATAAGAGTTCCTCGCTTCTTCATAGTACGAGTGTGGAGGGAATGTAGGACATCTTCAAGAAAAATAGGTATCAGATTATGAGTGAGAAATATTTTGATGGCTTTCATATCTATGAATTGGTCGGAATTAGAGAATAGTACCAACCCATAAATTAGAAAAGCCAACATATCCTTAAAAGCACAAATATTCATGGAATCTAGAAACCCCTGAGCTTTCTCTATCAGAAATTTAGGGGAAAACCCTTGGCTTCATTCCTTGTTTCCCAATTAGATATAATGTCATATCGTTTCAGATGTAAGGCTACTGCAACATGTTCAGGTTTCAAAGCTTGCTCTAGACTGGTGAAGGGTATTTAATCAAGAATAGGCACTTCGAGAAATTTAGAGAATTCTTCCATTGTGGGTACCAATTGATAATCCGGGAAGGTAAAATAGTGATGCTTCTGATCGAAGAACTGGAAAAGAACGCTCATCATGTCTTCTTGGAAACTAGTAGTAACCAAACTGAGTAGGTGACCATGTCTCTTGTTGAACTGAGAATTGTCGGGAACCTTTGAGACTAATTCCTTAAGCTTGGAAGGTATCTTTATGAAGTTGATCTGGATGGTATTCCTACGACTGGAAGCCATGACTCTGCAACACAAAACAAAGATAAATCCCCTAGATCCTTGAAATGGTTAGCCATGATATGATGTTATGATGTCATGTTCGAGAAAATAATCAAGCACAAGCAAAGCATACAAGGCCTTAGGTTTAAGGCTTGCATGGGGTTTGTAGCTAAGTACCCTCTTGAAGTTTAGTTGGCTCAACCTGTCCTAAAGAAGTAACCGGGTTTTAGGGGTCTCAATATCACTGATTTTTCCCATAAATTTTGTGTAGCACGACAAGTGACTTGCCACCACACAAAACTCAAGAGTCGAATCTCAATGAGTGTAGTATCGAGTACTAACCAACTTTGGACTGCACCAAAGTCAGTTATCTCACTACCTTCTAATGGCTAAGTTGGGTCAATTGGGGTTCTAAGATGAGTTAGTGCTTATGACACCACGCGGCAGCCTAGTATGCTCCCCGACTGACTTGAGGGATACCAGTACAAACCAATGTGTCGCACTAACGTAGCCATCACTTCAACCATATCCGTATATGTCGTATAGTTTCCGTGATCTATTGCTACTTACTTAAAATGTTCCCCAGATCCGGGTGTAGGATCTTTGCAAGAAAGTAAACCCAAGCAACCCAATTAAAGATAAAGCATACAATTTAAAGCAATTTAAAGGTGATCTAAACTCTAAGGTAACCCCACTTTTAGTTTTCCCCAGCAGAGTCATCCGTTCTATAATACGGTGGGAGAACTGACTTGGTTTTGCGTTTTATCGCAAATGTTACAGATAGTAAAAGTTACCACCGACTTTTCTTTTATCCAAAAGAAAAGGGTGAAAAGAACAGGAAAGAACTTTGAGAATTTTCTGAGTTCGGGGGGTAGGTTATGAAAAGGAAAGGTGTTAGCACCCTTTTCATCCGTAGTTATCGAAGGGCTCTTAATCGCTAGCTCACTTTGAAAAAGCTTTGTGAATGTGTTTGTTTGAAAATATTTTGAAAAAAATGCCTAAGTATGGCAACTTTATAATGATTCTTGTATCGTTAAGAATAAGTACAAAGTGTTTGCTTTTGAAAATATTTCAGTAAAAAAGTGTGATTTGTGTGAAAAAAATGTTTTATGTGAGCAAGCGATTAATAGTATTCTACTCTTACTCAAAGATCATTAGTGTTATTTTCCTCCTCCTTTAGATAGTGCTATCCGTACCATTAGTTAGTAGGAAGCCCCATCGTTGGATGTAAAGGGACGGGTGAGGGTTGTACAATCATAAAGGCAACTCGTAGGGGCACTTTAGCAATTTATCATAAGGGACTAAGATCGTTTACCGAAGGCAGCATCGTAAGGGTCATCGAGGGACTACGATCTTTTTAACCGTGGGTCTTTGCTAAAACGTCCCCACGTTCGAGGGACATGACTGTTTTTATTTGAAGGCAACAAGTGAGGTTACCCGAGAGGTTAGTGTGTGAAAAGTGATTCAATTCAGTTATTTTATCTTGATTAGGGTTAGCTATGATTGCTTTTAAATCTTGCCATACAAACCCTAATTATTAGCAGTTATAAGGAAAGCGGTAAATTGTGGAAATTAAAGATGCGGAAAGTAAATGTAAACTATTACAGGGCTTCGGGAGTGGGGGTACAAAACTATAAAACCGAGGGCAAAAGAAAGTAAATCCTAATTAACTATTACATACTGTAGCAAATACATAATTGGGAAAAACTAATGCGAAAATAGTAAAGCACATGAAGATTGTAAAAGAGAAAATGGAAAAATTGTTTTGGTGATTGCATGAGGAAATTTTTTTGATAATCAACCTAAAGTCTAATTGATTTTAATTAATCAAAAAGTTAGGTAATTAAATTCATCGAAACCTTAAAATCTAAGTTGATTTTGATTTAATCGAGAAAAGCTAAAAAATCAAATTAAATAAAACCCAAAATTAAATTAGGGTTAATTATATAAAATATAAAATAAAATTTAAAGCCTAAAATTAAATTAGGGTTTTGTTAAAAATGTTTTTTGAAAAAAAAGTTTTAAGGAAAAAGGGTGAAAAAAAGTGAGAAACATAGAATAGCCAAAAGAGTAGTAGGGGTGGGTGTTGAACCCACGCCCTCGTCCGTTTCACGCATCAAGCATACCACCAGGCCAAGTGCGCCTTGGTGTTAGGATACGCCTCCAATGTGTTTTGTAACAAACCTGCAAAAATAATGAAAACATGAAAGAATTTGGCAAAACCGGGGATCAGACCCGTGACCTGGGAGAGGAGTGACTTAGTGTACGCGTTTCTACCACTGGGGTTGTTATACATCCGTTCATATAATTGAATCAAAATATGTATAATATATAAACAAATATATTGGCCGGAGAAGCGTCGGAGCCCTAGCTCCGGTCGTCTTTTCCGGTGACCCGCTCCTTCAAATACTTGCAAAATCAAAACATTAGTGATCCAGAAATGTCCTATCCCCCTAAACCAAGGGCTGTGAATCCAATGGGAGTATTTTTGAAGGCTAAAACGCAAGGGATTAAGAGCTATAATGAAAACATGTGAAATCGGTGCTAGCATGGTGGTTCACAATTTAACATGCATGGGACCTCCATGATTGGCCTAACATGCACTATCAAACCTCATAAACACATTAGGGACATTAGTACATGTTAAAGCAGACAAAAAAATCAAGATATGAACATCATGCACATTATGAAAACTGGCGATGCCATGTAATGCGATTCACATGTTTTGGACCATCAAATTTGTTCCAATCTTACTCTATATGCTTGCTGGAAGAGAATGGAATGGAGGTTTTATAGTGAATGGGGTTTGTTGTACGCCAAAATTTTCCCTCTCATTTTACTCAAGACATGTCCATTGAGATCCCCAACTTGCCCTAGGATGGCCAGACAAATTCTCCTCTTAAGGAAATAAACTTCTAACTAGGGTTTCAGTTTTATTCAAGATGTTTGAGCTCCAAGGGTCTCAAATTTTTTCCATGGCCCTAATATGTCCTCAAGATCATCCATGCCAAATATCATGCTTTGCACAACAAGTTTTCCCAGTCAACTGCTCAAATGCCTGAAAATCAATTGTACTAGGTCAAAAGTCAACTGTGGCCTATAACGAGTCAAACCTCAAGATTTTTGGTCAACATCAATATTTTGAAGTAATATCAATCATTTGATCAAGGGTTGATTATGATTCCTCAAGAAATGCTCCTAATTCAGCAAAAGTAAAAAACTGCAAATTAGGGTTTCTATAGGAAAAGTAAACCAAACTTTGACCAGACATAACTTTCTCATAATTTATCAGAAATGTTTCCACCAAAGCTCATTTTGAAGAGAATCCAATCCCCTACAACTTCTCTTCATCTCTCAAGTTCAAGAAATGCCCCAGTTAAAAGATACAAGCTCAAACATTATAGGTCCTTTCAAAAAGACAACAAAAACACCTTTTGGGTCAAAGCTCCTTACATGAACATGGAAGATCCAATTGAATTTTTATTTATATTTATTTATTGTTGATTTTTACATTAACATGTCCAAGAACCTATAAACTCAGCCATGCATAAGTTTGATTTTTATTTTATTTATTGTTGATTTTTATCCAAATAAAATCAAAATAAATGTAAGATTGATGTATAAGGCGTGCAAGGCTGAAGATTTGGTCATGTCGGAGGCCCAAAAAGCTCACAAATAGCTGTCAAAAACGCATAAGGCAAGAGGAGGGAAATATGTTCTTGTTTTAGAAATTTTGGATCAAATCTCCATGACTTTAAGAGCATGATTATATTTGATCTCATGGATGGATTTGTTGACCTAATCTTGTCTACTACATATACACAATCATTCAGAAGCACACACACACACACGCAACTGACCCCTAAAACCCTAGCCAAAAAGTTCAATATTTTCAAAGATTGGTGCGACTTGAAAACTCGCTCTCCAGCCAGTTCCAGACCAAACTGAGTCCACCATTCATCCCCTGAGACCCCCAAGAGTTGAATCAAGCCAGTAGGTAAGCAATTCCGCGTCCCAAATCACAGATCTAAGAATACCGATCGTAAGTGTATTCTTGAATTTCATTTTTTTTAATTTAAGCATATTTAATGGATTTCACATGGTTCTTCAAGTTAGGGATGAAGTTTTAGACAGGTTGGACCCCTCACATACGAGCCCCAACGTCCGAATATAGACATGCCATTGTTAGGGCATCCAGATGTGCCACATTCGAATCTCATGATTGAGGAACTTTCAGGCCAAGATAACCCTAGAATTGGAATCAGGGGAAGATTTTAAGGGGGGTAGCTTAGGTTTTAAATCGTGAAGCATGCTATTTTTGCAGGTTACGATTTGCTCCCACTGGAGAAGACAATCGAAAAGTTGACTCTGGTGGGCTGACTCCGGTTCCCAGACGTCGCCTCCCTATGGGCCCATGTGAATCCTTGCTGGCGCGTGCGTTGAATTTGGAAGTTTGACTGAATTTATTTTATATTATTTTCATTTGGTTATATTAACGATTGATCAGTCTGGTCCAGTGGCAAGAATGAAGGGTGTTAAGGCATTATGTGTGTGGGAGGTCAGGGGTTCGACCCCCGCCTCTTGCATTTTCCATTTTTCTAAAGCTTTATTGCAGGATCCAATACATCACATCCCAGGCACGCACCATAGGCCATCAAATCTATACCATTGAATGTTAACGCAAACAGGTCCAGCTTTCCAAAGGTGTGTTCCTATCATGCGTCCCTCAAAGGCCATTCACACGGAAGCTAGCTCTAGCTTGGGCCTTCTCCTGATTTGGGCCTAGCAATTACAGCGTACACCCCCCCCCCCCCCCCCCCAAATTACTTCGCAACATCAGGCCCATTGTTTTTTTTTAATTTCATTATTTTATTTTGTTTTGGTTATTTTAATCGTTATTTTAAAATTAATTTTTTTAATTTTTTTATAAAACAAAATCACAAATAAATAGATTTAAGTTTTTTTATAATAAAAATTAACTTTTGTAAATTAATTTAATTGATTACTTTAACTTGTTTCCTTAAATAAAAAGCAATTAGAATTAGGTTAAATTTTAATGTTTTCTTAAATAAAAATATCAAAAATATTAGTTTTTTCTTTTAGAATTAATTTTTAATTAATAATTTGTTCTTTTCTTTTAATTAATTAATTACTTATTTTTTTATTAAACTTTTTCCAAATAAATGCAAACAAAAATATTGTTCTCTAACTTAGGAACACTTTTAGGGTTTCAAACTTGTTCCCGTTTCAATATTCGCGCGTTTGTCTTTTTCCATTTTATTTTTCTTTTCCCATTATGTAACTGTTTCCCAGTTTGTAATAGTGTAATTAGATTTAAATTTCTGCATCTAATTATATAACTGCCCCAAGGCCTTGTAATAGCTTAGGAATTTTATTTTCTGCAATTTATTTTATGTACTATAAACTTCTTAGATTAATAGGATCGTATAGAAAGATAACGACTAATTGAACATAGCATAACCTAATTCAAAGATAATATATTTGAATCAAGCACACTTGCCCATGCTCACCTCTACGGTATCTCCCGCTTTGGTTTCCTTCAAAATGGTCACAATTCTCGAAATGTGGGGATTTTTAGTGATTGTCCTTTAGTTCAAGAGATCACAAGTCCCTCGATGACCCTTTCGACTGTTGCCTCAGTTAAAAAAGTGATCTCAGAACTTTAGTACAGTTACTAAGAGTTCTTTCCCAGTTGCCTTAGTGACCGTAAATGTCCCTTCGATAGTCCCTCAACATCCAACGACTAGGGCTACCTACTCACTAATAGTAGGATAGCACTGCCTAAAGGATATGAGGAAAATAACGCCTTTTTCGAGTAGGTGGATAGCTGTTAAGTACTTGCTAAATATTAATTGTTTTTACACCACACTTTCAAAACCTTTTAAAAAAAACACTTTATCACACTCTTGAGGACTGCTATAAGAGTTATCATAAAGCAAACAAACCTTTTCAAAACACACAAACACGAAAGCAATTTTCAAAATGAGCAAGTACCTAAGAGCTCGTGGGAAACCACAGATGGAAAGGGTGCTAACACCTCCCCTTTCCATAATCTACCCCTTACTCAGAAAATCTTGAAAAAGGTATTTTTCTGTTCTTTTCACCCTTTCCTTTGTTGGATAAAAGAAAAGTCGGTGGCGACTCTTGCTAACTGCAACATTTGCGATAAAACATAAAAAACCAGTATTAACAGTCGGTTCTGCCACCATATCACAAAATTGGCGACTCTGCTGGGGATAATAATAAAGTGGAGGTTTACCTTAGGGTCTAGATCATTTTAAAATTACTTTCTTTGTTTGCTTTGACTGCTTTATCTTTAAGGGTTTGTTGGGGGATTCTTGTAAAGATCCTATACCCAGATCTGGGACATCTTATTAGGTAAGTAGCAATAAATCATGGAGTCTGTACGACATAGACCGATACGGACGAAGTCGTGGCTATGTTAGCGCGATACTCTAGATTGTACCAATGTTCTTTGAGTAAGTCAAGGATAACATTACGCTTCCTCATAGTGTCACTAAGTGCTAACTGACCTTTAGAACCTTTAATTGACTCATCCTAGCCATTAGGAAGTAGTGAGATAATCGGCTTTGGTTCCGACCAAATATTGGTTGATACTCGATACTACACTCATTGAGACTGGACTTTCGAGATTTTTTGGCCGCAATACTTCGGTGCTGAGCTGAAACAATTTCTAAAGGGAAGGTCAGTGATATTGAGGCTCCTTAGAACCCGGTTACTATTAATAGGATATGTTGAGCCAACTGAACATTCAAGAGGGTACTTACCTTAAAACCTCATGCAAGCCTTTGAATCTAGGGTCTATTGTGTGATTTTCTTGTGTTTATCTGTGATTTTAAGCATAATCATGACATCATATACATCATGGAATTCATATATACTAATCATTTCAAGGACCTGTTAGATTTACCTCTTTGCTATTTTGTAGGATATGAATTCAGGTCGTAGAAAAAACATCCGGATTCACTTCATAGAAGTTCCTCCCAAGCTCAAGGAATTAGTCTTGAAAGTCCCCGAGGACTCATCACTCCACAAAAGACATGGTCACTTACTCATTTTAGTTACCACCTGATTTGACGAGGGTTTGACGAGTTTCTTATTCCAGTTCTTCGACCCTAAGCACCATTGCTTCACATTCCCCAATTATCAACTGGTGCCTACACTGGAAGAATTCTCTAAGTTACTTGGTTTACCTATATTGGAGCGAGTACCTTTCACTGGTTTAGAACAAGACCCAACTTCTGAAAATGTTGTTATAGCTTTGCACTTGAAGCCATCTGACATTGAGTCCAATTGGGAAAAAAGAAGTGGAGTTAAGGGTCTCCTTGAAAATTTTCTGATGAAGAAAGCTCAGATTTTCTTGGGTGCTATGAGTTATCATGCCTTCGAAGATGTCTTAGCTCTCTTAATCCATGGGTTGGTATTCTTTCCTAATTCATATCAATTTATAGATGTGAATGCCATCAACATTTTCCTTGCTCATAATCCGGTTCCTACATTGCTCGGGGATATCCTACATTCTCTCTATACTCGTACTCTGAAGAAGAGAGGAAATCTTATGTGTTTCACCCCTCTGCTACATAGGTGGTTTATTTCGCACCTTCCTCGGTCAATAATGCAAAATGATTTAGGCTTAAGGTGGAGTCAAAGACTAATGTCTCTCTCTCACTCCAACATCCATTGGTGTCCTCGCTCTCAAGGAGACATCTCTTTTATTGATCATTATAGAGAATTTCCTAATGTGCCACTCCTGGGCATTAGGGGAGCCATAAACTACAATCCTTCTTTAGCACTACTTTAGTTTGGCTATGCACAGAGAGATGGTCCACTAGATATGCTCATCTAGGGTATTGTGTTCAACTACTCAGATGATTTGCAACATTCTCGTTAGAGGTTCATCCGCGCTTGGGACATTATTAAGAGGGCTGATAGTAAGACTTTGGGGCACAAGAAATCCATCCCTTTGGAACCTTACCTTAAATGGGTGCGAGCTCGAGCCCAAAGGCTTATGATGCCATACGATTCCATATTATCGGTGATCTTGGAACCTGTTGTTCAAGGGGGCGAGTCCCGTATTATTCTCCATTCTGATATGTCAACCAACTTCAAAGAGTTGCAAAAGTCTTGGATCCAACTCAAGGAAGAACGGGATACTTTTGAGGCTCAATTCTATGTAAATGAGAAGAAGGTGCTGGAATTAACAAAGCAGCTTCACGAAGAGAGGAACTTCAATACCAAGAGGAAGCGCCCATGGGAGACTTAGGAGTTTAGAATTTCCTTTCAATGTTTATCCCTGTGTAATCTTTTGTTTCTTTAAAAAATGTACTAATAAAGAGTTTTGTTTCTTGTTTTGTTTAAAAGAGCTTAAATCCAATAAAGTCCTTGAAATCATTGCATACATATATCATACATATCATTGCATAAACAGGTTTCATAACAGGTTTCTCGTCTTCTTCGCTGTTTATTTCAGAAGTAAAGAAATGGCTCTCGAACAAACAGTGAAGGATCTACAAACTCGAAATGCTCAGTTTCAACAAATGATCATGGCTCTGGACAAGGGGAAGGAGGAACTGAAAGCTCTGATTGTCAACGAGAAGACCAAGAAACCAAAGAAGCCAGCTGGTGTGGTGAATTTGGGAAGGAGATTCAGAGGACCGTTAAGGCATGTTGTAAAACTAGCGTCTTCATTAAAAGAAGGAGACAATCAAGAAGGGGAAACAAGAGAGGAAGACCCCAGTCCAAGGGAATTTGATAATGAGACTGACTATAATAAGGAACAGTATCCTTCGGTCGATGAAAAATACAAATAGCTAGAGGATCGTCTGAATGCAATGGAAATCCAGAAGGTACATGGGCAGGATTTTGAGGAGTTGGGTTTAGTTTCCGGGGTTGTCATCCCGCTGAAGTTCAAGGTTCCAGTGTTCGCTAAATATGATGGGGTCTCATGTCCCAAGATGAATCTTCGGTCTTATGTGAGGAAGATTCAGCCTCACACTGCTGACAAGGACTTATGGGTCCACTTCTTTCAAGACAGTCTATCTGGGACTCAACTAGAGCGGTTTTATCAGTTGGAGGGGACCAATATTCATAATTGGGAAGACTTGGCTGCTGCTTTCTACAAGCAGTATCAGTATAATACAGACCTTGCTCCCACCCGTACACAACTCCAAAGTATGTATATGGGTTTGAGCGAGAGTTTTAAAGACAATGCTCAGAAGTGAAGGGACTTAGCAGGAAGAGTCCAACCCCCCTTGTCTGATAGGGAGTTAGTGGATATGTTTTTGGGTACCCTATCTAGTCTTTTTTTCAATCATCTGATTGGAAGATCCTCAGCTGGCTTTACTGAGTTGATTTTGGCAGGAGAAAGAGTGGAAGCTGGGATTAGAAGTGGAAAGGTTCAGAAGGGTGCCTCTTCAAGTGTGGGAAAGAGACCTTTCATAGGAAAAAAAGAGGTCAATGTTGTTTACAATCAACGAAATCAGGGAAAAACCCAGCGTCGTCCAACGGTAGGGGCCGTTATGATATCCAAGCCTGCAACTACTCAACAACGAAATAATCAGCCTAGAGCAGAAAGACCTATAAGGCAATTCACCCAGATAAATATGACTTTGTCTCAAGTTTTTCCTCACCTACTGAAATCCAATCTAGTTACCTTGAGGGAAGCTCCCAAAAATCCCAACACCACATCTCCTCACTACAACCCAAATGCTCGTTGTGCTTACCATTCAGAAAGTCCAGGCCATGATACAAACAATTGTTGGGCTTTGAAAAACAAGGTGCAAGACCTTATTGAGGCGAAGGAGTTTGAATTATATGCTTTTGAGATTCCCAATGTTATAACTGTTCCCATGCCCAAACACGGCGGTGGTGTTAATGCTGTTGACGATGATACATTTGTTACTTTTGTTGAGGAACTTGTTACTCCTATCATGACTGTTAAGTGAAATTTGTTACAAGTCGGTTTATTTCCGGGCTCTGGTGAATATTTCCATTTATGTTTATCTCTACCGACTGGTTGCTATTTGTTGAAAGTAGGTGTTCAGCGTCTGATGGATGATAAAGAGATTCTATTTGAAAAGACTACCATCATAATTGTTTCTTATAAGGATGTTTCGATTATAACCATTTCTGCCAATCCTCCCAGGGTCTCCATCAAAAGACTCGTCAAGATTACATTTGCTCTGAAGTTGGCTCCTCATATCACTATTGAGAGATTAGATGAACCAGCATACTGCTATGAGATTGATACTGAAGAAGTAGCAGACAAACCTTGGTTCCATGAAGTGAAAAGGTATCTCGAGGCTCAAGAATATCCTGAGGGGGCATCTGTCAATGATAAGAAGTTTTTGAGAAGGTTCTCCGCAAAGTTCTTCCTCAGTAATAGAATCCTTTATAAGCGCAACCATGACTCTACTTTACTTCGGTGTGTAGACAAGAGCGAAGCAAAGAGGATTATGGAAGATTTACATGAAGGTACCTTTGGAACCCACTCTAGTGGACACACCATGGCTAAAAAGATCCTGCGGGCAGGATACTATTGGTCCACTATGGAAGCAGACTGTTATCAATATTCCGAACTTGTCACAAATGCAAGATCTATGCTGATAAAGTACATGTACCTCTGGTTCCCTTAAACGTCTTGAAGGCTCCCTGGCCCTTTGCAATATGGGGCATTGATATGATCGGAGAGATTAGACCTACCGCTTCCAATGGGCATCGCTTCATCCTAGTGGCCATTGATTACTTCATGAAGTGGGTTGAGGCTGCCTCTTTTGCTACTGTTACCAAGAATGTTGTGTCACGGTTTATCAAGCATAACCTTATCTGTCGGTATGGTGTTCTAGAAAGAATCATCACGGATAATGGTAAAAATCTCAACAATACAATGATCACCGAACTCTGTAAACAATTCAAGATCCAGCATCATAATTCTTCCCCTTTCTAGCCGAAGATGAATGGCGATGTGGAAGCTGCTAATAAGAACATTAAGAAAATCATACAGAAAATGATGGTGACATACAAAGATTGGCATGACATGTTACCATTTTCTCTTTATGGGTACCTCACCTCAGCACGTACGTCAACATGGGCAACACCTTATTCTCTGGTGTATGGTATGGAGGTTGTCCTACCTATTGAGGTCAAGATCCCTTCTTTGAGAATGATGAAGGATGCAGGTTTGAATGAAGAGGATTGGATCCAGACTCGACTTGACCAACTGAATATGATTGATGAGAAAAGGCTTACTGCTATCTGTCATGGTCAGATGTACCAAAAGCGAATGATCAAGACTTTTAACAAAAAGGTCAGATGTCAGGTATATCAAGTGGGTGATCTAGTAATCAAGCGCATCATCCTGCCATAAGGTGATCCCAGGGGCAAGTGGACTCCCACGTACGAAGGGCCATTTGTAATCAAGAGCATATTTTCTGGTGGAGCCATGATTATAACCACCATGGATGGTGACGACCTTCCTCACCCTGTGAATGTGAACATAGTGAAAAGATACTACGCATGAATAAGGACCCACTAGGTTGACTGGCCTAGGCAAAAATAAGGGCATCCAGGCGAACCAAAAGGGTTCGGGAAAAATTAGGGATAAATAAAAAAAATCTGTACACCCGGCAAGTCGAAAACTTGAAAAGGCGGCTTGGGAAAAAAGGGGTATCCCGGTGGACCGAAACCCGAAAGGGCGGTCCAAGCAAAATTTAGGGATTTAGAGCATACAACTATGTCCCAGTGGATCACCTTGTGACTAGACTTCAATTTCAATTATCAAGCTCAAACAGTACCAATCAATCCAGTCAGCTTCGAACAAGTAGCAAAGTGATGAGACACTCAAGGACATAAGGGCAATAGCAGAATTGAAACTCAATGAGATTATTACACATAGCTATTTTCTCTTTGTACACTATTTTGTATAATTTTCATTTTCACGAAGGTGTTCTCCTACTAGACGCCAGTCTCTTTATATAAAAATGCCTGTTATAGGAAAACTTCAAAATCAATGCAAATCATTTCTTTGAAACTACGAAACTATTTGTTTTCTATTTTTCTGTTTTGTTTTGCAAAAACGTCCAGTGACTATTTTTGACATATGCATTTGAATATGATTACTGTTTACAAATACTTGCATAAGAAACAGAAAGACAGTTGCTAATGACTTTAAGAAACAAAGCAAAGTCTAAAAAAGCCATTTGTAGTCCCGACAGTTACTCTTTCCAGCAGGTACAAGGGCATAGATGTCTTGAGACAAAGTCACCACTACATCCTTAGCATACGACCCAATGATGTCTATGTTCCCAATAGATTGGAAACAACCAAAATTTTGATCTCTTCTTCCCCAAGCAGGAATTACCTCCTCCAGCAAAATTCCCTCAGAGATCTGAAATCCATGTTTCCATCTAAGTTTTTTATAATCTCGAATAGTTTATAAAGCCTTATCCCCGATAGAGTTTATTTCTCTAAATGCAGAAGTTTATCCCCCAACATAGTTTATTTCTCTACATCGGTAAAATCTTCCAACAGAGCATCTTTCTCCCCACAGGGTCATTCTCAAGCAGGAGTCAAAAATCCCCGGCAAATCATCTCCACTCATCATCCCCAGTGGAAATGAAAGAATCACTTTCCTCATCTACCAAACAACAGTCCGAGATTCAGCTTCCCAGTACTCTCCAGCAGTAGTCATGGATTCATTTTCCCAGACTAGGAAATATTGCAACAACATTCCATATTCATACATCATGGCATGCACATACATATTTCATACATCATAATCTCATTTATTTTGAGAATGGAATTACAGAAATGCATTCCATACATCATGACATTGCATACGACTAACTCTTTACCTTTTCAGGAAAGATCAAATCAACAAACACCATTGACTACTTATATGATCTGGAAGTCTTCTCAAAGGCTATGTCTGACGAAGGGCTATTTCAGCATTTTCCTCAGAAAGATATTCTCCAAGACCTTTTTCTGGTTCAGTTAAATCGACACTAAGATTTTTCTGATTTCTATCCCAGTTAGAGTTAATTTAAGACCTTCCTCTGGTTCAGTTAAATCGATATTAATACTTTTCTGATTTCTATTCCAGTTGAAGATAATCCAAGACTTTTTTTTGGTTCATTTAAATCGACACTAATATTTTTCTGATTTCTATTCCAGTTAAAGTTAATTCAAGACCTTTCTTTGGTTCAGTTAAATCAACACTAAGATTTTTCTGATTTCTATTCCAGTTGAAGATAATTCAAGACCTTTCTCTGGTTCAGTTAAATCGACACTAAGATTTTTCTGATTTCTATTCCAGTTAAAGTTAATTCAAGACCTTCCTCTGGTTCAGTTAAATTGATACTAAGACTTTTCTGATTTCCATTCTAGTTGAAGATAATCCAAGACTTTTTTCTGGTTCAGTTAAATCGACACTAAGATTTTTCTGATTTCTATTCCAGTTAAAGTTAATTCAAGACCTTTCTCTAGTTCAGTTAAATCGACACTAAGAATTTTATGATTTCTATTCCAGTGGAAGATAATTCAGACCTTTCTCTGGTTTAGTTAAATCGACACTAAGATTTTTCTGATTTCTATTCCAATTAAAGTAATTCAAGACCTTCTTCTGATTCAGTTAAATCGACACTAATATTTTTCTGATTTCTATTCCAGTTGAAGATAATTCAAGACCTTTCTCTGGTTC
Source organism: Vicia faba (assembly GCA_948472305.1). Lineage (NCBI taxonomy): Eukaryota > Viridiplantae > Streptophyta > Magnoliopsida > Fabales > Fabaceae > Vicia > Vicia faba. The sequence goes on along the minus strand of OX451736.1, from coordinate 1,080,560,380 downwards.
AGTTAAATCGACACTAAGATTTTTCTGATTTCTATTCCAGTTAAAGTAATTCAAGACCTTCCTCTGGTTCAGTTAAATCGATACTAAGATTTTCCAAATTTCTATTCCAGTTGAAGACAACTCAAGACCTTTCTCTGGTTTAGTTAAATTGACACTAATATTTTTCCAATTTCTATTCCAGTTAAAGTTAATTCAAGACATTCCTCTAGTTCAGTTAAATCGATACTAATATTTTTATGATTCTTACCCAGTTAAAGAAACTGCAAAGCCTGGAATTCGACTAGATAGTAGTTAATTTCATATCCCCCCCAGTAAGGCGCTGTGAAGCCTGGAATACAACCAGATAGAAGTCAACCTTATTATCCTCAGCAAACCGCTGTGAGGCCTGGATCCTGACCAGATAGTAGTTCACTTCCGCCTCTCCAGTCAATAGATAAATCCCTAGTAGAGTAATGGACAACTGAAGCTCCTAGACTCTATTTCCAAAAACATAGACCAACATTCCTCAGTGGAGTCCTCCTCAACAACAGGAGTAGGAATCCCCACAAAAGAATGTCTCATGAAATCAACATTGTTCTCTAGATGGCATCTTTAAGCCCATCTCCGACGACTCTCCGTCATATTTTCTGGATGGCATCTTTAAGCCCATCTCCGACGATATTCCATCATCTTTTCCAAATGGCATCTATAAGCCCATTCCCGATATTATCCACCAATAGTGTTACTGTAGACGAGTGCAAATTTCTGGGCACTCTAGTGTTCAATCATCTTCCACCTTCAGATCACGAAAGGCAGACCATCCAATCTACATCCTCAGGTTTAAGAAGATTGAACAGGGGAAGCTGTTGTACCCCAAAATTTTCCCTCTCATTTTACTCAAGACATGTCAATTGAGATCCCCAACTTGCCCTAGGATGACTAAGAATTTACCAAACAAATTCTCCCCATAAGGCAATAAACCTCTAAATAGGGTTTCAGTTTTCATCAAGATGTGTGAGCTCCAAGGGTCTCAAATGTTTTCCATGGCCCTAATTTGTCCTCAAGATCATCCATGCCAAATTTCATGCCTTGCACAACAAGTTTTCTAAGTCAACTACTCAAATGCTTGAAAAACAATTGTACTAGGTCAAAAGTCAATTGTGGCCTATATACAGTCAAATCTCAAGATTTTTAGTCAACATCAACATTTTTAATTAATATTCATCATTTGATCAAGGGTTGATCATGATTCCTCAAGAAATGCTCCTAATTCAGTAAAAGTCAAAAACTGCAAATTAGGGTTTCTATAGGAAAAGTCAACCAAACTTTGACCAGGCATAACTTTCTCATACTTTATCAGAAATTTTTCCACCAAAGCTCATTTTGAAGAGAATCCAATCCCCTACAACTTCTCTTCAGCTCTCAAGTTCAAGAAATTCCCCAGTTAAAATATACAAGCTCAGACATTATAGGTCCTTTCAAAAAGTCAACAAAAACACCTTTTGGGTCAAAGCTCCTTACATGAACATGGAAGATCCAATTGAAATGAAACCAAAAGGGTTGTTTAGAGGACATCATAAGCTCTCTAAAAAGTCCAAGAACACCCTCATAGTGTTAAAATTGAGAGATATGTGCATTGCTAAAGTTGACCAATTTTTGGAAAAGGGCATGAAGCAAACATTGAGCTAACTTGGATTTTTTCCAAATGGGCCTATCTTTTTACGTTTGAAACTTATTCCTAACATGTCCAAGAACCTATAAACTCAGGCATGTATAAGTTTGATTTTTATTTTATTTATTGTTGATGTTTATCCAAATAAAATCAAAATAAATTAAATAAATGCAAGATTGATGTATAAGGCGTGCAAGTCTGGAGATTTGGTCATGTTGGAGGCCCAAAAAGATCACAAATAGCTGTAAAAACGCACAAGGCAAGAGGAGGGGAAATATATTCTTGTTTTAGAAATTTTGGATCAAATCTTCATCACTTTAAGAGCATGATTATATTTGATCTTATGGATGGATTTGTTGACCTAATCTTGTATACTACATATACACAATCATCCAGAAGCACACGCACACACACACACACACACACGCAGATGACCCCTAAAACCCTAGCCAAAATGTTGAATATTTTAAAAGATTGGTGCAACTTGAAAACTTGCTCTCCAGCCAGTTCCAAACCAAACTGAGTCCACCATTCATCCCTTGGGACTCCCCGAAGTTGAATCAAGCCAGTAGGCAAGCATTTTCGCCTCCCAAATAACAGATCCAAGCATACGGATCGTAAGTGTGTTCTTGAATTTCATTTTTTTAATTTAAGCATATTTAATGGATTTCATGTGGTTCTTCATGCTTGGGATGGGGTTTTAGACAGGTTGGACCCCTCACATACGAGCCCTAACGTCCAGATATAGACATGCCATTATTAGGGCATTCAGATGTGCCACCTTCGAATCTCATGATTGAGGAACTTCAGGCCAAGATAAACATAGATTTAGAATCAGGGGAAGATTTTAAGGGGGGGGTGTAGGTTAGGTTTTAAATCGTGAAGCATGTTATTTTTGCAGGTTCTGATTTGCTCCCACGGGAGAAGACAACCGAAAACTTGACTCCAGTGGGCTGACTCTGGTGCCCAGACATTGCCTCCCTATAGGCCCATGTTAATCCTTGTTGGCGCGCGTGTTGAATTTGGAAGTTTGACTGAATTTATTTTATATTATTTTCATTTGGTTATATTAACGATTGATCAGTCTGGTCCAGTGGCAAGAACGAAGGGCGTTAAGGCATTATATGTGTGGGAGGTCAGGGGTTCGACCCCTGCCTCTTGCATTTTCCATTTTTCTAAAGCTTTATTGCAGGATCCAATACATCACATCCCAGACACGCACCATAGGCCATCAAATCTATACCATTGAATGTCAACACAAACAGATCCATTGTTCCAAAGGCGTGTTCCTCTCATGCGTCCCTCAAAGGCCATTCACACGGAAGCTAGCTCCAACTTGGGCCTTCTCCTGATTTGGGCCTAGCAATTGCAGCGTACACCCCCCTCCGAAATTACTTCGCAACATCAAGTCCATTGTTTTATTTTTCATTTCATTATTTTATTTTGTTTTGGTTATTTTAATCGTTATTTTAAAAGTCATTTTTGTTTATTTTGTTAAAAAAAATCATAAAAAAATAGATTTAAGTTTTTTTTATAATAAAAATTAACTTTTGTAAATTATTTTAATTGATTACTTTAACTTGTTTCCTTAAATAAAAAGCAATTAGAATTAGGTTAAATTTTAATGTTTTCTTAAATAAAAAATCAAAAATATTAGTTTTTTGTTTTAGAACTAATTTTTAATTAATAATTGTTCTTTTCTTTTAATTAATTAATTACTTGTTTTTTGTAAAACTTTTTCCAAATAAATGCAAACAAAAATATTTTCTCTTACTTAGGAACACTTTTAGGGTTTCAAACTTGTTCATGTTTCAATATTCACGCGTTTTTCTTTTTCCATTTTATTTTTCTTTTCCCATTATGTAATTGTTTCCCGGTTTTTAATAGTGTAATTAGATTTAAATTTCCGCATCTAATTAGGTAACTGCCCCAAGGCCTTGTAATAGCTTAGGAATTTTATTTTCGGCAATTTTTTTCCATACTATAAACTGCTTAGATTAATAGGATTGTATAGAAAGATAACGACTAATTGAACATAGCATAACCTAATTCAAAGATAATATGTCTAAATCAAGCACACTTGCACATGCTCACCCCTAGGGTATCTCCCACTTTGGTTGCCTTCGAAACGGTCACAATTCTCTAAACATGGGAATTTTTAGTGACTGTCCTTTAGTTCAAGAGATCACAAGCCCCTCGATGACCCTTTTGACTATTGCTTCGGTTAAAAAAGTGATCTCAGAACTTTAGGACAGTTACTAAGAGTTCTTGCCCAGTTGCCTTAGTGACCGTAAATGTCCCTTCGATAGTCCCTCAACATCCATCGACTAGGGCTACCTACTCACTATATCAAGATAGCATTGTCTAAAGGATAGGAGGAAAAGAACGCCTTTTTCGAGTAGGTAGATATCTGTTAAGTACTTGCTCAAAATTAATTCTTTTTACACCACACTTTCTAAACCTTTTTAAAAAAAAAATGCTTTATCACACTCTTGAGGACTGATACAAGATTTATCATAAAGAAAATAAACCTTTTCAAAACACACAAACACAAAAGCAATTTTCAAAATGAGCAAGTACCTAAGAGCCCGTGGAAAACCTCAGATGGAAAGGGTGCTAACACCTTCCCTTTCCATAATCTACCCCCTTAGTCAGAAATTTTCGAAAAAGGTATTTTTCTGTTCTTTTCACCCTTTCCTTTGTTGGGTAAAAGAAAAGTCGGTGGTGAGTCTTGCTAACCGCAACATTTGCGATAAAACGCAAAAAAACAGTATTAACAGTCGATTCTGCCACCATATCACAGGGTTGCAACAAGAGTTTGGAAATTCTAGGGTTCTTGAAAAAAGTTTGATGTTTTTTAACAAATTTGTGGCATGGTTTTTCGTGTGGGTTTGTATGAGAGTTGATGAGATTATATATTAAAAAATTAGGTCAAGGATAAGTGGACTTGGACCTTGTGTAAAAAGATATGATTTTATCTTATTTATTTTGTATTATTAATGAATAAATAAAAAATAATTAAGATAATTAAAATGAAAAATAGGTCAAAGGGTGTATGAGTAGGGTTTGATGTATATGAAGAGTATAATACACTTTTGGACTCTCAAACCATGGCCCAATAGCCCAAAATGTCAAGCTTGCTCAATTTGGAATTCATGCATTCTCTCAAAATTTCCCAGCTTGCAATGGTCATAACTCTCTCTATTTGCATCTTTTGAAGGCGATCTTTTACTTTTTGGAAATCTCAAGATGTCCTCTACAACCTCTATGTTGATCATTTTTTATTTTGAAGAATTTATCTTGATGTAAGTTTCCTTGACAAAAATTGTCTTTTTATTGACTTTTGAAATGACATGTAATGTATTGACTCATATCTCTTAAATGAAGCACTTTTTGGACTTGAGATTAGAGATTCAAAGTTGTAGAGAATTGAATTCCCTTCAAAATTAGCTTTGGTTGGGAAAAAGATGTTGAAGCATGTGAATGTTATGCTTGGTCAAAGTTCAGTTGACTTCTCCTAAGGAAACCCTAATTTGCCAACTTTTGACTTTTGATGATTTGAGGGATTTTCTTAAGGAATCATGATCAACCCTTGATCAGATAATGGATATCACTTCAAAATGTTGATGTTGACCAAAAATCTTGAATTTTGACTGCAAGTTGACCATGGTTGACTTTTTATCCAATACAGTTGATTTTCATTCATCCGAGCCACTGATTGAGCAAACTTGTGATGCAAGGCTTGAAACTTAACATGAGAATTCTTAGGGACATATGAAGAACCATGAAAACCACTTGAGACATTTGAAACTAAGTCTTCCTTGAGAAATAAAAAACCCTAGTTATAGACCCATTTCCTAGGAGGAGGATTTGTCTAATTAATTCTTAGGAAACCTTGAGTAAATGAGGTCTTTAGAAAAATGTATTGAAGAAAAATGGGAGGAAAAATTTTGGGGTACAACAACTTCCGCTGTTCAATCTTCTTAAACCTGAAGAGTTAGATTGGCATGTCTGCTATTTGTGACTTGAAGGTAGAAGAGGATTGAACACTTAAGTGCCCAGAAATTTGCACTCGTATGTGCAGGAAATAACGTTGTTGGTTGATAATATTGTTTGAATGGGCTTGAAGATGCCATTCAGGGAGATGATAAAATGTTTCTGGGAGTGGCTTATAGATTCCATTCAAAGTAACTGTTGATAGGAGCATCAAAATGAGTCTATGCTTTGACTGTATCTGAAGAATGCTTTCCAGAATGAACCTCTGGGGAAGGTGTCTGAGTAGCTGCTTATCAGATTTAAAAATAAGACAATATGACACATTGGTTATCCTGGTTCGTTTGAACTCAAACTACTCCAGTCCACCCGCCAAGGTGATTTCGCCTCTCTCAAACAAAGTCTTAATCTACTAATCAAAAATTGATTACACAGACACAATGACTACCATCAATGTCTTATTGAGCCTAAACCACAACTTGGTTTTCTCAAGGTATTACAAAATAGATCAATTAAGAATGTGTACAATGATGTTTCTAAATAAAACTATATCATAATAGTGATGTATACACAAGTTTAAAGCACAAGGTATGACTGGTAAAAATATTTCTTTTTGAGTGTGCAGTAGTGTTGTCGTTGATTTCTTCTTCATAGTCTTATTTTTATAGGCGAGGCATAAAGGACATGTGTTGTACTCCAAAATTTTCCCTCTCATTTTACTCAACACATTCCCATTGAGGTCCTCAACTTGCTCAAGGATGCCCAAGAGTTGACCAAAAAAACTCTCTCCTAAGGCAATGTACCTCAAACTAGGGTTTCCATTTTCATCAGGGTGTGGGAACTCCAAGGGTCCCGAATGCTTTCCATGGTACCAATATGTTCTCAAGATCATCCATGTCAATTTCCATGCCTTGCACAAGAAGTTTGCTCAGTCAATTGCCCAGATGCCTGAAAATCAACTATACTAGGTCAAAAGTCAATTGTGGCCCACATACAGTCAAACTTCAAGATTTTTGGTCAACATCAACATTTTGAAGAGATATCCATCATTTTACCAAGGGTTGATCATGATTCCTCAAGGAATACCCCCAAATTCATAAAAACCCAAAAGTTGCTAAATTAGAGTTTCATAGGAAAAGTCAACCAAACTTTGACCAGGCATAACTTCTTCATACTTTATCAGAAATTTTCCATCCAAGGCTCATTTTGAAGAGAATGCAATTCCATACAACTCATCTTCATCCACCAAGTTCAAAATATGCACTCATCAAAAGATATGAATTTCTACATTATAGGTCCTTTTGAAAAGTCAACAAAAACACCTTTTGGATTAAAGCTTCTTACATGAACATGGAAGACCCAATTGAGATGAAACCAAAAGGGTTATTTAGGGGACATCCTAAGATTTATAAAAAGTCCAAGAATACCTCTCTAGGGTTAAAATTGGAGGATATATGCCTTGTCAAAGTTGACCATTTTTGCAAAATTGCCAAAAGTCAAATGTGCTCAAAAGTGCATTTTTTGTCAAATGGGCCTAGCTTTTCATGATTGAAGCTTGTTGGAAACATGGTCCACGACCCAAATCAGCATCCACACATTATTTGCTTCATTATTTATTTATTTTTATTTTTTATTATTTAATATTCAAATAAAATCAAATAAATGGCAAAAAATACAAAAGATTGAATTTGATTTGATTTTTTTTGTAGGAATCAAATCTATTCAAGTTAGATTAATCAGGCCAAATCAAATCAAGGCAAATTGAAACAAAATTGGCATGATTAGGCTATTTTGGAAAGATATCATACAAGGAGATAAATCAAACCAAATCTCCATGATTTTCAAAGATACAATTTGTTTTTGGTAACCTAATTTGTCCTAGTACATATACAGAACACAACCAATGCAAAAAAAGAGGGGTTGAAGTCATGAAAAGCATCAAACACAAAGTGAATTTTTTGCAAAAAAGTGTGGATCGGTTTCTAACGTAGAGGAAGATTCAAAGCAATTTAAAGCCACCAATCCACTCCTGGACATCTCCAGAACACTCTCCAATCATTTGCAAGCTTCCACAAGCCCAGAATCATCACATAATACTCTCACGGTTTGTCACTTTTTCAAAATTCGTATCTCTTCATTCTTGTATTGTTAATATGTTTTGATTGCATATTTGTATTCATATGGATTCCAGGAAACTTTATGTATACTTAATTCCTAGCTTTGATGCATAAAAGATGTGTTGCCATTATTAGGGCTTTGCCCTCCGTTTTAGGGATTCTTGATACAGGGAAAATTAGGGAAAAAGAAGGATGCCATCATACACGTGAGATCAAAACGAGTTGATTGGTATATTTGGAATTAATTGATCTTGCTTGTTTGAGATTTTTGAAAGATGCAGGGTTATAGCTATAGAGACAGACTGTAGGTAAAGGTATCACACCTAAAACGACGGATCTGCGAGGAAGACGATGGCGTGTCCCAGCCTGATTGGGAAATTCAAATTTTGCGCGTTTTATTTATCATACTGACTCATATTTTATTATATTAGTTTTGTTTCAATATTATAACAACTAAACATTATAGCCCATCGGGCAAGCGCACGTTTGTGAAGAGAGGGACTTGGGTTCGATCCCAGGTCCAGACATTTTATATTTTCCTAGTTTCTTATTTCAGATCCAACGCGTGCCACCCTCCAACGTCCACCATACGCCCAAGATGCATAGCCATTAGATCATCTCCATCCCAGATCTAAACCATCAGCAAGCAAAGAGCGTGGTAGACCATCAGAAGGGAGTTGCACTGGATCAGGCGCTGGGCAAGCTGGGCCATTCTCTTGGGCCTTTGGATTTTCAGCAACACACCCCCCATTCAGCTTATAACACAGGCCCAATTCTTTAATTATTTTCTCTTTATTTTCCTTTTTAATTATTCATTAATTATTTTCTTTTTACAAATAACACAAAAATCATTTTTTATCATTAAATCAAAAAAATCACAAAAAACATAAAAATCAATTTTTTTTCATAAAAAATATTTTATTTCCTTAATTAATTAGATTAATTATTTAGGGCAATTTAATCCTTTTTTCATAATTTAAATCAATTAGAATTAGGGTTAATTTGTATATAATTTAATCATTTCTCAAAAAATAACCTAAATATTTTTTCAATTAGATTTTTTAGGTTTCCTAATTTATTTTCGCATTTAATCCGCCGCGCGTGCCTTTAATTCTTTTTATTATTATTGTAACTGCTCCGAGTTTGTAATAGTAATTAGGGTTTCAATTCCGCATCTTTATTTTCGGTCAAAATAATTATGTATCTGCAAAAGCCCTGTAATAGCTAGGACTTTAACTTTCTCGCTTTTACTTTCGCAAACTATAAACTGCTTAGATGTATGTTAATAGGATTGTATGGAAAGACAAACTGAAAATTAATACGGTAGAAAACCCTAAATGTGCAAAGATAAAATAACTAAAAATTACACTCGCACATGCTCCCTCCTAGGGTTTACTCCACTCCGGTTGCCTTCTGTAAACGGTCATGAAGTATAGGGTTTGTTAGTGGTTGTCCTCTAGCCCCGAAAGATCTAAAATGACCCATTCAGATGTTGCCTCAGAAAAAGATCTTTAAGGCTTTAGGATGATTACTAACATTTCCTAACATTGCTTTTGTGATCGTATTTTTCCCTTCGAATGTCCCTAAAAAACTCTAACGACGATGCTACCTATTTCTCAATAATGGGATAGCATTGTCTAAAAGGAAAACGAACAGAACTTTTTCGAGTAGGTAGATTAGTTCCTAGGTACTTGCTCAAAAAAACAAAAACTTGTTCACACCGACACTTTTCAAACAAAGTTTTCAAAAACAACTTTGTAACACTCTTGAGGACAGAAACAAGGGTTAACACGAAGTAAAACAAAACTTTTCAAAACAAAGCACACACAAGCAGTTTTCAAAATGAGCAAGTACCTAAGAACCCGTGGAAAACCACGGATAGAAAGGGTGCTAACACCTTCCCTTTCTATAATCTACCCCCATACTCAGAAACATCTCGAAAAAGGTTTTTTCTGTTCTTTTTTCCTTTATCTGATTAGATAAAATAAAAGTCGGTGGCGACTCTTGCTTACCGCGACATTTGCGAACAAAAAACGCAAACCAGTATTAACAGTCGGTTCTGCCACCGTATCACAGAACTGGCGACTCTGCTGGGGATTAAAAATATAAAGTGGGATAAAACCTTAGGATATAGGTCATATTTAATTGCTTTCTCTTGATTGTCTTGCTTGCTTTATATTTATGGGAAATGTTTGGGTTATTTGATCCTACACCCGAATCGGTAAACACCTTTTAGGTAAGTAGCAATAAACTGTCAAGGAGTTGTGCTGGGGTATACCGACACAGTTAAAGTAGTAGCTACGTTGATGTGGCACTTTGGTTGGTACTCGTAACCCTTGAGTCAATCAGGGAGATGTACGGGGCCTCCGCGTGGTGTCATAAAGCATCAACTGACCTTAGAACCTTTAATTGCACAACTTGGCCAGTAGGACGTAGCGAGATGGCCGACTTTGGTATATTCCCAAGGTCGACAGATACTCGATGCTACACTCATTAAGGTTTGACTACTGAGTTTTGTTTGATTACGAGTCAATCGTCGATTGAACAAGGCTTGGGGGAAAGATCGGTGATATTGAGATCCATTTAGAACCCGATTACATATTTATAGGACAGGTTGAACCAATCCAGCTTCAAGAGGGTATGACCTTAAAACTCAAGCAGGCCTTAAACCTAAGGACTTGGTGTGATTTATCTGTGTTTGTTATACCTGTGATTTATCATGACATCATAAACATCATACCATAGAATATCATACTAACTGTTTCAAGGGTTTCTAGGGCTCATCTTTGCTCTGTTTTGTAGGATATGGCATCCGCCCGCAGGAACACTATTTAGATTAACCTAGTAAGGATTCCCGAAAGCTCTCCTTTCACTGAAAAGGATGGTCGGTTTCTCAACTTGGTCATTGCAAAACCTGACGAAGAAATGTTGAAAGTGCTATTTCAGTTATTCGATCCTCGACATCACTGTTTCACATTCCCGGATTACCAGTTAGTGCCTACTATGGAGGAATTTTCTCAGTTATTAGGGATACCCATTCTTGATCAGCTACCTTTTAGTGGTACGGAAAGACATCCCAAACCTGAAGAAATTGCTAAAGCTCTATCCTTACAACAGTCCAACATAGTGACAAATTGGGAAACTGTGTTCAAGGAATTCCGATTAAATTTCTGTTCGAGAAGGCTTACTATTTTTGGGATACCCTGGATCTACAAGCTTTTGAAGAGGTTTTGGCGCTCCTTGTCTACGGGATGGTATTGTTCCCTAATGCGGATCAACTTGTAGATGTGAGCACAATCCAGGTTTTTCTGTCTCGAAATCTGGTACCTACATTACTCAGGGATATTCTACACTCTCTACATGCTCACACTCTAAAAAGAAGAGGGACCCTCCAGTGTTGCACTCCTCTATTGGCTAGGTGGTTTATTTCTCACCTACCCAGATTTACTTTGAAGAATGAAGAGAGGAATATTAATGCCTACATCGTGCCAAAGAGGATACGCTCATGGGAAACTTAGTCATTTTTTTATTTTTCTTAACTGTACTCTCAAAATACATTCTTTGCAACAATTCAAGTTTACTAATACAATTCGTGTTTGTTCCTTTTTGTTTAAGCAAATTTGAGCCTTTAAGAACCCTTGAAAACATTGCATACATATCATACATATCATTGCATAACAGGATTCATAACAGGTTTCTCATCTCCTCCGTTGTTTATTTCAGAAATGGCTCTTGAACAAACTGTGAAAGATCTTCAGACTCAGAACACACAGTTCCATCAAATGATTGTGGCTCTGGCCAAAGGACAGGAAGAGATGAAGGCTCTGATTGTTAAGAAGAACACTAAGAAGACTAAGAGGACATCCGGTGTGGCACATATGAGCAGAAGGTTCAGAGGGCCTCCTAGACGGGTTATTGATTTAGCTTCTTCATCTAAAGAGGGAGAGAATCAAGAGGGTGAAGCCAGAGAAGAGGACCCTAGTCCTAAAGAGTCTGACAATGAAACTGATTATAATGAGGAGCAGTACCCTCTGACTGATAAAAATTATAAGTAGTTAGAAGAGCGTCTGAGTGCTATGGAAATCCAGAAGGTTCCTGGGCTGGATTTTGAAGAGTTGGGTTTGGTCTTCGGGGTTGTCATCCCCCCAAAATTCAAGGCATCGGTATTTTCTAAGTATGATGGGGTCTATTGTCCTAAAATTCATCTCCGTTCCTATGTGAGGAAGATACAGCCTCATACTGTTGACAAAGACTTGTGGGTTCACTTCTTCCAAGACAGTCTGTTTGGAACACAACTGGATTGGTTTTATCAGCTAGAAAGAGCCAATGTTCGTAAATGGGAAGACCTTGCTGCTGCATTTTATAAGCAATATCAATATAATGCAGACCTCGCTCCCACCCGTACACAACTCCAAAATCTGTCTATGGGTTCGAACGAGGGTTTCAAGGATTATGCTCAGAAATGGAGATATTTGGCTGGAAGAGTTCAATCTCCCTTAGCTGACAGGGAGCTCGTGGATATGTTTCTGGGAACTTTGACTGGGCCATTCTTTAACCATCTGATTGGAAGTTCATCGGCAGGTTTTACTGAACTGATCTTAACTGGAGAAAGAGTGGAAGCTGGAATTCGAAGTGGAAAAATTCAGAAGGATGCCTCTTTTAATGCTGAGAAGAAGCCACTTGCTCGTAAGAGGGAAGCCAATGATGTGTATCGCCAGAAGGGTCGTAATAAGGCAGACGACCACAATCAATCTGTGGGGGAAATACTGGTCTCTAATCCTACGCCTATGCAATGACACCAACAGGGGAATCAGCGTAAAGAGGTCACACCTAAAAGATAGTTCACCAGAATTAACATGTCACTAGCTCAAGCGTTACAATACATGTTAAAGGCAGGGTTGATTACGTTAAAGGCTCCTCTGTGAAATCCCAATACTTCTGCTCCTAGTTACCACCCCAGCGAAAGGTGTGCATACCATTCTGATAGTCCTGGACATGATACAAATGGTTGTTGGGCTCTGAAGAACAAAATTCAGGATATGATTGACGCCAAAGAGATTGAATTCGACCCTCTAGAGACTCCCAACGTCATCACTGCTCCCGTGCCAAAACATGGCTAGGATTGAAAACATTTTTGTTCATTAAATTCCCAATTTGTATTTCCTTTGCTTACTCGAACAATTATTGTCATGTCAAAACTTTGTTATTTCATTAATGCATTATACATGTTTGTCTTGAATTAATTTGTTTTCACTATGCTTAAACTTCTCTATACTTCCTTTTCATGATATTCAACCCTTGATTAAAAACTTTAAGCCTTAGAGGGAGGATGACGAAAACGATACCATAATCTCTACAGTATGCTTTTGAACAGACCCTGCTGACGATGTACAGGCGTTGTTTCAAATCCTAAATAGTGGAGTTATAAGGAAGATAATCCCTAGTCAACCCTTTCGAGCCAAAGAAGTAGGAGTTTTTCTTTTCACACAAATTAAAACCCTTAATCATAACCTGAGGCAGGGTAGTTTTCTCAGTTAATTCAGAGGCGCATTCAGTCACAATCTGCCGCTTCGTACACAATAAATGGCATCGAAGACGTCCTTCTAAAACAAAAGACGGTGATGGTTCCGTATAATCATCAAGACAGGCAGTCATTATCTCTCGAAATAAAAGCCCATTAAGTTAAAACCTATGAAGGAGACTTAAGATAAAAATTGGGGCATCCCGCTGACTGTAATCACAAAAGAAACAGTTCAGGCAAAAGAAGGGATAACGAAAACAAAAAAAAAGAGGTTACTACAAATCCTCGACAAAAAGAAGATTACAAAAATGACTGCCTTTTCAAAACAAATGTTTAATTTATGAATCATCACCAAGTATCAAAGCAAAGATTCCAGACTCAATCGGGATCTAAATGCGCAATTAACTGAGTATAGGACTGAAGAACATCACGAAGAGCGGGTTGGGTACAAATAAAATTTGAGCCTTTATCCTTTGTTTCTTGAACTGTGAACCAGGCCACGTTATAACCCTTAAAAGTCCTAGCTGAAGCATGGGTTAGTTCGAGAGAATACTGTTACAAAGGTATCCTGACTCCTGTAGGCTTTGTTACGAATCCTGAGTTGATATCACATTCTTGCAAATTTTGTTTTACTACACAAAACACATTTTCAAAAAATTTTCAAGACATACATGAGTTTTGCATTCTTTAAATAACATTGTTTGCATATGACTAATTGTTTGACAGCAGAGAAATCCGCACAATGGATATTCTATGAACAGACATCCTCTCAATGGACAGAATCACCTCAGCGGGAAAGACACTTCTAATAACAGGTCTTCCATAAGCAAGGGGCATGACATGATGTCTAAACACACCTGGGCAGTCTCTCCAAAAGTGCCAAATAACCAGGGGCAGATCTCCATCTGAATCGCTTATGGCATTACACACACATTCCAACAACAAATCATGTGTCGTCAAGAATTTTTTTTAACAGTACTACAACACAACACTATGGACAGTGACAACTCTCTACATCCTGAAAGCGTGGACATAGTCAGAAAATACTACACAAGAAAAAAAAAGACCCGCTAGGTTGACACACCTAGGCAAAAATAAGGGAATCCCGGCGAACCAAAAGGGTTCGAGCAAAAGTTAGGGATATACATAAAAAAAATCTGTACACCCGACAAGTCGAAAACCTGAAAAGGCGGCTTGGACAAAAAGGTATCTCGGTGGACTGAAAACCCGAAAGGGAGGTCCAGGAAAAAGTTAGGGATTTAAAACGTACGACTATGTTCTGTCACCTGTCTATCAGTGGAAGACTTATACCTTGAGCAACATTCATCAAGAGCACCAGAATCGAGAAACGATTTAGATACAATCCAGATACGAATGTCATTCTGTTACTTATTCAAGATTTTCATACATTAAGAAATGGTTCAGATACGATCCATATACGGATGTCATTCTGCTACTTATTCAAGATTTTCATACATTGAGAAACAATACAGGTACGATCCAGAGACGAATGTTATCCTAGTACTTATTCCAGATTTCTCTTCTAGAAACGGTTCAGGTACGATCCAGAGATGGATGTTATCCTGGTACTTATTCCAGATTTCTCTTATAGAAACAGTTTAGGTACGATCCAAAGACGGATGTCATCCTGATACTTACTCCAGATTCTCCTCTAAATACAATTCAGATACGATCCAGAGACGGATGTCATTCTGACACTTATCCAACACATGTTTCAAATATAGTTTAGATACGATCCAGAGACGGATGTCATTCTGACACTCATTCAACACATGTTTCAATTACAGTTCAGATACGATCCAGAGATGGATGTCATCCTGACACTCCTTAAATACATGTTCAAGTACAATCACGACATAAATCCATCCACAAAATCTCCGCATGTACTTTTTCCAGCATGGTACAAGTGGCAGAGACAGTTGGAGGCGAAGTCACTATCACATACAAGCCAGTGATACCTATATTCCCCACAGAGCCGAGACAACCAAGGTCCGACCTCTGTATCCCCAAGCAGGAATTCCTTCCCCAGCAGGTTCCTTCAGAAAGCTGATATCTGCATTCCCCAGCCGAGTTTTATAACCATGAGCAGTATAACCATGTGCAGTTTATAAAGCCATCTCCCAAGCAGAGTTTATTTCTCTGACAGCCGAAGCTCAATCTCCAATATAGCTCTTCTCTCCAGCAATGGAAGTTCATCCCCAGCTGAGTTTATTTCTCCAAATCAGCATATCTTCCAACAGAGTATCTCTCTTCCCCACAGAGTCATTCCACCGCAGGATTATTCTCAGACAGAGTCTCCTCCAGTAGAATGTTCTTTAGCAGAATGGATGTAAATTCCCATCTAATCATCTTCGGTCACTATCCCCATCGGAAACGAAGAACTCAACTCCTTATACTCTCCAGCAGCAGTCCAGGATTTATTTTCCCCAGCTAGAGAATATCACAATAGCATTGCATATCCATACATCATGGCATGTGAATACATATTATACATCACAATTTCATTTATTTTGAGAACATCATTACTCAATAGATATCATACATCATGACATTACATACGACTAACTCTTTACCTTTCAGGGAAAGATGCAATCAAGTTCTTACAAGTTCTCTCTGGTTCAGTCAAACTGACACCAAGGTTTCTATTCCAGTTGAAGATATTCCAACACTTTTCAAGATTTTCTCTGGTTCAGTCAAACCGACACTAAGGTTTCTATTCTAGTTGAAGATGTTCTAAGACTTTCGTCTGGGTCAGCCGAATCGCTGCTAAGATTCTCCTGATTTCTATGCCAGTCAAAGTCAATCCGAGACCTTCCCCCGGTTCAATCAGATCGATGCTAAGATTTCTTTCCCGATTGAAGACAGCTCGAGACCTTTCCATGGTTCAGTCAAATCGATACTAAGATTTCTTTTCCAATTAAAAAAGCTATGAAGCCCGGAGACTGACCTGATAACAGCTTAATTTCCCCAAATTACTGAAGCCTGGAGCACGACCAGATAACTCTAAAAGACACTGTGAAGTCTGGAGCACGACCAGATAGCGGAAAGAGACACTATGAAACCTAGAGCACGACCAGATAACAGTATGAGGTACTGTGAAGCTTGGAATTCGACTAGATAGTAGTTTACTCGGCCAATTACTATTGAAGCCTAGAAACGACCATATGTTAGTATGCCTTAAATTCAAGTTGAAACACGGATGCGACCGAATAACCACTTAATTCCTTCTGAAGCCTAGAGCACAACCAGATAACAGTTTTTGAGATTGCAAAGCCTGAAGTACGACCAAATAGAAAGTTTAATCTCATCTCCCTAGTAAGTCACTGTGAAACCTGGAGCACGACCAGATGGAAATCAATCTTATTATCCTCAGCAAATCACTGTAAGGCTTGGAGCACGACCAGATATCAGTTCATTTTCATCTCCTAGACTAAGAGATGATTCCCCAGTAGAGTAACAGACAACTGAAGTTCCTAGAATTCCATTTCTTCCAAGACAGAGACCAACATTCCTCAGCAGATCCCTCCTCAATGACAGGGACAAGAATTCTCATCAAAGGAATATCTCGGGAAATCAACATCCTCTAGATGGCATCTTTAAGCCCATCTCCGACGATTCTCCGTCATATCTTCCAGATGGCATCTATAAGCCCATCTCCAGTGACCTTCCGTCATTTCCTCCAAATGGCATCTGTAAGCCCATTCCCGATACTACCTACACAGTCCAGCACCATCTCAGACGAGTGCAAATTTCTGGGCACTCTAGTGTTCAATCATCTTCCACCTTCAGATTACGAAAGGCAGACAACCAATCTACACCCTCAGGTTTAAGAAGATTAAACAGGGGAAGCTGTTGTACCCCAAAATTTTCCCTCTCATTTTACTCAACATATTCCCATTGAGGTCCTCAACTTGCTCAAGGATGCCCAAGAGTTGACCAGACAAACTCTCGCTTAAGACAATGTACCTCAAACTAGGGTTTCAATTTTCATCAGGGTGTGGGAACTACAAGGGTCCCAAATGCTTTACATGGTCCCAATATGTTCTCAAGATCATCCATGTAAAGTTTCATGCCTTGCACAAGAAGTTTGCTCAGTCAATTGCCCAAATGCCTGGAAATCAACTATACTAGGTCAAAAGTCAACTGTGGCCCACATACATTCAAACTTCAAGATTTTTGGTCAACATAAACATTTTGAAGAGATATCCATCATTTTGTCAAGGTTTGATCATGGTTCCTCAATGAATTCCCCCAAATTAATCAAAACCCAAAAGTTGCTAAATTAGGGTTTCACAGGAAAAGTCAACCAAACTTTAACCAGGCATAACTTCTTCATACTTTATCAAACATTTTCCATCCAAGACTCATTTTTAAGGGGATGCAGTTCCTTACAACTCATCTTCAGCCCCCAAGTTCAAAATATGCACTCATCAAAAGATATGAATTTCTACATTATAGGTCCTTTTGAAAAGTCAACGAAAACACCTTTTGGGTCAAAGCTTCTTACATGAACATGGAAGACCCAATTGAGATGAAACCAAAAGGGTTATTTAGGGGACATCCTAAGATTTCTAACAAGTCCAAGAACACCTCTCTAGGATTAAAATTGGAGGATATATACCTTGTCAAAGTTGACCATTTTTGCAAAATTGCCAAAAGTCAAATTTGCTCAAAAGTGCATTTTTTGTCAAATGGGCCTAGCTTTTCATGATTGAAGCTTGTTGGAAACATGGTCCATGGCCCAAATCAGCATCCACACATTATTTTCATCATTATTTATTTATTTTGATTTTTTATTATTTAAAATTCAAATTAAAACAAATAAATGGAAAAAAATACAAAAGATTGAATTTTATTTGATTTTTTTTGTAGGAATCAAATCTATTCAAGTTGGATTAATTAGACCAAATCAAATCACGGCAAATTGAATCAAAATTGGCATGATTAGGCTATTTTGGAAAGATATCATACAAGGAGCAAAATCAAATGAAATCTCCATGATTTTCAAAGATACAATTTGTTTTTGTTAACCTAATTTGTCCTAGTACATATACAGAGCACAACCAATGCAAAAAAAGAGGGGTTGAAGTCATGAAAAGCATCAAACACAAAGTGAATTTTTTGCAAAAATGTGTGGATCGGTTTCTAACCTAGAGGACGATTCAAAGAAATTCAAAGACACCAATCCACTCCTGGACATCTCCAGAACACTCTCACGGTTTGTCACTTTTTCCAAATTCGTATCTCTTCATTCTTGCATTGTTAATATGTTTTGATTGCATATTTGTATTCATATGGATGCCTAGAAACTTTCTATATACTTAATTCCTAGCTTTGATGCATAAATGACGAGTTTCCATTATTAGGAATTTGCCCTCCATTTTAGGGCTTCTTGATACAGGGAAAATTTGGGCAAAAGAAGGATGCCATCATACTCGTGAGATGAAAACGAGTTGATTGGTATATTTGGAATTAATTTATCTTGCTTGTTTGAGATTTTCGAAAGATGCAGGGTTATAGCTACAGAGACAGGCCGTAGGTAAAGGTATCACACCTAAAACGACGGATCTGCGAGGAAGACGATGGCGTGTATCAACCTGATTGGGAAATTCAAATTTTGCGTGTTTTCTTTATCATACAGACTCATATTTTATTATATTATTTTTGTTTCAATATTATAACAACTAAATATTACAGCCCATCGGTCAAGCGCGCGTTTGTGAAGAGAGGGACCTGGGTTCGATCCCAAGTCCAGACATTTTATATTTTCCTAGTTTCTTATTTCAGATCCAACGTGCGCCACCCTCCAATGTCCACCATACGCCCAAGATGCATAGCCATCAGATCACTTCCATCCCAGATCTAAACGCTCAACAAGCAAAGAGCGTGGTAGACCATCAAAAGGGAGTTGCACTGGATCAGGCGCTGGGTAAGTTGGGCCATTCTCTTGGGCCTTTGGATTTTCAGCAACACCCCCCCCCCCTTTCAGCTTATAACACAGGCCCAATTCTTTAATTATTTTCTCTTTATTTTCTTTTTTAATTATTCATTAATTATTTTCTTTTTACAAATAACACAAACATCATTTTTTATCATTAAATCAAAAAAATCACAAAAAACATAAAAATCATTTTTTTTCATAAAAAATATTTTATTTCCTTAATTAATTTGATTAATTATTTAGGGAAATTTAATCCTTTTTTTCATAATTTAAATCAATTAGAATTTGGGTTAATTTGTATATAATTTAATCTTTTCTCAAAAAATAACCTAAATATTTTTTCAATTAGATTTTTTAGGTTTCCTAATTTATTCTCGCATTTAATCTGCCGCGCGTGCCTTTAATTCTTTTTATTATTATTGTAACTGCTCCGAGTTTGTAATAATAATTAGGATTTCAATTCCGCATCTTTATTTTCGGTAAAAATAATTATGTATCTGCAAAAGCCCTGTAATAGCAAGGACTTTAACTTTCTCGCTTTTATTTCCGCAAACTATAAACTGTTTAGATGTATGTTAATAGGATTGTATGGAAAGACAAACTAAAAATTAATACGGTAGAAAATCCTAAATGTGCAAAGATAAAATAACTCAAAATTACACTCGCACATGCTCACTCCTAGGGTTTACTCCACTCCGATTGCCTTCGGTAAACGGTCATGAAGTATAGGGTTTGTTAGTGGTTGTCCTCTTGCCCCGAAAGATTTAAAATGACCCATTCAAATGTTGCCTCAGAAAAAGATCTTTAAGGCTTTAGGATGATTACTAACATTTCCTAACATTGCTTTTGTGATCGTATTTATCCCTTCGAATGTCCCTAAAAAACTCCAACGACGATGCTACCTATTTCTCAATTATGAGATAGCATTGTCTAAAAGGAAAACGAACAAACCTTTTTCGAGTAGGTAGATTAGTTCCTAGGTACTTGCTCAAACAAACAAAAACTTTTTCACACCAACACTTTTCAAACAAAGTTTTCAAAAACAACTTCGTAACACTCTTGAGGATAGAAACAAGGGTTAACACGAAGTAAAACAAAACTTTTCAAACAAAGCACGCACAAGCAGTTTTCAAAATGAGCAAGTACCTAAGAGCCCATGGAAAACCACGGATAGAAAGGGTGCTAACACCTTCCCTTTCTATAATCTACCCCTCGTACTCAAAAACATCTCGAAAAAGGTTTTTTCTGTTCTTTTTCCTTTTCTTGATTGGATAAAATAAAATTCGGTGGCGACTCTTGCTTACCGCGACATTTGCAAACATAAAATGCAAACCAGTATTAACAGTCGGTTCTGCCACCGCATCACAACATGAGAAGGTGTTTTTGGAAGGTTGATAAAGAGTTGTTAATGCACTTTCCAAAAATATAGATCTTGTCTTGCTTCAGCTGTTACTTTTTGATTTGTAATGAATGAGTTGTAATGTATCAGAACTTTGCTTCCTTGTGGATCTTTTCAGAATAAAAATATTACCGTTGAGACTTTAGATCCTCACAGTTTCTTGATATTAGAACTTGGATGATACGTTGAAGATTCTTTTGCATATCAGAGTTTTACTATCAGAGTGTAGCTTAAGTGCTGAATTTTTAGAAAAATGTATAGATGAGTGCGTTGAAACTTCTTTTGTTCTTCAAGAACTTTACTTATCAGAATATCAGAGCTTTACTTACAACTTTAGTGCTTCAGAAGTTATAACATCAGAGCTTCTTCTATTTAGCGTGTTACACAGATTTTCTTCTAAGTGTGTTGTGTCGAATGAGAACTTCAAAATGTAAATCTCTCATCATCTTATATGCTTCTTTTATCAAAACTTCTCTGCATATTCAAATACATTATTAGAGAGCATATTTGTTCTTTATATATATCATGTATTTTTTATCATAAAACTATTACAACTATGTTCTAACTCACCCTTAACTCCTAACAAGTCATAGACACACAAATAACTGCACCACATCATGCTTCAGTTGCACCACTCTGATTCATCTACTTTAAATTCACTATCCTCATTTTTATTTCCATCTACTATCAGATCTACAAGTTTCATATCTAGCTTATGATTCTCTTTAATATCCACCAGGAAATCATTGTTCACTTTAGATATCCTCAAACTTCCACTCTACAACGTTAGCTCGCATACCAACTCAAGTCTCCAAACTGTTCAATAAGTCCCAACTCTTTCATATCCATTTTTCCATTAGGTTCACGTGAAATGGTGAATGACTATCTTCTCAATAGAACGTCAATTCACTTTACACACTATCAAGTTGGCAAGACAAGTCAATCTAATCCAACAGGATTGTATGTACTATTAAAAAGAGATTAAGGGTGATAAGTTCCTTAATTTGTCAATAGGTAGCCGACAACCATGCTGGAGCATAAACCATCATTACTAAACTATAATAGTGTTCCCTTGGAACTTGTTCTCAAAGTCACCTAAAGCACCACAGTCCAATAATCTCCTTTGAGGTTCACAATTGCTTCCATAATTTCCTTCTCATTCGATCTCGTCGTTGAGACACCATCACCCAAACACATTACATAGTCTACTGTGCGACTGGTTTTTAATCAGAGTCGCCACTACTAGTTTTTATCCTAAGGAAGGGAATCTACTAGAAAACCCTAATTCACAGACAGAGATTCTAGGTTTCGGGCTCGGTTGTAGACGAAAGGAAGGTGTTAGGTACCTTTCATCTACCTTGTTCACAAGGATAATAAGTTTTAGGTTTAGGTTTCGGGTAAAATAGGGTTTCAATTTTTTATAGGGGAAAAGGGTTTAAATTTTTAATAGGGGAAAAGAGTTTTATTTTTTAACGGGGGAACTCACCACGATTTTAATCGTATGCCTACGTATCCTCTTATGAGGAATCAGAATCCCATTTCGTAGTTCGTATGAGTTTGTGTTTTTAGGGGTTGCAAATGTATTTTGAATCGCCTCGCATTTGACCACTTGTAGAGATAGCGGAGATTTTGGCTAAATGCACGATTAGTCAAAAACCGTTTGAAACCCTTTTGCAAAAAAAAAAGTTGTTTAGGTTAGTTTGTTCGCAAAAATAGTTTGAGATTTGTTAGTACTTTTTAATTGTATTAATTGCAAAAATCTTAATTAATGCATGACTAAAAATATTTTAATGCAAATATAAGAAAATAATATATTCATAAAATTCTTGGATAAAAATAATTGTTTAAATGATTATATAAATAATATTTACAATAATATTAAATAATAATTATATAATAATAATAATTATTATATTAATAACAATAATAATTATTATAAAACAATAAATAATAAAAAGGGAAATAGAATTAAAAATAAGAATTATAAAAAAATAGAAAACAATTTAATTCCCGGGGGAGGGGGGGTGTAATTCTAGTTGTGGCATTAGAAATAGAGGGTGCTAATAGTTATGTTGGGTTAGGCCCAAATATGAATTCAGAAGGGGTGTATTATGATTTTTGTTTTAGTAAAAACGACTATAGGGGGTGATAACCCTAATTGGACCGGCCCACTACACGTTTGGAGAGGGGCCTGATGGTTTGTGTGCTGCGAGGGTATATGGTCTTATGGTGGGGACTTGGCCTATGGTCGTCTGATCATGATCACGCGGATGGATTGAAGGGTGCATATTAGTTACGGTACACGCGCGTGTATTGGAACAATACAAAATACAAAGCTTTTGTTTAACATTTTATTTAAAAATCATTTAAAATCTTGGTGACAGTAACTTCGTCTTCCTCTTTCTCTCACTCGCAACCCTCAAACCCTTTCGTGTAAACCCTAGCGATGCACTACTGCAGTGGCGCAGTCCCCACCCTTTTTGGTGTCTACTATAAATCCAACCCACACATAATCATAAAAAATAAGCAGAAGCTAAGTTACCCTTATGCGATTTCCTTTCTCCGACTTTGAGTGTTTGGATCTTAGCGCTAATCCCATTCTCTTCTTCTTGATTGTAGTTTCCGGTAAAGAGAAGTAAGGACGGCGCTGTGAGTTTGAAGATGATGGTGGATGCGGAAGCGGCTAACGATTAGGGTTTCAGATATCGAAACCTGAATCACATCAACCTTCAGTCCTCTTCAACGATCGACACTGGATATTTGTTCTTCGTCTTCGAAATCCTTTGTAATCTTTGGCCCTCCGGATTCAAGCTTTTTTCTGTGTTCCCCCTCCCTCTTTTCACCGTTAATTCCATTTAGTACTTATAGGATTTAGTATTTAGGGTTTTGTAAATTTGTTGTTACAGATTAGCACAGATTTAAGCTAATCATAGTAATTAGGGATTGTTAGTTGTTGTAGTTGATTTAGTTTTACTATTAATTTCGGATTTAATTTGTGTATTTTTGGATTTTGATTGATTTTGTAAGATTTGTACTTTATTTGAATTAGTGCTTTTTATGTATTTGATTTGTGTTTTTAGATTTAAGATTTGATTGTTTTTTTAGGTTTGAATTGTAACAGCAAATTTTTGGGCTTGGACTAAGAAAGGTTTGATTATGTTTTAATTTAATTTCTACAGTAGCTGTAAGTGAACAAAAACATGCTCTAATTTAGGGGTAATTGGAATAGTTCCTATTTTCTTGGTTTAGGCCTTGCGTTTGCTATTTTTTGTCCAGCCTAACATGTTTTCTCAACGAATTTGGGCCTTGTACTGATTTTGATCCAGCATTATCTTTATTTACAACAAACATTCCCTTTCCTTGGACCGGGCCTAACTGGCTCTAAATATTTAATCCAATAAGTTTTCTTTCTAACACAACTCTTTATTATATACACCATAAAACATTCTATTAAATAATAAATTAATTAATAAAACAGAATCATAATGACAATGACAATAAGGATCAACTAATCATTTTGTTCACAAATTCCAAATGGGCCGGCTTTAAAAGCTGCTTAATGGGCCTATTACAATAACTAATCAAGGAATTATCAATGTTTTCTCCTCTTGAGCTAAAACAGTAATAAGAACACCAGATGGGTTTTGCTAAACTCAATGGGCCTAGACTTTATAACTATACCCCCTCCTTGCTATGTAATTACCCAAAACAAAAATGGTCCAAATTCTAATGGGTTTTAAATTATAATTTCAACCTCTCCTTGCTATGTAAAAACAGAAATGAAAATGGACTAAACAAAGTGGGCTTCTAATTGTAATCTCATCCCTTTTTCTTACTAATAACAACAATAACATAAATGGTCTTTAAGAATTTTAATAATTTTTTCGAAATAATTTTCCACATTCGAATATCATGGGACATTGGCCAACATGCTTCGTAAATGGGCTACAAATACATGGGTCTTACTGATTTAGAAAGCCCCACTCTCCTGAATTAATACACTCCCTATTGATCTAAATTTAAGAATGGGCCATCAGATGTTGTTGAACCATCCTTAATTAAGATATCTCTTCTATTTTTAATCTTGAAAATGTGATTATCGAGGTAGGGTAAATTTGAGGTACGACAGCTGCCCCTATTTAATTATCTTCCGATCAAATAGCGTGAGAATACACGAGTCTTACGCATTCTGATTGAGAGATTATTGAATACTTTGAATACCCCAAAATTTGTCCGATGAACATAAGGTTACGCTGATATAGCATGCCCTTACGAGTCTTGAGAAAATAGGCAAAGCTGATGATGTATCTCTTACCAGAGTTTGATGACGAGGCAGATGGTCTTGAGTTTTAGAGAGCGATCTTGTATGCCTTGGTTTGCCTTTGCTTATTTATCCTTTTTGGGGGATGAATAAGCTAATACTTGATGATGCATGGCTGCTTGGAGACTGAGGCCATAGGTTATGTTCGCGAATTGCTGCATGACGTCTTAGGCGATAAGCTAGTTTTTTTTGTATTTTTCCGAGCATCGTTGCATGATGTCTTAGGCGATGGTCTGTGTGGCAGAATAAAGAAACACATTGATGCACGACGTCTTAGGAAATGGTCTTTATTACGAAATAAGGAACCACACTACTGCACAACATCTTAGGCAGTGGGTTAGGTTCATGAATCGCTGCATGTCATCTTAGGCGATAGGATAAATTTTGGTTTTTGAGCACTACTACATGATGTCTTAGGTGATGGTCTGTGTTTTGGTTACAGAAATGCGCTGCTGCATGAAGTCTTAGGAAATGGGTTAGGTTCGCAAATCACTGGGTAAAGTCTTAGGCGATAGGCTAGATTTTGGTTTTCGAGCATCGATGCATGAAGTCTTAGGTGATGGTCTGTGTTACGGAATAAGGAAACGCAATGTTGCATGAAGTCTTAGGCAATGGATTAGGTTCGCAAATCATTGCGTGAAGTCTTAAGCGATAGGCTAGATTTTGGTTTTCGAGCATCACTTCATGAAGTCTTAGGCAATGGTCTATGTTGCGAAATAAAGAAATGCACTGCTGCATGAAGTCTTAGGCAATGGGTTAGGTTCGCAAATCGCTGCGTGAAGTCTTAGGCGATATGCTAGATTTTGGTTTTTGAGCATCGCTGCATGAAGTCTTAGGCGATGGTGTATGTTGCGGAATAAAGAAACGCATTGCTGCATGAAGTCTTAGAAAATGGGTTAGGTTCATAAATTGTTGTGTGAAGTCTTAGGCGATAGGCTTGATTTTGGTTTTTGAGCATCGTTGCATGAAGTCTTAGGCGATGGTCTGTGTTGTGGAATAAAGAAACATAGTGCTGCATGAAGTCTTAGGCAATGGTCTATATTACGAAACAAGGAACCGCACTGCTGCACGGCGTCTTAGAAAGTGGGTTAGATTGGTAGAAGAAGTGTGCTTTGATGACTGACCCTTAGATGGCTAAATTAAGGGAGAGACTGTTTATTTGATGTATGACGTAGGTGTATGATATTGATATGGAACCATGAGTGTATGTGTGTAGAATGTGTATATATGCAAAATGCCTGCAAAGTGTGTATATGCCTTGAAATTTTATGAAAATTCTTCCAACATTCTCTCCTTTAAACCATTAGTTTTGAATTACCAATTCCCTGGCATTGTATGTTGCATTGTCGTAGTATCGTTGAATTTGATTTGAACGCGGAAAAAAAGTGTTAGCAAGATTTTGAACATTGAATTTTTGTATTGTAAGCGCAAGCGTAGGTGTAAACGTATGCGCAGACTTTGTGTTGCGAGCGTAGACGTGGGAGTAGACATGTGTATAGACTTTTGTGCTATGAGTGCAGGCGTAGGCGTAGACGTGTGTATGGACGTAGACATGGATTTTATTTTGATGTTTTTCTAACAAAAATACTTTTTCAATGTTTTGTCAAATGCTTTTATTTGTTATTTCCCCGAAGTGATTTCAAGATAATATTCACAAGCAATAATTGTAGTATTTTGTAAACAAGTCTGAGAAGAAGAAAAATACAATTGGAAAGATGAAAGGTGAATGCTTTGTTAATATGCCTCTGAATAGGCGAATGTACGGGATGTAATTCCTTGAAAGAGGTAATTACAGAAATTTCCAAAACTGTAAATGGCAATGAAAATGATAATTGTTACTGCTGTTTCCCCAATATACTTTTAATGGATCTTGTCTCCTTTGCTTCTGAGTCATATGATTTAGATCCATCTCCCCCTTCGTGGTTCGTAGTCGCAGTTCTTAGATCGCAGTCTTTTTGTTCTTTATTTCTTTTTGAATAAGATCCCTAATTTTTTCCTGGACCACCCTTTCGGGTTTTCAACCCACCGGGATAATTTTTGTTACATGCCCCTAATTTTTACCTGGATTGCCCTTTAGGTTTTTGATTCACCGGGACGCTCCTTTTTTCCTAAGTCGTCCGTTTAGGGTTCGAGCTTAGCGAGCTTTTTATACATGGTATTTTTTGACTACGTCTAAATTTGTCGGATGTAGTAGTTCTTCCCCATCTATTGTTGTGAGGATGAGACCACCACCGGAGAATGCTATTTTGACTATGTATGGACCTTCGTAGTTGGGTGTCTATTTATTACAAGAATCGAGGCAAGGTAGAAGAATCTTCTTGAGCACTAAATCCCCTTCTTTGAATGTTCAAGGACGGAATTTCTTGTCGAAGGCTCTTTTCATCTGCTTCTGGTGCAATTGACTATGATATAGAGCTGTCAAGCGTTTTCTCTTTGATGAGAATTTTGAGGCTAGCTTTCGTAGAGTTTGTTTGTCGATGCTAGAGGCATTTTCTGGGTATTCTTGTTTTTCGAGGTACTTCTTGATGTCGTAAAACCAAGGCTTGTCATCCGTCCCTTCTTCAATAGCAAGGGAATATGCGGGATCTTTGAAGTGTCTGATTATGATGTGTGGTTCGTAGTTTGGCCAAGTTACTTTAAACATGGTTGAGAGAGTTGCCAAAGCGTCTGCCATTTGATTTTCTTCTCGTGGGATGTGATTGAAAGTGATCATTGTGAATTCTGCAACCAACTTTAAAATATGATCCCGATATGGAATTAGTTTAAGATGTTTTCGTATTCTATTGGCTGGTTACTTAGTATATGACTAATGCAGAGTCCCCAAATACTTCGAGGTGCTTTATTCTCAGATCAATGGCAGCTTACAATCCTAGTATATAGGCTTCATACTCGGCGATATAGTTGGTCTAGTCAAAACAAAATCTTACAGTATAGGGCTTGTGATAATTCTTTGGAGAAGTCAAGACTGCCCCTATATCGTACCCCAGTGCATTTTAAGCCACGTCGAACATGAGTGTCCAATGTTCCCCTGGCTCGGGTTCTTCTGAGATTTTGCCTAATTGGAGAACAACCTTCTTTAAAAGATATTCTATGCACCACAATGTCTGTGTCTAACCCTGGCATGCCTCTGTAGGACCAGGAAAATATATACATGTACTCATGAAATAATTTGATCATCCTTTCTTTGACGCTCCGCTCTAACGTTGCCCCCAGCTTGATTTCTTTCAAATCTTCCTGTCTAGATTAATGGATTCAATAGCCTCTTGATATGGTTGTATGTTGTCAGTATTTCACTCTATTTCCCTTGTCATTTTCTCAGAGAGTTAAAGATCTTCATCACCTTCCTCTTCAGCTTGGTTGATGGGAGCATCAAAATTATATCGGGTCGCAGCAGTAACATTATCGGTGGTTTTGGCCATGGATCTGCACCTTTATCATGTTTTGGTGCAGATTTTAGTATGTGAAAATGCATATGCAAAGAAACTATTGACATTTTTAAATTTAAGAGATAAATGCAAAATAAAGACAAGGATCTTAATTGAAAACAAATATAACTTTTATTAATTGTGAATATTGTCTGAAACAAAACGGGGGAACCCTTACAAGCAACCCCTATGCCTCGGGCTTGACATAGGTTCTTTTTAAAACAAATAAAAATTACTTAGAAAAGAAAAAGATCTCAGGAATCTCCATGGTAGTCCATCTTTTGAGTTCTTCTCCTGGGGCGCATTCTCGGATATAATCAGTTGCCTTTTTGGTGTTGACTTTGTTGGATATCATCGCCACATGTCCGCCATGCTCTATTCCCTTGTGGATGAAGGTATCTTGGATTGGAGGAAACCGTGCTTTACCCTTCAGGGTAGCTATATATTTTTCTTCAGGGTACGGTTCGAATTAGACTATCCCCTGGTCCACTAGATTTTGTAGCATTCTTTCGAAGGCTTCATTATGTTCCAACAGGAACCCTCATTCCAACAGATATTCCTTCAATAAGTTTATCGGGGTTTTTGCTTGTCTGATTGCCCCAAAGTCGGCGACTACTTCAATTTCATTTATTGTCAGCCCATTATGCAAAGGCATAGGATTTTATTTGATGTTAGGTTTCTCGAATATGCTGTCTTGAGATTCTAACAAATCTTGGACCTTATGCTTGAATGGCCAACATTGCTCTATGGTATGTCAAGAAGAATTATCATGATACTCACATCTGGAGTTGGCATTGTACTTTCGCAGGAGCGGCCCGACTGGGGAATCCAGAGGCTTGAGTTCCACTAAGTATGCCTTGACCAGGTGTTGTAATAACTGACTGGGTGGCATCGAACGTAGATTAAACTTTCTTTGCGGCCTTCTGCCTTGTTGTTGTCCTTGTGGGATCATTAACGGTTGTGGTACCCTTGGTTGCGAGGCTACAACATTAATTTATCTATCCTTTCTTTTGGGGAAGTTTGAAGCAGGTTGTTGTACCCCAAAATTTTCCTTCTCATTTATCAAATAATCTCTCACAAGATCTCCTTTGATTCAAGACTGCACTACGGTTGATCAGCTCAAGACACCTCCTCAAACACTGATGACTGAAAACTAGGGTTTGAGATTCCACAAGGATAATTTAACTTTTAATGCCTCATATGAATTTCATGGATCATTTTGTACCCTCAAGATTGTTCATGTCAAATTTCAAGTCTTGGATCATATTTTTGCTTAGTCAATTGGCCAGTTGACCTAAAAATCAACTATATTGGGGGAAAAGTCAACCATGGTCAATTTACAGTCAAACTTCATAATTTTTTATCCATATCAATGTTGTGAACTTATATATGTCATTTGATCAAGTTTGGACCATAATTCCTCAAGAAATTTGATCAAATCATCAAAAGGACAAAATGGTCAAAATTAAGGTTTTGACTGAGGAAGTGCAATTTCTGATTTTTGACCTAGCAAATGGTTGATTGGTTGGAGACATGATCTCAAGGATTCAATTGCATCATTTTAACCTAATTTCATGACTCAAAACATTTCTCAAGATCAATTGATTGATAATTGATTTTCAGTCAACTGATCAAAAGTCAATTGTGCACTGAAAAGTCAAACTTTGACTTTTTGGTTAAAATTAAGTATCAAAGATCACAATTCATCAAAACATGTCAAAATATGAAACTTATTCATCAAGAAATAAAAAAGTCAAGATTTCATTTTGAAAAGTCAAAATTTCTAAACTTAGAATTTTTTCTAAGTGTTGGAAATTCACTTTTTTCACAACTTTGAGCCGAATTTTCACCATGATGCAAGATGATTCAAAGGAAACTTTAAACATGAAAGTTGTAGATCTCAATGATATATAAAATATTGTAGAACACAACTTCTCCTATAAATGCATGGATTTCAAGTTATGATTTTGTGAATACATGTTCATGAAACTTGGAAACTTAGTGAAATTTTGTCCTAGTTTAGGCAGGATTTTGACCTAACTTCATGGTAATTTTTCACATAGTTCCAAGAGGAATTTTAAAAAATTACCAACATAGAAGTTGTAGAGGATGTTACAAGCTTTCCAAAATGTCCAAGAACTCATTGAGATCATGCTTGAGCTAAGAGAATCGAAGAGATGAAGTTAGGGTTTCATTCTTGATTTACAAGGAAGAATTTGAGGTGAACACTTGACCAATTCATAGATAGGCTGCATAACATTTGCTTTCCAGGCTTCAAACTTGTTTGTCACTCCATAATTAAATTTTTACACAGATGTTAGAGCTTTGATCCAAGCATTTGAGCCATTATCCAAGTTGCATTTCCATTTATGGCACAAAGTAACCATTCCATTCTTGTAAAGAGGCTTTAATCACAA
The DNA here is from genome assembly GCA_948472305.1 of Vicia faba. Classification (NCBI taxonomy): domain Eukaryota; kingdom Viridiplantae; phylum Streptophyta; class Magnoliopsida; order Fabales; family Fabaceae; genus Vicia; species Vicia faba. Next base: position 1,080,529,574 of record OX451736.1, on the reverse strand, counting down.
AGTAAATGCATAGAGCTTTGCACTTGTTTCCTTTTGATCACAAGCAATGTCAAAGGAAAAAGCAACATGTCTAGAGCCTTCCATAAACTCAGGCCACACTTGTACTATGCCTTGAAACCATATTTCCACTTTTCTTCAAAATCAAGTAACATAGCCATAAGTATATATCTTGTGTTTCTGACCCTCTCAAGGGAAACAACCTTTTCCATATAATTATACAAGTTATTTGCAAGCTAACACACGAATACACAAGCTCTCAAACTCACCCAAACTCAGAACTGCATCATAAATAACCATTGTTGCACATTCTAACCAAGAACTTCAAACTTTCATTTCCCTCGTGTGTTTCTTGGCCTTTTAGTTTCAAAAGCTTCCTCACATCAAATACAAACCATCCATGTCCCTGTTTGCAGACTGTAACCCCATCTTCATCAACTTACAAGTTCAAAAACAGAGCATTGCAGTTGGACTTCTCTAGACCATTCCGGCCACTCTCAGTTCAAGCCAGCTATTGCATTAGCTTCTTAGAGGTTCAAGGAAGCTAACCTGATCATCACCATCACTTGAAACAAGCTCAAACTCATTTCACGATTTCCAGTTTTGAGGTATTTTTCTTGAACTTCTATCTCATTATTTAGGCATTGATAGGCTTGCATTTATGAAGATAGAATATATATATCATTACCCTGAAACTATACATATCCATAGATTTCAATTATGTTGCTTGAGCATGGAGAATTTTGAGTTTGAACTTGCTGAAACATTTAGGTCAGAATTTGTTACTTTCATAAATTCATCCTTATCTTTGAATGTTATCTTAAATTAGTTACATGGTTGGATTTATGGTGGAAAAATGCACAAGTTTCATGTTTAAACTTTTGAAAATGGTTGAGAAATGAACAAGTTACAGATCCTTTGGCTGGAGGTTGAAGATGAAGTACAGTCAGAGCAAATCTTGTATCATATATTTATTGTTTTGTTTAAGTTAACAAATGTATCACCACCTCAATGGTTAAAGCGCATGCCTGCTACCTTAGGGACCTGGGTTCGAGCCCCAGTGGTACCCTTTTGCCTGTTTTTCATATTTTTCACCTTTGTTTGATTTTTGTTTGTAGCGTTGGGCCTCCAATTTGGGCCTGACTATTTTATTTGCTGACTTTCCCCCCTGAATATGTTTACACCCCTGGCCTCTTTATTATTTCTATTTCTTTTTTTTCTTTATTTTATTTGTATTATTCATATTACTTTTATTTATTATTATTATTATTATTATCATTTTTATTAATAAAAATCCAAAAAAAATATTTTTATTTATTTATTTACATATTAAAAAAATGTTCATTAATATTTTATTTTTCTCCATAAAACAAAAAGACCAAAATATATTCCTTTAACAAATCAATTCCTTTTTTAAATTAATGTTTAGACTTAGGTTAATTATTACATTATTTTATTGTAAATTAAAAATTAATTTAGAACTTAGGTTTCTTTTTAATTAATCAATTCTCTTATTATTTTTATCATTTAAAACCTTTTCATGAAAAACCATAAAAAATCATTTTTAACTTATTTTTCTTTGTTAATTAATTTAGGTTTTAGTTTTAGCTAATTCTAATTAATCATTTTATTAACTAGGGTTAGGTTAAAATCTTTTCATAAAAATCCAAACAAAAATTATTTCTTTTTCCATTTTACATTCTTGCATTTTATCTTCAATTTTGTATATTTATTCAATATGGTTGTAATAGTTCATTTGGTTTAATTTCCTTGCAAAAATACTCATTGGTAAATTTGTATACCCCCTCCCTAATGATATAATATCTTAGTATTTTTATTTTACGCAATTTAATGCTTTATATATAAATGCTAGTAAATTAGGGTTTGTATGGAAAGATTAAAATCAACAAGTTAGCAAACCCTAATTCAAGACAAAACAATGCATGTAAATCAACACATTTTCACACTTGCACCCTTAGGGTAGATCCACTTTGTTTCCTTATAAAAATGGCCATGTTATGCATGTGGAGTATCTTAGTAAAAAAGCAATAAAAAATACAAGATCATAGCCCCTCGATGACGCTATCAAATGTTTCCTTTCAAAATGATCTTAGTCCGTCAAAGAGAATTTCTAAGATATTTCACAAAATTGGTATCATGGCTATACGATGACCCACGCCCATCCCTTTACATCCAAAGATAGGGCTTCTTACCAAATCAATGGTAAGATAGCAATATCAAAGGAAAGGAAGAAATGAACTAAGACTTTTGAGTAGGTAGATTGTTCCTAGTTGCTTGCTCAAATTCAAATCAAACACTCATGCTTATTTTCAAAACAAACACCAACACTTTAAAAAAAACTTTCAAAACATCTTCCAAACTTGAAACATTTTCAAAAGCTCGACACTTTATATACGTTCTTACGAACGAGAACTATTACAAAGTTTTCCTAAACGATGATACCTTTTCAAAATACTTTCAAAAACCACACAAAGTATATTTTCAAACGAAAGCAAGTGATCTAGAAAGAAACTAAGAGCCCATAGATAACTATGGATGGAAAGAGTGTTAATACCTTCCCTTTTCATAATCTACCCCCCGAACTCAAGAAACAATCTCAAACGTCTTTCCTGTTCTTTTCAGCCTTTCCTTTTGGATAAAAGAAAAGTCGGCGGTGTCTCTTGCTAACTGCAACATTTATGATAAAACACAAAACACCAAGTCAGTTCTCCCACCGTATCACAGAACTGGAAACTCTGTTGGGGAATAACTTAAAATTGGGGTTACCTTAGGGCTAGATCACCTTTATTTGCTTTCATTGCTTGACTTTTATGCTTTACATTTTGGTTCTTTGTTTGGTATTAAATCCTCAACCTAGATTTGAGATACCTTATAGGTAAGTAGCAATACGTTGTAGAAACTGTGCGGGGTATACCGACATGGTCTAAGCAATAGCTACGTTAGTGTGACATATTTGTGGGTACCGGTAGCCCTTGAGTAGTCAAGGAGAATACGGGGCTGCTGAGTGATGTCATGAAGCACTAGCTGACTTTAGAACCTTTACTTGACCAACTTGGCCATTATGACGTAGTGAGATGACCGGCTTTGGTGCAGTCCGAAGTTGGTAGATACTCGATACTACACTCATTAACGTTTGGTGTTTTGGGATATTTCGGTCGCCATTAAAGTGGCTTGTGCTGAAACAATGCCCGAGAAGACATACCAGTGATATTGAGCTCCTTTAGAACCCGATTACTATTTCTAGGACAAGTTTGAGCCAACTAAACTTCAAGAGGGTACTTACCCATGAGACTTCATGCAAGCCTAAACCTAAGGACTTGTTTGACTTGTTTGTATATATTTACTAGTACATAATATCATAAACATCATAACATCATACTCATACTCACTAACCATTTCAAGGATTTTTGGGATTTATCTTTGTTCTGTTTTGTAGGACATGGCTTCTATTCGCAGGAAAACCATTCAAGTCAATATCGTAAGGATCCCTCCTCAACTTAAAGAGTTAGCATCAAGGGTTCCTGAGAATTCTCCGTTCACTGAAAGACATGGTCGCCTCCTAAATATGGTTACCTCCAACACTGATGAGGATATGATGAAGGTGCTCTTCCAATTCTTTGATCCTCTACACCATTACTTCACTTTTCCTGACTATCAACTTGTGCCAACTTTAGAAGAATTCTCCCAACTCTTAAGGATCCCCATTCTCAATCAACTACCCTTCAACGGTACGGAAAGAGATCCAAAACCTGAAGAGATTGCTCAAGCCCTACACTTGCAACAATCTGATGTCACAACTAATTGGGAAACAAGGAGTGGTGTCAAAGGTTTCTTGGCCAAGTTCTTGTTTGAGAAAGCTCAAGATTGTTAGAACTCCTTGGACTTACAAGCTTTTTAGGAAATTATGGCCCTTCTCGTCTATGGGATGGTTTTGTTTCTAAATTCTTACCAACTTATAGATGTAAACACCGTCAAAATCTTCATGTCTCGTAACCCGGTGCCTACTTTTTTATGAGACATCCTACATTTTTTCACTCCCGCACTATGAGGAAGAGATGTATCCTCATGTGTTGCACTCCTATATTGGCAAGATGGTTTATTTCTCATCTTCCCCAATTTGTATTAAAGAATGAGCAAGGTTCAAGGTGGTCCCATAGGTTGATGACGCTCATACATTCATATATTCATTGGTGTTCCCGATCTTTAGAGAATGTTACTATCATAGACCGTTATGGAGAATTCCCTAATGTCCCCTTACTTGGCATTAGAGGAGGTATCACTTACAACCCCTGCTTAGCCTTGCGACAGTTTGGTTACGCCCGAAGGGATGGTCCACATGAGATGCTTATCCAAGGAGTGGTATTCGACTACGAGAATGACAATCATGGTTACCGTCAGAGGTTTACCCGATCTTGGAGGATGTTGAACAAGGTGGATAGCAAGACACTTGGAAATAAGAATTCCATTCCCCTTGAGCCTTACCTTAAATGGGTGTGAGCTCATGCTCAGAAACTTGTGATGCCCTATCCTTCCACCTTACCAGTCATCATGGAGCCTGTGGTTGAAGGAGATGTCCCGTACACCATCCTCCATCCCGACGTGCCTACCTCTGTCGAAGACTTGCAAAAAGGTTGGATTCAGTTGAAGGAAGAACGAGATACTTTTGAAGCTCAATTTTGTGCTAGTGAGAAGAGGGTCTTGGAGCTTACGAAGCAGCTACAAGAGGAGAAAAGTGTGAATGCTTATCTCACGCCGAAGAGGATGCGTTCAGTCTTTTTATCTTAGAAAGTTATTTTGTAAGCCCAAGAGGCATGATGTAATCTTTCTTGTTTTTCTTAATGAAAATTGACGTTTGTTCATTCTTTTGTCTATATAAATTTAAATCTCATTAATCCTTGAAATCATCTGCATATACATATTCCATGCATCATAACATGCCAGGTTTTCACATAACAGGTTTCCTTATTGTTGTACCCCAAAATTTTCCCTCCCTTTTTCACAAGAAATCACAACTTCGGGGTTTTCCCTGATTTTTTCAGATTGGCTCAAGAATCGGTCAAACAGACTTTTCTTTATCAGTCAATCCAAAATTAGGGTTTCCATTGATTTTGAATCAGTCAAACAGATTTTTCTTATCAGTCTATCCAGAATTAGGGTTTCTATTGATTTTGTTGAGTTTGGCTCAGGAATTGATCAAGCAGACTTTTCTTTGACGGAAAATCTAGAATTAGGGTTTTTCACTCGTATTTCTTAGAAGAATTTGAATTCACAGTATTTCAATTGACTGTTACATTGTTTTTACGCTTGTTCAAGATTGTTGTTTGTTTCTCAAAACCTAAACATCTGGGATAGGAGCTGAGGCTTTTGATTGAAAGTTTGAAGCATTGGTTTGATCAGTGAAGTGAAAGGTGTATGGATGTTTGTTTGTTTAACTGTACAAAGCATATGATTAATTGGAATGCCGGGCGTATTGTGGTTAATGCAAGGTTGTGAGACTGCAAAGTTTGATTATTTATTTTATCTGAGTTAAAATTATTGGGATGCATTTCCAGTTATTTTAATTCAAGAGATTTAAATAATTAAATAGACAGTGCAGAAGAAATAAGGAAATATCTGACAAAGACTTTTTATTTATTTTAAATGTTGTTACAAATGTTATTCGAATACTGTTAATTTATTTACAGTGTTTACAATAATATTTATTACAATAAATGAAAAGAAAATAAATCTAAAGTCTAAGTTCTCTTGAAGTCTTCTATCTTCTACTGCTTCTTCCATTATCCAACTGTTATTTACCTACAAAGACAGAAAAAGAAATCAGTGCAGTTAAATTGAAAAGCAGTTTTAAGCAGATAAATAAAAGATCATCATTAAAGCTTGTTGGCCGGAATCAGATAGTTTTTGGTTTCATCATGTTTTACTCGTCCTCTTTGCAAATCACAAGAAGATTTCTCTTCTTGGTTCACAAAGAGGAAAGTAAAATAATTTGCAAAGCATACAATCAATTAAATGCAAAGATACAAGGCACAAGGCTGCACACAAAAAAGGCACAAGGCTGCACAATGTCAAACTGAACAACAAATTGCATTAGTCAACCAAAAGCAAACCAAGTTGCACAAAAGCAAACTAAGTACACAAAGTTGTCCAAACCAAGTACACAAAACTGTCAACCAAGTACACAAGCTGTCAAAAAACTGTCAATGCAGAAAATATGGAAAATGCAGAGATAAACCAAGATACAGGCAAGCAAGCTTGTCAAAAACTTTTCATCATTTTCTGGCCAACAATCTTTTCAGAAAAAGTACATTAAGCAATTAAAAATGCTTTTCATGGAGAGAAAAAGAGAGAGTGAAGTAGGTTTTGCAGTTTGACAGGCTGTACAAAAAGCAATGAGAAAGAAAATAAATAGGACAGTTTTAACAGTCCAAGAGAAGGGGGAGAGAGCCACAAACTGTAACTGAAATCAAACCAAAAGCAAAAACCGCTTCACAAACCATTGAAACAGATCTCACAAAATAGCAAACCTACAGCAGCAAGTCTGCTTCCAAACCCAACAAACCTGTAGCCTGCTGTCAAAAACCCAAAACTGCATAACCTGCATAACCTATTCAAAACTGTACCAAAGCTCAACCACCTGCAAAGCTGCTTGTAAATACAAGCATCAAGCAAAACTACAACCAGCCTCCAAACACCAAGAAGCAAACTAACAAACACAGAAAACTTGTGGCCTCCATAACTGCAAGTTATCAAACTTGCAAAACTGCCTAAAATCATAACCTACAAAATTGCTTGTAACAGAAGCACAACCAGCTACATAACCTGCATAACCCACCCAGGCCTGGCCTTACCAAAACACAACAAAACACATCTTGCCTGCATAACCTGCAAATTGGCTTGTAAGCACAAGCACCACAAAGTAGCAAACCTGTTTCAAACTGCAAAACACCAAATGCTCATCAACCTGCCTCCACAAAAGCTCAACAAACACAAACAAAGAACAAATAAATTCGTCATTGTTAAGCTTTCAGGGGCAATGGTCTTCAGTTTCGCCATCATCAACAAATCATAGGCCAAATCAACAACAATAGCGATATCTTAGAAAAAATCGTCATCATTGACAAAGCAAGCAGAAGAAGAGAAAATCAGGAACAAACCAATACTCAGAGAAGAAGAAGAGAAGATTCAGAAGCATATGTTTTCAGACAAGATCATCATCAAACAATTCAAGAGAAGTCAAAAGATACGAAGTACCAGATAAGCGTCATCACGCTCCTCCCTCCTCCGGCCACCTGAGAGCGCCGCCGTTCCAACCTTCCATCGCCTCTCCAAAAACAAAACCCCAAAGGTATTGCCTTCTTTTCCTACACCTCATGCATAAATATCAAAGATCAAAGCTTTGCAAACAATAAAACATACAAGAATTAAACATGCAAACTGTAAAGAAAACGCTTACCCTTTTGAATCACTGCCTCGTACTGTCATGGAGAGGAGGGGGATGGAGATGGCGCTCTGGAAGCTGGGCGTGAGAGAGGAATCAATTATCCATGTTTGAGAACGATGAAGAGAGAACAAAGAAGACGAGAGAAGGAGCGGCGCCGCTGTATAAAACTGCAAACCTAACTTCTGAACTCCCAAAACACAAACCCTAAAAAATTGTTGTACAAACATCCCAATTGGGCCTGTGCGCCCCACTATGCCAAGCCCACTTCATGCTTTCTAATGCTCACCCCCCTTATCCTCCTTCATTCTTGTTTTCATTTGGGCCAAGCCACAAAACATAAGGCCCATCATCTTTCCCTTTCATTTCTTCTTAATTAATATTCAAGCTTTCTAATTAATTTACTTTTGTTTAGAAAAAATTAATACTTTTCTTTCTATTTATTCTAAAAAAAAATTTGTTTTATTAATAGTAAAAAAGAAATAATAAATAAAAGTTTGTTTTGATACGTTTTCTTTAATATTTATATAATAAATTTTAAATATAAAAGAATACTTGGTTTAATTAATCTTTTTTATATAAATTTCTAAAAACCTTAACAAAAAACACAAAAATAATAATAAACACTTAATTTTCATTAGGTTAATATTTTATTTGATCATTTGTAAATAACCATATACATCTCACAATACTTTTGATTCTCTTTATTTTTTACAATTTTACATTGAGAAAGCGACAAGTTCAATTTGGTTGTAACATAATACTTGGACATTATTATTATTCTGATAAGACTCATCCCCATTTGTAAACATTTGTACCCCCACCCCCGAATACTTACTTGTAATAACTTAGACTTTAAATTCCCGCAATTTATCGCTTTCTATATACTGTATAGTAATTAGGGTTTGTATGCGAAGTTTCAAAATCAATCGCTAGATGACCTAATACAAGATAAATGCATGAAAATCAATACACCATTCACATTTGCACCTCTAGGGTAACCTCGCTCGTTGCCTCAGAAAATGCAATCATGTCCCTCGAAGTATGAGACACTCTAGCAAATGTCCCTTCGATAAACAAAGATCGTAGTCCCTCAATGACCCTCGATGTTGCCTTCGATAAAATGATCTCGTCCCTTACAAAATTGCTAGAGCGTCTCATAAGTTGCCTTCAATGATTGTATACGATGACCCGCGCCTGTCCCGTTTAACATCCTAATGCAAGGTTGTTCACCAAATGCAATGGTGAAACAACACTGTTAAAAGGGTTAAAAACATAAGAAAGATCTTTGAGTAAAATAGGGTAGACAACTCTTAGTTACTTGATCAAAAAATCTTGCAAAACATCCTTGCCATTTTTCAAACACACTTCACAACACAACTTCAAAACAGTTTCAAAAACAACTTTCAAAACATTGAATTATCTTTTCAAAAAGACACACACCTTTGTATATATTCAAACAAGAATCATTACCAAGGTTGCCTAGACAAGGCATCTTTTTCAAAACATTTTCAAAACCACACACACAAAGCACCATTTCAAACAATTGAAAAAGCAAAGGCAAGTGATCTAAGCAAGTAACTAAGAGCCCATGGATAGAAAGGGTGCTAATACCTTCCCTTTCTATAATCTACTCCCCGAACCCAAGAAAACATCTGAAAGGTCTTTCCTGTGCTTTTTGGCCTTTCCTTAGGATAAATTAAAAAGTCGGTGGCGACTCTTGCTAAACCGAAACATTTGCGAACACAAACGCAAAACCTCAAGTCAGTTCTCCCACCGTATCACACTTATCTTTCTGTTGTTTATTTTAGCAAGATGGATCTAGAGAAAACTGTGAAGGATCTCCAAGCCCAAAATTCTCAATTCCAGGAAACTGTACTGGCCCTAGCTAAGGGGCAGCAAGATATGATGGCTTGATTGGCCGTCAAGAAGAAGCCCAAGAAGAAAGCTCTACTCAACATGGGTAGAAGGTTCGAGGAGACAATCTGTCAAATCCCAGTAGGAGAAGACTAATCTGAAGAGGACGAGAAGCAGATTGGTGAGGTCAAGAGTACTCAGGATGACTGTGTTAATGATCAAGTATCTGATGATGATTATTTTGACGAGTAGTATCCACCCGCCGATATCAAGTAGAAGCAGTTAGAAGACAGATTGAAAGCTGTTCAAATCCAAGTTGTCCCCGGTTTAGATTTTAATGATTTGGGTTTGATCTCTGGGGTAGTCATTCCCCACAAATTCAAAATACCAATCTTTGTAAAGTACGATGGGGTTTCTTGTCCAAAAATCCATTTGAAATATTATGTGCGCAAGATACAACCGCACACTGCTGATAAGAATCTCTGGGTTCACTTTTTCCAAGAGAGCTTGGTTGGAACGCAACTTGAATGGTTTTATCAGTTAGATGGTTCTTGTATCAATACTTGGGAGGATTTAGCTACTGCCTTCTACCATCAGTATCAATATAACGCCGATTTGGTGCCAACGAGGGTTCAGTTGCAAGATATGACTATGGGAAAGAATGAAGGATTTAAGGAATATGTGCAAAAGTGGAGAGACCTTGCTAGTAGGGTTTAACCACCTTTGACTGATATGGAGCACATTGAAATGTTCATGAGCACTTTATCTGGTCCTTTCTTTAATCTGTTGGTTGGCTTCATTTCTTCTGGTTTCACCGAATTAATCTTAACCGGTGAAAGAGTTGAAAGAAGCATAAAAAGTAGGAAGATCTTTGTGGCATCTACCTCCACTTCCAATCCTATCAAGAAACCTTTTTCTGCAAAAAAGGAAGTCAATGCTGTGTACGGGGCAAGGGCCCGTACCAAGAAGAATGATCATCCGTCTATTAATGTTATCCGAATCTTCAATCCAACTCCTACTCCAAGACCATCTGCAAATCATAAATGTTTTGAAACTCCAAGCAGACAATTTACGAGGTTAGGCATGTCATTATCTCAAGCCTTAAAACATTTTCTCAAGGCTAATTTAGTGACATTGTGCGACCCTCCTGCCAACCCTGATACCTCTTCACTAAAGTATAATCCGAACGCTAAATGTGATTATCATTCAAGCAGCCCTGGGCACGAGACTGACCAGTGTTGGGCCTTGAAGAACAAAATCCAGGATTTGATTGACAACAAGACTGTTGAGTTTGATCCTCCTCCAACGCAGAATGTAATCATTGCTCCAATGTCGAAGCATGACAAGGGTATTAATGATGTTGAAGATACAATTTTTGTTGCTTCTGTTGAAGAATTAACTACTCCGCTAAATATCATCAAGAAGAACCTGTTGAAAGCTGGGATTTTCCCTGGCTGTATAAAAGACTGTGTTTGCTTTAGCCAACAACTCAATGGATGTGAAGGGCTGAAGAAAGGCATTCAACACCTGATAGATAGCCACGAAATTCTATTTGAGAAAACTCCACTTGCCAAAAGTTTGATTAACAAATGTGAAGACCTCTCCATTATTACCATCTCAAACAAGCCTCTTAGGATCACCTCCAAAGGTCCTATTAGGATTTCAAATGAACCCATTGTTTCCCCCTTAATAATTACCAATCTCGGACCAGTTCCCTACTCTTCAAACAAAGGGGTACCATGGAACTATGGTGCTGAAGTGTTCTATCATGGGAGTAAACAAGACGCTTGGATCAAAGAAGAAAAAGAGGATAATGTCGGTAACATAACTGGCTCAAGCAAAGTAACCATAACTGGTAGAATATTTTCACCCAATATCTCACCACCAATTGTTACAAAGACGCCCATCCGCATTACTGCTGCCAAGCCAAGTACCGATGCAAGGGGGAAGGAAAAGGTTGTTGAGCCGGTTGTAACTGAAATACCCTCCAAGGACATTGCTGATGAAGAACCCTCCGCTCGTGATATGGACGAGGTCTTGAAGATAATAAAAATGAGCGACTTCAAGATTATGGAACAGTTGGGGCAAACCCCTTCTAAGATTTCAATGCTGTCATTGTTGCTTTGTTCTGATGCCCATGCTTAGACATTAATCAAATTCCTGAAAAAGCTCATGTCCCTCATGAGACAACAATGAACCAATTTGAGAATTGTGTGGCTAGCCTGACAACTGATAATGGCTTGGGATTTTCAGATACTGACTTAACACCTCTTGGGAAGAATCACAATAAAGCTTTACATTTTTCTGTTGAGTGCAAAGGGACTACCTTAGCACATGTTCTAGTCGACACTGGTTCTTCACTGAATGTATTATACAAGGGGGCGTTAGACCGTCATGACTGTGAAGGTTTAGTCTTGAAGCCAAGTGATATCATTGTAAGGGCGTTCGACGGATCAAAAAGGACTATTCATGGGGAAGTAGACCTTCCAATCAAGGTAGGATCATAAATCTTCAACTCCACCTTCTACATTATGGACATCCGTCCTACCTATTCTTGTTTGTTGGGCCACCCATGGATCCATAAAGTCGGGCAGTAACCTCAACTCTCCATTAGAAACTCAAATATCCAGTCAAGGGAAGAATAGTCACCATTTGTGGAGAAGAAGAGTTTATGGTAAGCCACCTTAACTCATTCAAATACGTAGAGATGGATGGAGAATTCATTGCGACCACGTGTTAAGCCTTTGAGGTTGTGTCACCAATGATTGCTGCTACCAAATGTTCCTCTGATGAGTCCAAAGCTATTAGGGCCATGCCGAAGATGGTTTCAGTCAAAGATGCCCGTGCAGCGATTGAAGAAGGAAACTGTGATACTTGGGGAAAACTCCTCGATATCCCATTTAAAGCGGACAATTTTGGTTTGGGCTTCACCGTCAAAGCTCAGAAGGAAGTGAGGCATGCTCGTGCTGGAAATCCACCTCTTCGCATTGGAAACCATGAACTCAACATCGTGGGTGATTTTGATGAAGAAGCTGCATTTGAAGATTGGGTGTATCTAACTACAACGGAGCTGAAGAACTGGAATGCCAAGGACTTTGTGCCCATCTCCTTCATTGAGGAGTAATCTACTTGTTATTTCTTTTCTTTCAATTCAAGAACATTTTGTTTGTAATATTCAACAATGACTTTTAAGCCATGTGCCTGGCCCGGGGCACTTTGGTCCATTTGTCAAGGATTTTATTTATGTTCATCTAAACATATGATCATTCAGTACATTGGACTATTTTGCATTCAAATATTTGTGTTCATTGTATTTCCTTTCTTTCAAATACATTTTCCAAAAATAGCCATGTATCTTACAGGCACACACACACACTCTTGCAGGTCCTCATCCATTCTAGATCTTATTGCCAATGACTCTACTATTGATGACTATGACTTCGAATGTCCAATCAACCAAGCCGGAGACAAAGGCGAGGAATATTGTGACATACCGGGAGAACTAGCCATACTTCTATTACAAGAGGAAAAAGCTATTCATCCGCGTGAAGAGTCAGTTGAAGTTATCAATCTGGGTACTGAGTCAGATAAGAAGGAAATCAAGATCGGTGCTAATTTGGAAAGCAATGTCAAGAGCAGGTTGGTTCAGATGTTGCATGATTATATGGAAGTATTTGCTTGGTCTTATGAAGATATTCCTAGGTTGGATACCGACATCTTTGTTCATCGTATGCCGACAAAAGAAGACTGCCCTCCTGTTAAATAAAAGGTTCGTCACATGAGGCCTGATATGTATGAGAAGATCAAAGCTGAAGTGATGAAACAATTTGATGCAGGGTTCATAGATGTGACATCCTATCCCCAATGGGTTGCTAATATGGTGCCAGTGCCGAAGAAAGACAGAAAAGTTCGCATGTGCATAGACTATAGGGATCTGAATAGGGAAATCCCCAAGGATGACTTCCATCTACCTCACATTGACGTATTGGTCGACAACACTGCTCAGCATAAAGTCTTCTCATTCATGGATGGCTTCTCAGGCTATAATAAAATATGGATGGCTCCTGAAGATATGGAGAAGACTACTTTCGTCACGCAATGGGGCACCTTCTGCTACAAGGTCATGCCGTTCGGATTGAAGAATACAGGGGCAACATATCAAAGGGCTATGGTAGCTTTGTTTCATGATATGATCCATCATGAAATAGAGGTATATGTGGATGATATGATTTCCAGATCACAAACTAAATAAGAACATCTCGATCACCTGTACAAACTATTCGAAAGGATGAAAAAGTACAAGCTGAGGTTAAACCCTAACAAGTGCACGTTTGGAGTACGATCTGGAAAGCTTCTAGGTTTTATTATCAGCAATAAAGGCATTGAAGTTGATCCTGCCAAGGTAAAGGCCATCCAAGAAATGTTGGTCCCTCATTATGAAAAGGAAGTTAGAGGATTCTTGGGTTGTCTCAATTACATTGCTCGCTTCATATCTCACCTAATTGCTACTTGTGAGCCAATCTTCAAGCTCTTGAAGAAAGATCAGGTAGTCAGATGGAACTATGAATTCCAAGCTGCCTTTGACAAAATCAAAGAATATCTACAAGAGCCTCCTATTATCATGCCTCCAATTGAAGGAAGACCCTTGATCATGTACTTGACAGTACTAGAGAACTCCATGGGGTGTGTTTTGGGCCAACATGACGAGTTTGGCCGAAAAGAGCATGCTATTTATCACCTGAGCAAAAAGTTTACCGACTGTGAAACTAGATATTCACTGCTCGAGAAAACTTGTTGCACTCTGGCATGGGATGCTCTCCAATTAAGACAGTATATGTTGACTCATACCACTATGTTAATTTCTAAAATGTACCCAATCAAGTACATCTTCGAGAAACCTGCCCTTTCCGGACGGATAACTAGATGGAAAATGATCTTGACTGAGTATGACATTTAATACACTACATAAAAGGCCATAAAAGGAAGCGCACTAGCAGATCATTTGGCCCATCAAGCTGTGGATGATTATCAGTCAATGAACTTCGACTTCCCTGATGAGAACATCATGCTGGTAACCGATTGCGCGAAACCTGGACCATATGACGGACCTAAACAAGGATCCCGATGGACTATGGTATTCGATGGGGCTTCCAACGCCTTAGGTAATGGAATTGGTGATGTGATCATCTCTCCCGAAGGTTGCCACACTCCATTCACTGCCAGATTATGCTTCGATTGTACGAACAATATGGCCGAGTACGAAGCGTGCATTTTGGGTCTGAAAGCTGCCATTGACTTGAGGATCAAGCATTTTAATGTGTTTGGGGATTCCTCTCTAGTGATCAGCCAAGTAAAAGGAGATTGGGATACTAAACACCCTAATATCATCCCTTACAAGGAACTTGTGCTATCCCTAATTCCCTACTTTGAAGAGATCACCTTTGAGCACTTCCCTAGGGAAGAAAATCGGTTGGCTGATGCTTTGGAAACCATGTCTTCAATGTTCAAGGTCAGATGGGACAATGAAGCCCCTGTAATTACAATTGAAATATTCAATGAACCTGCACATTGCTGTGAGCTTGACACTAACACGGAAAAGCCATGGTACCATGAGGTGATGAGATATCTCAAAGCACAAGAGTGTCCAGAGGGAGCATCCATCAATGACAGAAAGATCTTACGAAGATTTGCAGCTAAATTCTTCCTGAGCAACAGAATATTGTACAAGCGCAATCATGACTCTACTCTATTTCGATGTGTGGACAAGAAGGAGGCATAGGAAATCATGGAAGACATTCACGATGTTCTCTTTGGTACTCACTCAAGTGGATATACGATGGCTAAGAAAATCTTAAGAGCTGGCTACTATTGGTCAACAATGGAGACTGATTACCATCAACACTCTAGGACTTATCACAAATGCCAAATATAAACTGACAAGGTCCATGTGCCTCCTATCCCTCTAAACGACATGACCGCTTCGTGGCCGTTTGCAATGTGGGGCATTGATATGATTGGAGAAATCAAGCCCACCGCTTCCAACGGACATCGATTCATTCTTGTCGCTATCGACTATTTCACCAAATGGGTCAAAGCCGCCTTTTTTTTCCTCAGTCACCAAGAATGTGGTAGCCAAATTCATCAGACACAACCTCATTTTCCTCTATGGTATCCCCTAAAGGATTATCACCGACAATGGGACTAACCTCAACAATGCTATGATTACTGAGCTTTGCACTCAGTTTAAGATCAAGCATCATAATTCTTCTCCATATAGACCGAAATTGAATGGCGCAGTCGAAGAGGACAACAAAAATATCAAGAAGATTGTGTAGAAAATGGTAGTAACCTATAAGGATTGGCATGAGATGTTACCGTTTGCTCTCTACGCCTACCGCACTTCAGCTAGAACATCAACTGGGGCAACTCCCTTTTCTCTAGTCTATGGCATGGAAGCTGTTTTGCTAGTAGAAGTTCAGATTCCCTCGTTGAGGATTATGAATGAGGCAGGCTTAGGCAAAGACGAGTGGATCCAAACGAGATTGGATCAACTGAAATTGATCGATGAGAAGTGACTGGCTGCTGTTTGTCATGGTCAGACGTACCAAAAACGGATGATCAAGGATTTCAACAAAAAGATCAAGCCTCGAGTATATCAAGTTGGTGACTTAGTGATAAAGCGCATCATTCTACCACAAGGCGACCCCAGAGACAAATGGACTCCCACCTATGAAGGGCCATTTGTTATCAAGAGAGTGTTCTCTGGCGGTGCCATGATGCTGACTACCATGGATGGTGAAGACTTCCCACATCTCATAAACGTGGACATAGTTAAAAAATAGTACGCATAAGAGACCCGCTAGGTTGACACACCTAGGAAAAATAAGGGCATCCCGGCAAACCAAAAGTTTTGGGCAAAAATTAGGGATATATGCAAAAGAATTATACACCCGGCAAGTTGAAAACCCGAAAGGGCGACTTGGGCAAAAATGGGTATCCCAGCAAGTTGAAAACCCGAAAGGGCGGTCCAAGCAAAAGTTAAGGATTAAAAGCGTATGACTATGTCCCGTGGGTTCACCACAGTCAACTTTATCACCAAGGTCCAAGATCAATCCAATCAATTTCTGTCAATGGAAAGGGGCATTCGAAGACATTGGGGCAATAATAGAGTTGGAAGGCAATGAGATTATTTCACATGGCTATTTTTTTTTTGTTTTCAATTTTGTTTTCCTTTTGACAATTTCCTCTTACTAGGATCTCTGTCTCTTTGTACAAAAACGTCTATTCATGGGAACAATATCAATACAAATATACTTTGAAGTGCAAACTTCCTGTCTTTGTTTTGAATGTGTAATACGGTGGCAGAACCGACTGTTTGAATGCTGGTTTGAATTTTTCGTTTTGTGTTTGCAAAATGTCGCGGTAAGCAAGAGTCACCACCGACTTTTATTTCATCCAACCGGAAAGGAAAAAAGTATAGAAAACAAAATCCTTTTTTGAGATTTTGAGTACAGGGGGTAGATTATAGAAAGGGAAGGTGTTAGCACCCTTTCTATCCATGGTTTTCCATGGGCTCTTAGGTACTTGCTCATCTTTTTAAAATTTCTTGTGTATGTGCTTTGTTTTTTTGAAAAGTTTGACTTCATGATAACCCTTGTATCAGTCCTCAAAGGTGTGACGAAGTTGTTTGAAAATTTTGTTTGAAAAGTGTAAGTGTGAAAAGTTTTGATTTAAGCAAGTACCTACTAGCATCTACCTACTCGAAAAAAGATCGTTTCTATTCTTGTTTCCTTTAGACAGCACTATCCTACTATTGAGAAATAGGTAGCACCATCGTTGGAGTTGTAAGGGTCAATTCGAAAGGGACGTACGACCACTAAAGCAATGTTAGGACATCCTAGTAATAACTCTAGAGTCTTAAGATAATATTCGAGGAGACATTTCTGAGGCAACCTTTCCGAGGCAACATTCTGAGGCAACATCCGAACGGGACATTTGATCTTTTTTAGACAGAAGGGTAACCACTAAGACACCCTATACTTAATGATCGTTTACCGAAGGAAACCTAAGTGAGAGTATACCCTAAGAGTGATATGTGCGAGTGATTAGTTTCAGTTATTTATCTTTGCACATTAGGATTTTCTAACTGTATTAATTTGGCATGCATTCTTATCATACAATCTTATTAGCATACATCTAAACAGTCAAATATTTGCAGGAATTAAAATGCGAGAAAATAAATCTACGCTATTACAAGGCTTCGGGGAGGGGGATTAATTACATAACCAAAAAACTGGGGGAAAGCGATAAGTAAAAAAAACTAGATTAAACTATTACAAACCATGAACAGTTACAAAAATATTGGCAAAAATAAATAACATGCGGGTGATGAATTGAATACAAGATAAATAGGGTTTTGACCCTTGCTTAAACCTAATTGCGATTGATTAAAAAAATGTTTTTGTCATGTTTTATTATTACAAATAAAATAAAGAAATCATTAAGTTAAAAAGAAAATACTAATTCTAATTTATTTTAAATTAAGAAAAGTAAATTGATTTATTCTAAAACCTATTTTTGTATTTTTATTTATTTGAGAAAAAGAGAAAAAATTAAATCAAAAGTCTTAACCTAATTTATATTTTTATTTTATTTATGAAAATAAATTGCAATTTTCCTAAGTTAAACTAAATTACATTGAAAACAAATTAAAATAAGAAGGTCTAATTCTAATTTTTTTTGAATTATTGATTTTATGATTTTTTATGAAAAATAATTAATTTGTGAATTAAAATAAATAAATAAAATTAAAAGAATAAAAAATGAAATAAAGAAAAGAAATAAAAAAAAGTAGTAAATGGTCCTGGTGATATTGCTGAAAGGGGGGTTGGAATATGAAATTCTGGGCCCAAATCAAACTCAGCACTTTTGACTATGCTGGATCTGGTGTGTGGGTTGACTGGATGCGCATGGTAGTCCTCCAAGGGGGGAAGCCTTGGATATGAGCTAAAGACATGATTGATGGTTGGGTCTTGATAGCACACGGTGAACCTCCTGATGTGCAGCGTGCTGGATTACCTGTTGAGGAAAAATATGAACAAAGGTTGGGACTTCGGGATCGAACCCAGGTCCTTAGGCCATTCCCAATGCACGCTTGCCAACTGAGCTATTTGGCTTGTTTGTATATATTATGGAAATAAAATATAATATAGGAAAACTAATGGTTAATGGACAAAAAACACACAAAAGTTCAAACTGCCCAACCAGGGAGTGCCACACATCATCTTCTTCCTCCCAACCGTCGTTTTAGGTAACAACCTTTTTACCTACGGTTGCCTCGCTGTAGCTACAAGCCTGTTCATCACAAAAATTCTCTACAAGCAATATAAATGAAATTCAAAGGTTCCAATCAACTCGTCTCATCCTCACGAGTATCATGGCACCATAATCCAAACCCAATTTAGCCTATACTGCAAAGCCCTAAACAAGAATGCAAAACCCTAGCTATGGCAATATCCTGTACATGCGTTAAAAATGTAATTAAATGGTACCAATAGTTTGCAAACTCAGTGCTGAACATGAATATATAATCAAAACATGCGTATGATGAGTAAATCAACGAAATCGAAATTGAGTTTGGAGGCAAACCGTGGTACCTGTAACTTGCAATTCCAGGCGTGAAAAGACTTGCAATGGATTGGGATATGTTCCTGGGATGTCCAACAATCTGTTGGCAATGTTAGAATGACTTGGATTGGCCTCTAGGATGGAAATTGGATCACCACTTTCTCTTGAATTTTTCAGTTTTGTTCTTGATATGCACAGCTGTTCAACCTCCTCTCTTGCCTTGGACTGCTTCTGTATATGTAATACAACGTATTAAGTCAACAGAAACGAATTCAATCTTGCCCATTATGAAGATTTGATTTGGTCTTTCATGGCATATGATATCTTTCCAAATTTTCTTCAATTCAATATTTTTCTACTCAAATCAGTCTTGCATGAATTGATTCTCATTTGACAGCACATAAGATCTTCCTTCAATGCAAAAATCATCTCTAAAACACATTATATGATTTATTTAGATTTATTTGATTTTATTTGAATTTTAAGTGAATAAAAATCAAAATAAATTAAATAAATAAATAAAGCATGGAGGGGCCTCTAGGTCGTGGACTATGCTAGGAATGAGATTCAATCTTGAAAAGATGGGCCCATGTGGGAAAAAATGCAAATTTAAGCACTTTTGACTTTTGGCAATTTTATAAAAAAGGTCAACTTGGCCAATGCATAACTCTCTCAATTTTGACCCTAGAGAGGTGTTATTGGACTTTTTAGAAAGCTTTGGATGTACTCTAAGCAACCCTTTTGGTCTCATCTCAATTGAGTCTTCCATGTTCATGTATGAAGCTTTGACCCAAAAGGTGTTTTTGTTGACTTTCTAAAATGACCTATAATGTCAAAATTCATATCTTCTTGTGAGTGCATATTTTGAATTTGGGAGCTGAAGATGAATTGTAGGGAATTGCATTCTCTTCAAAATGAGCTTTGGATGGGACATTTATGATGAAGTATGAGAAAGTTATGCTTGGTCAAAGTTGAGTTGACTTTTCCTACAAAACCCTAATTTAGCAACTTTTGGGTTTTGATGAATTGTGAGAAATCCTTGATGAATCATGATCAACCCTTGATCAAATGATGAATGATACTTCAAAATGAGGATGTTAACCAAAAATCTTGAGGTTTGACTGTATGTGAGCCACAGTTGACTTTTGACCTAGTACAGTTGATTTTTAGGACTTTGAGCAATTGACTGAGCAAACTTCTTCTGCAAGGCTTGAAACTTGACATGGATGATCTTGAGAACATATTAGGACAATGGTGGGAATTTTGGATCCTTTGGACTCAAGCATCTTGATGCAAAATGAAACCCTAATTTGAAGTAGACTGCCTTAGGAGAGAGTTTGACTGGCCAACTTTGAACTTCCTTGAGAAATTTGGGGACCTCACTTGCCATGTGTTGAGAAATATGGGAGGGAAAATTTTGGGGTACAACAGCTGCCCCTGTTCAATCTTCTAAAACCCGAGGATGTAGATTTGCTCGTCTGCCTTTCGTGATCTGAAGGTGGAAGATGATTGAACACTAGAGTGCCCAGAAATTTGCACTCGCATGAAGTGATACTTGACTTATGATATCGGGAATGGGCTTATAGATGCCATTTGGAGTTTTCTAGAGGATTGTCGGGGATGGGCTTAAAGATGCCATCCGAAGAAGTGTCGATCGCATAAGAGATTCCTTTGCGAGAACCCGTATACCTGTTGTTGAGGAGGAGTTCGCCGGGGAATGCTGGTCTTTGTCTTGAGAGGATTAGAGTTTTAGGAGCTTCAATTGTCCGTTACTCTATTGGGGAATAATTCTGGTTTTGGGAAGCAGAAGTGAACTGTGTGTTTGGTCGGGGTATATGCTTCACCGCGACTTTCTGGGGAAATGTGAAATCAATTGTGTTTGATTAGATCCCGGTCTTACAGTGTTGTGCACTGTTGTCTGGGGATAAGAGAGGAAGAAACCCAGATAGTAAGGTTATGAGAAGGAACCTGGATAGTAGGGTTACCTTGAGATGAAAGCCTGGATAATAGGGCTGTGAGAAGGAACCTGGATAGTAGGGTTACTTCGATATGAAATCCGGGATAGTAGGGATGTAAGAATGAACTTGGATAGTAGGGTTACTTCGATATGAAAGCCTGTATAGTAGGGCTGTGAGAAGGAACCTGTATAGCATGGTAGCTTCGATATGAAAGTCGGGATAGTAGGGCTGTGAGAAGGAACCTGGATAGTAGGGTTACTTCGATATGAAAGCCTGGATAGTAGGGCTGTGAGAAGGAACCTGGATAGCAGGGTTGCTTTGATATGAAAGTCGGGATAGTAGGGCTATGAGAAGTAACCTGGATAGTAGGGTTACTTCGATATGAAAGCCTGGATAGTAGGGCTGTGAGAAGGAACCTGGATAGTAGGGTTGCTTCGATATGAAAGCCGGGATAGTAGAGTTATGAGAAGGAACCTGGATAGTAGGGTTGCTTCGATATGAAAGCCGAGATAGTAGGGCTGTGAGAAGGAACCTGGATAGTAGGGTTACTTCGATATGAAAGTCGGGATAGTAGGGTTGTAAGAAGGAACCTGGATAGTAGGGTTACTTCGATATAAAAGCCTGGATAGTAGGTCTGCTTCGATATGAGTTTGGGAAAAACTGCAGAGTGAACATGGGTAAGGTTACTTTTTTCGCACCGATAATTACTCTGTTTAACCTCGAGTGTTGATCATGGACCTGCTAGAAATTATTGATAGTAATTGTCTTTCCTAAAAGAAATACAGGGTTAGTTATGTGCGATGCATGAGATGCATTGTATAATGACGTTCTCAATATAAATGAGACTATGTTATATGTGATGTAAGCATATGTCATGATGTATGAACATGAAATGCCATCATAATAATCCGAGTCTGGGAAAATAAATCCCTGACTGCTGTTTGAAGGATATGAGAAAAGGTATTCTAGACTGCTGTAAAGAACCATGATTCCTTTGCTTCCGTTAGGGATGGTGAACATAGATGACTAGCTGGGGATTTGCCCCTTGGCTGGTGAATATTCTGTCGGAAGAGACCCTGTCTGAGGATGACTCTGCGGGGAATAACTCTGTTGGAGAGGAGGTACCCTGTTGATAGATCTGCTTACTTGGAGAAACAACTCATCTGGGGATGAATTTTCGTTGCTGGTGATAATTAATTCTGTCAGGGGTTGAATTTCTGCATGTGAGAGAGATAAACTCTGCTTGGGGAAAAACTTACCGACTCACTTGCGATTATGAACCTCAGTCGGGAAGAGTTATGTCCTGTTCGAGAAAGCTAACATCACTGCCTTTGGATACTTTTAACTCTGTGGGGAGTGTATATATCACTACTCATGTTCTTGAGCTGGCTCTATCCCGGTACTTGGTGGGTAGAATAACTGTAAGGTGTGCGCACTTATTTTTTGTCCTTGTTCCTAGAATTACGAGTAATTGTCTTTTTTTTTCATGTAAATATTTATGAGCAGCAATTATTTTCAAATGCATATATAAAAAATGAACCATTGGACGTTCTTGCAAAACAAAATAGAAAAAGAAAATAAATCAAAGCTTTGTGAAAATGACTTGTATTGATTTTGAAGTTGGCCTGTAATAGGCGTTTTTGTACAAGAGGCTGACGTCCTAGGAAGAGAACGCCGCCGAAAGATAAAAATTACAATTTGTGTAAAAGGAAGAAAAACAACTATGTGAAATGACCCCATTGAGATCCAACTCTGTTATTTCCTTTATATCTTCAAGCGTCTCATCACCCTGCTGCTTGGCCGAAGGTAGACCAGATTGATTGGCGCCATCTGAGTTTGATAGTCGATACCGAAGTCTGGTTACGAGATGATCCAATGATACATAGTGTTACACTTTAATCCCTAATTTTTTCCTGGACTTCCCTTTCGGGTTTTCAGTCCACCGGGATAACCTTTTTTGCCCAAGTCGCCTTTTCAGGTTTTCGACTTGCCGGGTGTACATTTTTTTTCATTTTCATCCCTTACTTTTGCCCGAACCTTTTTGGTTCGCTGGGAAGCCCTTATTTTTTCCTAGGCCAGTCAACCTAGGGGGTCTTTGATTATGCGTAGTATCTTTTCACTATGTCTGCATTGACGGGGTGAGGAAGGTCGTCACCATCCATGGTGGTTAGAATCATAGCTCCTCTCGAGAAAATGTTCTTAACCACAAATGGCCCTTCGTATGTGGGGGTCCATTTGCCCCTGAGATCACCTTGCGGTAGTATGATGCGTTTGATCACTAGATCCCCGACTTGATATTCTTGACGTCTGACTTTCTTATTAAAAGCCTTGATCATTCGTTTTTGATACGTCTGACCATGACAGATAACATCAAGTCTCTTTTCATCAATTAGATTCAGCTGATCAAGTCGGGTTTGGATCCAGTCGTCTTCGTTAAAACTCACATCCTTCATAATCCTGAGAGAGGGTATCTGGACTTCGATGGGTAGGACTGCCTCCATGCCATACACCAAAGAGTAAGGTGTTTCCCATGTCGATGTCCGTGCCGAGGTACGGTACCCATGAAGAGCGAATGGTAACATCTCATTCCAGTCTTTGTATGTCACCGTCATCTTCTGCACAATCTTCTTGATGTTCTTGTTAGCCGCTTCAATAGCCCCATTCATCTTCGATCGGTATGGAGAAGAGTTATGATGTTGAATCTTGAACTGTTTGCAGAGCTCGGTGATCATGGTGTTATTGAAATTCGTACCATTGTCAGTAATAATCCTCTCTGGTACACCGTATCGACATATTAGATTGTGTCGGATAAACCACGCCACGACGTTCTTGGTTATTATAGCAAAGGAAGCTTCCTCAACCCACTTTGTAAAGTAATCAATTGCTACCAGAATCAAACGATGCTCGTTAGACACAGTAGGTCTGATCTCGCCGATCATGTCGATACCCCACATTGCAAAGGGCCAAGGAGTTGTCAAAACATTCAGGGGAACCGGAGGTACATGCACCTTATCAGCATAGACTTGGCATTTATGACAGGTTCGAGAGTGCTGATGACAATCGGCTTCCATAGTAGACTAGTAATACCCTGCCCGTAGGATTTTCTTCGCCATGGTATGTCCACTAGAATGAGTTCTGAAGGTACCTTTATGCAAGTCTGCCATGATCTTTTCTGCCTCGCTCTTGTCTACACACCGCAGTAAGGTTGAATCATGGTTACGCTTATAGAGGATTCCATTACTGATGAAGAACTTCATCGCAAACCTTCTCATAAACTTCTTATCATTAACAGATTCCCCCTCAGGGTATTCTTGAGCCTCAAGATACCTCTTTACCTCGTGAAACCAGGCCTTATCTTTTACCTCCTCAGTCTCAATGTCATAATAATGCGCGGGTTCATCCAACCTCTCAATGGTAATCTGGGGAGCTTCATTGTCCCACCTGACTTTGAACATAGAAGACATGGTAGCTAGCGCGTCCGCCAACTGATTCTCCTCTCTTTGGAAGTGTTTAAAAGTTATCTCCTCAAAGTGTGGGAGCAATGTCAGTACATACTCTTTGTAAGGAATAAGATTCGGGTGCTTCGTATCCCACTCGCCTTTGATCTGAATTATAACCAGAGTGGAATCTCCAAATACACTCAAGAACTTAATCCTCAAGTCAATAGCAGCTCGAAGACCCATGATACACGCTTCATACTCCGACATATTGTTGGTGCAGTTAAAACATAATCGGGCGGTGAATGGAGTATGACAACCCTCAAGAGATATAATTACAGCGCCAATGCCATTACCCAATGCGTTTGAAGCTCCATCAAAATACGTAGACCATCGGGATCCCTCCTCGGGTCCTTCATCCGGTCCAGGTTCTTCGTAGTCGGTTATCAACATGATATTCTCATCCGGGAACTCGAAATTCATGTACTGGTAGTCATCCACGGCCTGATGCGCCAAATGATCTGCCAATACACTCCCCTTGATTGCTTTCTGGGTCGTGTATTAGATGTCGTACTCGGTTAAGATCATCTGCCATCTTGCTATCCTTCCAGAGAGAGCGGGCTTCTCGAAAATATATTTGATCGGATCCATCTTTGATATCAACAAGGTGGTGTGAGTCAGCATATATTGTCTCAGCCGGCGAGCAGCCTATGCCAAAGCGCAACAAGTTTTCTCGAGCAATGAGTATTAGGTCTCACAGTCGGTAAACTTTTTGCTAAGGTAGTAAATGGTGTGCTCTTTTCGGCCAAACTCGTCATGCTGCTCCAGCACACACACCATTGAATTGTCTAGCACTGTCAAGTATAATATCAAAGGTCTTCCTTCAACTGGAGACATCAAAATTGGTGGTTCTTGAAGGTATTCATTGATTCTCTCGAAAGCGGTCTGACATTCATCATTCCACTTTACCACTTGATCTTTCTTCAGCAGCTTGAAGATTGACTCACAAGTGGAAGTCAGATGTGAAATGAACCTGGCAATGTAATTCAGACGTCCCAAGAAACCTCTCACTTCTTTTTCTGTGCGGGGAGCCGGCATCTCTTATATGGCTTTTACCTTTGCAGGGTCCACCTGAATACCTTTGTCACTGACAATGAAACCCAAAAGCTTTCCAGACCTTACCCCGAAGGAACACTTATTCGGATTCAACCTCAGTTTGTACGTCTTCAACCTGCCAAACAGCTTCTAGAGATGATCAAGGTGCTCCTCTTCAGTCTGGGACCTGGCTATCATGTCATCAACATAAACCTCGATCTCGTGGTTAATCATATCGTGGAATAAAGTGACCAATCCGCGCTTATAAGTTTCCCCAACATTCTTTAACCCAAAAGGAATTACCTTGTAACAAAAGGTTCCCCACTGTGTAACGAAGGTTATCTTCTCCATGTCCTCAGGGGTCATCTTGATCTGGTTGTAGCAAGAAAAACCATCCATGAAAGAGAAGATCTTATGCTGCACGGTGTTGTCGACCAGAACATCGATGTGAGTAAGTGAGAAGTCATACTTGGGGCTTGCCCTGTTCAGATCTCTATAGTCCACACACATCCGTACCTTACCTTCCTTCTTAGGTACCGGAACGACGTTGGCAATCCACTACAGATAAGAAGTGACAGCTAAGAACCCTGCGTCGAACTGTTTCATGACCTCTGCCTTGATTTTCTCTGATATTTCGGGGCGCATACGGAGAACCTTCTGCTTTACCGGAGGGTAATATTCTTTAGTCGGCAAGCGATGAACCACAATATCAGTGTCCAAACCAGGCATGTCTTCACAGGACCAGGCGAAGATCTCAACATAGTTGCGTAGCATTTGTATTAACCGTTGCTTGACACTAGGATCCAGATTCGCACCTATCTTAACCTCTTTCCTGTCTTCCTCCGTACCCAAATTCACTGACTCCACTGGCTTTTCATGAGGCTGTATGGCCCTCTCTTCCTGCTGTAATAGTCTAGCAAGTTCTCCAGGAACCTCACAATCATCCTCACCTTCATCCTCGGCTTGGTTGATAGGATTTTCGAAGTCATAACTGGCAGTAGCAGAGTCGTTATCAATGGGATCCAGAGTGGATATGGATCTGCAGTATGATACGTGAGTGTGTGTAAGAAAAATAGTTGTTTTGATAAAGTGGGAAATAGAAAAGAAATTACAAGGAGCGCAAAATTTGTAATGCAAGAAACGTCCAATGCTTTATTAATGATATATGAAATGACAAATAATAGCCCTCACAAGCAAAGCCAAGGTGCCTCGGGCAAGGCACCGGGCCGTAAAGTTTCAAACTTGTTTATTACAAATCTTAAAACAAAAGTCAATTACTGCGGAATAAAAGAAACAGGTATGAAGTCCTTCGCCATCCAGTTGTTCAGTCCACCAATAGTTGTTGGGTAGATCCAGCTGTCGATGTTTGAATCTTCTTCACTGTCTTCAATTGCATTAACTCCCCGATTGCTGATGTTTAAAGGAGGTCTTCCAATCCGCATGCACCTAACAGCCCTTTGAGCCCCTGTAGTAAAGCCCAAACCAAATTTGTCAGTTTTGTGAGCGAAATCAGGGAGCCGACCCCAATTGATACACCCACCTTCTTCAACTACGGCCCTGGCATCCTTGAGAGAAGCTATCTTCAGCGGAGGTTTGTTGGTAGTAACTTCAGATGACGCCAAAGTCTGAGGGACCTCTTCGAAGTTCTGACAAGGAGTTTCTATGAACTCCCCGTCCATCTCTACATAGCGGACGGAATTGAGATGACTTACCATATACTCTTCTTCACCTTGCACCGTGAAAATCTTCCCCTTTACCAGATATTTCAGCATTTGATGGAGCGTGGAAGTAACTTCCCCAGCCCTATGGATCCAAGGACAACCCATCAAGCAAGAATACAATGGTCTGATATCCATTACGTAGAAGGTGGACGCAAAAGTCTGAGAACCCACTTTGACAGGAATGTCCACCTCCCTATGCACCATTATTTTTGATCCATCAATAGCCCTTACCATAATGTTACTCAGATTTAGAATCAAACCTTCACAATCCAGACGGTCTAACGCTCTCTTTGGCAGAACATTTAATGAGGACCCGGTATCTACCAGCACATGGGCCATAGTGGTGCTCCTGCACTCGATCGAGACGTGCAGAGCATCATTATGATTTCTTCCTTTCGGTGTCAGATCCGCATATGAGAAACCCAACCCATTGTCAACAGTCAGGCTGGCTAGCAGTCTTTGAACTGATCTGTTGAAGTTTCCTGCGGCGCATGCGCAATCTTGAGAAATGCAATCAAAGCCTTCGCACGGGCTTCAGAACACAACAACAGGGACAACATGGAGATCTTTGACGAGGTCTTCCCCAGTTGCTCGACCACATTGTAGTTGTTCTTCTTGATAATCTTCAGTATTTCCTCTATCTCTTGTTTAGAGGCTTCTACAACAATTTTATTAGGTGCCTCCGTCCGGGCAGGCTCACCTATAATTTCTTTGCCCCGAGTCCCATATGGCTTAGTAGCAGGGGTGATAACTGGAGTAATAATAGGAATAGTAGCAGGTGTAATAACTGGAGTAGGAACAGGAGGAATGTCAGGAGTGCTGGTTGGAACAGCAGTTGGAATAACAGTAGGTTTGATGATAGTCTTTAGGGAAATCTCAGGAGAGAAGACCCTTCCACTTCGGGTAACTTTACTAGTCCCGACAATAATACTGACATCAGTATCAGCTTCTTCAGTCTTATGATCTTGCTTAACACCATGGTAATATACATCAGCACCATAATGCCATGGGACAACCTTGTCTGAGGTGTACAGAATGGGACCAGGAACAGTGATTATTAGCGGAGCAACTCTTGGAACAGGTGTAACCCCAACAGGTTTTCTCGAGGAAACCTTGGAAGGATTGGCGGAAATGGTTATAATGGAAATGTCTTCATTTGGAACAAACAGAATCATGGTCTTCTCGAACAAAATCTCTTTATTATCCATCAGGCGCTAAACACCTGACTTCAACAAACGGCAACCAATAGGCATAATTGAACACATGTGGCAATCTTCACCACAACCTGGAAATAAATCGGCCAATAGCAAATTCTTCTTAACAGTCATCAGAGGAGTAGAAATTTCTTCAACAGAGGTCACAAACAAATCGATGTCAACATCATTAACTCCACGACCATGTTTTGGCATATGAGCAGTTATAACATTCGGCTTTTCCGGAGCATCAAACTCAATCTCTTTGGCTTCGAGCAAATCTTGTACTTTGTTTCTCAGGGCCCAGCAATCATTTGTATCATGGCCCGGACTCTCGGAATGGTAGGTGCATCGCGCGTTGGGATTGTATCTGGGAGAAGTAGTGTTTGGATTCTTGGGAGCCTCTCTCAAGGTCGCCAAGTTGGACTTCAGCAGGTGAGGTAATATTTCAGCCAATGTCATGTTGATGCGGGTAAACTGTCATTGTGGTCTTTCCACCCTTTGTTGATTGTTGCATTGTGGAGCAACTGTGGGTCTTGGTATCACTACAGCATTTACCGTTTGACAGTGTTCAGATCTGCTTTGTCCCCTCGGGCCATAGACTGCACTAGCTTCCTTCTTACTAGTGAAAGGCTTCTTTACCGAACTCAAAGAGGCTTCCTTCTGTATTTTACCACTTTGAATGCCAGCTTGTACTCTTTCTCCAGTCAAAATCAACTCAGTAAAACCAGATGACGAGCTGCTGATCAAGTGATTGAAAAATGGACTAGATAGCGTCCCTAGAAACATGTTAACCAACTCCCTATCAGACAAAGGGGGTTGGACTCTTCCAGCCAAGTCTCTCCATTTTTGAGCATAGTCCTTAAAACCTTCACCTGCACCCATGGACATACTCTGGAGCTGAGTACGAGTAGGAGCAAGGTCGGCGTTATACTGATACTGCTTGTAGAAAGCAGCAACAAGATCTTCCCATAACTGATAGAACCATTCAAGCTGAGTTCCTGACAGTCTATCTTGAAAGAAATGTACTCACAAATTTCTATTAGCAGTGTGGGTTGGATTTTCCTGACATACGAGCGAAGATGGAGTTTTGGATAGGATACTCCATCGTACTTAGCAAAAATCGGAGCTTTGAACTTATGAGGGATGACCAATCCCAATACCAGTCCCAATTCTCTGAAATCTAAACCAGGTATTTTTTGAAATTCCATAGCACTCAGACGGTCTTCTAGCTGCTTGTATCTATCCTCGGCAGGAGGATATTGCTCATCATCGTAATCTGTATCGTTATCAGAAACTGCAGGACTAGGGTCCTTTGCCCTTTCTTGGTTCTCCCCGTCCTTGGATAAGGAGGTCAGATCAGCTGGCTGTCTCAACCTTTCTCCGAATCTTCTACCCATGTTCAGAATATTGACCTTCTTCTTCTTCTTCTTCTTCTTCTCTTTTAGGATGAGGGTCTTCAGATCCTCTTGCCCTTTAGCCAGACCTATGAACATTTGTTGGAATTGGGTATTCTGTGCCTGAAGATCTTTGATGGCTTGATCGGAAGACATTTCTGCTGAAATAAACAGCGAAGAAGATGAGAAACCTGTTGGGGTACCTGTAATGATGTGCATGATAATGGGATGCACATGTAGTGATTTCAAAGACTTTGGGAGATTTAAATTTGCAAACCAAAAATAAATAAAACTTTATTAGCTTAACATTGAAAGGTACAACAATGCCTTTAAGGCGTTACAAAGAAATAAATAAACAAAATCTAAAACTAGAAAAGAAAAATCAAAAGTCCCATGGTCGCTTCCTCTTTGTGTTGATGTAGTCATTGATCACTCTTTCTTCCTCGAGCTGCCTGGTGAGCTTCAAAATCATCCTTTCTTGCTCATGATACTATTCCCGGTAAGTATCCCGCTCATTCTTCAGCTGGATCCAAGACCTCTGCAGCTCCCCAGGATCAGTGGGCATGTAAGGATAGAGAACCGTATAAGGAATGCCTTCTTCATTAGTGGGCTCCACAATCACTTGTAATACGGCCTCATAGGGCATCCCAAGCTTCTGGGCACGAGCTCGGACCCATTGGAGGTAAGGCTGCATAGGAACGGAAGCCTTTGGTCCCAACTCTTGGGGGTCAGATCTGTTCACCATGCCCCAAGATCGTATAAACCTCCGCCGATGCTCCTTAACATCCTCTTTATAGTAAAATACAATGTCCTCAAGAAGTAACTCATGGGGACCATCTCTCCGAGCACGACCAAATTGTCGCAAAGCTAGACAAGGATTATAAGTTATACCTCCTCTGATTCCAAGCAATGGGACATTAGGGTATCCCCCACAATGGTCAATAACAACAGTGTCTTCCATAGCCCGGGAACACCAAAGAATATATGTATGAGCAAGTGACATTATTCTGTAGGACCAACCCAAACCTTCTTTGTTCTTCAGCACAGACTTAGGGAGGTGAGAAATAAACCACCTTGACAACAACGACATGTAACACATAAGAGTTCCTCTTCTCCTCATAGTACGGGTGTGGAGAGCATGCAAGATATCTCCCAGCAAGGTAGGCACAGGGTTGCGAGAAAGGAAAATCTTGACAGCATTCATATCTACAAAGGAATCCAGATTCGGGAAGAGAACCAAACCATAGATAAGGAGGGCCAAGACATCTTCAAAAGCTTGAAAATCCAAATCATCCCAGAATAGTTGAGCCTGGTCTATCAAAAATTTGGCTAGAAAACCTTTAACCCCGCTTCGTGTTTCCCAATTGGATACTACATCAGCTCGTTTCAAATGCAGAGCCGAGGCAATGTCTTCTGGTCTAGGAACTTCTTCCATACCTGTGAAGGGTACCTATTCAAGGATGGATATGCCCAATAGATGAGAGAATTCTTCCAAGGTGGGTACCAGCTGGTAATTTGGAAAGGTGAAGCAATGATGCACGGGATCAAAGAACTGAAATAGTATGCTCATCATCTGTTCATCAAGATTTGAAGTAACCAGGCTGAGAAGTTGACTGTGTCTCTTAATGAAAGTAGACGTTTCATAAACTCTTGAGGCTAGCTCTTTAAGTTGAGCAGGTATTTGCACAAAGTTGACTCGGATAGTATTTATGCGCACGGAAGCCATGACCTACAAAATAGAACAAAGATAAATTCCCTTGATCTTTGAAATGGTTAGTGTAATGAAGCATGAATGCCATGTTATGATGCATGATGTCATGATAAACCATAGGTATAGAAAACACAGATATTGCAAACACAGTCAAATCACATAAAGCCCTTAGGTTTAAGGCTTGCATGAGGTCAAAGGTAGTATCCTCTTGAAGTTAAGTTGGTTCAAACCTGTCCTAGAAAAGTAACCGGGTTCTAGAGGATCTCAATATCACTGACCATCCTCCATCGATCATGGTTTCAGCTCACGCAATCTTTTCTTGCAGTCAGAACTATCTCGAGAGTATGGTCTCAATGAGTGTAGCATCGAGTATCAACCAGTTCTCAGCTCTACACCGAGGCCGACTATCTCACTACTTTCTAATGGCGAAGTTGGGTGATTAAAGGCTCTAAGGTCAGTTGATGCTTAAAGACACCACACAGCGGCCCCGTATTCTCCTCGTTTCTCCACAAGGGATACCGGTACCAACCAA
Source organism: Vicia faba (assembly GCA_948472305.1). Lineage (NCBI taxonomy): Eukaryota > Viridiplantae > Streptophyta > Magnoliopsida > Fabales > Fabaceae > Vicia > Vicia faba. The sequence continues at coordinate 1,080,497,590 of OX451736.1, read as the reverse complement.
TGTGCCACATCAACGTAGCTACTGCTTCAACCGTATCAGGCTACGCCGTACAGTTCCCTTACAGTCTATTGCTACTTACCTAAAAGGTGTCCCTAGATCTGGGTTAGGATCTATAGTAACCCCAAACAACACCATTAAAAATAAAGCAAACAAAGAAATCAAGAGAAGCAAACATAATGAACTAGACCCTAAGGTATACCCCACTTATTAATTCCCCAGCAGAGTCTCCAGTTCTGTGATACAGTGGCAGAACCGACTGTTTGAATGCTGGTTTGCATTTTGCATTTTGTATTCGCAAAATGTCGCGGTAAGCATGAGTCGCCACCGACTTTTATTTCATCCAACCGGAAAGGAAAAAAGTATAGAAAAAAAATCCTTTTTCGAGATTTTGAGTACGGGGGGTAGGTTATAGAAAGGGAAGGTGTTAGCACCCTTTCTATCCATGGTTTTCCACGGGCTTTTAGGTACTTGCTCATCTTTTTAAAATTACTTGTGTATGTGCTTTGTTTTTTTGAAAAGTTTGACTTCGTGATAACCCTTGTATCAGTCCTCAAAGGTGTGACGAAGTTGTTTGAAAATTTTGTTTGAAAAGTGTAAGTGTGAAAAGTTTTGATTTAAGCAAGTACCTACTAGCATCTACCTACTCAAAAAAAGATCGTTTCTATTCTTGTTTCCTTTAGACAGTGCTATCCTACTATTGAGAAATAGGTAGCACCATTGTTGGAGTTGTAAGGGTCAATTCGAAAGGGACATACGACCACTAAAGCAATGTTAGGACATCCTAGTAATAAACCTAGAGTCTTAAGATCATATTCGAGGCAACATTTCTGAGGCAACCTTTTCGAGGCAACATTCCGAAGCACCATCTGAATGGGACATTTGATATTTTTTAGGCAGAAGGGTAACCACTAAGACACCCTATACTTAATGATCATTTACCGAAGGCAACCGAAGTGAGAGTATACCCTAAGAGTGATATGTGCGAGTGATTAGTTTTACTTATTTATCTTTGCACATTAGGGTTTTCTAACTGTATTAATTTGTCATGCATTCTTATCATACAATCCTATTAGCATACATCTAAACAGTCAAATATTTGTAGGAATTAAAATGCGAGAAAATAAATCTATGCTATTACAAGGCTTCGGGGAGGGGGATTAATTACATAGCCAAAAAACCGGGGGAAAGCGATAAGTAAAAAAACCTAGATTAAACTATTACAAACCACAAACAGTTACAAAAATATTGGCAAAAATAAATAACACGCATGCGATGAATTGAATACGAGATAAATATGGTTTTGACTCTTGCTTAAACCTAATTGCGATTGATTAAAAAAATGTTTTTGTCATGTTTTATTATTACAAATAAAATAAAGAATTCATTAAGTTAAAAAGAAAATACTAATTCTAATTAATTTTAAATTAAGAAAAGTAAATTGATTTATTCTAAAACCTATTTTTGTATTTTTATTTATTTGAGAAAAAGAGCAAAAATTAAATCAAAAGTCTTAACCTAATTTCTATTTTGATTTTATTTATGAAAATAAATTGCAATTTTCCTAAGTTAAACTAAATTACATTGAAAACAAATTAAAATAAAAAGGTCTAATTCTAATTTTTTTGAATTATTGATTTTATGATTTTTTATGAAAATTAATTAATTTGTGAATTAAAATAAATAAAGAAAATTAAAAGAATAAAAAATGAAATAAAGAAAAGAAATTAAAAAAAAAAGTAGTAAATGGGCCTGATGATATTGCTGAAAGGGGGGTTGGAATATGAAATTTTGGGCCCAAATCAAACTCAGCCCTTTTGACTATGCTGGAACTGGTGTGTGGGTTGACTGGAGGCGCATGGTAGTCCTCCAAGGAGGAAGCCTTGGATCTGAGCTAAAGACATGATTGATGGTTGGATCTTGATAGCACACAGTGAACCTCCTGATGTGCAGCGTGCTGGATTACCTGTTGAGGAAAAATATGAACAAAGGTAGGGACCTGGGGATCGAACCCAGGTCCTTAGGCCATTCCCAATGCACGCTTGCCAACTGGGCTATTTGGCTTGTTTTTATATATTATGGAAACAAAATATAATATAGGAAAACTAATGGTTAATGGACAAAAAACGCGCTAAAGTTCAAACTGCCCAACCAGGGAGTGCCACGCATCATCTTCTTCCTCCCAACCATTGTTTTAGGTAACAGCCTTTTTACCTACGGTTGCCTCGCTGTAGCTACAAGCCTGTTCATCACAAAAATTCTCTACAAGTAATATAAATGAAATTCAAAGGTGCCAATCAACTCATCTCATCCTCACGAGTATCATGGCACCATAATCCAAACCCAATTTAGCCTATACTGCAAAGCCCTAAACAAGAATGCAAAACCCTAGCTATGGCAATATCCTGTACAGGCGTTAAAAATGTAATTAAATTCTACCAATAGTTTGAAATCTCAGTGCTGAACATGAATATATAATCAAAACATGCATAGGATAAGTAAATCAACGAAATCGAAATTGAGTTTGGAGGCAAACCGTGGTACCTGTAACTTGCAATTCCAGGCGTGAAAAGACTTGCAATGGATTGGGATATGTTCCTGGGATGTCCAACAATCTGTTGGAAATGTTAGAATGGCTTGGATTGGCTTCTAGGATGGAAATTGGATCACCACTTTCTCTTGAATTTTTTTAGTTTTGTTCTTGATATGCACGGCTGTTCAACCTCCTCTCTTACTTGGACTGCTTCTGTATATGTAATACAACGTATTAGGTCAACAAAAACGAATTTAATCTTGCCCATTATGAAGATTTGATTTGGTCTTTCATGGCATATGATATCTTTCCAAATTTGCTTCAATTCAATCTTTTTCCACTCAAATCAGTCTTGCACAAATTGGTTCTCATTTGACAGCACATAAAATCTTCCTTCAATGCAAAAATCATCCCTAAAACACATTATATGATTTATTTAGATTTATTTGATTTTATATGAATTTTAAGTGAATAAAAATCAAAATAAATAAATTAAATAAATAAATAAAGCATGGAGGGGCTTCTAGGTCGTGGAATATGCTAGGAATGAGATTCAATCTTAAAAAGATGGGCCCATGTGGAAAAAAAATGCAAATTTAAGCACTTTTGAGTTTTGGCAATTTTGCAAAAAAGGTCAACTTGGCCAATGCATAACTCTCTCAATTTTGACCCTAGAGAGGTGTTCTCGAACTCTTTAGAAAGATTAGGATGTCCTCTAAGCAACCCTTTTGGTCTCATCTCAATTGAGTCTTCCATGTTCATGTATGAAGCTTTGACCCATAAGGTGTTTTTGTTGACTTTCTAAAATGACCTATAATGTCAAAATTCATATCTTCTTGTGAGTGCTTATTTTGAATTTTGGAGATGAAGATGAATTGTAGGGAATTGCATCCTATTAAAAATGAGCTTTGGATGGGTCATTTATGATGAAGTATGAGAAAGTTATGCTTGGGTAAAGTTGAGTTGACTTTTCCTACAAAACCCTAATTTAGCAACTTTTGGGTTTTGATGAATTGTGAGCAATCCTTGATGAATCATGACCAACCATTTTAAAAAATGATGAATGATACTTCAAAATGAGGATGTTGACCAAAAATCTTGAGGTTTGACTATATGTGGGCCACAGTTGACTTTTGACCTAGTACAGTTGATTTTCAGGCCTTTGAGCAATTGACTAAGCAAACTTCTTCTGCAAGGCTTGAAACTTGACATGGATGATATTGAGAACATATTAGGACAATGGTGGGCATTTGGGATCCTTTGGACTCAAGCATATTGATGCAAAATGAAACCCTAATTTGAAGTAGACTGCCTTAGGAGAGAGTTTGTCTGGCCAACTTTGAACTTCCTTGAGCAATTTGGGGACCTCACTTGCCATGTGTTGAGAAATATGGGAGGACAAATTTTGGGGTACAATAGAATGCAAAATTGTCCAATGACTAAAATTTAATGAACATATGCATATGAACATAATTAAAACTGTTTGGCACACATGACCTAAGCAGTAACAAGCACCTCTTTAATGAATATGGAATACCCCCACAAAGTTATTTAATTAACATTCTCCTCAACAAAGTTACTCACAAAGTCTCTTTGCATAGGATAATCTCTAACCAGAGTATCAATTTCTTTGCAACCTTCTCTCTAGCTAAGTTGATCTTACAAGTAGAAGCCTCGTGGATTTGTTCCTAAGAGGAACTCACCTCTTCAACAGGGTTTATTTCCCCAACATGGATTATTTCCCCAACAAACAACGAGTAGTATAACTCCCCAACTAAGTATAAAATTCTCCAACTGAGCCTGTTACCCCCAGCTGAGTATATCCTCCCCAAGCTAAGTTTGTCCTCCCCGACTGAGTCTACATTCTCCAACTTAAGTTATCCTTTCAGATTATTACAAATCATAAGGCCATAACCCCTAATCCCCAGTAAATTCATCAACAAAACCTTTACTATCTCCAAAAGTTACTATAAAACCTGGACCTGACCAGATAATAGTGTAAACTTTCAAACTACTAAAATACTGGACCCGACCAGATATTAGTTTGACTTTATCAAATTGCTGAAACCTGGACCCGACCAGATAACAGTTTGAGTTTCTGAAACCTGGACCCGACCAGATAATAATTAATCTCAATTTTAAGTTATTGTGAAGCCTGGACCCGACCAGATAATAGTTTAAATCTTCAAAATATAGAAGAATCTGGACTCAACCAGACTAAGGTTTAACTTCTTTTTCCCAGTAGAGTTTTCCTCTACCCCGACAAGTTATTGTGAAGCCTGGATCCGACCAGATAGCAATTCATTGTGAAACCTGGGACCCGACCAGATAACAACTAAATCCCCAAATAATTTATTGTGAAACCTAGACCCAACTAGATAATAATTAACCTTATTAACCTCAGAAATATGCAAATCCTGGACCCGACGAGATGTCATTTTTTCAAACAGTTTATTGTGAAACCTGGAGTCCGACCAGATAACAATTAACCATGATCCCTAGAGAGACACTGTGAAGCCTGGCCCCGACCAGATAATAGTACAACTTTCCAAAAAAACCATGAAACCTGGACCCAACTAGATAGTAGTTACCACTTCAAGTTACTGCAAATCCTTGATACTACCAGATAACAATTAACTTCCTTATCCCTAGCAAGTTGTTGTAAAGCCTGGACCCGACCAGATAACAGTTTAAATTCAAGAAATTCTCTGCAAAGCCCGGAACCCGACCAGATAACAATTAATTTATTTCTTCCCTAGTAAGTTACCGTGAAGCCTTGATCTGACCAGATATCAGTTGACCTCCTCATTCTCAGCAAGTTGTGAATTCTGGATCCTACCAGATAACATCTGACATTCAAGAGATATTCCCCAACGGAAGCATCTTTTCAACAAAGTTTGAAGATATGTATATTCTTCATCCCCAACGGTAATCAAGGATTCAACCCCCCAGAATATCCTCAGCAGCAGTCAGGGATTTATTTTCCCGGGCAAAAACACGCACCTCACATTCATACATCATAGCATATACATACAAAATGCATTTTAGCATAATACCACATCTAGTGAACATCATGCATACATATGCATTTTACTAACTATTTTTCTCACAGGTAAAACATCAAACTTTAGTATAAATCAACAAGAGATTTGTGATGATACTTCTTCCAGTATTTACCAACATTCCTCAAAATGGCATCTATAAGCCCATTCACAATTCATCTTAGAGTGCAAATTTCTGGGCACTCTAGTGTTCAATCATCTTTCACCTTCAAGTCACGAATGACAGATCCGCCAATCTAACTCTTCAGGTTTAAGAAGATTGAACAGGGGCAGCTGTTGTACCCCAAAATTATCCATCTCATTTATCAAATAATCTCTCACAAGATCTCCTTTGATTCAAGACTGCACTAGGGTGGATCAGCTCAAGATACCTCCTTAAGCACTGATGACTGGAAAATAGGGTTTGAGATTGCACTGATGACTTTCATGAATCATTTTGGACCCTCAAGATTGTTCATGACAAATTTCAAGTCTTGGATCATATTTTTGCTCAGTCAATTGGCCAGTTGACCTAAAAATCAACTGTATTGGGGAAAAAGTCAATTATGGTCAATTTAAAGTCAAACTTCATAATTTTGTATCCATATCAATGTTGTGAACTTATATATTTCATTTTATCAAGTTTGGACCATAATTCCTCAAGAAATTTGATCAAATCATCAAAAGGGCAAAATGGTCAAAATTAGGGTTTTGATTGAGGAAGTGAAATTTCTGATTTTTGAGCTAGAAAATGGTTGATTGGTTGCAGACATGATCTCAAGGATTCAATTGCATCATTTTTACCTAATGGCATGACTCAAAACATTGCTCAAGATCAATTGATTGATAGTTGATTTTCAGTCAACTAATCAAAAGTCAATTGTATACTGAAAAGTCAAACTTTGACTTTTTGGTTAAAATTAAGTATCAAAGATCATAATTCATCAAAACATGAAACTTTTTCATCAAGAAATAAAAAAGTCAAGATTTCATTTTGAAAAGTCAAAATTTCTAAACTTTGAAATTTTTCTAAGTGTTGAAAACTTCATATTTTTTCACAACTTTGAGCCAATTTTTCACCATGATGAAAGATGATTCAAAGGAAACTTTCAACATGAAAGTTGTATATCTCAATGAGATATAAAACATTGTAGAACACAAATTCTCCTAGAAATGCATGGATTTCAAGTTATGATTTTGTGAATACATGTTCATGAAACTTGGAAACTTAGTGAAATTTTGCCCTAGTTTAGGCAGGATTTTGACCTAAATTCATGGCAACCTTTCACATAGTTCCAAGAGGAATTTTCAAAAATGACCAACATAGAAGTTGTATAGGATGTTACAAGATTTTCAAAATGTCCAATAACTCATTGAGATCATGCTTGAGCAAAGAGAATCGAAGAGATGAAGTTAGGGTTTCATTCTTGATTTACAAGGCAAAATTTGTAATGAACACTTGACCAATTCATAGCTAGGATGCATAATCTTTTCTTTTCAAGCCTAAAACTTGTTTGTCACTCCATAATTAAATGTTCACACAGTTGTTAGAGCTTTTATCCAAGCATTTGAGCCATTATCCAAGTTGCATTTCCATTTATGGTACAAAGTAACCATTCCATTCTTGTAAAGAGGCTTTAATCACAAAGTCAATGCATAGAGCTTTGCACTTGTTTCCTTATGATCACAAGCAATGTCAAAGGCAAAAGAAACATGTCTAGAGCCTCCCATAAACTCAGGCCATGCTTATACTATGCCTTGAAACAATATTTCCACTTTTCTTCAAAATCAAGTAACATAGCCATAAGTCTATATCTTGTGTTTCTGACTCTCTCAAGGGCAACAACCTTTTCCATATAATTATACAAGTTGTTTCCAAGCTAACACACGAATACACAAGCTCTCAAACTCACCCAAACTCAGAACTGCATCATAAATCACCATTGTTGCACATTCTGACCAAGAACTTCAAACTTCAATTTCCCTCGTGCGTTTCTTGGCCTTTTAGTTTCAAAAACTTCCTCACATCAAATACAAACCATACATGTCCCTGTTTGCATACTGTAAACCCATCTTCATCAACTTCCAAGTTCAAAAGTAGATCATTACAGTTGGACTTCTTCAGACCATTCCAGCCACTCTCAGTTCAAGCCAGCCATTATTTTATCTTCCTAGAGGTTCAAGGAAGCTAACCTGATCATCACCATCACTTGAAAAAATCTCAAACTCATTTCACAATTTGCAGTTTTGAGGTATTTTCTTGAACTTCTATCTCATTATTTGGGCATTGTTAGGCTTGCATTTGTGAAGATAGAATGTATATATCATTGCCCTGAAACTATACATGTCCATAGATTTCATTTATGTTGCTTGAGCATTGAGTTTGAACTTGCTGAAACATTTAGGTCAGAATTTGGTACTTTTATAAATTCATCCTTATCTTTGAATGTTAGCTTAAATTAGTTACATGGTTGGATTCGTGGTGGAAAAATGCAGAAGTTTCATGTTTACACTTTTGAAAATGGTTGAGAAATGAACAAGTTACAGATCCTTTGGTTGGAGGTTGAAGATGAAGTACAGTCAGGGCCAATCTTGTATCATATATTTATTTTTTTGTTTAACTTAACAGATGTATCACCACCCCAGTGGTTAAAGCGTGCACCTGTTACCTTAGGGATCTGGGTTCGAGCCCTAGTGGTACCCTTTTGCCTGTTTTTCATATTTTTCACCTTTGTTTGATTTTTGTTTGCAGCGCTGGGCCTCTAATTTGAGCCTGGTTATTTTGTTTGCTGACTTTCTCCCCTGAATATGTTTACACCCCTGGCCTCTTTATTATTTCTATTTCTTCTTTTTTTTTTTATTTTTTTTTAATTATTCATATTACTTTTATTTTTATTATTATTATTATTATTATTTATATTATTATTATTATTATCATTTTTATTATTAAAAATCCCAAAAATATATATTTATTTATTTACATATTTAAAAAATGTTCATTAATATTTTATTTTTCTCCATAAAACAAAAAGACCAAAATATTTTCTTTTAACAAATCAATTCCTTTTTTAAATTAATGTTTAGACTTAGGTTAACTATTACATTATTTTCTTGTAAATTAAAAATTAATTTAGAACTTAGGTTTCTTTTTAATTAATCAATTCTCATATTATTTTCATTATTTAAAACCTTTTTCATGAAAAAACCCTAAAAAATCATTTTTAACTTATTTTTCTTTGTTAATTAATTTAGGTTTTAGTTTTAGATAATTATAATTAATCATTTTATTAATTAGGGTTAGGTTAAAGTCTTTTCATAAAAATCCAAACAAAAATTATTTCTTTTTCCATTTTCCATTCTTGCATTTTATCTTTAATTTTGTACATTTATTCAATATGGTTGTAATAGTTAATTAGGTTTAATTTCCTTGCAAAAATCCCCATTTGTAAATTTGTATACCCCTCCCCTAATGATGTAATAGCTTAGTATTTTTATTTTTCTGCAATTTAATGCTTTATATATAAATGCTAGTAAATTAGGGTTTGTATGGAAATATTAAAATCAACAGTTTAGCAAACCCTAATTCAAGACAAAACAATGCATGTAAATCAACACATTTGCACACTTGCACCCTTAGGGTAGATCCACTTTGTTGTCTTATAAAAATGGCCATGTTATGCATGTGGAGTATCTTAGTAAAAAAGCAATCAAAAATACAAGATCATACCCCCTCGGTGACGCTATCAAATTTTGCATTTCAAAATGATCTTAGTCCCTCAAAGAGAATTGCTAATATATTTCACAACATTGCTATCATGGCTATACGATGACCCACGCCTGTCCCTTTACATCCAAAGATAGGGATTCTTACCAAATCAATGGTAAGATAGCAATATCAAAGGAAAGGAAGAAATGAACTAAGACTTTTGAGTAGGTAGATTGTTCCTAGTTGCTTGCTCAAATTCAAATCAAACACTCTTGCTTATTTTCAAAACAAACATCAACACTTTCAAAAACACTTTCAAAACATCTTCCAAACTTGAAACATTTTCAAAAGCTCAACACTTTGTATACGTTCTTACGAACGAGAACTATTACAAAGTTTGCCTAACGACGGTACCTTTTCAAAATACTTTCAAAAACCACACAAAGCATATTTTCAAACAAAAGCAAGTGATCTAGCAAGCAACTAAGAGCCCATAGATAAGTATGGATGAAAAGGGTGCTAATACCTTCCCTTTTCATAATCTACCTCCCGAACTCAAGAAACAATCTCAAAGGTCTTTCTTGTTCTTTTCAGCCTTTCCTTTTGGATAAAACAAAAGTCGGTGGCGACTCTTGCTAACCGCAACATTTGCGATAAAACGCAAAACACCAAGTCAGTTCTCCCACCGTATCACACAGGCCTTTTTGAATTGTAGGGAGCATTTGTTGGTCCCCCAGGTATTTTCCCACTTTTTATTCCAGTCTTGATTCTTTCTTCGATAGTCACTAGATCTGAGAACCCCGAAGAGATAATTCCAACCATCTTCTTATAATACAACCCTTACAAGGTTCCCATGAACATGTCTACTAACTCCTTTTCCAACAGCGGGGGTTGCACACGGGATTCCATCTCTCTCCATCTCCGAGCATACTCTTTAAAAGACTCTTCTTTTTTCTGAGACAGATTCTGGAGTTACATACGGGTAGGCGCCATGTCCAGGTTATATTTGTAATGCTTTAAGAAAGCTTTAGCAAGATCTGCCCATGTGCGAATGTGTACTATCTCCAATTGCATATACCGGTCTAAGGATGCGTCGCTTAAGCTATCTTGAAAATAGTGCACCTTCAGCTTCTAATTGTGGGCGTGGGCATGCATCTTCCTGCAATACATATAAAGATGATTTCTTGGACAAGTGAGTCCCTTGTATTTCCCAAAGTTAGGCACTTTGAACTTTGGCAGAATTACCACATCAAGAACTATACACATTTCGAGAGCGTCTACTTCGAAGGCATCAAAACCCTCTACATCTTTTAACCTTTCCTCCAGAGCTTTATACTTATTCATTACTAGTGGATTATTAACAGCATGAGTACCTGTCATTTTTAAGGGTGCCTGGTTGGCATCCTCTGGGTCGTGGTCTCCGTATTACAGGTCCAAGTAATTGTCTTCATTGTTGATTGAAATTTGTAGGGTATGTGATGCCCTTGCTTTTGATGGCGGTGGGACAAACCCTTCAGTTTCGGCTTCTCTAGTCTCTTGTTGGGCCATGATAGACTTTTGGAGTCCTTTCTCTTGCTCTTTTCTTAGTTGGTGACCGCTTGATGCACCAATTATTTGGGCTACTTCTTCGAAAGCTACCCTGGGAATTTGATCCTTCCTGTCAATGATGTTCTTCAAAGCTAGGGGAACTTGACTCAGATCTCCTTTCATCGAACTCATATCACCTTTGACTTGGTCTAGATCTTCCTTGAATGCAGTTTGGTTTTCCTCGATCTGTTCCATTGTTCTTTGTCGATAGGACCTTGTTTGATATGGAGTCCAAGGAGGTGGTGATATTCTTCTACCAATGGTTTAACTGGAGAGTTTTCTTTTTTGAAAAATCGAGATGATTTTTGATATGATATACAAGTGTTTATGAATGCATGCATGCGAATGGATGTGTATGAACATGAAATGGTTTCTTGTTTTAAATGTCTTATTCACTTGGGTATATATTTCTCTTCTGCCTATTTTTTTTTTTTATTTGGTGACTAGCTTTAAAATAGATACGCCAACTAGATACAGAAACAAAATGCCTTTATTGAAAGTAACATAATCTAGACATTGAAAAATATTACAATCTCAAACCAAAGCTTGTTTGCATGAAATTAAGCAAATGGAAATAAATCTTCTTGGTGCGCTTCCGGATGTATACTCTAAAATCATCGACCATTGCTCGACAAAGCTTGAGAAAGTCTTCACCATCCTTAGGATCAAGGGTATCTCCATAGAGGACAGCAAACATCTTCAGAGCTCTTTCATATAATTTCCCTTTTGTGGCTTCAATTTCAGACATGTTTGGTGCATTGACGCGGACAAATTGTTTTCCTCTGGTATCTATTTTTAAAGATAATCGCCAAAATCTTGATTTTATTATTTTTGTTTTTTACCCTGTGAATAAGACAAATAAAAATAAATAGATGATGAATATATGAAATGTATGAATGCATGGATGTATGGCTGAGTGACAAGATTTTGTGATAAATACCCTTATAAAGTAGGCTTCTTAATTTTGACCTACGATTAATCTACCCTCCCAAACGGTGGATTCCTTAAGGGTATCATGAATAACACCAGAGGGAAAAGGAACAAGGGCCTCCCTTAGGTGGATCCTCTTTACAGACCGAGACTTTCATATCAAGGTCATGAAAGGTCTCGTAATGAGATTTTGGTTAAGGTCGTTACAAAGAGTCATGGGTGGCATTCCAAAGTCCTACTCGTCAAGAGGATGTCTCTTAATAAGTATTCCTTTTTCGAAAGTCAATCGACTCTAGGAGAAGTCATCAAATAAACTCGCAGGGATGATGTATCCCCTAAGCTAATAGACGAACCTTCTTTCTAAGGGTTAATTGAGAATATATTTTTTTTGAAAAAGTCCTGCCACACTGCAAATATATATAATGATGAAAAATATACAAGAAATAAATAAATTCAGTAAATGAAAAGAAAATAAATAAAAATACAAACGTAAAACCTAAGGTTGAGAATCCCTAGCAGAGTCGCCACCTGTTGCGACTGGTTTTAATAAGAGTCACCACTACTAGTTTTTATCCTAAGGAAGGGCATCTAATAGGAAACCCTAATTCGCAGACAGTGATTCTAGGTTTCGGACTCAGTTCTAGATGAAAGGAAGGTGTTAGGCACCTTTCATCTACCTTGTTCACAAGGATACTAGGTTTTAGGTTTAGGTTTCGGGTAAAATAGGGTTTTAATTTTTTATAGGGAAAAGGGTTTTATTTTTTAATAGGGGAAAAGAGTTTTAATTTTTAACGGGGGAACTCGCCACGATTTTAATCGTATGCCTACGTATCCTCTTATGAGGAATCAGAGTCCAATTTCATAGTTTGTATGGATTTTTGTTTTTTAGGGGTTGCAAATGTACTTTGAATCGCCTCACATTTAATCGGTTATAGAGATTGTAGAGATTTTGGCTAGATGCGTGATTAGTCAAAATCCGTTGAAACCCTTTTGCAAAATAAACAGTTGTTTAGATTATTTTGTTTGCAAAAAATAGTTTGAGATTTGTTAGTATTTTTTAATCGTATTAATTGCAAAAATCTTAATTAATGCATGACTAAAAATATTTTAATGCAAATATAAGAAAATAATATATTCATGAGATTCTTGGATAAAAATAATTGTTTAAATGATTATATAAATAATATTTACAATAATATTAAAAAGTAATTATATAATAATAGTTATATTAATAACAATAATAATTATTAAAAAACAATAAATAATAAAAAGGGAAATAGAATTAAAAATAAGAATTATAAAAAAATAACAAATAATTTAATTCCTGGGGGGGGGGGGGGGGGTAATTCTAGTTGTGTTAGTAGAAATGGGGGGTGCTAATAGTAATGTTGGGTTAGTCCCAAATATGAATTCAGAAGGGGTGTATTATGCTTTGTGTTTTAGTAAAAACGACCAGAGGAAGTGTTAACCCTAATTGGACCGGTCCACTACAAGTTTGGAGAGGGGCCTGAGTGGTTTGTGTGTTGCAAGGGTATATGGCCTTATGGTGGGGACTTGGCCTATGACCGTATGATCATGATCACGCGGATGGATTGAAGGGTGCATATTAGTTATGGTACGTGCGTGTGTATTGGAACAATATGGAATACAAAGCTTTTTTTTAACGTTTTATTACAAATCATTTTCAATCTTGGTGACAGTAACTTCGTCTTCCTCTTTCTCTCACTCGCAACCCTCAAACCCTTTCTTGTAAACCCTAGTGATGCACTACCGCGGCGGCGCAATCCCCACCCTTTTTAATGTCCCATAGAAACCCAACCCACACATAATCATAAAAAAATAAGCAGAAGCTAAGTTACCCTTTCGAGTGTTTGGATCTTAGCGTTAATCCCCTTCTCTTCTTCTTGATTGCAGTTTCCGGTAAAGAGAAGTAATGGCGGCGCTGTGAGTTTGAAGATGATGGTGTATGCGAAAGTGGATAGCAATTAGGGTTTTAGATATTGAAACCCCAATCGCATCAACCTTCGGTCCTCTTCAATAATCGGCACTGGGTATTTATTCTTCCTCTTCAAAATCCTCTGTAATCTTCGCCCCTCCGGATTCAAGCTTTTTTCTGTGTTTCCCCTCCCCCTTTTCACTATTAATTCCGTTTAGTACTTATAGGCTTAAGTATTTAGGGTTTTGTGAATTTGTTGTTATAGATTAGCACAAATTTAGGGTAATCGTAATAATTGGGGATTGTTAGTTGTAATTGATTGAGTTTAGATTGATTTCTGTAATTGATTTGGTTTTACTGTTAACTCCGGATTTGATTTGTATATTTTTGGATTTTGATTGATTTTGTAAGATTTGTACTGTATTTGAATTAGTGTTTTTTCTGTATTTAATTTGCGTTTTTAGATTTAAGATTTGATTATTTTTTAGGTTTGAATTGTAATAACAAATTTATGGGCTTGGACTAAGAAAGATTTAATTATGTTTTAATTTAATTTCAACAGTAGCTGTAAGTGAACAAAAACATGCGCTAATTTAGGGGTAATTGGAACAATTAATGTTTTCTTGGTTTGGGCCTTGCGTTTTCTATTTTTTGTTCAGCCCAACATGTTTTCTCAATGAATTTGGTCCCTGTACTGATTTTGATCCAACACCATCTTTATTTACAATAAACATTCCCTTTCCTTGGATCGGGCCTAACTGACTCTAAATATTTAATCCAATAAGTTTTCTTTCTAACACAACTCTTTATTATATACACCATAAAACATTTTATTAAATAATAAATTAATTAATAAGACAGAATCATAATGACAGTGACAGTAAGGATCAACTAATCATTTTGTTCACAAATGCCAAATGGGCCGGCTTTAGAAGCTGCTTAATGGGCTTGTTACAATGACTAATCAATGAATTATCAATGTTTTCTCTTATTGAGCTAAAACAGTAATAAGAACACCATATGGGTTTGGCTAAACTTAATGGGCCTAGACTTTATAACTATACCCCCTCCTTGCTATGTAATTACCCAAAACAAAAATGGTCCAAATTCTAATGGGTTTTAAATTGTAGTTTCAACCTCTCCTTGTTATGTAAAAACAGAAATGGAAATGGGCTAAACGAAGTGGGCTCCTAATTGTAATCTCACTCCTTTTTCTTACTAATAACAATAATAACCTAAATGGTCTTTAATAATTTTAATAATTTTTTTGAAATAATTTTCCACATTCGAATCTCATGGGCCATTAGCCAACATGCTTCGTAAATGGGTCTACAGATACATAAGTATTACTGATTTAGAAAGCCCCACTCTCCTGAATTAATACACCTCATATTAATCTGAATTTAAGAATGGGCCATCAGATATTGTTGAACCATCCTTAATTAAGAAATCTCTTCTATTTTTAATCTTGAAAATGTGATTATCGAGGTAGGGTAAATTTGGAGCACGACATCTACTGCACACTCACTTAGCATCATACAAATGTTATGTATCTTCCAACTCAAGAAATACTAACATACCAAATACATTACAATTCATTTCGCTCCAATTGAAGTCTTTATCCATGTAGAGGACTCCAACCATATTCCTAAATCCTTAGTTTTCCTTAAAATTTCACAACCTCGAGGATCCATATATTTTAACATTTGAATCTCATTCTAATCGCAATCTCAATAATACCATCTCCATATCCCGGTTGGTGATAGAAACTTCCAAATTTTCCTGACACATGTCGATACTAGGTCATCAATAACACGCAATCCACTCTACCATCTAACTTTCTCTTTTCCTCAAAGATCTCTCCACTCTTACCATTCTCAATAGGCATAAACTGCACTTCTATGTGTTTCTCCAATAACTTCACATCCTTCATATTACCAAATATCTCATTCCTTCAACTTATTCATTAACTTCAATTCACCCAAATCTGAAGCTGACATCCGATATGGTGCCATAGAAACAGGTCTGGTACGAAGGACAAGATCAAAAGAAAACTCCACCTCTCATCCAACATTATCATGCAACAAATAAATCATTTCCATGTATTGTAACCATTTTTAAAACAAATTTCATTACATTATCTTTCTAACTCTTTGAATGGAACTCGAATCAGACGTCTGAAACTCAAGTTATGAATTTTTGAAGTTTTGCTGATTTTCATATTGAAACTCCACTCTTCTTATAACATTTCACAAAAATACTCATATCCTCGAGTTCCGACTCGAACTCGTGGTTCCCAACCACCCAACAACAAAGTTTATAGCAATACATCCCTCTATCACTACTCAAAACACCGACATCCCACACAATAGTAACTCAACACTGACAACTTCACGATCAATATGCAGTGCTGAAAAACATTGCAACCATTTGAGCTTCATCTTCTACGAATTATATTACTTCCTTAACAGATATCTTTCGGCATAATAATCTACATCGAATCATCAAAACAATTTGTTATCCCTTGGTTTAACTCCAACCAGTTGACCCCAAGGATAACATCAAGTTAATCCAACATCTCGCTCTAACGACAAGTAAAAATTATCCCCGAGAAAACATCAGGACCCACAGACAACTGGCACATTATTGGTTGTAACATTGCCCTCCACTCCTAGAGATGTGAACAACACAAGTACCTGAACATTCCCTCTCAAGGACACTTCGACTGACTGTTAGACATAAATCTTGAATCAGTACTTCCTCTTCAGAATCGGGAAATCACACAGTCTTACCAACATTTACACCCTTGTAATCCACGATGCACTAAACCAACGGTTCACACCTCGTAACCAATTGTCTCTGAGAAGAAGCAAATTATCCCCACTTGTTTCAATCTCCCTCCTGAAAATAAGTGACTAGAAAAGCAATAAAGCACCAAGAGTTTCGCAACATATGTCTCATACTAAGGGACAATACATCAACAATATTCAATTGTCACATCACACTGACTCAACAACTTGCCCAGACAGACCGACCTGCTCTGATACCACTAATGTGACACCCTAATTTAACCCCAGGTAAATATAATTAAATCAGAGTAATTTAAAACATCAATCATAATCAGGATGCTACATTCTTCTAAAACATGCACGACTTCCTGTAATATATAAGCGATACATAACACCAAACAATGAGGAACTAAAAACAACTGTAGCTCAATTGGTAGTGGGAATGGATTAAACATGTACTTGAACCCCATGGTACAAAGTTCGATTTTATTCGCTAATCAGGTGTAACATACAAGTATATATATTTTGATTGCTGCAAGTAATAAGTATAAGAGTATCGTACCCACATGGAGTGTTGTTACTTGGATTTGATTTTTTTGTACGTATACTATTCTTTTGATTTAAGCATGAGCAGAGAGAAATAATGATTGGAGTTTATGAGTTCAAGTTCACATGAATAAAGGTCAAAAGTAAGGTGAAAAGAAGTGGAAATATATTAAGAGTCATTGAGTTAAGCTATGTTCCATTAATATCATTAATGTATTCAAGTGTTTATGACGTGTGGTGTCGTGACTGGTGAGGTTAGAGTGATCTTGTGACATATCTCTAGAACATCAAAGCATGCGTAACAAGGATAAGGGAACAAATCTCTAAGCCTCACTTGTAACCCTAATATGCATCTATTTGCATTATAAAATCCTCAATAGTTGCAGATCCTAATCTCTAAGCAAGCTAGGTAAGTAAATATCTCTATCCTACTCATTCAACCAACTTTATTAAGAAACCCGCTTATTATTGGATCTCTCACAACAACAAAGTTGTTATCTATTCCTAAGTTATACTAACAAAGAAACAGATTTATAAACAAGTTAACATATAATAAAATGATTCACTAAACCACACACCATTTAACATGAAAACACTTTAATATTAACTTCACATTGCTCAACTACAAAAGGTTTAGCTCATAGTAAACTGAGTACAAGCTACAAACATGGTTCTCAATGGGAACATACCTTAAACAATAAATGAGGAAAAATATAAACCTAAGAGAGATTTTGAGAATGACTTGAGACGGATAATCTTCAAGAGATATCTTCAGTTTCACCATTGCTCATCAGCTGGTACCAGATTGGGTGAGGGTGTCGTAACCGGTAAAAAATACGAGTGTCACCACTAATTTTTGTCCTAAGGACGGGAAATAATGGATAACCCTAATTGTTTAGAGATTCTAAGTTTGCGAGTTTGTTAGACGAAGGGAAGGTGTTAGGAACCCTTCATCTCCCTTGTTCTCAAGAGGCATCCTATTTTAGGTCATAGGGTAAATCAAAAATTTCGATTTAAAATTCAACATTTCCACATTGTAATACAGTGGGAGAATTGACTTGGTTTTGCGTTTTATCGCAAATGTTGCAGATAGCAAGAGTCGCCACCGACTTTTATTTTATCCAAAAGGAAAGGGTGAAAAGAACAGGAAAGACCTTTGAGAATTTTTTGAGTTCGGGGGGTAGGTTATAAAAAGGGAAGGTGTTAGCACCCTTTTCATCCGTAGATATCTACGGGCTCTTAATCGCTAGTTCACTTTGAAAATGCTTTGTGAATGTGTTTGTTTGAAAATATTTTTAAAAAATTCCTAAGTATGGCAACTTTTTAATGATTCTTGTATCGTTAAGAATGCATACAAAGTGTTTGTTATTAAAAATATTTCAGGAAAAAAGTGTGATTTGTGTGAAAAGATGTTTTGTGTGAGCAAGTGATTAACAGTATTCTACCCTTACTCAAAGATCATTCGTGTTATTTTTATTCTTCTTTAGATAGTTCTATCTGTACCATTAGTTAGTAGGAAGCCCTATCGTTGGATGTAAAGGGACGGGCGATGCTCATCGTACAGTCATAGAGGTAACTCGCATGGGCGCTTTAGCAATTTATCGTAAGGGACTAAGATCAATAACCAAAGGCAGCACCGTAAGGGTCATCGAGGGACTACGATATTTTTAACCGAGGGTCTTTGCTAAAGCATCCCCACGTTCGCGGGACATTCCTGTTTTTATTCGAAGGCAACAAGTGAGGTTTACCTAGAGATGAGTGTGTGAAAAGTTATTCAATTCTGTTATTTTATCTCGATTAGGGTTAACTGTGATTGCTTTTAAATCTTGCCATAACAAACGCTAATTACTAGCAGTTATAAGGAAAACAGTAAATTACGGAAAGTAAAGATGCGGAAAATAAATCTAAACTATTATAGGGCTTCGGGAGTGGGGGTACAAAACCATAAAATCGGGGGTAAAAGAAAGTAAATCCTAATTAACTATTACATATTGTAGAAGATACATAATTTGGAAAAAAACTAATGCGAAAATAGTAAAGCACACGAAGATTGTCAAAGAGAAAATCGAAAATTGTTTTGGTGATTGCATGATGAAAAAGTTTTGATAATTAACCAAAAGTCAAATTGATTTTAATTAATCAAATAGTTAGGTAATTAAATTCATCGAAACCCTAAAATCTAAGTTGATTTTAATTTAATCGAGAAAACCTAAAAAATAAAATTAAATAAAACCACAATTAAATTAGGGTTAATTAAATAAAACCTAAAATCAAATTTAAAGCCTAAAATTAAATTAGTTTTTGTTAAAAATGTTTTTTGAAAAAACAATTTTTAGGAAAAAGGGTGAAAAAGGTGAGAAACATGGAATGACCAAAAGAGTAGGGACCCACACCCTCACTAGTTCACGCAACAAGCATACCACCAGGCCAAGCACACCTTGGTGTTAGGATACACCTCCAATGTATTTTGTAATAAACCTGAAAAAATAATGAAAAATGAAAGAATTTGGCAAAACTGGGGATCGAACTCGTGACCTGGGAAAGGAGTAACTTAGCGCATGCATTTCTACCACTGGGATTGCTATACATCCATTCATATAATTGAATAAAAATATATATAATATATAAACAAATATATTGGCCGGAGAAGCGTCGGAGCCCTAGCTCCGGTCGTCTTTTCCGGTGACCCGCTCCTTCAAATACTTGCAAAATCAAAACATTAGTGATCCAGAAATGTCTTATCCCCCTAAACCAAGGGCTGCGAATCCAATGGGAGTATTTTTGAAGGCTAAAACGCAAGGGATTAAGAGCTAAAATTAAAACACGTGAAATCGGTGCTAGCATGGTGGTTCACGATTTAACATGCATGAGACCTCCATGATTGTCCTAACTTGCACTATCAAACCTCATAAACTCATTAGGGACGTTAGTACATGTTAAAGCAGACAAAAAATCAAGATATGAACATCATGCACATTATGAAAACCGAAGATGCCATGTAATGCGATTCACATGTTTTGGACCATCAAATTTGGTCCAAACTTACTCTATATGCTTGCTGGAAGAGAATGGAATGGAGGTTTTGTAGTGAAAGGGGTTGCAATAAGAGTTTGGAAATTCTAGGGTTCTTGAAAAAAGTTTGATGTTTTTTTGAAAATTTGTGGCAAGGTTTTTTCGTGTGGGTTTGTATGAGAGTTGATGAGATTATATAGTGAAAAATTAGGTCAAGGATAAGTGGACTTGGACGTTGTGTAAAAAGATATGATTTTATCTTATTTATTTTGTATTATTAATGAATACATTAAAAATAATGAAAATAATTAAAATAAAAAATAGGTAAAGGGTTTTATGAGTAGGGTTTGAGGTGTATGAAGAGTATAATACACGTTTGGACTCTCAAACCATGGCCCAATAGCCCAAAATGTCAAGCTTGCTCAATTTGGAATTCATGCATTCTCTCAAAATTACCCAACTTGCAATGGTTATAACTCTCTCAATTTGCATATTTTAAAGGTGATCTTTGAAATTTTGGAAATCTCAAGATGTCCTCTACAACCTCTAAGTTGATCATTTTTTATTTTGAAGATTTTATCTTGATGTAAGTTTCCTTGACAAAAATTGTCTTTTTATTGACTTTTGAAATGACATGTAATGTATTGACCCATATCTCTTAAATGAAGCACTTTTTTGACTTGAGCTTAGAGATACCTAGTTGTAGAGAATTTAATTCCCTTCAAAATTAGCTTTGATTTGGGAAAATATGTTGAAGCATGTGAATGTTATGCTTGGTCAAAGTTCAATTGACTTCTCCTAAGGAAACCCTAATTTGGCAACTTTTGACTTTTGATGATTTGAGGGATTTCCTTGAGGAGTCATGATCAACCCTTGATTAGATGATGGATATCACTTTAAAATGTTTATGTTGACCAAAAATATTGAAGTTTGACTGCATGTTGACCATGGTTGACTTTTTACACAATATAGTTGATTTTCATTCATCTGAGCCATTGACTGAGCAAACTTGTGATGCAAGGATTTAAACTTAACATGAGCATTCTTAATGGCATATGAAGAACCATGAAAACCACTTGAGGCCTTTGAAACCCAATATTCCTTGATAAATACAAAACCCTAGTTGTGGACCCATTTCCTAGGAGGAGGATTTGTCTGATCTATTCTTAGGCAACCTTGAGTAAATGAGGTCTTTAGGAAAATGTATTGATGAAAAATGGGAGGGAAAATTTTGGGGTACAATAACTGCCCCTGTTCAATATTGTTAAACCTGAAGAGTTAGATTGGCATATCCTCCATTCGTGACTTGAAGGTAGAAGAGGATTGAACACTTAAGTGCCCCAAAATTTGCACTCACATGTGCAGGAAATAACGTTGTTGGTTGATAATATTGCTTGAATGGGTTTGAAGATTCCATTCAGGGAGATGATCAAATGTTTCTGGGGATGGCTTATAGATTCCATCTAAAGCAACTGATTATAGGAGCATCAGAATGAGTCTACGCTTTGACTGTATCTGAAGAATGCTTTCTAGAATGAACCTCTGGGGAAGGTGTCTGAGTAGCTGCTAGTCAGATTTAGTCTCTGAGGGAAGTGCTTATCAGAACATAGTTTATGAGGAAGATGCCTTTCAGAATTCAGTCTTTGAAGGGAAATATTTGTCATGTAAATAGTCTCCCTGTCTTATTTCAGGATTGATCTACAATCTGTTCTTGTTGGTAAACCCGTCCTGTTTCGGGAATTCATACCACCTGGTGATAAAGATAGTCGCCTCATCCTGTTTCGAGAATTGATCTTCACCTGGTCATAAAGATAAAAATATAGTTTCCCCGTCCTGTTTCGGGATTTAATCTTTGTTCAGTTGTATAGATAGTTTCCCCGTCCTATTTCAGGAGTTAATCTTCAACCTGTTCATACAGATAGTCGCCCTGTCTTGTTTCGGGAATTGATCTAGAATTTTCTTTCATAGATAGTTGCCTTGTCTTGTTTCAGGAATTAATTTGGGACCCGTTTTTTGTTGGCCGTGGAGATAGTTGCCCCGTCTTATGTCAAGAATTAATCTTTGACCTGTTTATGTAGATAGTCTCCCCGTCCTATTTCATAAATTGATCTACAATTTGTTTTCATAGATAGTTTCCCTGTCTTGTTTCAGGATTTAATTTGTGTCGGGTCATCCAGATAGTTGCCCTGACTTGTTTCAGAAATTAATCTCCGACCTGTTTGAAAATTGTTGGTGATATTCGTATTTTTGAGGACTTTACCTGAAAACATAAAGAGTTAGCTGTATGCAATATCATGATGTATGAAATGCATTACGTAATGATGTTCTCGAAGTAAACGAGAGTGTTATGTGCGTTTCGTATGCATATGCCATGATATTTGTAAATGATGTACGAATGTGAAATGTTGTGGAAGCGTATTGGTAGCTCTGTATAACGTCTCTGAATGAGGAAAATGAATTCCTGACTATTGTTGGGTATAAAGAATATGTGTAATCCTCAATCTTGTCTAAAATTCCTCTGCTGGGAATTCCTGCTTTCTGCTTGAGGAAACTCCGTTTGGGAACTTGATTTCTGCTTGGGGGAGGAAAGTTCAAGAACATTGGTCGTTCACCGCTCTACTGGGGAATTTAATTATTATGTACCCTGAATGGGGATAAAAGAGATGGATAACCTTTCGAAGTGCTGCCTGACAGAGTTTTCAATATAGATGTCGACTCGTCTGGTGAGGATAAGATAAACTAATATCTGGTTTGATTTCAGATTTCGTAGCAACTCTTTGGGGATGGTAATCTGGACTACCCTTTGCTGGATAGATAAGTTTTGTCGGTGATTTGTAGTATTCAAAGTGATATACTTAAGCTGGGGAGACTACATCCTGTTGGGGAAATAAACCATGTTGGGGAAATGAACCCTGTTGGAGAAACACTATGCTGAGGAATATGCTCTGCTGAGGAATTTTACCGTGTTGGAGAAATAAACTCAGCTGGGGAAGATAATTTATGTGGCCTGTACTGGTGACATACTCCCTGACGAGGATTGGGACTCCGTAGGCTAACGATATTATCGGGGGGAAGATCATACTCCTTTGTCTGCTAGGGGGATCTGTTGGTGAGAATGATTAGGATATTTCAAACTTGCAGGGAATGTGTCGAGCTTGTGAAGATGACTCTGCGGGGGATATTCTTATGGAAACTGCTCTGTGGGGATTTGTGGACGACTTAAATGTTATCCCATCTCCTAGAGTCTTGAGTAAATACTTATTCCTGTTTTTATGCATGTATTTGTTAACAGTAATCATATTCATATGCATATGTTCATTCAATTTAGTCATTGGACATTTTTGCAAACAAAACAGAAAAGGTAAAACAAAATTTGAATTTTGAAATCATGTTTATATTGATAGTTTTCCTATAAATAGGCGATTGTTATACAAAGAGACATAAATCCTAGTAAGAGGAAATTGTCATGAGATGAAGAGAGTACAAAGTGAAAACAAAATATATAGCTATGTGTAAATGATCTCGTCGGGTTTCAACTCTTCTATTTCCTCTATGTCCTCGAGCATCTCACCCCTCGCTGTCAGAAGGAGTTGATTGAATTGATCGAAACTATTTGAACTTGGCTGTTGGTAATAAAGTTGGATGCAAGTGATCCAACATGACATAGTTGTAAGCTTTAATCCTAATTTGTTCCTGGACCTCCCTTTCGTGTTTTCAGTCCATCGGGATATCCTTTTTTGCCCAAGCCGGCTTTTCAGGTTTTCGACTTGCCGGGTGTACAGTCTTATATATATATATATATATATATATATATATATATATATATATATATATATATATATATATATATATATATATATATATATATATATATATATATATATATATATATATATATATATATGTGTGTGTGTGTGTGTGTGTGTGTGTGTGTGTGTGTGTGTGTGTGTGTGTGTGTGTGTGTGTGTGTGTATATATATATGTATGTATACATCCCCGATTTTTGCCCGAACCCTTTTGGTTTGCCGAGATGCCCTTAATTTTGCCTAGGCTAGTTAACCTAACGAGTCATTTTCATGCGTAGTATTTTTTAACTATGTCCACGTTCATAGGGTGTGGAATATCTTCATCGTCCATGGTGGTAAGTATCATAGCACCGCCTGAAAATATCTTCTTGATCATAAATGGCCCTTCGTAGGTGGGAGTCCATTTGCCCCTGAGGTCACCATGCGGTAGGATGATGCACTTTATTACCAAGTCTCCAGCTTGATAACTCAATGCTTGATTTTCATATTTAAGGCTTTGATCATACGCTTATGATACATCTAACCATGACAAACAACCACAATCCTCTTCTCGTCAATTAAATTCAACTGGTCCATCCTAGTTTGAATCCATTCGTATTCGTCCAAATCTGCCTCTTTCATGATCCTCAGGCTGAACTTTGATAGGTAGGACAACTTCCATACCGTAAACTAGAGAGAACGGGGTTTCCCCAGGTGATGTCTGAGCTGAAGTGCGATAACCATGAAGAGAAAATGGTAACATCTCATGCCAATCGTTATATGTCACTGTCATCTTCTGTATACTTTTCTTAATGTTCTTATTGGAAGATTCAACTGTGTCATTTATCTTCGGTCGATACAGATAAGAGTTATTATTGAATAGCTTTAACCTTGGCTTGATTAACCTTAATTCCTTTATCGCTGACAATAAAACCCAGGAGTTTACCAGACCGCACCCCAAAGGTGCACTTGTTTGGATTCAGCCTCAACTTATACTTCTTCTGTCTCTCAAACAACATATATATATGGTCTAAATGCTCTTATCCAGTCTATGATTTGGCTATCATATCATCGACATAGACCTCTATCTCGTGATGGATCATGTCAAGGAATAAATCTATCATAGCACACTGATATGTTGCGTTGACGTTCTTCAACCCAAAAGGCACAACCTTGTAACAGAAAGTGCCCCATTGTGTAACAAAAGTAGTCTTTTCCATGTTTTCAAGTGCCATCTTGATCTGATTATACTCTGAGAAACCATCCATGAAGGAGAATACCTTGTGTTGAGCGGTGTTATCGACCAAAACATCAATATGTGGAAGCGGGAAGTCACCTTTGGGGCTCGCCTTGTTCAGATCTCTGTAGTCTACACACATACGTAACTTGCCGTCTTTCTTTGGTACCGAAACCACATTCACAGCCCATTGAGGATATGATGTCACTACTAAGAACCCTGCGTTGAATTGTTTCATAACCTCAGCCTTGATCTTCTCTGACATATCGGGACACATGCGACGAACCTTCTACTTTATCGGAGAAAAACCTTCTTTCATTGGCAGACGGTGAACTACAATATTGGTATCAAGCCCTGGCATATCTTCATATGACCAAGCAAAGATCTCAACATATTCATGCAACATCTGTATTAACATTTACTTGACACTACCCTCTAGGTTGGCACCTATCTTGACCTCTTTTCTGTCTGTTTCAGTACCCAGATTTACCACTTTAACTGGCTCTTCATGTGGTTAAATAAATTTCTCTTCTTGCACTAACAGTCTGACAAGTTCTCATGGTATCTCACAATCTTCCTCACCTTCGTCCTCGGCTTGGTAGATCAGATTTTCAAAGTCATAAGTGGCAATAGCAGAATCGTTATCAACAGGATCCCGAGTGGATGTGGATCTGCAATGTATCGTGTGGCTGTGTGTAAGAACACATAGCTATTTGAAAGTGATAAAAGTAAAAGGAAAGACAGAGAGCATAAAATTTGAATGCAAAACGCCCAATGCTTTATTAAATGAAAATATGATTATGAAATGATAACCCTTAATAAATGAACTATTGTGCCCCGGGTAAGGTACAAGGCTTAAAGTCATTGTTCAAATATTACAAAGCCAAAACTTGAAAGCAATAAAAAATAGAAATGTATCTATTACTCCTAGATAAAGGAGATAGAGATAACGTATTCTTCCTTCCAGTTGTTGAGCCTGTTGCCAATGGTAGGAAAAATCCAGCTGTCAAGGTCATTATCACTGCCAGCATCTTCTATTAAGTTGACTTTGTTATTTCTGATGTGAAATGGTGGCCTTCCAGCACGAATGCGGTGAAAAATCCTCTAACCCTCTGCAGTGAAACCCAAACCAAACTTGTCTGATTTATAGGGGATGTCAGGAAGCTGACCCCAAATAGTATAACCACCTTCTTTTACAGTAGCTTTAGCATCTTTCAGTGAATCCATCATGGGCGAAACCCTGGTAACTTTGGGAATGGCAGTAACATCTTCAGTTGAGACAGGAGTGATGACTTCAAAAGTCCGACAGGTAGTCTCAATGAATTCTTCGTCCATCTCTATATACCAGAAAGAGTTCAAGTGGATAACCATGTACTCTTCTTCACCGCAGACTGTAACAATCTTTCCGTTCACAGGTTACTTTAACTTCTAATGTAGGGTTGAGGTGACAACACATGCCCCATGAATCCAAGGGGCGTTCCAATAAGCAAGAATAAGATGGTCGAATGTCCATTACATAGAAGGTAGATTCAAAGTTTTACGAACCTACCTTGATCAGAAGATCCACTTCCCCGTATACGATCCTTTTTGACCCATCAAAGGCTCGAATTATAATATCACTGGGTTTCAGTACAACCATGTGATACGATGGCAGAACCGACTGTTAATACTGGTGTGCATTTTGTATTCGCAAATGTCGCGGTAAGCAAGAGTAGCCACCGACTTTTATTTCATCCAACTAAGGAAAAGGGAAAAGAACAAAAAAACCTTTTTCGAGATGCTTCTGAGTACGGGAGGTAGATTATAGAAGGGGAAGGTGTTAGCACCCTTTCTATCCATGGTTTTCCATGGGATCTTAGGTACTTGCTCATTTTGAAATTTCTTGTGTGTGTTTTGAAAATTTTTTGTTTAACTTCGTGGTAACCCTTGTATCTGTCCTCAAGAGTGTCACGGAGTTGTTTTGAAAACTATTTTGAAAGTGTTTGTGTAAAAGAGTTTTTATTGTTTTGAGCAAGTACTTAAGATTTTCTACCTACTCGAAAAAAGACTATCCGTTCTCGTTTCCTTTAGACAACGTTATCCTACTATTAAGGAGTAGGTAACCCCACTGTTGGAGTTTTAAGGGACATTCGAAGGGACAAGTACGGTCACAAAAGCAATGGTCAAGAAACCTTAGTAATTACCCTAGAGTCCTAAAGATCTTTATGAGGCAACATTCGAATGGGTCATTTTGATCTTTTGGGACTGGAGGACGACCACTAAAATTCCCTATACTTCACGACCGTTTACCGAAGGTAACCGAAGTGGGGAAAACCCTAGGAGTGAGCATGTGCAAGTGGTTATTTTTCAGTTTATTTATCTTTGCATAATTAAGGTGATCTACTGTTTTAATTTCATTTGTCTTTCGCATACAATCCTATTATCCATACATCTAGCAGTTTATAATAGCAGAAAGTAAAGTGCGAGAAATTAAAGTCCTAACTATTACAAGGCCTCGTGGAGGGGGTTACATAACCAAACTGGGGATTAAACGGTAAGTAAAAAGCGGTAAAATAAACCCTAATTAAAAACTATTACAAACCTCGACACAGTTATAATAATTAGAATTATAAATAAGTAAACGCGCGCGAGACGAATTAAATACGGGAATCAAAGTCTAAATTTGAAGGAAATCAAAAGAAAATATTTTTTGTTATTTTTTGATTAAGAAAATTAGATATTTGCAAATTAAACCTAATTTTCTAACTGATTTTAATTAAAAAAGAATTTAAATTGCCCTAATTAAATTAATCTAATTAATTAATGAAATAAAATATTTTATAAAAGAAAATCTAATTTTAATGTTTTTTATGATTTTTTGATTTAATAAAAAAAATGATTTTTGTTTCTTTGTAAAAATAATTAAATCAATAAATAAAACAAAAGAAATTAAAAAACAAATAACTTGGGCCTGTTAGGAGCAGCAACTTGGGGGTGTGGAATGGAATTGTTAAGCCCAGAATTATAGGCCCATTTGCCCACGTGGGGATTCAGTGTGGCTGGCCTCTGGGAGCTCACCATGGTCCGCCTATGCTGAGCATTAGATCTGGCTGGAGATAGATCCAATGGATGGATTTGAGGATGCATGATGGCCCTTTTGAAGGTGAGCCTCACTAGATCTGGGACAAAGAAATTGGAAAATATAAAAATGTGAGATTCTGGGATCGAACCCAGAAACCTTTGCTTCACCACCTGTGCCTTTGCCATCTGTGCTGGGATGGTTAGTTGTATATATAATTAAACAAATAAAATATAAAGGAAATAAAGTGGTCTTTCCCAAACGCGCGTGTGATTCTAATTCCCCAATGGTTATCAGCCACATCATCGTCTTCTCCCTAGAATGTTGTCTTTGATGCCAACCTTTTTACCTACGGACAAAACTGTCACAAAAGGCTATAGTGACAGTTTTTGTCCATAGCTGTAACCCTGCAATAATCAAAAACGTAATACAAGCCAAATAAATCCTAACTAAGGGCATATATCAACTAGAAATTATGCCCTGAGTTCATTGGTACCCTTGATCTGTCCTAATTTTGCCTCTATAGAGAATCCCCAATTTGAAGCTTTCAAACCCTAGCAACGGCGTAAGCCCGTTCCTGTGCTAAAACTCAAATTCAGGCATTCAAACAGATTCCAAGCATGATTGTAAACACATTTATGCAAACAAATTCGATTTAAAACATGTAAAACCAAGAAAATGAATTTAAGTTATAAGGGTGCAAACTGTGATCTGTATATGTAGATTCCTAAGGCTGTAAGCTTGGATAGCGACTGGAAAAGCTTCAAGGGCCTTCGTGGATGATCATTGATGCTCCAAAATTCCTTGAATTGACCTATAGAAAGAAATATGATCTGAACTTTTCTTTGGAAATTTGAAACTTTATTTGACTCTTTGGAGCAAGTTGTGCCTCTGTAATCTCGTCCTTAGGGTTGAGAATTCTCTGTTATATGTATGTGAATCAAATAGGTTAACAAATTTGGATTAAATCATGGAAATTGATGAGCAAGAGATTTGATTTTCAAGTGATATTCTTTGTTTCCAAAATTGGCGAAATCATGCCATTTTCATTCCAATCAGCCCTTGCACGATTTTCTTGCTATCATACAGCCTGTATTCTCATTATTTAATGCAAAATCATCCCAAAATAATTTTATACCATTTATTTGATTTAATTTGGATTTTAAATGATTAAAAATAAAAATAAATCAAATAAATAAGCAAATGATGCATGGAGTGGTTCATGGGTCGTGGACCATATTATGAACAAGATGCAAACATAAAAAGTTAGGCCCATTTTGAAGAAAAATGCATTTTGGGCATGGTTGACTTTGTGCAAATTTCCAAAAATGGCCAACTTTGACAATGCATATCTCTCTCAATTTTGATCCTAAGAGGGTGTTCTTGGACATTTTAGAAATCCTAGGATGTCCTCTAAACAACCCTTTTGGTTTTATCTCAATTGGGTCTTCCATGTTCATGTAAGAAGCTTTGACCCAAAAGGTATTTTTGTTGACTTTTTGAAATGACCTATAATATATGAATTCATATCTTTTCATGAGTGCATTTTTTGAGCTTGAGGGCTGAAGATGAGTTGTAGGGAATTGAATTATCTTCAAAATGAGCCTTGGATGGGAAATTTTTGGTAAAGTATGAGAAAGTTATGCCTGGTCAAAATTTGGTTGACTTTTCCTTTAGAAACCCTAATTTAGCATTTTTGACTTTTGATGAGTTAGGAGCATTTATTGAGGAATAATGATCAACCTTTGATCAAATAATGTATGTTAGTTCAAAATGTTGATGTTGACCAAAAATCTTGAAGTTTGACTGTATTTGGGCCACAATTGACTTTTGACCTAGTATAGTTGATTTTCAGGTATCTGAGCAGTTGACTGAGCAAACTTCTTGTGCAAAGCATGAAACTTGACATGGATGGTCTTGAGTACATATTAGGACCATGGAAGAGATTTTAGGCCTTTGGAGCTCACCCATATTTATGGAAATGGAAACCCTAGTTGGAGATTCATAGTCTTAGGAGGAGGATTTGTCTTGTCAATCCTTAGGCATCCTTGGGCAAATTGAGGGCTTCAATGAGTATATGTTGGATAAATTGAGAGGGAAACTTTTGGGGTACAACAGCTGCCCCTGTTCAATCTTCTTAAACTTGAGGATGTAGATTGACTGGTCTGCCTTTCGTGATCTGAAGGTGGAAGATGATTGAACACTAGAGTGCCCAGAAATTTGCACTCGTATAAAGTAATACTGATTGGTGATATCGAGAATGGGCTTACAGATGCCATTTGGAGAAGATGATAGAGATTCGTCAGAGGTGGGATTAAAGATGCCATTCGGAAAAGATATCGGTTGCATAAGAGATTCCTTTGCGAGAATTCTTGTACCTGCCGTTGAGGAGGACTTTGCCGGCAAATGCTGATTTATGTCTTGGGAAATAGAGTATAGGAGCTTCGGTTGTACATTGCTCTACTAGGGAATTAACTCCTGATCGAGGAGGTGGAAGTAAACCCCATATCTGGTCAGGGTCCAGGCTACACAGCGACTTACTGGGGAAATATGAAGTCGACCGTATTTGGTCGGGTCTAGGTCTTACAGTATTGTAAACTGTTGTCCGGAGATAAGAGAGAAGGAACCTGGATAGTAGGGTTGCTTCGAAATGAAAGCCTGGATAGTAGGGCTATGAGAAGGAACCTGGGTCGTAGGGTTACTTTGAGATGAAATTCTGGATAGTAGGGCTTATGGGAAGTAACCTGGGTAAGGTTGCTTTGAGATGAAAGCCTAGATAGTAGGGATTATAGGAAGGAACCTGGGTAAGGTTGCTTCAAGATGAAAGCATGGATAGTAGGGCTATGAGAAGGAACCTGGGTCGTAGGGTTACTTCGAGATAAAATCCTGGATAGTAGGGCTTATGGGAAGGAACTTGAGTAAGGTTGCTTCGAGATGAAAGTTTGGATAGTAAGGCTATGGGAAGGAACCTGGATAGTAGGGTTACTTCAAGATGAAAGCCTGGATAGTAGGGCTTATGGGAAGGAACATGGATAGTAGGGTTACTTCAAGATGAAAGCCTGGATAGTAGGGCTTATGGGAAGGAACCTGGGTAAGGTTACTTCGAGATGAAAGCCTGGATAGTAGGGCTTATTGGAAGGAACCTGGGTAAGATTGCTTCGATATGAAAGACTAGATAGTAAGGCTTATGGGAAGGAACCTGGGTAAGGTTGCTTCGAGATGAATTTGGGTAAAACTACAGAAGAAACCTGGGTAAGGCTACTTCGGGCTAAGTCTGTGTAAAACTTCAGAAGGAACCTAGGTAAGGTTACTTCTTGATGAGTTCGTATGAAGCTTCAGGAGGAACCTGGGTAAGGTTGCTTTGTGATGAGTTCGTGTGAAACTTTAGGAGGAACCTGGGTAAGGTTGCTTTATGATGAGTTCGTGTGAAACTTTAGGAGGAACCTGGGTAAGGTTGCTTTGTGATGAGTTCGTGTTAAACTTTAGGAGGAACCTAGGTAAGGTTGCTTTGTGATGAGTTCGTGTGAAACTTTATTTGGGAATGTATGAGAAGGGATCCGTGCAAGATTTTTTAGGATAAACTCGTATGAATCTGTATATAGGAGAAATCCGTGTAAGATGGCTTTGTGACAAACCCGTGTAAAGCTGCATTTGGTCGCGCAGGTAATTACTCTATTTAATTTCAGGAGCTAATCTTGGACCTGCCGGAAATTGTTGATGATATTCATCTTTCCTGAAAAGGTACAGGGTTAATTATATGTGATGCATGAAATGCATTGTGTGGTGATGTTCTCAAAATAAATGAGATTATGTTGTATGTGATATGTATGCGCATGTCATGATGTATGAACATGAAATGGTATTGTGACATATCCGAGTTTGGGAAAATAAATCCCTGACTGCTACTGGAGATTATCGGAAATAGCATTCCTGACTGTCGTAGAAAAAGTGGTTCTTCTACTTCCGCTGGGGATGACGAACGGAGATGACTGTTTGTGAATATTCTGCCGGGGAGAGACTCTGCTTGAGAATAGATCTGTGGGGGAATATCTCTATTTGAGGGAGTATCTCTGTTTGAGAATAACTCTGCGGGGAAATAACTTTGTTGGAGGATGAACTTCCATAGCTGAAGGTATAAACTCTGTCGGGGATTGAGCTTCTGTATTTAAAGAAATAAACTCTGTTCAGGATAAAACTTTATGACCCGCTTGCAATTATGAAATTCGGCTGGGGAATATAGATATCAGTTCTTTGAAGGAACCTGGCTGGGGAAAGTAACTCCTGTTTAGGGAAGCCGATGTCAAAGCTTTGGTTGCCTCTACTCTGTGGGGAGTGTAGATGTTACTGGGACACATGCTGAGGATACGACAATGACTTTGCATGAAGACATTTATGCCCCTGTACCTGCTAGAGAAAGTACCCGCAGAGGCTTTGTGGATTCAGTGTTATTCTGACTCTTGGGGTGCCTGGTAACTGCTGATCAGAATGATAAGTCTTCTACTGATAGGCCAGTGACAAGACGATGGGACATAATTGTCTACTTTGATCCCTAACTTTTTCCTAGACCGCCCTTTCGGGTTTTCAGTCCACTGGGATACCCCTTTTTGCCCAAGCCACCTTTTCAGGTTTTCGACTTGCCGGGTGTGCAGTTTTTTTGTCTTTATCCCTAATTTTTTCCTGGGCCAGTCAACCTAGCGGGTCTTTAATCATGCGTAGTATCTTCCAACTATGTCCATGTTCACCGAGTACGGAGAATTGTCATTATCCATAGTGTTGTGTTGTAGTACTGTACAAAATGTTTTCTTGATGGCACATGATTCGTTGCTGGAATGCGTGCGTAATGCCCCAAGTGATTCAGATGGAGATCTTCCCCTAGTTATTTGGTTTGGAGAGACTTCCCCAAGTGTGTTTGACCTCATGTCATGCCCCTTGCTTATGGAAGACCTGTTATAGGAAGTGTCTTTCCCGCTGAGGTGATTTTGTCCATTGAGAGGATGTTTGTTCATTGAATGTCCATTGTGCGGATTTTTCTATTGTCAAACATTTAGTCATATGAAAACAATGTCATTTAAAGAATGCAAAACTCATGTCTGTCTTGAATTTTTTTTCTGAATATGTGTTTTGTGTAGTAAAACAAAATTTTGCAAGAATGTGATATCAACTAAAGATTTGTAACAAGTCCTACAGGAGCCGGGATACCTTTGTAACAGTATGCTCTCAAACTAACCCATGCTTCAGCTAGGACTTTTGAGGGTTATAACATGGCCTGGTTCACGGTTTAAGAAACAAAGGATAAAGGCTAAAATTTTATTTGTACCCACCCGTTCTTCGTGATGTCCTTCAGTCCTATGCTCAGTTAATTGCGCATTTAGAATCCCAGTTGAGTCCTGGAGTACTGTCCTTGATGTTCCGGTGATGGTTCAGATATTGAAAGTTTATTCTGAATAGCCAGTCATCTTTTTTGTCGAGGATTTGTAAGACCTCTTTCTTTTTTATTTTACTATCCCTGTCTTTTGTCTGAACTGCTTCTTTTTGTGAATACAGTCAGCGGGATGCCCCAGTTTTTTCTTAAGTCTCCTTCATAGGTTTTGACTTAATGGGCTTTTATTTCGAGTGATAATGAATGCCTGTCTTGACGATTATACGGAACCATCACCGTATTTTGTTTTGGAAGGACGTCTTCGATGCCATTCATTGTGTACGAAGCGGCAGATTGCGACTGAATGCGCACTTGAATTAACTGAGAAAACTACCTTGCCCCAAGTTGTGATTAAGGGTTTTAATTTGTGTGAAAGAAAACTCCTACTTATTCGGATCAAAGGGGTTGACTAGGGATTATCTTCCTTATAACTCCATTGTTTAGCATTTAAAACAACGCTTGTACATCGTCAGCAAGGTCTATTCAAAAGCATACTATAGAGATTGTGGTATCATTTTCGTCATCCTCCCTCTAAGGCTTAGAGCTTTTAATCGAGAGTTGAATATCACGAAAAGGAAGTATAAAGCAGTTTAAACATAATGAAAACAAACTAATTCAAGACAAACATGTGTAATGCATTAATGAAACAATAAAGTTTTTACATGACAATAATTGTTCGAATAAGCAAAGAAAGTACAACTTGAGAATTAAAATGAACAAAAATGCTTTCAATCCTAGCCATGTTTTGTCAAGGGAGCAGTGATCACGTTGGGAGTCTCATGAGGGTCGAATTGGATCTCTTTGGCGTCAATCATATTCTGAATCTTGTATTTCAGCACCCAACAATCGTTAGTATCGTGCCTCGGACTGCCAGAATGATAAGCACACCTTGCATCTGGGTTATAGTTAGGAGAGGAAGTCTTAGGATTCAAATGAGGGTTTATCACCGTAATCAGATTCATCTTCAACATGTGTTGCAATGCTTGTGACAATGGCATGTTGATTTGTGTGAACTGCCTTTGAGGTCTTTCTACCCTTGGCTGATTGTTTCATTGTTGAGTAGTCGTAGGCCTTATTATCATCACAGCCCCTACCGTTGGACAGTGCTCAGTTCTGCTCTGACCTCTTGAGTTATAAATGGCATTGACCTCCTTCTTACCCGTGAATGGATTCTTCGCTGCACTTGACGAGGTGTCTTTCGGGATATTGCCACTCCGAATCCCAGCTTCTACCCTTTCTCCAGTCAATATCAGCATGATGAAACCAGCTGAGGAGCTACCAATCAAGTGATTGAAGAATGGACCAGATAGTGTACCAAGAAACATATCCACCAACTCCCTATCAGACAAAGGGGGTTAGACTCTCCCTTCCAGATCTCTCCACTTCTGTGCATAATCCTTGAAACATTCGCTTGCACCCATGGACATACTCTGGAGTTGAGTACGGGTAGGGGCAAGGTCAGTGTTATACTGATACTTCCTATAAAAAGCAGCATCCAGATCTTCCCAGTTGCGGACATTGGTTCCCTCCAGCTGATATAACCACTCAAGCTGAGTCCCGAACAGACTGTCCTGAAAGAAATGGACCCACAAGTTCCTATCAGCAGTGTGAGGCTGAATCTTCCTCACGTAGGAACAGAGATGAAGCTTGGGACAAGACACCCCATCATACTTCACAAATACCAGAGCCTTAAACTTTTGTGGGATGACTACCCCAGATATCAAACCCAGCTCTTCGAAATCCATCCCTGGTATTCTTTGGATCTCCATTGCTCTCAAACGATCCTCTAATTGTTTATACCTATCCTCAGCCGGAGGATACTGTTCATCATTGTAGTTAGATTCATCCTCAGAAACTCTTGGGCTAGGGTCTTCCTCCTTTGTTTCTCCCTCTTAGTTCTCCCCTTATTTGGATGAAGAGGTCAGATCAATCATTTGCTTCAATGGTCCTCTGAATTTTCTGCCAAGGTTCAGGACACCGACGGTCTTCTTCTTCTTATTTTTCTCTTTCAGGATAAGGGCCTTCAGATCTTCTTGCCCCTTAGCTAAGTCTACAAAAATTTGCTGAAATTAGGCATTTTGTGCCTGGAGATCCTTGATGCTTTGTTCAGAAGACATTATTGCTGAAATAAACAGCGAAGAAGATGAGAAACCTATTATGGAGCCTATTTATGCAATGTCATGCATGATATGCGTATGCAATGGTTTCAAGGATTCTTAAAGGCTCAAATTTGTTTAACCAAAAGAAACACACTTTAATTGTATTAATAAGTTCGAATTGTTAGAAAGAGTGCCTTTTAGGCTTACAATTAAACAAAACAAGACTTAAATCAAAAAGAAAATCAGGTTTCCCATGAGCGCATCCTCTTTGGTGCTCTCTTCATGAAGTAGCCTAGTGAGTTCCAGGACCTTCTTCTCGCTGGCATAGAATTGAGTTTCAAACGTATCCCGCTCCTCTTTAAGTTGAACCCATGATTTTTGTGACTCCTCATGATCAGTTGGCATGTCAGGATGGAGAACAAGATAAGAAGTGTCTCCTTCAGCAACTGGTTCCATAACATAGGTAGGATAGCGGGGTAAGGCATCCTAAGAATTTTGCCACGAGTTTGTACCCATCTGAGATAAGGCTCAAGAGGGATGGAATTCTTATGCCCCAGTGTCTTGCTATCAACTCTATGTACCATGCCCCAAGCTCGCATGAACCTTTTACGGTAACCCTGAGCATCATTCTCGTAGCCTAAAGCAATTCCTTGGATAAGTGTATCATGAGGACCATCCCTTCTCGCATAACCAAACTGTCGCAGTGCCAAACAAGGGTTATAAGTGATTCCTTCTATAATGCCTAAGAGAGGGACATTATGGAATTCATCATAGCGATCGATGATGGTAATATCTCTCGAGGACCGTGAACACCAATGAATGTCTGAATGTGTAAGAGACATCAGCCTATGAGACCATTTCTTACCCTGCTCATTCTTCAAAATAGACCTGGATAGGTGCAAAATAAACCACCTAGAAAGTAGAGGGGTGCAACACAGGAGGGTCCCCCTTCTCTTTAGAGTGCGAGCATGCAAAGAGTATAGAATATCCCTAAGTAATGTAGGCCCCAAATTATGAGACAGAAAAACCTTAATCGTATTCACATCTACGAGTTGGTCCGCATTAGGGAGTAGTACCATCCCGTAGATGAGTTGTTCCAATACCTCTTCATAAGCTTGTAAATCCAGGGTATCCCAAAAATAGTGAGCTTTCTCAAATAGAAATTTAACCGGGATTCCATGGACACTTCCCCTAGTTTCCCAATTTGTCACTATATCGGACCGTTGTAAGGACAGACCTCGAGCAATCTCTTCAGGATTTGGATGTATTTCCATACCGTTGAAAGGTAACTGATCAAGAATAGGTACCCCCAATAACCGAGAAAATTCCTCCATAGTAGGCACTAGCTGGTAATCCGGGAAGGTGAAGCAGTGGTGCAAGGGATCAAAGAACTAAAATATCACTTTTAACAATTCTTCATCAGGTTTTGAAGTGACCAAGTTGAGCATCCGACCATGTTTTTCAGTGAAGGGAGAGCTTTCAGGAATCCTTAATGCCAAGTCCTTTAGTTGAGGAGGTACTTTCACAAGGTTGATTTGGATAGTGTTCCTGCGGGTGGATTCCATGTCCTACAAAACAAAGCAAACAAAACAATCGGGTTCTAAGGGATCTCAATATCACCGATCTTTCCCCCAAGCTTTGTTCAATAGGCGATTGACTCGCAACCAAACAAAAATCAAGAGTCAAACCTCAATAAGTGTAGCATCGAGTATCTGTCGACCTTGGAAATACACCAAAGTCGACCATCTCGCTACGTCCTACTGGCTAAGTTATGCAATTAAAGGTTCTAAGGTCAGTTGATACTTTATGACACCACGCAGCGGCCCCGTATTTTCCTTGATTGACTCAACGACTACCGGTACCAACCAAAGTGTCGCATCAACGTAGCTACTTCTTCAACCGTGTTAGTATACCCCGCACAGTTCCCTCATAGTTTATTGCTACTTACCTAAAATGTGTTCCCAGATCCGGGTGTAGGATCTTCAATAATACCCAAACAAAAACCCTTGAAGATAAAGCAGGCAAAGCAAACAAGAAAGCAATTTTGAAAATGACCTAGATCCTAAGGTATACCCCACTTTATTAGTACTCCCCAGTAGAGTCGCCAGTTCTGTGATACGGTGGCAGAACTGACTGTTAATATTGGTTTGCATTTTTTATTCGCAAATGTCGCGGTAAGCAAGAGTCGCCACCGAATCTTATTTCATCCAACTAAGGAAAAGGGAAAGGAATAGAAAAACCTTTTTCGATATGCTTCTGAGTACGGGGGTTAGATTATAGAAAGGGAAGGTGTTAGCACCCTTTCTATCCATGGTTTTCCATGGGCTCTTAGGTACTTGGTCATTTTGAAATTTCTTGTGTGTGTTTTGAAAAGTTTTTGTTTAACTTCGTGGTAACCCTTGTATCTGTCCTCAAGAGTGTGACGAAGTTGTTTTTAAAACTGTTTTGAAAGTGTTTGTGTAAAAGTGTTTTTATTGTTTTGAGCAAGTACTTAAGATTTTCTACGTACTCGAAAAAAGACTGTTCATTCTTGTTTCCTTTAGACAGAGCTATCCTACTATTAAGGAGTAGGTAGCCCCATCGTTGGAGTTTTAAGGGATATTCGAAGGGACAAGTACGGTCACAAAAGCAATGGTTAGGAAACCTTAGTAATTATCCTAGAGTCCTAAAGATCTTTCTGAGACAACATTCGAATGGGTCATTTTGATCTATCGGGACTGGAGGACGACCATTAAAATTCCCTATACTTCACGACCATTTACCGAAGGCAACCGAAGTGGGGAAAACCCTAGGAGTGAGCATGTGCAAGTGGTTATTTTTCAGTTTATTTATCTTTGCACAATTAAGGTGATCTACTGTTTTAATTTCATTTGTCTTTCACATACAATCCTATTATCCATACATCTAGCAGTTAATAATAGTAGAAAGTAAAGTGCGAGAAATTAAAGTCCTAACAATTACAAGGCCTCGGGGAGGGGGTTACATAACCAAACTGGGGATTAAAAAGTAAGTAAAAAGCGGTAAAATAAACCCTAATTAAAAACTATTACAAACCTCGACACAGTTACAATAATTGGAATTATAAATAAGTAAACACGCACTAGACGAATTAAATACGGGAATCAAAGTCTAAATTTGAAGGAAATCAAAATAAAATATTTTTTATTATTTTTTGATTGAGAAAATTAGATATTTGCAAATTAAACCTAATTTTCTAACTGATTTTAATTAAAAACGAATTTAAATTTCCCTAATTAAATTAATCTAATTAATTAATGAAATAAAATATTTTATAAAAGAAAATCTAATTTTAATGTTTTTTATGATTTTTTGATTTAATAAAAAAAATGATTTTTGTTTCTTTGTAAAAATAATTAAATCAATAAATAAAACAAAAGAAATTAAAAAAAAAATAACTTGGACCTGTTTGGAGCAGCAACTTAAGGGTGTGTAATGGAATTGTTAAGCCCAGAATTATAGGCCCATTTGCCTACGTGGGGATTCAGTGTGGCTGGCCTCTGGGAGCTCACCATGGTCCGCCTATGCTGAGCATTAGATCTGGCTGGAGATAGATCCAATGGATGGAT
The DNA here is from genome assembly GCA_948472305.1 of Vicia faba. Lineage (NCBI taxonomy): Eukaryota > Viridiplantae > Streptophyta > Magnoliopsida > Fabales > Fabaceae > Vicia > Vicia faba. The sequence continues at coordinate 1,080,458,328 of OX451736.1, read as the reverse complement.
TTGAGGATGTATGATGGCCCTTTTGAAGGTGAGGCTCACTGGATCTGGGACAAAGAAATTGGAAAATATGAAAATGTGAGATTCTGGGATCGAACCCAGAACCCTTTACTTCACTGCATGCGCCTTTTCCATTTGTGTTGGGATGGTTAGTTGTATATATAATTAAACAAATAAAATATAAAGGAAATAAAGTGGTCTTTCCCAAACGCGCGCATGATTCAAATTCCCCAATGGTTATCAGCCACATCATCATCTTTTCCCCAGACTGTTGTCTTTGATGCCAACCTTTTACCTACGGACAAAACTGTCACTAAAGGCTATAGTGATAGTTTTTGTCCATAGTTGTAACCCTGCAATAATCAAAAATGTAATACAAGCCAAATAAATCCTAACTAAGGGCATAGATCAACTAGAAATTATGCCCTGAGTTCATTGGTACCCTTGATCTGTCCTAAATTCGCCTCTATAGAGAATCCCCAATTTGAAGCTTTCAAACCCTAGCAATGGCGTAAGCCCGTGCCTGCGCTAAAACGTAAATCCAGGCATTCAAAAAGATTCCAAGCACGATTATAAACACATTTATGCAAACAAATTCGATTTAAATCATGTAAAACCAAGAAAACGAATTTAAGTTATATGGGTGCAAACTGTTATCTGTGTCTGTAGATTCCTAAGGCTGCAAGCTTGGATAGCGACTGGAAAAGCTTCAAGGGCCTTCGTGGATGATCACTGATGCTCCAAAATTCCTTGAATTGGCCTATAGAATGAAATATGATCTGCATTTTTCTTTGGAAATTTGAAACTTTGTTTGACTATTTGGAGCAAGTTGCGCCTCTGTAATCTCGTCCTTAGGGTTGAGAATGCTCTGTTATATGTATGTTAATCAAATAGGTTAACAAATTTGAATTAAATCTTGGAAATTGATGAGCAAGAGATTTGATTTTCAAGTGATATTCTTTGTTTCCAAAATTGGCTAAATCATGCCATTTTCATTCCAATCAGCCCTTGCACAATTTGCTTGCTATCATACAACATGTATTCTCATTATTTAATGCAAAATCATCCCAAAATAATTTTATATCATTTATTTGATTTAATTTGGATTTTAAATGATTAAAAATCAAAATAAATCAAATAAATAAGAAAATGATGCATGGAGTGGTTCATGGGTCGTGGACCGTATTAGGAACAAGATGCAAGCATAAAAAGTTGGGCCCATTTGAAGAAAAATGCACTTTGGGCATGGTTGACTTTGTGCAAATTTCCAAAAATGGCCAACTTTGACAATGCACATCTCTCTCAATTTTGACCCTAAGAGGGTGTTCTTGGACTTTTTAGAAATCTTAGGATGTCCTCTAAAAAACTCTTCTAGTCTCATCTCAATTGGATCTTCCATGTTCATGTAAGAAGCTTTGACCCAAAAGGTGTTTTTGTTGACTTTTATAAATGACCTATAATGTCTGAATTCATATCTTTTCATGAGTGCATTTTTTGAGCTTGAGGGATGAAGTTGAGTTGTAGGTAATTGAATTCTATTCAAAATGAGACTTGGATGGGAAATTTCTGATAAAGTATGAGAAAGTTATGCCTGGTCAAAGTTTGGTTGACTTTTCCTATAGAAACCCTAATTTAGCATTTTTGACTTTTGATGAGTTAGGAGCATTTCTTGAGGAATCATGATCAACCTTTGATCAAATGATGGATGTTACTTAAAAATGTTGATGTTGACCAAAAATCTTGAAGTTTGACTGTGTGTGGGCCATATTTGACTTTTGACCTAGTATAGTTGATTTTCAGGTATCTGAGCAGTTGACTGAACAAACTTCTTGTGCAAAGCATGAAACTTGACATGGATGGTATTGAGTACATATTAGGATCATGGAAGAGATTTGAGGCCTTTGGAGCTCACCCATCTTGATGAAAATGGAAACCCTAGTTGGAGATTCATAGTCTTAGGAGGAGGATTTGTCTGGTCAATCCTTAGGCATCCTTGGGCAAATTGAGGGCTTCAATGAGTATATGTTGGATAAAATGAGAGGGGAAATTTTGGGGTACAACAGACCCCATTCGCAATCAAGTCTGTCAAGAGAGCCTTTCGGTAGAACATTCAATGAAGAGCCAGTACCAACCAATACATGAGCCAAAGTAGTGCCCCTACATTCAATGGAGACATAAAGGGCCTTATTATGATTTCTTCCTTCCGAAGTCAGATCGGCATCAGATAAGCCTAATCCATTTTCGGTCGTTAAGCTATCAACATAGCTTCCAAATTGTTCGAAAGAAATCTCTTGTGGCACGTGAGCAGTCCGAAAGAATTTTACTAAAGCCTGTGCATGAGCTTTAGAACACAGTAGCAGGGATAACATGGAGATTTTGGATGGGGTCTGCCCCAGCTGTTCAACAATTTTATAGTCACTCTTGCGGATAATCTTCAATACCTCTTCCAACTCTTGTATAGAGGTATCTTCAATTGTATCTTCTTTAGGCGCTTCCGGTTGGGCAGTCTCTGTCATTTGTTCTTTGCCCCGAGCCTCAACAATTGACTTAGTAGTGGTAACTTTAACAGGTGTAGCAACAGTCTTAGGAGATATTTTTGGGGAGAAAACCCTTTCGCTTCTAGTAACCTTACTGGTTCCAGCAATATTATCAATGCTAGAATCAGCAACTTCAGTAACTTCATCTTCAACAGTCGATAGTTCTTGCTTGACGCCATGGTAATAGACGTCAGATCCATAGTTCTAAGGAATAGATTTATCCTAAGAATATGGGATAGGTCCAGGTGTAGTGATAATCAGAGGAGCAACTTTCAGAATGGCACTAATCCTTACAGGACCTTTGGAGGTGATCCTGACAAGAAGGCCATAAATTATAGATAAGTCTTGACACAAATTCTCAACAGACGGAATCTTCTCGATCAAAATTATATGATTGTCCATTAGGCGTTGAATGTCTTCCTTTAGCAACTTACATCCATTGGGTTGGGCTGCGTAGTAGTAAAAATTTTCAATACAGCCCGAAAATAAACCGGCCTGCAACAGATTCTTCTTGATGATTGGTAAGAGAGTAACTAATTCACTTAGAGTAGCAATATAAAGAACATCATCAATAGAACTTATGCCTTTGTCATGATTCGACATTGGTGCAGTAATCACATTCGGGGTCTCTAGAGGATCAAACTCAATTTCTTTGTTGTCAATCATATCCTGAATTTTGTTTTTCAGGGCCCATCAGTTGTTGGTATCGTTCCCAAGACTGTTGGAATGATATGCACACTTTGCATTTGGATTACAGTGAAGAGAGGAGGTGTTGGGATTTTGAGGAGGGTTCCTTAAAGTTATCAGCTCTGATTTCAATAAATGTTGCAATGCCTGAGATAGTGGCATACGGTTTTTCATAAACTGTCTTCTCGGACCGTCTGACCAACGTTGACTGCCCCGTTGTTGTTGTTGAACAGGCACATGATTAGAAATTAACACCGCTCCCACAGACTGATTGTAGTCACTTTTAACACGGCCCTTCTGGATGTAAACAAAATTTGTTTCCTTCTTACCACTGAATTTCTTCTTCACAGCACTCAAAGATGCAGCCACTTGAACTTTTCCGCTCTTAATACCACTTTCAACTTGTTCCCCAGTTAGAATCATCTCAGTAAAACCATATGAGGAGCTTCCAGTCAGATGGTTAAAGAATGGATATGTTAGAATACCCATGAACATATCAACTAGCTCCTGGTCAGACAAGGGAGGTTGTGCCCTTCCAGCTAAGTCTCTCCACTTCTGAGCATATTCTTTAAACCCTTCATTCGAACCCATAGTCATGTTTTGTAATTGCACGTGAGTTGGTGCAAGGTCAACATTGTATCGATACTGCTTGTAAAAAGCAGCTGGCAAGTCTTCCCAAGTACGAATGATCGTTCCTTCCAGCTGATAGAACCATTCAAGTTGTGTACCAGACAAACTTTCCTGAAAGAAGTGAACCCGTAACTTTCTATCAGTAGTATGGGGTTGGATCTTCCGAACATAGGACGTCATATGAAGTTTCGGACAACACACACCATCATATTTAGCAAAAGCAGGGACCTTTAACTTATGAGGGATAACTACTCCCAGAATAAGACCCAACTCTTCAAAATCCAATCCATGAACTTTCTAGATTTCCATTGCCTTAAGATGATCTTCTAATTTTTGTATATGTCATCAGCAGGAGGATACTATTCATTAGAATAGTCTTCGTCCTCAGGAATCTTACCAGAACTAAGGTTACTTCCACCTTCAGCCCTGACACTTCTACCATCCTCCTCTTGGCGGTCATCTTCATCAAAGGAGATATCAGCAGTTTGAACTAGTTTAGCAGGACCTTTGAATCTTCTTCCCATGTTGAATATACCAACTGGTTTCCCAATCTTCTTCTTTTTGGCGATGAGCTCCATCATATCCTTTTGTCCCAGAGCTAAGTTCAAGAGTGTTTCCCGAAATTGGTCATTATGTGCTTGGAGTTCCTTGACAGTCTGCTCTAGAGCCATCTTTTACTTAAATAAACAGCAAGAAGATGAGAAAACCTGCTTATAGAGTACCTGTTATGTGATGAAATGTATGATATGCAAATGCAAGCTCAATGTTTTCAAGGATCGTTGCGGGATTTAAATTTATTTAAACAAAATGAAACAAAAAGAAATTTTAGTAAAAAGCTCAAATTACAGTTGCTTTTAATAAAAAGAGTTACAAAATAGAAAAATATGAATTCAAGTTTCCCATGGACGCTTCTTCTTTATGTTGACATATGCGTTAAGGCTTTGTTCTTCGTGGAGTTGTTTCGTCAGATTTAGTACTTTCTTCTCACTAGCATATAAATGAGCTTCGAAGGTATCTCTTTCTTCCTTAAGCTGAATCCAGGACTTTTATAGTTCTTCGAAGTCGGGAGGCATATTGGGATGAAGAACGATATGAGAAACATCCCCTTCAACAACATGCTCTACGATCACTGGTAGGATAGCAGGATATGGCATTTTAAGATTATGAGCACGATACCACACCCATATGAGGTAAGGCTCTAGAGGAATGGAATTCTTGTGTCCCAAATCCTTACTATCAATCTTGTTAACCATTCCCCAAGCACGTATAAACCTTTTATGATAAATTTGAGGATCATTCTCATAGTCAAACATAATACCCTAGATGAGCATATCATGAGGATCGTCCCTTCGAGCATAACTAAACTGACGCAGAGCTAGAGAAGGATTATAAGTGATTCCCCCTTTTATACCAAGGAGTGTTACATTAGATAATTCCCCACAATGATCAATAATAGTGACATCTGCCTGAGATCGAGAACACCAATGGATATCTGCATGAGTGAGTGACATCAATCTTTGAGACCACCATAAACCTTGTTCGTTCTTTACCACTGATCGGGGTAGGATCGAAATAAACCACCTGGACAATAGAGGTATGCAACACATAAGAGTTCCTCGCTTCTTCATAGTACGAGTGTGGAGGGAATGCATGACATCTCCAAGCAAAGTAGGTATTAGATTATGAGTGAAAAATATTTTGATAGCAATCATATCTATGAATTGGTCTGGATTAGAGAATAGTACCAACCCATAAATTAGCAAAGTCAACATATCCTTATAATCACGAATATTCATGGCATCTAGAAACCCCTGAGCTTTCTCTATCATAAATTTAGGGGGAAACCCTTGACTCCATTCCTTGTTTCCCAATTAGATATAACGTCAGATTATTTCAGATGTAAGGCTACTGCAACATCTTCAGGTTTCAGAGCTTGCTCTATACTAGTGAAGGGTATTTGATCAAGAATAGGCACTTCGAGCAATTTAGAGAATTCTTCCATTGCGGGTACCAATTGATAATCTGGGAAGGTAAAACACTGATGCTTCAGATTGAAGAACTGGAAAAGAACGCTCATCATGTCTTCTTGGAAACCAGTAGTAACCAAACTGAGTAGGTGACCATGTTTCTTGGTGAACTGAGAATTATCGGGAACCTTTGAGACTAATTCCTCAATATTGGAAGGTATCTTTATGAAGTTGATCCAGATGGTATTCCTACGACTGGAAGCCATGACCCTATAACACAGAACAAAGATGAATCCCCTAGATCCTTGAAATGGTTAGTCATGATATGATGTTATGATGTTATGATGTTATGATGTCATGATGTCATGTTCGAGCAAATAATTAAGAACAAGCAAAGCATACAAGGCCTTAGGTTAAATGCTTGAATGGGGTTTGTAGGTAAGTACCCTCTTGAAGTTAATTGGCTCAACCTGTCCTAAAGAAGTAACTGGGTTCTAGGGGTCTCAATATCACTGATTTTTCCCAAAATTTTTGTCTAGCACGACAATTGACTTGCCATCACACAAAACTCAAGAGTCGAATCTCAATGAGTGTAGTATCGAGTATCAACCAACTTCGGATTACACCAAAGTAGGCTATCTCACTACCTTCTAATGGCTAAGTTGGGTCAATTAGGGTTCTAAGGTTAGTTAGTGCTTATGAAACCATGCGGCAGCCTAGTATGCTCCCCGACTGACTCGAGGGATACCAGTACAAACCAATGTGTCGCACTAACGTAGCCATCACTTCAACCATATCGGTATACGCCATATAGTTTCCATGATCTATTGCTACTTATGTAAAATGTTCCCCAGATCCGGGTGTAGGATCTATGCAAGAAAGTAAACCCAAGCAACCCAATTAAAGATAAAGCAGACAAAGTAGACAATTTAAAGCAATTTAAAGGTGATCTAATCTCTAAGGTAACCCCACTTTTAGTTTTCCCCAGCAGAGTCGTCAGTTCTATAATACAGTGGGAGAACTGACTTGGTTTTGCATTTTATTGCAAATGTTCCGGATAGTAAGAGTCGCCACCGAGTTTTCTTTTATCCAAAAGGAAAGGGTGAAAATAACAGGAAAGAACTTTGAGAATTTTATGAGTTCGGGGGTAGGTTATGAAAAGGGAAGGTGTTAGCACCCTTTTCATCCGTAGTTATCTAAGGGCTCTTAATCGCTAGCTCACTTTGAAAATTCTTTGTGAATGTGTTTGTTTGAAAATATTTTGAAAAAATGCCTAAGTATGGCAACTTTGTAATGATTCTTATATTGTTAAGATTGCGTACAAAGTGTTTGTTTTTAAAAATATTTCAGAAAAAATGTGTGATTTGTGTGAAAAGATGTTTTGTGTGAGAAAGCGATTAACAATATTCTACTCTTACTAAAAGATAATTCGTTTTATTTTCCTCCTCCTTTATATAGTGTTATCCGTACAATTAGTTAGTATGAAGCCCTGTCGTTGGATATAAAGGGACGGGCGAGGGTCATCGTACAATCATAAAGGAAACTATAGGGGCGCTTTAGCAATTTATTGTAAGGGACTACGATCGTTTACCGAAGGCAGCATCGGTAAGAGTCTACGAGGGACAATGATCTTTTTAACCGAGGGTCTTTTCTAAAGCGTCCCCACGTTCGAGGGATATGACTGTTTTTATTTAAATGCAACAAGTGAGGTTACCCTAGAGGTTAGTGTGTAAAAAGTGATTCAATTCAGTTATTTTATCTCGATTAGGGTTAGCTATGATTGCTTTTAAATCTTGCCATACAAACCCTAATTACTAGCCGTTATAAGGAAAGCGGTAAATTGCAGAAAGTAAACATTCGGAAAGTAAATCTAAACTATTACAGGGCTTCGGGAGTGGGGGTATAAAACCATAAAATCAAGGGCAAAAGAAAGTAAACCCTAATTAACTATTACATATTGTAGCAGATACATAATTAGGAAAAACTAATGCGAAAATAGTAAAGCACACGAAGATTGTAAAAGAGAAAATGGAAAAATAGTTTTGGTGATTGCATGACGAAAAAGTTTTGATAATCAACCTAAAGTCTAATTAATTTTAATTAATCAAACAGTTAGGTAATTAAATTCATCGAAACCCTAAAATCTAAGTTGATTTTAATTTAACCGAGAAAACCTAAAAAATCAAATTAAATAAAACCCAAAATTAAATTAGGGTTAATTAAATAAAACCTAAAGTCAAATTTAAAGCCTAAAATTAAATTATGGTTTTGTTAAAAATGTTTTTTGAAAAAAAGTTTTAAGGAAAAAGGGTGAAAAAAAGTGAGAAACATAGAATGACCAAAAGAGTAGGGGTGGGTATTAAACCCACGCCCTCAGCAATTTTAATCAGCAAGCATACCACCAGGCCAAGCGTGCCTTGATGTTAGGATACGCCTCCAATGTGTTTTATAACAAACCTGCAAAAATAATGAAAACATGTAAGAATTTGGCAAAACCAGGGCTGGAACCCGTGACCTGGGAGAGGAGTGACTTAGCGCGCGTGTTTTTACCACTGGGGTTGCTATACATCCGTTTATATAATTGAATCAAAATATATATAATATGTAAACAAATATATTGGTTGGAGAAGCTTCGGAGCCCTAGCTCCGGTCGTCTTTTCCGGCGACATGCTCCTTCAAATACTTGCAAAATTAAAACATTAGTGATCCAGAAATGTCATATCCCCCTAAATCAAGGGCTGTGAATCCAACGTGAGTAGTTTTGAAGGCTAAAACGCAAGGGATTAAGATCTATAATGAAAAAAAGTGAAATTGGTGCTAGCATGGTGGTTCACGATGTAACATGCATGGGACCTCCATGATTGTCCTAACATGCACTATCAAACCTCATAAACACATAAGGGACGTTAGGACATGTTAAAGCAGACAAAAAAAATCAAGATATGAAGATCATTTACATTATGAAAATCGGCGATGACATGTAATACGATTCACATGTTTTGGACCATCAAATTTGGTCCAAACTTACTCTATATGCTTGCTGGAAGAGAATGGAATGGTGGTTTTGTAGTGAAAGGGGTTGCAACAAGTGTTTGTAAATTCTAGGGTTCTTGAAATTTTTTTGATGTTTTTTTGCAAATTTGTGGCAATATTTTTTCGTATGAGAGTTGATGAGATTATATAGTGAAAAATTAGGTCAAGGATAAGTGGACTTGGACCTTGTGTAAAAAGATATGATTTTATCTTATTTATTTTGTATTATTAATGAATAAAGCAAAAATAACTAATATAATTAAAATAAAAAATAGGTCAAGGGGTGTATGAGTAGGGTTTTAGGTGTATGAAGAGTATAATACACGTTTGGACTCTCAAACCATGGCCCAATAGCCCAAAATGTCAAGCTTGCTCAATTTGGAATTTATGCATTCTCTCAAAATTTCCCAACTTGCAATGGTCATAACTCTCTCAATTTGCATCTTTTGAATGTAATCTTTGACTTTTTGGAAAGCTAAAGATGTCCTCTAAAAACTCTGTGTTGATCATTTTTTATTTTGAGGAATTTATCTTGATGTAAGTTTCCTTGACAAAAATTGTCTTTTTATTGACTTTTGAAATGACATGTAATGTATTGACTCATATCTCTTAAATGAAGCACTTTTTGGACTTGAGCTTAGAGATTCAAATTTGTATATAATTTAATTCCCTTAAAAATTAGCTTTTGTTGGGGAAAAGTTGTTGAAGCATGTGAATGTTATGCTTGGTCAAAGTTCAGTTGACTTCTCCTAAGGAATCATGATCAACCCTTGATCAGATGATGGATATCACTTCAAAATGTTGATGTTGACCAAAAATCTTGAAGTTTGACTGCATGTTGGCCATGGTTGACTTTTTACCCAATACAATTAATTTTCATTCATCTGACCCATTGACTGAGCAAACTTTTGATGCAAGGCTTGAAACTTAACATGAGAATTCTTAGGGACATATGAAGAACCATGAAAACCACTTGAGGCCTTTGAAATCCAATATTCCTTGAGAAATACAAAACCCTAGTTGTGGACCCATTGCCTAGGAGGAGGATTTGTCTGATCAATTCTTAGGCAACCTTGAGTAAATGAGGTCTTTAGGAAAATGTATAGAAGAAAAATGGGAGGGAAACTTTTGAGGTAAAACAACTGCCCCTGTTCAATCTTCTTAAACCTAAAGATTTAGATTGGCATGTCCGCCATTCGCGACTTGAAGGTAGAAGAGGATTAAACACTTAAGTGCCCAGAAATTTGCACTCGCATGTGTAGGAAATAACGATGTTGGTTGATAATATTGCTTGAATGGGCTCGAAGATGCCATTAAGGGAGATGATAAAATGTTTCCGGGGATGGCTTATAGATTCCATCCAAAGCAACTATTGATAGGAGCATCAGAATGAGTCTATGCTTTGACTGTATCTGAAGAATGATTTCCAGAATGAACCTCTAGGGAAGGTGTCTGAGTAGCTACTTGTCAGATTTAAAAACAAGACAATATGACATGTTGGTTATCCTGGTTCGTTTGAACTCAAACTACACCAGTCCACCCGCCAAGGTGATTTCGCCTCTCTCAAATGAGGTCTTAATCCACTAGTCAAAACTTGATTACACAGGCACAATGACTACAGTCAATGTCTTCTTGAGTCTAAACCACAACTTGGTTTTCTCAATGTATTACAAAATAGATCAATTAAGAATGTGTACAATGATATTTCTAAATAAAACTATATCACAACAGTGATGTATACACAAGTTTAAAGCACACGATATGACTGGTAACAATATTTCTTTTTGATTTCACAGTATTGTTGTCGTTGATTTCTTCTTCATAGTCTTCTTTTATAGGCGAGGCATATGGGACATGATAAGATGTTTTTGGAAGGTTTATAAAGAGTTGTTAATGCACTTTCCAAAAATATAGATCTTGTCTTGATTCTGCCATTACTTTTTAATTTTAATGAATAAGTTGTAATGTATCAAAACTTTGCTTCCTTGGGATCTTCTCAGAATAAGAATATTACCGTTGAGACTTTAGATCCTCACAGTTTCTTGATATTGGAACTTGGATGATTTGTTGAAGATTCTTTTGCATATCAGAGTTTTTACTATCAGAGTGTAGCTTAAGTGCTGCATTTTTAGAACAAATGTATAGATGAGTTCGTTGAAACTTCTTTTGTTCTTCCAGGACTTTAATTATCATAATATCAGAGCTTTGCTTGCAGCGTTGGTGCTTCAGAATTTATAACATTAGAGCTTCTTCTATTAAGCGTGTTACACATATTTGCTTCTAAGTTTGTTGTGTCGAATCAACACTTCAAAATGTAAATCTCTCATCATCTCCTATGCTTCTTTTATCAGAACTTCTCTGCAAATTCAAATACATTATTAGAGAGTATATTTTTTCTTTATATATATCATGTATTTGTTATCATAAAAACTATTACAAGGATGTAGAACCAAACTATGTTCTAACACACCCTAACTCCTAACAAGTCATAGACGCATAACTAACTGCGCCACATCACGCTTCAGCTGCACCACTCTGATTCATCTACTTTAAATTCACTATCCTCATTTTTATTTCCATCAACTATCAGATCTACAAGTTTCATATCTAGCTTCTGACTCTCTTTAATATCCACCAGGAAATCATTGTTCAGTTTAGATATCCTCAACTTTCAACTCTGCAGCATTATCTCGAATACCAACTCAAGTCTCTGAACTGTTCAATAAGTCCCAACACTTTTATATCCATTTTTCCATTAGGTTCACGTGAAATGGTGAACGACTATCTTCTCAATAGAACGTCAATTCACTTTACACATTATCAAGCTGGCAAGATAAGTATATCCAATCCAATAGGATTGCGTCTACTATTAATAAGATATTAAGGGTGATCAGTTCCTCAATTTGTCAATAGGTAGCCGACAACCATGCTGGAGCATAAACTATCATTACTAAAATATAATAATGTTCCCTTATAACTTTCTCTTAAAGTCACCTAAAGCACCACAGTCCAATAATGTCCTTTTAGGTTCATAAATTCTTCCACAATTTCCTTCTCATTCGATCTCGTCGTTGAGACACCATCACCCAAACACATTACATAGTCTATTGCACACTCACTTAGAATCATACAAATGTTATGTATATTCCAACTAAAAAACTCTAACATACCAAATACATTACAATTCATTTCATTCTAATTGAAGTCTATATCCATGTAGAGGACTCCAACCACATTCCTAAATCCTTAGTTTTCCTTAAAATTTCACAACCTCGAGGATCCATATATTTTAACATTTGAATCTCATTCTAATCGCAATCTCAATAATACCATCTCCATATCCCATTTGGTGATAGAAACTTGTAAATTTTCCTGACACATGTCGATACTATGTCGTCAATAACACGCAATCCACTCTACCATATAACTTTCTCTTTTCCTTAAATATCTCTCCACTCTTACCATTCTCAATAGGCATAAACTTCACTTATATGTGCTTCTCCAATACCTTCACATCCTTAATATTACCAAATATCTCATTCCCTTAACTCATTCATTAACTTCAATTCACCCAACTCTGAAGTTGACATCCAGTATGGTGCCATAGAAATAGGTCTGGTACGAAGGACGAGATCAAAAGAAAACTCCACCTCTCATCCAACATTACCACGTGACAAATAAATCATTTCCAGGTATTGGAACCATTTTTAAAACAAAGTTCATTACATTATATTTCTAACTCTTTGAATGGAACTCGAATCAGACGTCCGAAACTCAAGTTATGATTTTTTGAAGTTTTGCTGATTTTCATACCGAAACTCCACTCTTCTTATAACCTTTCACAAAAATACTCATATCCTTGAGTTACGACTCTTACTCATGGTTCCTAACCACCCAACAACAAAGTTTATAACAATACGTCCCTCTATCACTACTCAGAACATCGACATCCCACACAATAGTAACTCAACACTGACAACTTCACGATCAACATACAGTGCTGAAAAACATTGCAATAATTTGAGCGTCATCTTCTAAGAATTATCTTACTTCCTTAAAAGATATCTTTCGGCATAAGAATCTACATCGAATCATCAAAGCAATTAGTAATCCCTTGGTTTAACTCCAACCAGTTCACCCCAAGGATAACATCAAGTTAATCCAACATCTCGCTCTAACGATAAGTCAAAATTATCCCTGAGAAAACATCAAGACCCAAAGACAACTGGCACATCATTGGCCGTAACATTACCCTCCATTCCTAGAGATATGAACAACACAAGTACCTGATCATTCCTTCTCAAGGACACTTCGAATGACTGTTAGACATAAATCTTGAATCCGCACTTCCTCTTCGGAATTGGGAAACAACACAATCTCACCAACATTTACACCCTTGTAATCCATGATGCACTGAACCAACGGTTCAAACCTCGTAACCAAACGTCTCTAAGAAGCAGCAACTTCTCCCCCACTTGTTTCAATCTCCCTCCTACAAATAAGTGATTAGAAAAGCAAGAAAGCACCAAGAGTTTCGCAACATATGTCGCTTACTAAGGGACAATACATCAATAATATTCAACTGTCACATCACACTAACTCAACAACTTGGCTAGACGGACTGACCTGTTCTGATACCACTAATGTAACACCGTAATTTGACCCCATGTAAATATAATTAAATCAGAGTAATTTAAAACACCAATCATAATCAGGATGCTACATTCTTCCAAAACATGCACGGCTTCCCGTAATATGTAAACAATATATAACACCAAACAATGAGGAAATAAAAACAATCGTAGCTAAATTGGTAGTGGGAATGGATTGAACATGTACTTGAACCCTAGGGTACAAAGTTCGATTTTATTTGCTAATCGGGTGTAACATAAAAGTATATATGTTTTGATTGCTGCAAGTAATAAGTATAAGAGTATCGTACCCATAGGGAGTGTTGTTACTTGGATTTGATTTTTTTGTACGTAAACTATTCTTTTGATTTAAGCATGAGTAGAGAGGAATAATGATTGGAGTTTATGAGTTAAAGTTCACTTAAAACAGAGGTCAAAAGTAAGGTGAAAAGAAGTGGAAATATATTAAGAGTCATTGAGTTGAGCTATGTTCCATTAATATCATTAGTGTATTCAAGTGTTTATGACGTGTGGTGTCATGACTGGTGAGGTCAGAGTGATCTTGTGGCGTATCTCTACAACATCAAAGCATGCATAACAAGGACAAGGGAACAAATCTATAAGCCTCACTTGTAACCCTAATATGCATCTATTTGCATTATAAAATCCTCAATAGTTGCAGCTCCTAATATCTAAGCAAGCTAGGTAAGTGAATATATTTATCCTACTCACTCAACCAACTTTATTAAGAAAACCGCTTATTGTTGGATCTCTCACAACAACAAGTTGTTATCTATTCCTAAGTTAGACTGGCAAAGAAAAGGATTTATAAACAAGTTAACATATAATAAAATGAGTCACTAAACCACACACCATTTAACATGAAAACACTTTAATTTTAACTTCACATTGCTCAACTACAAAAGGTTTAGCTCATAGTAAATTGAGTACAAGCTACCGACATGGTTCTCAATGGGAGCATCTCTTAAACAATAAATGAATAAAAAATATAAACCTAAGAGAGATTTGGAGAATGACTTGAGATGGATAATCTTCAAGAGATATATTCAGTGGCACCACTGCTTATCAGCTGGTACCATATTGGGTGAGGATGTCGTAACCAATAAAAAATACGAGTGTCACCACTACTTTTTGTCCTAAGGACGGGAAAGAATGGATAACCCTAATTGTTTAGAGATTCTAAGTTCACGAGTTTGTTAGACGAAGGGAAGGTGTTAGGCACCCTTCATCTCCCTTGTTTTCAATGGGCATCCTATTTTAGGTCATAGGGTAAATCATAAATTTCTATTTAAAAGTCAATGTTTCCACATTGTAATACAGTGGGAGAACTGACTTGGTTTTGTATTTTATCGCGAATGTTGCAGATAGCAAGAGTCGCCACCGACTTTTTTTTATCCAAAAGGAAAGGGTGAAAAGTACAGGAAAGACCTTTGAGAATTTTCTGAGTTCGCGGGGTAGGTAATGAAAAGGGAAGGTGTTAGCACTCTTGTATCGTTAGGAATGCATACAAAGTGTTTGTTTTTAAAAATATTTCAGGAAAAAGTGTGATTTGTATGAAAAGATATTTTGTGTGAGAAAGCGATTAATAGTATTCTACCCTTACTCAAAGACAATTCGTGTTATTTTCCTCCTCCTTTAGATAGTTCTATCCATGAGTTAGTAGGAATCCCTATCGTTGGATGTAAAGGGACCCACGAGGGTCATCATACAGTCATAAAGGCAACTCGTAGGGGCGCTTTAGCAATTTATCGTAAGGGACTAAGATTGTTTACCAAAGGCAGAATCGTAAGGGTCATCGAGGGACTACGATCTTTTTAATCGAGGGTCTTTGCTAAAGCATCCCCACATTCGAGGGACATGACTGTTTTTATTCAAAGGCAATAAGTGAGGTTACCCTAGAGGTTAGTGTGTGAAAGTTATTCAATTCAGTTACTTTATCTCGATTAGGGTTAGCTATGATTGCTTTTAAATCTTTCCATACAAACCCTAATTATTAGTAGTTATAAGAAAAACAGTAAATTACAGAAAGTAAAGATGCAGAAAATAAATCTAAACTATTACAGGGCTTCGGGAGTGGAAGTACAAAACCATAAAATCGGGGGCAAAAGAAAGTAAACCCTAATTAACTATTACATACTGTAGCAGATACATAATTGGGAAAAAAACTAATGCGAAAATAGTAAAGCACACGAAGATAGTAAAAGAGAAAATGGAAAAATTGTTTTGGTGATTTCATGACGAAAAAGTTTTGATAATCAACTTAAAGTCTAATTGATTTTAATTAATCAAAGAGTTAGGTAATTAAATTCATCGAAACCCTAAAACCTAAGTTGATTTTAATTTAATCGAGAAAACCTAAAAAATCAAATTAAATAAAACCCATAATTAAATTATGGTTAATTAAATAAAACCTAAAATCAAATTTAAATCCTAAAATTAAATTAGGGTTTTGTTAAAAATGTTATTTGAAAAAAAATATTTAAGGAAAAAGGGTGAAAAAAGTGAGAAACATAGAATGACCAAGAGTAGGGTGGGTGTTGAACCCACGCCCTCAGCAGTTTCACGCAGCAAGCATACCACCAGGCCAAGAGCGCCTAGGTGTTAGGATACACCTCCAATGTGTTTTGTAACAAACCAGCAAAAATAATGAAAACATGAAAGAATTTTGTAAAACCGGGGATCGAACCCGTGACCTGAGAGAGGAGTGACTTAGCGCACACATTTCTACCACTGGGTTTGCTATACATCCATTCATATAATTGAATCAAAATATATATATAATATGTAAACAAATATATTATCCGGAGAAGCGTCAGAGCCCTAGCTTCGGTCGTCTTTTCCTGCGACCTGCTCCTTCAAATACTTGCAAAATCAAAACATTAGTGATCTAGAAATGTCCTATCCCCCCAAATCAAGGGTTGTGAATCCAATGGGAGTATTTTTGAAGGCTAAAACTCAAGGGATTAAGAGCTATAATGAAAACATGTGAAATCAATGCTAGCATGGTGATAAACGATTTAACATGCATGAGACCTCCATGATTGTCCTAACATGCACTATCAAACCTCATAAACAAATTAGGGACGTTAGTACATGTTAAAGTAGACAAAAAAATTAAGATATGAACATCATGCACATTATGAAAATCAGTGATGCCATGTAATGCAATTCACATGTTTTGGACCATAAAATTTGGTCCAAACTTACTCTATATGCTTGTTGGAAGAGAATGGAATGGAGGTTTTATAGTGAAAGGGGTTGCAACAAGAGTTTGGAAATGCTAGGTTTCTTGAAAAAAGTTTGATGTTTTTTTGCAAATTTGTGGCAAGGTTTTTTTCGTGTGGGTTTTTATGAGAGTTGATGAGATTATATAGTGAAAAATTAGGTCAAGGATAAGTGGACTTGGGCCTTGTGTAAAAAGATATGATTTTATCTTATTTATTTTGTATTATTAATGAATAAATAAAAATTAATTAAAATAATTAAAATAAAAAATAGGTCAATGGGTGTATGAATAGGGTTTGAGGTATATTAAGAGTATAATACACGTTTGGACTCTCAAAACATGGCCCAATAGCCCAAAATGTCAAGCTTGCTCAATTTGGAATTCATGCATTCTCACAAAATTGCCCAACTTGCAATGGTCATAACTCTCTCAATTTTCATCTTTTGAAGGTGATCTTTGACTTTTTGGAAATTATAAGATGTCCTCTAAAACCTCTATGTTTATCATTTTTTATTTTGAAGATTTTATCTTGATGTAAGTTTCCTTAACAAAAATTGTCTTTTTATTGACTTTTGAAATGACATGTAATGTATTGACTCATATCTCTTAAATGAAGCACTTTTTGGACTTGAGCTTAGATATATAAAGTTGTAGAGAATTTAATTCCCTTCAAAATAATATTTGGTTGGGGAAAATATGTTGAAGCATGTGAATGTTATGCTTGGTCAAAGTTCAGCCGAGTTCTCTTAAGGAAACCCTAATTTGGCAACTTTTGACTTTTGATGATTTGAGGGCTTTTCTTGAGGAATCATGATCAGCCCTTGATCAAATGATGGATACCACTTAAAAATGTTGATGTTGACCAAAAAACTTGAAGTTTGACTGCATGTTGACCAAAAATCTTGAAGTTTGACTGCATGTTGACCATGGTTGTCTTTTAACTCAATACAGTTGATTTTCATTCATCTGAGCCATTGACTGAGAAAACTTGTGATGGAAAGCTTGAAACTTGACATGAGCATTCTTAGGGACATATTAAGAACCATTAAAATAACTTGAGGCCTTTGAAACCCAATCTTCCTTGAGAAATACAAAACCCTAGTTGTGGACCCATTGCCTAGGAGGAGGATTTCTTTGATCAATTATTAGGCAACCTTGAGAAAATGAGGTATTTAGGAAAATGTCTTGAAGAAAAATGGGAGGGAATATTTTGGGGTACAACAGTTGGTAATTGTAATTAGATCGATTGAATCAAAGATTTGATTTAGTTACAGTTAGAAATTAAAGTTTGTAATGATTCTGTATTTGGACAAAATTATGTTGTAAATTCATGATTAATCAAATAAACAATCTTCTCCATCCAATTTCAGGTTCAGATTTGATTCAAAATTAGTGGATTTCTGGGCTTCTAAATATCTTAGAGAGAAAGAGTCCAAAAACATGGGTGTAACTTGAGATATGGGGTTTGAAAACCCTAACTTTGACCTTAGTCAAAATTATAACAATTTTTAATAATAAATAAATAATAATGAAAATAAAAATAAAAATCCAATATGTACTTATGAATATATGTTGATCTTATGTCAACCTAAAAAAATATTAATAATAAAATTGAATAATAATAATTTAAAACAAATGTTGACTTCAGTTAACCATAATAAAATTAAAACCAATAACCTATTTTAATGGGCCCTCTAAAAACTTTAATGGGCTATTAACTCTATTTGATAATTTGTGAAACACACACCCTTTTTATTGAAATGATAAATAAAACCCTCCCCCAAGATTTAGAAAAAACCAAAGATATTAAAACAACCAATACAAAATATATATAAGTTAGCATTATAATTTTAAACAATTGTGTAGTAACACCAAAATTTAATAGAAAAATGATTAAATAAAATATGTTGACTATTAATACCAGTAGGACAAATTTGGGGTATGACAACTACCCTTATTTAATTACTCTTCGGTCGAGGGTGTGAGAATACGAAGGTATCACACATTCGGATCATAGGCTTATTAAATAATGGAAGACTCTAATATTTTGATTGGAAGACTTATAAAAAGATAAATTGTACGATAAACCAAAAATTAAGCAAGCAAGGGTAACACAGTTAATTCACCAATGCTTAGCGCCTGAACATAAATGAACTAGATATGATGACGTGGATAACTCATCAAACACCTAGAAAAAGTAATCGTAGATTTTGTGTATTTATCACAATCTAGGGGGTAAATAACATGGATCTTGAAAAATAAATAACTTATTGCTGCTTTGAGACTGGCATAACGAGTTATATCGCAGTTATTGCATATTTACCATAACCTAGGGGGTAAATAACGTAGTTTTGATAATTCATTGTTGCTTCGAGACTTAACACAATGACTTATATCGCAGATTTTCATACATCTACCACAATCTAGGGGGTAGATAATACGAGTTTTGAGAAATATCTTACTAACACTCCGGGACTAACATAGTAAGCTACATCGCAGATTTGCAACATTTATCACAACCTATGGGATAAATGACGCAGGTTTTGAAAATAGATAACTTTTGCTACTTTGAGACTAATACAACAAGTTATATCATAGGTTATATTTGTCTACCACAACCTAGGGGGTAGAAAACGTGGGTATCAACTCTATTTATTCCGGGGGACAAATCTAATAGAGTTAGATTTGGTAACAAACTAGCTAAGGCTTCGAGACTAACATAACGAGTAGTATTGTCGACTTGCATATCTATCACAACCTATGGGGTAAATGATGCGGGTTGGATGTTTTGAATTTGAGTTTGATAATTGACCTTGGATGACTAAACCAAAATATAAATTGTAGATATATCGCTTAGTGAAGTTCCAATCAACCGGTTGTGTCTGTTCTCAAATGAGGTATTTGTTGAACAATGCTTAGGTTTGAATTTTTGGTTCGTGTAGATGTCTTAGCGAGCAATAGGCCCCAAGATATTTCACAGTAGTCTTGGCCTAAGATGTTTGAAAATGTAATATATAATGTATATGTATAATTCCCAAATTAATACGATGCCCATTGGTGATGTTATTGATATGATACCCAAGTGTTTCATATGTATATGTGTAATACGATGGGAGATATGACTTGTGTGTTTTGCGTTTGGTCGCAATTGTTGCGGATAGCAAGAGTCGCCACTGACTTTTCTTTTATCTAATAAAGGAAAGGGTGAAAAGAACAGGAAAACCCTTTTGAGAATTTTCTTGAGTTCAGGGGGTAGGTTATGAAAAGGGAATGTGTTATCACCCTTTTCATCCATAGTTATCTACGGGCTCTTAATTGCCAGCTCACTTTGAAAATTCTTTGTAAAATGTGTTTGTGTTTGTTTGAAAGTATTTTTGAAAAGTGCCTTTGTTTATGTGAACTTTGTAATTATTCTCGTCTCTATAAGAATGTATGCAAAGTGTTGACTTTTGAAAATATTTCATGAAAGTGTTAGTGTATTTTTGAAGATGTTTTATTTTAAAATGTTTGTGAACAAGAAACTACGAGCGTTCTACCTACTCAAAAATAAGTCTTTGTTCTTTTCCTTTTCCTTTAAACAATGTTATCTTACCATTAGTTAGTAAGAAACCTTATCATTCAATTGGAAGGGACAGACGCGGGTTATCGTACAATCATAGAAGGCAACATTGTAAGATACCTTAGAAATTTTTCGTAAGGGATTAAGATCGTTTACTGAAGGCAACATCAAAGGGTCATCGAGGGACTACGATCTTATAATCGAGGGTGTTTGTTAAAGTATCATACGTTCGAGGGACATGACTGTTTTAAGATTTAAGGCAAAAAGTGTGGGTTAGCCCTAGAGGTGCATGTGTGCAAAGTGTATTATTTTCATTTAATTTGTCTTGAATTAGGTTTGTCTATTTGTTTGATTTTATTCTTTCCATACAAACCCTAATTACTAGCAATAATATGGAAATCGATAAATTATGGAAATTAAAAGTCCTACGTTATTACAATACTTTAGGGGATGGGGGTACAAATTACAAATGGGGATGATAAGTAAATAAAATCCTAATTACTATTACAAGGCTTTGACAATTACATAAATGTAGTATGAAATGATAAAATGTACAAAAATGTAGAGATAATGAGAAGAGAAAAAAATTGTTTTTATTTGAGTTTTTGATTAAAAAAAGGGGTTTAACCTAATTAACTAATTTGAAAAGAAGTTAATAAAAATCCTAATGTTTAAATAAATTTTTATTAATTTAAGAAAGAAAAATGTTTTTTAGGATTTTTGTTATTTATAAAATAAAATAGAGATAAAATAAAAATAGATATTTTTAGTCTAATTATTTATGGAAATATATTTTTGTATATTTTTTGATTAAAAATAAAAAATAATACTAATAAAATAAAAGAAGAAAAAATTAAAGATATAAATTAAATATGAAGTCAGGGTGTTAAAAAAAGTTTGGGGGTGAAACGTAGCAAAAAAGGGAGTCCAAGTCCAAGTCATGTTTTTGTGTGAACAAAAAAATAAAATAAAAATGAAAATAGGCTTGTTGCTATAAGTAGTGATGGGGGTGAGGAGATATCAAAAATAATAAAAGGGAAAGGCCCAACAAGAGAGGCCCTGGCACGCTGAAAAGAGAAAAGGGAGAAGAAATTCACAAAAATATCAAAAGGGTACCACTGGGGCTCGAATCCAGGTCCCCATAGTTCCAAGCCTTACGCGCGCGCTCTCTACCACTGGGGTGGAAATACATCTGGTATTTAGAACACAAACCAATAAATATATTATAAAATGAATCCTAAACATATTGTCTTCTTCTTCCTCGCGCCACAAACAGAGCACCATTTTTGAATTTCGTATCTTGATCATTTCTCAACCATTTCAGAAATCGTAAACATTAAACTTGTTAGAAATTTCACCACGATTTCAAATATGTAAATAACTTAAGTAGTGGATCAAAGATGAACACGAATTTCTGTTGGTACCAATTTTAACCTAATTTTTTCTGTAAGTTCAACTTCAAAATTCTCTATGCTCAGGCAACATAAATGAAATCTAAAGGCATGGTTAGTTCCAGGGCTATGATGTCTACATTTTATCTTTTAAAATCAAAGCCAAATGATGCTTGTATGAAGAGTTAGAAATTCAGGAAACTCACCTTGAAAATGGAGATTGTGTTTTGAGTTTGAGCACTCTTCAAGGTGTTGTAATGATCTAGTTAGCTTCACTGAACCTCCAGGAAGCTATTGCAATGCTTACTTTGGATTGAGAGTGGATGAATCGTACTGGAGAAGTCAAGATTCGAGTTGTTGTTTTTGAAAATGGAGGATGGTGATGGAGGTGTTACATTTGTGTTGCAGGTGTTTGGATTTCTTCTATGGATGTTATAGAAGCTTGGTGATTGATGAAAATGGAAAATACACGAGTGGATTGTGAGATGAATGTTAAAAATCAGAAATGGCACAAAAATGAGATTTGTGAGTAATTATGAGTTTGAGGGAGTTTGGGAGAGTTTTTGAGCTTATGAATTTGTGTGTTAGGTTGCATATGACCTATCTATTTGTAGGCAAGAGGTTTGGAAGCTTGAAGGGATCAAAAACACAAGATCACATGTTATGGCTTTTTGACTTGTTTTTGAAGCAAGCTTGAAAAACATGGTTTCAATGCATAGTACAAGGCTTGTAGGGTGGTTGACAAGCTCTAGACAAGTTTCTTTTGGCTTTGAGATTGTGTATGTGCATAAGGAACAAGTTCAAAACTCAAGGAGAGTGGACTTTGTGATTAAATCCACTTTTCCAAAATGGCAATGTTACCTTTGTGCCAAAAATGGATTAATCACTTGGATAATGGCTCAAATGATTGGACAATGGCTTAATAAGTTGTGTAAGCATTTAAATATTGAGTGATTTGCAATTTTGAAGCCTGCAAAGTGAGATTTATACAATATGTCTTGAGATTTGGTTGTGTGTTCATCCTAAAAATGACTTGTAACTCAAGAATGAATGTCCAACTTCTTGCCTTCGATTCTCTTAGCTCAAGCATGATCTCTTCAAGTTCTTGGACATTTTGGAAAGTTTGAAAATTATTTAGAAGCTTCATGTTGACCCATTTGGCTAAATCATCTTGGATCTATGTGAAAATTAGTCATGAAGTTAGGTCAAAAATATGCCTAAACTTGTCAAAATATTCACTAAGTGTTTTAGAAAAAGGGCATGACTTCATGAGTTTATAATTCAAAATCCATGCAATTCTTGGAATTGATCAGAAAAGAAAAGTTGTAGATTTCATCAAGATCTACAACTTTCATGTTGAAAATTTTCTTTGAATCATCTTGTATCTTGGTGAAAAAATGTCATGAAGTATTGAAATTATCAAGTTCAAAACACTTAAAAACTTTTCTAAGTATTGAAAAATTTGACTTTGTGATGACTTTTTTGACTTTCTTGATTCTTGATGATCAAGCTTCATATTGTTGAATATCTTGATGAATCTTGATCTTTGAAACTTAATATTGACCAAAAAGTCAAAGTTTGACTTTTGGTGTATCAGTTGACTTTTCATCAGTTGACCGAATTTCAAGTATCAACTATTTAATCTTGAGAAATGAATTGAGTCATGTAATTAGGTAAAAATCATGTGTTTTAGTCCTTAATATTATGCTTCAAGTCATTAGATCATGTATTAGGTCAAAAGTCAAAAATCAGTCATTCTTAGTCAAAACCCTAATTTTGACCATTTTGACCCTTTGCTGATTTGGACATTTTTCTTGAGGAATTATGATCCAAACTTGATCAATTGATGAATATGACTTCAAAATGTTTATATTGGCTAAAAATATTTAAGTTTGACTGTGGGTTGACCAGAGTTGACTTTTTACCCAATATAGTTGATTTTCAGTCATCTGATCAATTGACTGAGCAAAATTGTGATCCAAGACTTGAAACTTAGCATGAGTTTTCTTGGAGGTCTATAATGAACCAAGAAAGTAATTTGAGGAATTAGAAGTCCAATTGTATTTGTGAAAATCAAAACCCTAATTTGGGGTCCCAGTGCTTAAGAGATGATTTGACATAATCAACATTTGTGCAAACTTGAGCTATTGAAGATCTTTTATGAGAAATGTCTTTGGAAAAGAGAGGGGAACTTTTGGGATACAACAGTTGCCCCTGTTCAATCTTCTTAAACCTGAAAAGTTAGATTGGCATGTTCGCCGTTCGTAACTTGAAGGTGGAAGATGATTGAACACTAGAGTGCCCAGAAATTTGCACTCGCTGGTGTAAAGTAACGTTCTTGGTTGATTGTGTCAGAAATGGGCTTAAAGATGCCATTTTTAGAGGTAATGAAGAGTTGTCAGAGATGGGATTGTATATGTCATCCAAAGATAATTGCTTGATTTTAATTGGGAGAAGTGTCAGGATAAATCTTTGGTCGATTTAAACTGAACCACAAAAGTGTCTACTAGAGAAAAATCAGGATAAATCATTGGTCGATTTAAACTAAAACAGCAGAGGTCTTTTTGTATTTAACCGAACAAAGTATCAGAACTTAATCTAAGTCGGAGAAAGGTTTACTGAAAGAGGTATCATAACTTAATCTGAGCCAGCAGAAAATCTTGATGCCTTTAACCGAACGCAGTATCAGAACTTAATCTGAGCCGGAGAAAGGTCTACTAAAAGAGGTATCAGAACTTAATCTGAGCCAGCAGAAAATCTTGATGTGTTTAACCGAACGAAGTATCAGAACTTAATCTGAGCCGGAGAAAGATATACTGAAAGAGGTATCAGAACTTAATCTAGGCCAACAAAAAATCTTGATGTCTTTAATCGAACGAAGTATCAGAACTTAATCTGAGCCGGAGAAAGGTTTACTGAAAGAGGTATCAGAACTTAATCTGAGCCAGCAGAAAATCTTGATGTCTTTAACCGAACGAAGTATCAGAACTTAATCTGAGCCGGAGAAAGGTTTACTGAAAGAGGTATCCGAACTTAATCTGAGCCAGTAGAAAATATTGATGTCTTTAACCGAACAAAGTATCAGAACTTAATCTGATCCAGAGAAAGGTCTACTGAAAGAGGTATCAGAACTTAATCTGAGCCAACAAATAATCTGTGTTTGTCTTTTGATTGATCTTTCCTGAAAAAGATAAAGAATTAGTTGCATGCAGATGCATGCATTGCGTAATGATGTTATCAAAATAAATGAGATTATACTATATGCATCTTGTCATGTATATGCTAGGATGTATGAATGTGAAATGTTATTGAAATGTATCTTTGTCTGGGAAAATAAATCCCTAACTATTGTTTTGGATGAAGAGTATGTGTATCTCCGACTTTGTCTAGAATACTTCCGCTGGGAATTCTTGTTTGATGTTTGAGGAAACTTTGCAGGGGATGTTGATTTCTGCTTGGGGAGTAGAGTTTAGAAACCTTGGTTGACCATTTCTCTACTCTGGATAAAAAAGATTATTAAACTTCCGATTTGTATGGGGAGGAAGAAATTAACTGTTATCTAGTTGGATTCCAGGTTTTACAGTAACTCTATGGGGGATAGTATCAACTCTACTGGGGAAGAGGAGTTTTGTAAGTGATTTGTATTAGTTTGAAGAAGAGACTTAAATTGGGGGATTGTAGTCCGTTTGGGGAATAAACCCTGTTGAGGAAACTATTCTGGCGACCTTACTGGGGAAATGAATTCGTCTGGGGAAGAACTTTTGCAAGGTTTCTTTTCCAGTTTTGGAAGACCAAACTTGGCTGGGGAAGAGAATTTCCAGAAGATATGCTGATTGGAATTCCGTCAGGAGATTGTGGAGAATGTATGAATTTACTCTATGGGGATTTATGGATAGCATGAGTGTTACCCTGGTTCCTGGAGTAAGTACTTATTCCTGTTCTCATACATATATTTGTTAACAGTTAATCATATTCATATGCATATGTTCATTCAATTTTAGTCATTGGATATTTTTTCAATCAAAACAGAAAAACAAAAAGTTTCTACTTCAAAGTATATTTGTATTGATAATTTGCTTATAAACAAGAGATTTTGTACAAAGAGACGAAAATCCTAGTAAGAGGAATTCGTCGAGAAATAAAAAGAATTCAAGGTGAAAACAAAAATGTATAGCCATGTGGAAGTGATCTCATTGGGTTCCAACTCTGCTATTGCCCCTATGTCTTCAAACATCATCCCTTACCATCGAAAGAAGTTGATTAAATTGATCCTATACCATTTGAACTTTTGACCTTGGTAATAAAGTTGGTTGTAGTGACCCAACGGGACATGGTCTTACGCTTTAAATCCTTAATTTTTTCCTGGACCGCCCTTTCGGGTTTTCAGTCCACCAGGATACCATTTTTTACCCAAGCCGCCCTTTCATCTTTTCAACTTGCCGGGTGTACGATATTTTTCCTATATCCCTAACTTTTTCCCGAACCCTTTTGGTTCGCCAGGATGCCCTTATTTTTGTCTAGGTATGTCAACCTAGTGGGTCATTCTTATGCGTAGTATTTTTTTGACTATGTTCGTGTTCACGAGATATGGGAAATATTCATCGTCCATAGTGGTTAACATCATACCACCTCCAGATAATACTTTCTTGACCATAAATGGCCCTTCATATGTGGGAGTCCATTTTCCCTTGGGATCTCTTTGTGGTAGAAGGATACACTTTATTACCAAGTCCCCAACTTGGTATACTCGAGGCTTGATCTTATTGTAGAATGCCTTGATCATACGTTTTTGATGCATTTGACCATGATAAACAGTGTGATCGGTGGAAATAGAACTGACTGTCTTGAAATGCTGGTTCGCGAAATGTCGCGGTAAGCAAGAGTTGCCACCGTCTTTTATTTTCTCCAACAAGGAAAGGACAAAAGCACAGCAAAATTCCTTTTCGAGATGTTTCTCGGTTCGAGAGGTAAATTATAGAAAGGGAAGGTGTTAGCACCCTTTCTATCCGTGGTTATCCACGGGCTCTTAGGTATTTGCTCACTATGTTTTCAAAAGATTTTGCTTTTCTTGTGTTTGTGGGTTTTGAAAAAAGTTTGTTTGAAAACTTCGATTTAACTCTTGTATATGTCCTCAAGAGTGTATGAAGTGTTTGTTTGAAAACTTTTGTCAGAAAAGTGTAAGTGCAAAAAGTATTTTTGTTTTGAAAGGGAAAGTATCTAAGAACCTCTACCTACTCAAAAGAAATTAAGCTGTGTAAATGTCCTTTAGACAGTACTATCCCACTATTGAGAAGTAGGTAGCACCGTCGTTGGAGTTTAAGGGTCAATTCGATTATAGGGACATGTGGTCACTAAAGCAATAGTAGGACGCCTTAGCGGTAACCCTAATATCTTAGATCGTTTTTTATCGAGGCAACCGTTTCGAGGCAACTTGGATCTTTAGACAGGAGGGCGACCTCTAAAACACCCTATACTTAATGACCACGTCGAGGCAACCAAGTGAGGCGTACCCTAGGAGTGGCATGTGCGAGTGTGTCAGGATTCAGTTAAGTTATCTTTGCACATGTTATGGTGAGCTACGGGTTGATTTTAATTTCAGAGATAAGTCTTGTCATACATAGCCTAATTAACATACATCTAGCAGTTAAATATTGCGGAAAATAAATCTACGCTATTACAAGGCGTCGGGTATTTACATCGCCAAAAACAACCCTTGAAAAATAAATGCGAGGAAGTTAAAGAAAGCGATAAAAAGGTCCTAATTAAGGCTATTACATCCTCGGAGCAATTACTTAATTGGAATAAAAAAAAATATGCGCGAGGAAAATTGAATCGGGGAAGTCCTTAGGGTTTTGATCCCTTTTTTGAGAAAGAAAGAAGTTTTTGTTATTTTGCATTTAATTAAATTAAACCTAAAACTAATTAATTAAAAGAAATATTTTTGAGTTTTTTATGTTTTTTAGGAAATAAATAAACAAAAAAAAGCATGATCAAAAGTCATTAAAAACCCTAATTCTATATGGATTTTATTTATTGTGGAAATCTTAAAATTAACCTAATTTAAAACTAAATTAATTATGTTAGTATTTATTTACAAAAATAACTAATTAAATTTAATAAATAAAAATATTTTTTTTTATTTTATGTTTTCTGGATTTATTATAAAAAATTAATTTGTTAGTGAAAATAATAATTATAATAATTAATAAAACAATTAAATGAAAAAAATATAAAAGAAGAAAAGAAAAAAAAGGAATAAAACCCAGGGGGTGATGGGCCAGCTTTGGAGGTACATTTATCAATTTCCAGGCCCATTAAGCTGCAAGCCTGTTTGACTTTTCTGAATTGTCCATACGCGCGTTGACTGGGGAGTACAATGGTCCTTCATCTTTGGTCACTAGATCTTGGCCTGAAGCCACATGGCACGCTGGGATTTGAGGCACATGGTGGAGCACCTTTTGAAACCTGCATGTGATTATGTGAAAGAAAATGAAATAAATGTTTTGGGGGACCTGTGATTCGAACCCAGGTCCCAATAGCCTTTCCACCCACCTGCTTGCCAATCCAACTAACGCGTTTATTCATTATAGGAATAGCAAATAAACATAATATGTAAAAATCAATTAATATGATGAAATTATGAAAAAGCGCGCTAAGATTTAAAACGGCCAATTAGGTGACAACACGCCCTCGTCTTCTTCGCTTGCCCTGTAAAAAGAATATCAGATAGCGGGGGTTTTTAACCCCCACAACCTAGTTTCACGAATAATAGCGATTAGAGATACAATACATATAGATATTTTGCGAGGGGTGCATCATGTTCGTCTGGTTCTCACGATTTCAACCATATGTATCACTAGTCCTAATTGTTCCTGGATTGCAAAGCCCCAATTCAAAGCTCACGAACCCTAAAAATTCAACTATGGCATCTTTTGATTCAGGACATTATAATTCAATTCAATTATACCATTAGCTTCGTATGGTTCCTAGCAACACAAATCAAACACAAAAGCATGTTAAATATGCATGAATTAAGCTGTACGATTCTGAAATAAAAAAGCAAACCGTGAAACTGTGTGTGATGATTCTGTGAGCTTTAGTGCGTGAATTCAATTGTGAATCACTCCTGACACTTCCAGCAATGTGTTTGAATCAATAGAATGCCTTGAATTGGCTTGGAACGCAAGAATCAGTTTTGACTTTTTCTTGAAATTTTTGAATATGCTATGATCTGTTTCTACAGCTTTTTCACGTCCATGAGGTTAGGATTTGCTTGCATATATATAGAGCAACTGAATTAGGTCAAGAACTGGGCAATAATCCATGTGCAATGGTGATTGGATCTTTGATTTGAAATCAAATCTTTTTGATTTTTCATGATTGGAAAATGTTGCCAATTTTGGATTTTTTGTATCTTTGACTTTGAGCACGAAATTGCCAGCATATCTTGACCATATTTGCTTCACAAATTGATTAAAAAATCAAATCTTGTATTTTCCTACAATTTAAATTAATTAAATGAATTAATATTAATTAAAAATCCAATTAATCAATAAAAATAAGAAAATAAATTCAATTAAGCTTGATGGGTCGTGCATAGGCCATGGATGAAGTTCCAAGAAGATATTTGACGCCCATTACCAAAAAGAAGGTGTTTTGAGCAAAGTTGACTTTTGCAAATTCATGAAAATTTCCCAACTTCTCCAATGCACATCTTGCTCAATTTTGATCATAGGAACATGTTCTTGGACATTTTGGAAAGCTCTTGAAGTCCTCTAACCAATGCCTTTGGTCCCATGTCATTTGGATGTACCAATCTCAAGTTATGGTCTTTGACTTAAAGTGCACTTTTGTTGACTTTTGAATTTGACCTATAATGTAGAAATTGATAACTTTTTATGAGAGCATTTATTGGACTTGGAATGTGAAGATGGATTGTAGTAAATTGCATCCTCTTAAAAATGAGCCTTGGATGGGATTTTTCTGACAAACCATGAAAAAGTTATGCCCTGGTCAAGATACAGTTGACTTTTCTACTGTCAAAAAATAGTAACTTTTTGCATCTTGATGATTTTTGAGTTATTCTTGTGGAATCATGATCAAGACTTGACCAAATGATGATTGTGACCTCAAAATAAGATGCTGACCAAAAATTCTAACTTTTGACTGCAAAATGACCATTTTGCCCCTGCAGTTGACTGTAGATCAAATGGGGCTTTTGACTGTGCAAATTGGCACTGTGAGTCTTGAAACTTGGCATATAGATGCTTGAGAATGTATATAGGCCTATGAGACTTGATTCAACCATTAAAAACCCCAAATTCCTTGAAAGAACCAAAACCCTAATTTCAGCTATCTTAGGAGATGGTTTGACTGTCTAACCCTTGAGTAGTCTTGAACCATTTGAAGATCAATCTTGACAAATCTTGAGGAATATGTGAGGGAAAATTTTGGGGTACAACAGTTGCCCCTGTTCAATCTTCTTAGACCTGAGGATGTAGATTGGCTTGTGTTCCTTTCGTGATCCGAAGGTGGAAGATGATTGAACACTAAAGTGCCCAGAAATTTGCACTCGCATGGTGTAGCATCAGCAATGTGATGTCAGGAATGGGCTTACAGATGGCATTTGGAGAGATGATGGATATGAGGATGGGCTTATAGATTCCATCTGGAGATGTGACAGAATCTTGTCGGGGATGGGCTTATAGATGCCATATGGAATGTAATGGATAGTTGTGGAGATGGGCTTAAAGACGCCATCTGGAGATTGTTTGTTGAATTGTAACTTGGTAGGTTGAAAGAGGGAACCCGTGTAGGGTTTCCTGATGATGAGTCCGTGTAAAACTGCATCTGAAAGAGAAGGAACTGGTGTAGGGTTGCTCCATGATGGTCAAGTAAATAATTGTCCTGTCTGGTTTCAGGTATTAATCTCTGACCTGAGAAAGAAAGATAGTTTTCCTGGCTCGCTATCGGTATTAATCTTCAATCTCTTCATATAGGTGGCTTTCTTGTCTGGTTTCAGGTGTTAACCTATAATCTCTTCAATGTAGATAACTTTCCTGTGTGGTTTCAGGTATAGATCTATAATCAGTCGTCCATAGATATTTCCTGGCTAGTTACAGGTGTTGATCTGGAACTTAAGAAAGGTCGGTCAAGGGGATAGTTTTCCTGGCTTGTTACAAGTATTGATCTTCAATCCCTTTATGTAGATAACTTTCCTGGCTAGTTACAAGTATAGATCTACAATCAGTCGTTCACAGATTTTTCCTGGCTAGTTACAGGTGTTGATCTGGAACTTAAGAAAGGTTGGTCGTGGAGATAGTTTTCCTATCTGGTTTCAGGTATTAATCTCTGACCCGAGAAAGAAAGATGGTTTCCTGGCCTGTTACAGGTGTTAATCTTCCATCTCTTCATGTAGATAACTTTCCTGTCTGGTTTCAGGTATAGATCTACAATCAGTCGTCCACAGATATTTCCTGGCTAGTTACAAGTGTTGATCTAGAACTTAAGAAAGATTGATGGTAATCATCTTTTGATTGACCTTTTCCTGAAAAGGCAAAACATTAGTTGTATGCAATATCATGATGTATGAAATGCATGATGTTCTTAAAATGAGATCGTATGATATGATGCGTATATGCATGTATCATGATGTATGAAACTGTGATGTTTTAGCTGGGGAAAATAAATCCCGGAGCTGCTGGAGAATGATGTTGAATTCTTCGTTTCCGCTGGGGATGATGAACGAAGCTGATTGCACGAATAAACCTGTAGGAGAGGATGACTCCATTGGGGAATAAACATGGCGAAGAGATTACTCTGCGGGGAATTACTCTGTGGGAAGAGATGCTTCGCTGAGATTTTAACGATAACTCCGCTGGGGATTCCGTTGATAAGCTCTGTTGGGGATTTTGATGAACTCCGCTGGGGGATAGAAAGGACTTCGCTGGGGGATGATCTTTCAGTTGCAACTTGCTGAGGATAACCCAGTTAGACTCTGGTGGGGGATAACCTTTGTACTCTGCAGGGGACAAGCTTCCAGAATCTACTGGGTAAGATGATTCAACTCTGGCGGGGAAGTTTTTTCAGACTGCGCTGGGAAATGGCTCCACTGGGGGTATCTGGTATTCCACCGGGGAACATTCTTATACTCTATTGAGGAATATTAAGAACGCCGGGGATGCTTTCTGGGGAATATCTGTATACTCTGCTAGGGAATATTAAGATCTTCTGGGGATATCCAACTTGTTCGGGACTGATGGTGGACTAACTCTGCTTGGGGAGAGTATTGCTGACTTGCTGGGGATACTGTGCCTTTTTAGGGCTGATGGGGGACCAACTCTGCTTGGGGAGAGTATTGCTGAATCTTGTCTTACTCTGCGGGGAGTGAAGGTATCTTGGTCATATTCTTCAGCTGAACCTACCTTGGTACCTTAGTGGACAGAGCAACTAGATCGCTTAGACAATTCTTATTGCCCCTACTTCCGATATCACCCGTGATTAGTCCTTTGTTTCGCATGCAAATATTTGTGATTAGCAATTAATGTCAAATGCATATATCAAAATGAACATTGGACGTTCTTTGCAAAACAAAACAGATAAAGGAAAAACAATTTGCAATTTGTCTGAAAAATGAATTTGTATTGATTTTGAATTTTTGCCTGTAAATAGGCGTTTTTTGTACAGGAGGCCGACGTTCTAGTAAGAGAACGCCGCCGAACAAAATAGAGTTTATACAATTTGTGAAAAGGAAAACAAAACAGCTATGTGAAAAATCCCACTGGGTTCCAACTCTGCTATCGCCTTTATGTCTTCAAGCATCTCATCACTTTGCTGCTTAGTTGAAGAGGAATCTGATTGATTGGTGTCGTCCGAGCCTGATGGTCGATACCGAAGTCTGGACGCAGGGTGATCCAATGAGACATAGTATTATGCTTATCCCTAACTTTTTCCTGGACAGCCCTTTCGGGTTTTCAGTCCACCGGGATACCCATTTTTTCCCAAGCCGCCTTTTCAGGTTTTCGACTTGCCGGGTGTACAATTTTTTTTATTTTCATCCCTTATTTTTGCTCGAACCCTTTTGGTTTGCCGGGAAGCCCTTATTTTTTCCTAGGCCAGTCGACCTAGCGGGTCTTTAATCATGCGTAGTATCTTTTTATTATGTCTGCATTGGCGGGGTGAGGAAGGTCGTCACCATCCATGGTGGTTAGAATCATCGCTCCTCCTGAGAAGATGTTCTTAACCACAAATGGCCCTTCGTACGTAGGGGTCCACTTGCCCCTGGGATCACCTTGAGGTAGAATGATGCGCTTGATTACCAGGTCTCCAACTTGATACTTTTGTCGTCTGACTTTCTTGTTAAATGCCTTGATCATTCGTTTTTGATACGTCTGACCATGAAAAATAGCAGTGAGTCTCTTTTCGTCGATTAGGTTTAGTTGATCAAGCCGAGTCTGGATCCAGTCATCTTTGCTCAAACCTGCATCCTTCATGATTCTGAGAGAGGGTATCTGAACTTCAATGGGTAAGACTGCCTCCATGCCATATACCAAGGAGTAGGGTGTTGCCCCTGTTGACGTCCGTGCTGAGGTACGGTACCCATGAAGAGCAAATGGTAACATCTCGTGCCAATCTTTGTAGGTCACTGTCATCTTCTGCACAATCTTCTTAATTTTCTTATTAGCTGCTTCTACAGCCCCATTCATCTTCGGCCGGTAAGGAGAAAAGTTGTGGTGCTTTATCTTGAATTGCTCGCAGAGCTCAGTGATCATCTTGTTGTTAAGATTGGTACCATTATCTGTAATGATCCTCTCTGGTACACCGTATCGACAGATCAGGTTGTGCCGAATGAACCGTGCCACGACATTCTTGGTTACCGTAGCAAAGGAAGTTGCTTCAACCCACTTCGTAAAGTAATCAATTGCTACCAGGATGAAACGATGCCCGTTGGATGCCGTAGGTCTGATCTCGCCGATCATATCAATGCCCCACATTGCAAAAGGCCAAGGTGCTGTCAAGACGTTCAAAGGAACTGGAGGAATGTGCACCTTATCAGCATAGATCTGGCATTTGTGACATGTCCGAGAATGCGGATAACAGTCGGCTTCCATTGTGGACCAGTAATATCCTGCCCGAAGGATTTTCTTTGCCATGGTATGTCCACTGGAATGTGTTCCGAAGGTACCTTCATGCAGCTCTGCCATGATCCTTTCTGCTTCAGTCTTATCCACACAACGCAGTAAGGTTGAATCATGGTTTCGTTTGTAAAGAATGTCATTGCTGAGGAAGAACTTTGCCGCGAATCTTCTCAGGAACTTCTTGTCATTAATGGATGCACCCTCGTGGTATTCTTGAGCTTCAAGATACCTCTTTACTTCATGATACCAAGGTTTTTCTGTAACCTCTTCAGTCTCAAGATCACAGCAATGTGCTGGTTCATCCAATTTCCAAATAATGATCCGGGGAGCCTTGTTGTCCCATTTGAATTTGAACATAGAAGACATCGTAGCTAGCGCGTCCGCCAACTGATTCTCCTCTATTGGGAAGTGTTCAAAGGTTATCTCCTCGAAATGGGGAATCAACGTCAATACATACTCCTTGTAAGGAATAAGATTTGGGTGTTTCGTATCCCATTCTCCTTTGATATGATTGATCACGTGAGCGGAATCTCCGAAGACACTTAGAAACTTGATCCTTAGGTCAATTGCAGCTCGAAGACCCATGATGCACACTTCATACTCTGCCATATTGTTGGTGCAGTTGAAACATAGTCGGGCGGTGAGTGGAGTATGAGAGCCTTTAGGAGATATGATCATGGCGCCAATACCATTACCCAAAGCGTTTGAGGCTCCGTCAAAGTGCATAGACCATCGGGATCCTTCCTCAGGTCCTTCATCCGGTCCAGGTATTTCACAATCAGTCACTACCATGATATTCTCGTCTGGAAATTCAAAGTTCATGGATTGGTAATCATCCACCTCCTGATGTGCCAAATGGTCTGCCAACACACTTCCCTTGATTGCTTTTTGAGTCGTGTACTGGATGTCATATTCAGTCAAGATCATCTGCCATCTTGCTATTCTTCCGGACAAGGCAGGCTTTTCGAAGATGTACTTGATTGGATCCATTTTTGAAATCAACAGAGTAGTGTGAGTCAACATATATTGTCTTAGCCGGCGAGCAGCCCATACCAAAGCGCAACAAGTTTTCTCGAGCAGTGAGTACACAGTCGGTAAACTTTTTGCTAAGGTAATAAATGGCATGCTCTTTTCGGCCAGACTCGTCATGCTGCCCCAGCACACACCCCATTGAGTTGTCAAGTACTGTCAAGTATAAGATTAGAGGTCTCCCTTCAACCGGTGGCATAAGAATGGGTGGCTCTTGGAGATACTCTTTGATTCTTTCGAAAGCGGCCTGACATTCATCGTTCCAACGTACCACTTGATCTTTCTTCAGTAGCTTGAAGATTGGTTCACAAGTAGCAGTTAGGTGCGAGATGAATCGGGCAATGTAGTTCAACCGTCCTAGAAAGCCTCTGACTTCTCTCTCTGTCTTGGGAACTGGCATCTCTTGTATGGCTTTCACTTTGGCAGGGTCCACTTGAATACCTTTGTCACTCACGACGAAGCCTAATAGTTTTCCAGATCTCACCCCGAAGGTGCACTTGTTCCGGTTTAACCTCAGCTTGTACAACTTCAGACGGTCAAACAGCTTCTGTAGATGGTCAAGGTGTTCCTCCTCAGTTTGGGACCTTGCAATTATGTCGTCGACATATACTTCAATCTCATGATGGATCATGTCATGAAACAAAGCAACCATGGCACGTTGGTAGGTTGCCCCAGCATTTTTCAACCCAAAAGGCATGACCTTGTAACAGAAGGTGCCCCACTGAGTGACGAAAGTGGTCTTCTCCATGTCTTCAAGAGCCATCTTGATCTGGTTATAACCGGAGAACCCGTCCATGAAGGAGAATACCTTATGTTGAGCAGTGTTGTCAACCAGAACGTCAATGTGAGGCAGAGGGAAGTCATCCTTAGGGCTTGCCCTGTTCAAATCCCTGTAGTCAACACACATTCGGACCTTACCATCTTTCTTCGGCACTGGAACCACGCTGGCAACCCATTGAGGGTAAGAAGTCACTCCTAGAAAACCGACATCAAATTGTTTCATAACCTCAGCTTTGATTTTCTCGAACATCTCTGGACGCATACGGCAAACCTTCTGTTTTACCGGAGGGCATTCTTCCTTGGTAGGCAGGTGATGAACCACAATGTCGGTATCCAACCCAGGCATATCTTCGTAAGACCAGGCAAAGATTTCCATGTAGTCATGCAGCATCTGAATCAACCGTTGTTTCACACTGGTCTCCAGATTGGCACCAATCTTGACTTCCTTTCTGTCTGTCTCAGTACCCAGATTTACCGTTTCCACTAGCTCTTCATGTGGCTGAATGGCCCTCTCTTCCTGGAGTAGAAGTCTTACAAGCTCACCCGGCACTTCGCAATCATCTTCACCTTCGTCTTCGGCTAAGTTGATCGGATTTTCGAAGTCATAACCGGCAGTAGCAGAGTCGTTACCAGTGAGATCCAGAGTGGATTGGGACCTGTATATGTGAGTGTGTGTAAAATAGTTGTTTTGCAATATATAATAAAGAAAGACAAGGAGCGCAAGATTTGAAATGCAAAAAATGTCCAATGCTTTTATTAATGATATATGAAAATGACACACAAAAAGCCCTCACAAATGAAGCCACGGTGCCCCGGGTAAGACACCGGGTCATAAAGTTTCACAATATTGTTTGTTACAAATTCAAAACAAAGGAGTTCATTACTGAGTCACAAAAGTAATAGGGACGAAGTCTTTTGCCGTCCAGTTGTTTGGTCCACCGTCGGTCGTAGGATAGATCCAGCTGTCGAATTCAGATTCCTCTATGTCATCATCAACCCTGATAGCATATACTTCATGCTTGGGCATGGGAGCTGTTACAACATTGGGCCTCTCGGGCGCCTCGAACTCAACCTCTTTAGCATCAATCAGGTCTTGGACCTTATTCTTCAGAGCCCAACAATCATCCGTAGTATGCCCCGGGCTGTCAGAATGATAAGCGCAGCGGGCGTTAGGATTGTACTTTGGAGATGTTGTGTTTACAACCTTCGGAGCTTCTTTTATGGTCACCAGATTGGTTGTCAGCAACTATCGCAATATCTGGGACAAGGTCATGCTGAGCCGAGTGAACTGCCTTCTGGGTCTCTCACCCCTTTGTTGGTTGTGATGCTGAGGAGCAGCAGCAGGCTTTGAAATAACCACCGCGTTGACAGCTTGGCGGCGTTCCGGTCTATTCTGTCTCCTTGAACCATAGACATCACTGGATTCCTTCTTGAATGGCTTCTTTTCAGTGCTCGAGGAGGCACCTTTCTATATCTTCCCAGACTTGATACCAGCTTCAATTCTCTCACCAGTCAAGATAAGGTCTGTAAACCCGGCTGAAGATTTTCCAATCAAATGGTTGAAGAACGGACCAGACAGGGTCCCCAAGAACATATCCACAAGTTCACGGTCGGTCAAAGGTGGCTACACCCTTCCAGCCAGGTCTCTCCACTTT
Source organism: Vicia faba (assembly GCA_948472305.1). Lineage (NCBI taxonomy): Eukaryota > Viridiplantae > Streptophyta > Magnoliopsida > Fabales > Fabaceae > Vicia > Vicia faba. Next base: position 1,080,421,048 of record OX451736.1, on the reverse strand, counting down.
TGGGCATACTCCTTAAATCCTTCACCCATCCCTAGTGACATACCCTGGAGTTGGGTACGCGTAGGAGCGAGGTCGGAATTATACTGATACTGCTTATAGAACGCAGTAGCCAGATCCTCCCAGTTACGAATACTGGCTCCATCCAACTGATAGAACCATTCGAGTTGAGTCCCTGAAAGACTATCTTGGAAGAAATGGATCCACAAATTCTTGTCAGCAGTGTAAGGTTGGATCTTCCTTACATACGACCGGAGGTGCAGCTTTGGGCAGGAGGCTCCGTCGTATCTGGCAAAAGCAGGTGCCTTAAACTTATGGGGAATCACCACCCCAGAGGATAAGCCTAGGTCTCCAAAGTCCAACCCGGGCACGTTCTGAATCTCCATAGCACTTAAGCGGTCCTCCAGCTGTTTATACCTATCCTCAGCAGGAGGATATTGCTCTTCATCATAATTCGTCTCGTCGTCGGAGACCACGGGACTAGGAACCCTTCTCTCTTGGGGACTGTCTTTTCCTACAGATGAAGTAGTCAGATCAACCTCATTCTGCAGTCTATTCCCAAATCTGCGTCCAGTGTTGAACAAGACGATCCTCTTCTTCTTCTTCAGAATCAGGGTCTTCAACTCCTGTTCACCCTTGGCTAGGCTCATAACCAACTCTTGGAACTGGGCATTCTGGCCCTGGAGGGCCTTGATAGCTTGTTCAGTGGAAGGTTCAGTAGACATGATGATTGCTGAAATAAACAGCGAAGAAGATAAGTGACCTGTAAAAAGGGTACCTGTTATGAATATGATGAAATGAAATGCGTATGATTTATGTTTTCAAAGACAATCGGGATTCAACTTTGTAGACAAAAAAGGAAACACACTTGATTAGATTTAACTTTGGAATTTAAATTGTTCAACAGATTTCCCTTAGGCGTTACAAGAATGAAAATACTAAAAAGTAACTGTAAAAGCTGTAAAAGGAACATCCAAGGTCCATCAATGCTCCCATGGCCTCTTCTTTTCAGTATGGATATAGTCATTCAGGATCCGCTCATTCTCCAATTGTTTAGTCAGCTTCTGGATCTTTTGTTCTTGTTCATTGAACCTTTCCCGATAAGAATACCGTTCTTCCTGCAGTTGCGCCCAAGACCTCTTTAGTGTACCAATATCAGTGGGTATCTGAGGATGGAGAACAGTTGGAGGAACCCCGTCTTTATCAGCAATTTCAAGAGTAGTAGGCCTGACAGCTTCGTATGGCATACCTAACCTCTGAGCACGGATGCGGACCCATCTGAAGTAGGATTCCATAGGCAGAGAAGTTTTTGGTCCCAACTCATGCGGGTCAGCTTTGTGAACTCTATCCCAAGCCCGGATGAATCTACGACGCAGCTCGTCACTATCTACCTGAAACTCAAAACTGATGTGAGGTATCAACATCTCATGAGGCCCTGCTCTTCTGGCTCTTCCAAACTGACGGAGAGCTAAACATGGGTTATAAGAGATTCCTCCCTGGGTTCCGATCAATGGAACATTAGGATACTCTCCGCAACGATCAATAACGGCCACCTCATCTAAACCTCTGAGAGTCTAAATGATGTCATTATCAGTGAGAGACATTATCCTATGAGCCCTTCCTTCTTTGTTCTTCAGTACGAACTTAGGGAGGTGCGAAATAAACCACCTCACCAATAAAGGAGCACAACACCACAAAGATCCCCGTCTTCGGGAAGTACGAGCATAGAGCTGTTGCAGGATATCACCCAAGAGAGTGGGTACAGGGTTCCAAGAGATGAAGATCCTTATGGCGTTGACATTAATAAAGGTATCAGGATTTGGAAACAATACTAGACCATAGATTAAGAGAGCCATAATGTCTTTGTACGCCCTGAAGTCTAAGTCATTCCAGAGACTATTAGCTTTGCCAATCAGAAACTTAGCCAAAAAGCCCTTAACTCTACTTCTAGTCTCCCAGTTAGCCATTACCTCCTCTTTGGTCAAGGGAAGGGCTGCAACAATCTCTTCAGGCCTAAGAGTCTTTTCCCAACCAGTGAATGGAGTCTGTTCCAAAACATGGATACCAAGCAAATTAGAGAATTTTTCTAGGGTAGGGACCAGCTGGAAGTCTTGAAAGCTGAAGCAATGGTATAGCGGATCATAAAACTGGGCCAGGACACTCATCAATTGTTGGTCCCACTTTGAAGTGACTAAACCGAGAAGAGAACCATGCCTCTTGATGAAGGAAGTAGTATTTGGAATCCTATCAACCAATTCCTTGAGCAAAGTAGGTGGTTGAACAAAGTTGAGTCGGATAGTATTCCTTCGCATGGGCATCATACTGTCCTACAAAACAGAGCAAAGATGAAACCCTCTTGTCTTTGAAATGGGTTAGTCCTTATGCAGGATGCATGCAATGATATGATGTTATGATGTTATGATAAAGGCACACCACAAGTATTCACAAAAGGCAAACATGGTAAGGCACACAAGTCACACAAGAGCCCTTAGATTTCAGGCCAGCATGAAGTTTAGGTACTACCCTCTTTCAGTTTCAGTTGGTTAAGACCTGTCCTAAAAATAGTAACCGGGTTCTAGAAGGTCTCAATATCACTGACTACCCTCAATCAGTCATAACTCCAGCTTAGCAACCTTTTCTTGCGGCCGGAACCATCGCGAGAGTTTAGCCTCAATGAGTGTAGCATACTGCTACTGTTCTATGGCCAAGTTGGTCAATTTAAGGTTCTAAGGTCAGTTGGTGCTTAATGACTCCTCAGAAGACCCATATTCTCCTCGTTCCAACACAAGGGATATCGGTACAGACCAAGGTGTCACACCAACGTAGCTAATGCTTCACCCGTGTCGGTCTACGCCGGACAGGTCCCTCATAATTTATTGCTACTTACCTAAAGGGTATTCCCCAAATCCGGGTTAGGATCTATGAAACTCCGATACAAGCCCACAAAATTTAAAGCATACAAGGCATACAATTGAAAACATAGAATGATCTAATCCTAAGGTACACCTCACTTATATATATCCCCAGCAGAGTCGCCAGTTCTGTGATCGGTGGAAATAGAACTGACTGTCTTGGAATGCTAGTTCGCGAAATGTCATGGTAAGCAAGAGTCGCCACCGTCTTTTATTTTCTCCAATAAGGAAAGGACAAAAGCACAACAAAATTCCTTTTTCGAGATGTTTCTCGGTTCGGGAGGTAGATTATAGAAATGGAAGGTGTTAGCACCCTTTCTATCCGTGGTTATCCACGGGCTCTTAGGTATTTGCTCACTATGTTTTCAAAAGATTTTGCTTTTCTTGTGTTTGTGGGTTTTGAAAAAAGTTTGTTTGAAAACTTCGATTTAACTCTTGTATATGTCCTCAAGAGTGTATGAAGTGTTTGTTTGAAAACTTTTGTCAGAAAAGTGTAAGTGCGAAAATTATTTTTGTTTTGAAAGAGCAAGTATCTAAGAACCTCTACCTACTCAAAAGAAATTAAGCTGTGTAAATGTCCTTTAGACAGTACTATCCCACTATTGAGAAGTAGGTAGCACCGTCGTTGGAGTTTAAGGGTCAATTCGATTATAGGGACATGTGGTAACTAAAGCAATAGTAGGACGCCTTAGCGGTAACCCTAATGTCTTAGATCATTTTTTATCGAGGCAACCGTTTCGAGGCAACTTGGATCTTTAGACAGGAGGGCGACCTCTAAAACACCCTATACTTAATGACCACGTCGAGGCAACCAAGTGAGGCGTACCCTAGGAGTGGCATGTGCGAGTGTGTCAGGATTCAGTTAAGTTATCTTTGCACATGTTATGGTGAGCTACGGGTTGATTTTAATTTCAGAGATAAGTCTTGTCATGCATAGCCTAATTAACATACATCTAGCAGTTAAATATTGCGGAAAATAAATCTACGGTATTACAAGGCGTCGGGTATTTACATCGCCAAAAATAACCCTTGAAAAATAAATGGGAGGAAGTTAAAGAAAGCGATAAAAAAGTCTTAATTAAGGCTATTACATCCTTGGAGCAATTACATAATTGGAATAAAAAATAATATGCGCGAGGAAAATTGAATCGGAGAAGTCCTTAGGGTTTTGATCCCTTTTTTGAGAAAGAAAGAAGTTTTTGTTATTTTGCATTTAATTAAATTAAACCTAAAACTAATTAATTAAAAGAAATATTTTTGAGTTTTTTATGTTTTTTAGGAAATAAATAAATAAAAAAAAGCATGATCAAAAGTCATTAAAAACCCTAATTCAATATGGATTTTATTTATTGTGGAAATCTTAAAATTAACCTAATTTAAAACTAAATTAATTATGTTAGAATTTATTTACAAAAATAACTAATTAAATTTAATAAATAAAAATATTATTATTTTTTTATGTTTTCTGGATTTATTATAAAAAATTAATTTTTTAGTGAAAATAATAATTATAATAATTAATAAAACAATTAAATGAAAAAAATATAAAAGAAGAAAAGAAAAAAAGGAATAAAACCCAGGGGGTGATGGGCCAGCTTTGGAGGTGCATTTATCAATTTCCAGGCCCATTAAGCTGCAAGCCTGTTTGACTTTTCTGAATTGTCCATACGCGCGTTGACTGGGGAGTACAATGGTCCTTCATCTTTGGTCACTGGATCTTGGCCTGAAGCCACATGGCGCGCTGGGATTTGAGGCACATGGTGGAGCACCTTTTGAAACCTGCATGTGATTATGTGAAAGAAAATGAAATAAATGTTTTAGGGGACCTGGGATTCGAACCCAGGTCCCAATAGCCTTTCCACCCACCTGCTTGCCAATCCAACTAACGTGTTTATTCATTATAGGAATAGCAAATAAACATAATATGTAAAAATCAATTAATATGATGAAATTATGAAAAAGTGCGCTAAGATTTAAACCGGCCAATCAGGTGACAACACGCCCTCGTCTTCTTCGCTTGCCCTGTAAAAAGAATATCAAATAGCGGGGGTTTTTAACCCCCACAACCTAGCTGCACGAATAATAGCGATTAGAGATACAATACATATAGATATTTCGCGAGGGGTGCATCATGTTCGTCTGGTTCTCACGATTTCAACCATATGTATCACTAGTCCTAATTGTTCCTGGATTGCAAAGCCCCAATTTAAAGCTCACGAACCCTAAAAATTCAACTATGGCATCTTTTGATTCAGGACATTATAATTCAATTCAATTATACCATTAGCTTCGTATGGTTCCTAGCAACACAAATCAAACACAAAAGCATGTTAAATATGCATGAATTAAGTTGTACGATTCTGAAATAAAAAAGCAAACCGTGAAACTGTGTGTGATGATTATGTGAGCTTTAGTGCGTGAATTCAATTGTAAATCACTCCTGACACTTTCAGCAATGTGTTTGAATCAATAGAATGCCTTGAATTAGCTTGGAACGCAAGAATCAGTTTTGACTTTTTCTTGAAATTTTTGAATATGCTATGATCTGTTTCTACAGCTTTTTCACGTTCATGAAGTTAGGATTTGCTTGCATATATATAGAGCAACTGAATTAGGTCAAGAACTGGGCAAAAATCCATGTGCAATGGTGATTGAATCTTTGATTGGAAATCAAATCTTTTTGATTTTTCATGATTGGAAAATGTTGCCAATTTTGGATTTTTTGTATCTTTGACTTTGAGCATGAAATTGCCAGCATATCTTGACCATATTTGCTTCACAAATTGATTGAAAAATCAAATCTTGTATTTTCCTACAATTTAAATTAATTAAATGAATTAATATTAATTAAAAATCCAATTAATCAATAAAAATAAGAAAATAAATTCAATTAATCTTGATGGGTCGTGCATAGGCCATGGATGAAGTTCCAAGAAGAGATTTGAGGCCCATTAGCAAAAAGAAGGTGTTTTGAGCAAAGTTGACTTTTGCAAATTCATGAAAATTTCCCAACTTCTCCAATGCACATCTTGCTCAATTTTGATCATATGAACATGTTCTTGGACATTTTGGAAAGCTCTTGAAGTCCTCTAACCAATGCCTTTGGTCCCATGTCATTTGGATTTACTAATCTCAAGTTATGGTCTTTGACTTAAAGTGCACTTTTGTTGACTTTTGAATTTGACCTATAATGTAGAAATTGATAACTTTTTATGAGAGAATTTCTTGGACTTGGAATGTGAGGATGAATTGTAGAAAATGTCATCCTCTTCAAAATGAGCCTTGGATGGGATTTTTCTGACAAACCATGAAAAAGTTATGCCCTGGTCAAGATACAGTTGACTTTTCTACTGTCCAAAAATAGTAACTTTTTGCATCTTGATGATTTTTGAGTTATTCTTGTGGAATCATGATCAATACTTGATAAAATGATGATTGTGACCTCAAAATAAGATGTTGACCAAAAATTCTGACTTTTGACTGCAAAATGACCATTTTGCCCCTACAATTGACTGTAGATCAAATGGGGCTTTTTACTGTGCAAATTGGCACTGTGAGTCTTGAAACTTAGCATATAGATGCTTGAGAATGTATATAGGCCTATGAGACTTGATTGAACCATTAAAAACCCCAAATTGCTTGAAAGAACCAAAACCCTAATTTCAGCTATCTTAGGAGATGGTTTGACTGTCTAACCCTTGAGTAGTCTTGAACCATTTGAAGATCAATCTTGACAAATCTTGAGGAATATGGGAGGGAAAATTTTGGGGTACAACAAACGGCAACCAACCTCTTTTCATCAATCAAATTCAATTGATCCAACCTAGTCTGAATTCATTTATCCTCGCCTAATTCTGCTTCTTTCATAATCCTTGAGGAATGAATTTGAACTTCGATCGGCAGGACGACTTCCATGCCATACACTAAAGAGAATGAGGTTGCCCCAATTGATGTTTGTGCCTAGGTACGGTAGCCATGAAGATAAAATGACAGCATCTAATGCCAGTATTTATAGGTCACCATCATCTTTTGCACAATCTTTTTTATGTTCTTATTAGTCGCTTCCACTATGCCATTCATCTTAGGTCTGTACGGAGAAGAGTTGTGATGCTTGATTTTGAACTGCATGAAGAGTTCAGTGATCATAATATTGTTGACGTTGGTTCCATTGTCGGTGATGATCCTTTCAGGGATTTTGTATCAATAGATGAGGTTATGCTTGATAAATTGGGCTAAAACATTCTTGGTAACTGAGGCAAATGAAGCTGCTTTGACCTATTTGGTGAAGTAGTCAATGGAGACGAGGATGAAATGATGTCCATTAGATGCAGTGGGCTTGATTTCCTTGATCATGTCAATGCGTCACATTGCAAACAGGCACGGAGCATTCATGACATTTAAAGGTATTAGAGGCACATGAACCTTGTCAGCATAAATCTAACACTTATGGAAAGTCCTCGAGTGATGGTGACAATCAGTTTCCATTGTCGATTAATAGTAACCAGCCCTCAGAATCTTCTTGGCCATGGTGTGTCCATTAGAGTTAGTTCCAAAGATACCTTCATGCATATCCTCCATGATCTTCTCTGCTTCTTTCTTGCCCATGCAACGGAGTAGAGTAGAATCATGGTTGCGCTTGTAAAAAATCCCATTGCTTAGGAAGAACTTGGCTGAGAACCTCCGTAGAAATTTATTGTCGTTGTTTGATGCCCCCTCAGGATATTCTTGTGCTTCAAGATACCTCCTTACTTCATGATACCGAGGCTTCTCATCATCAGTTTCAATCTCATAACAGTGCACGGGTTCGTCAAATATTTCGATAGTAATTTTGGGAGCCTCGTTGTCCCAATTGACCTTGAACATAGACGACATCGTTGCTAAGGAATCTGCCAACTGATTTTCTTCCCTCGGGATATGTTCAAAGGTAAGCTCCTCAAAGTATGGGATCAAGGTTAGCACAAGCTCTTTGTAGGGGATCAAATTTGGATGTTTGGTATGACACTCTACCTTAACTTGACTGATTACCAGGGTTGAATCTCTGTATACGCTTAAGAATTTGATTCTTAGGTCAATGGAAGCCTTAAGACCCAAGATGCATGCTTCATACTCAGCCATATTGTTGGTACAGTCGAAGCAAAGTCTGGCAGTGAAAGGTGTATGGTAATCTTCGGGAAAATGATCACAACACCAATTCTGTTACCTAGTGCATTGGAAGCTCCATCAAAAACCATAGTCCACCGGGATCCTTGTTCAGGTCCTCCATATGATCCAGGCTTTTCACGGTCGGTTATCAGCATGATGTTCTCGTCCGGGAATTCAAAGTTCATGGATTGGTATTCATCAACAGCTTGATGTGCAAAATGATCCGCCAATACACTTCCTTTGATCACTTTTTGTGTAGTGTACTTGATGGGATCCATCTTAGAAATCAATAGAGTAGTATGAGTCAACATATATTGTCTTAGTCGGCGAGTAGCCCATTCTAAAACGCAACAAGTTTTCTCGAGCAGTGAATATATTATTTCAAATTTGGTAAATTTTTTGCTAAGGTAGCATATCGCATTCTCTTTTCGACCAGACTTATCATGTTGGCTCAGTACACACCCCCATTGAATTCTCTAATACGATCAATACATGATCAGAGGTCTTTCCTCAAATGGAGGCATTAGGACAAGAGGTTCTTGTAAACACTCCTTGATCTTGTCAAAATCTATTTAGCAGTCATCATTCCATCTGACTACTTGATCTTTCTTCAGCAGTTTGAAGATTGGCTCACAAGTAGCAGTTAAGTGAGAGATGAATCAGGCAATGTAGTTGAGTTGACCTAAGAAACCTCTGACCTCCTTCTTAGTATAGGGAGATGGAATTTCTTGTATGGCTTTGACTTTTACAGGATCAACCTCAATACCTTTTCCACTGACGACGAAGCCTGGGAATTTTTCCAGACCTCACCCCAAAGGTGCATTTGTTGGGATTCAGCCTCAACTTGTATTTCTTAAGCCTTTCAAATAGCTTATGAAAATGATCAAGGTGTTCTTCCTCAATTTGTGACCTTGCAATAATGTCATCAACATAGACTTCTATCTCATAATGAATCATATCATGAAATAAAGCTACCATAGCCCATTGATAAGTTGCGCCTGCATTCTTCAAACCGAAAGGCAAGACCTTATAACAGAAGGTGCCCCATTGTGTGACAAAAGTGGTTTTCTCCATGTCTTCAGGCGCCATTTTGATTTGGTTGTATCCGGAAAAGCCATCCATGAAGGAGAATACTTTATGTTGAGCAGTGTTATCAACCAAGACATCAATATATGGTAGTGGGAATTCATCTTTGGGGCTTGCCCTATTTAAATCCCTGTAGTCTATGCACATACGAACTTTACCGTCTTTCTTAGGCACTGGGACCATATTTGCAACCCATTGGGGATATGACTTTACTGCCAAGAAACCTGCATTGAATTGTTTCATTACCTCATCCTTTATTTTCTCATACATATATGGCCGCATGCGACGAACCTTTTTCTTGATCAGAGGACAACCTTCTTTCATTGGTAGACGATGAACTACGATATCAGTATCAAGTCCCGACATATCTTCGTATGACCAAGAAAACACCTCAACATAGTCATGCAACATCTAAACTAATCTTCCCTTCACATTGTCTTCCAGGTTAGCTCTAATCTTGACTTCCTTCTTATCTGCCTCAGTACCCAAGTTTATCACTTCAACTGGTTCTTTATGCGGTTGAATGTCCTTTTCGTCTTGTATCAGGAGTCTGGAGGGTTCCTCAGATATTTCACAATATTCTTCACTTTCGTCTTCGGCTTGATAGATTGGATTTTCAAAGTCATAAATGGAAATAGAAGAATGGTTGTCAATGAGATCATGAGTGGATGTGGATCTGCAAATGTGTGTGTGTGCATGTAAGGTCACATGGCTATTTTAAAATGCAGCAAAGTAAAAGAAAGACAAAGGGCGCAAAATTTAAATGCAAAACAGTCCAATGTTTTTCATTAAAATGAGCATATGGCATATGAAAATGACAAACCCTTAACAAATGGACTATTCTTTTAATGGAAATTACAGCCAAATTTCTCAAAGTAAAAAAACAGGAAATGACAATTTCTCTTGGCTGAAGGAAATTAAGATGAAGTCCTTGATCTTCTAGTTGTTGAATCCTCCATCAGCAGTTGGGTAGATCCAGTCGTCCCAGTCACTGTCGCTGTCAGAGTCTCCAAGAGCATTAACTTCATTGTTGCTAATACGAAGAGGCGATTTCCCAACACGAGCATGTCAAACCTCTTTTTGAGCCTTGCAAGTGAAGCCCAACCCAAACTTATCTGACTTGTATGGGATATCAGGAAGTTGTCCCCAAATGGTGCAACCTCTATTTTCAACTACGACACGAGCATCTCTGAGAGAGGCCATCCTTGGTGTATCCTTAGCAGCTTTGGGAGTGACAAGAGTGGCTTTGGCAACAATAATCATTAGAAGGACCACTTCGAAAATTTGACAAGGAGTCTCAATGAATTCGCCATCCATTTCAACATATTTGAAAGAGTTCAAATGACTGATCATGAACTCTTCCTCTCCATAGACTGTAACAATTTTCCATTTTATCAGGTACTTCAGCTTTTGATGTAATGTGGAGGTAACCGCACCTGCCACATGAATCCATGGGCGTCCGAGAAGGCAAGAGTAGGCGGGGCGGATATCTATCACATAAAATGTTGAATTGAAGATTTGAGACCCCATCTTGATCGGGAGATCAACCTCTCCGTGGACCATTCTTTTCGAGCCATCAAAAGCCCTTACTATAATATCACTAGGTTTCAACACCAGTCTATCACAATCTAGTCTATCCGGAGCTCCTTTAGGTAAGACATTGAGGTAGGATCCAGTGTCTACTAACACATGTGTCAGGGTTGTGCCTTGGCATTCAATGGAGATGTGGAGGGCTTTATTGTGATTCTTCCCCGCCATAGTCAAATCTGCGTCTGAAAAGCCTAGACCATTGTCAGCAGTCAAGCTTGCTACACAATTTACAATTTGGTCAGTAGTAGTTTCTTGTGGGACATGTGCATTTTTCAGGAATTTTATCAGGGCTTGGGCATGTGCCTCGGAGCATAGCAACAAAGACATCATGGAAATCTTCGAGGGTGTCTGCCCCCAACTGTTCCACTATCTTGTAGTCACTTTTTCGGATAATTTTTAAAATCTCCTCCATCTCTTGGGTAGATGGGTCCTCAAGTGAAATATCTTTTGTGGGCGCCTCCGTCCGGGAAGGCTCAGTCATTTTTTCCTTTCCTCGAGTATCAACAACAGGTTTAACAGTAGTAACATGAATGGGTGTAGTAGTGGTTGTCGGAGGTGAGATCACTAGAGAGAAGATCCTTCCCGTCCTAGTAACTTTACTTGATCCAGCAATGTTTGTAACTTTAGTATTCTCATTCTCGATGATCCACGGTTCTTGTTTGATACCATGGTGTAATACGGTGGCAGAACTGACTATTATACTGGTTTTGCTTTTGTATTCGCAAATGTTTCGGTAAGAAAGAGTTGCCACCGACTTTTCTTTTATCCAACAAACGAAAGGGTGAAAAGAACAGAAAAAGACCTTTGAGATTATTTTTGAGTGAGAGGGGTAGATTATGGAAAGGGAAGGTGTTAGCACACTTTCCATCTATAGTTATCTACGGGCTCTTAGATGCTTAGCTCATTTTGAAATACCTTGTGCTTTGTGTGTTTTTGAAAAGTATTTTGAAAGCGCCTTAGTACGATGAACTTTGTAATGTTTCTCGGAATGGTAGAGAACGTATACAAAGTGTTTGAAAATGTTTTTTTGAAAGAAGTTTTGTGTAAGTGTAAAAATTGTTGAGCAAGCATCTAACAACTATCTACTTTACTTAAAAGGTGGTTCTTTTCCTCTTATCCTTTAGACAATGCTATCCTACTATTAGTGAGTACGCAACCTTAGTCGATGGATGTTTGAGGGACATTTGAAGGGACGTCATTACAGTCATAAAGGCAACTGGGAAAGAAATTTTAGTAACTACCCTAGGGTTTTTAAGATCATATTGAGGCAACATCGAGAGGGTCATCGATGGACTTATGATCTTTAAACCAGAGGGTAGCCACTAAAATCTTCACGTTTCGAGAGATGCGACTGTTTTTCTAAAGGAAACCGAAGTGGGATACCCTAGAGGTGTATATGTGAGAGTTTGTTGTATTCAGTTTTGTTGTCTTTGCATTAGGTTTGCTAATGTTTGATTTTATGTTCTTTCCATACAATCCTATTAGTCATGCATCTAGACAGTTAATAGTGTGCGGGAATTTAAAGTGCGGAAGTGTAAATCCGAAACTATTACAAGGCTTTGGGGAGGGGAATTATTACAATTCCAAAAATGGGGGAAATAAAAGCAGTAAATGTAAAGTCCTAGTTTAATTCTATTACATCCCATAAGCAAGTACATTAATATGAAAATAAAGTATAAATATCAAACGCGCGCGAAATGGAAAAGACGTCTAAAACCTAAGTGATAGGAAATCTTTTTGTTTGTGTTTGTTTTATGTGAGAAAATGGTTTAAGTAAAATTAACTAACCTATATTTAGATTTAAAGAAAGTTAATTTATTAATGAGAATGAAAATTTTAAAGAAAAGAAATAATTCTAAGTTTTTTTTGGTATTTTTAATTATGAAAAGAAAATGAATTAATATAAGTCTATTTAATTTTAAATTAAGCAAAATGGTAAAGTAATTATTAATTAATTTACAAAATTAATTTAATAAAAAAACTAAAAATATATTTTGTATGATTTTTTCTAATTTTATATTGTTATTAAAAAAGATTTTGAAAAAGTTAATAAATATAAAGCAAATGAATAAATAAGCTAAAAAGAAAACAAAAAATGAAATGGGCCTGGATGTCAGTAGAAATATGAGGGGTATAAGATTTGAAATTCGTTGGGCCCAAGTTGCTGTCAGCTCAAAGGTGTTATTGGATTCAGTGAGAGAGATTGTTGAGGGTGCATGATGGACTGCACGTTGAGAGCACTTGATCTAGATTGGATGGTGGTGATCTGATAGTATATGGTGCATACGTTTGGGTTGTGAACATTGATCTGTAAGTAAAATTAGAGGAAAAACCAAATTTCAAGAGGCAGGGGTCGAACCCCTTCCCTCACATGAAACATGTTAAAATATTCACAATGATTGTTAATAATACAAATATGGATGCAATAGGTATTTACATGGCGTGAAATGCAATTTCAATTTTAAGAAACCTTACAAACCGGTGATGCGTGGATCTGATGATCTAAGATGTTGCAAGCCTTGGGAATGGGTGGAATAAGTTTCTAGGAATCTTAGGAATACGACTGAGCAATTGGTATGGATGGATGATGGCTGAAAAACTCAGTTTCAAATTTCACAACTTTTATGATTTTTTTTGTGAAATTTTTGGGAGCTCTCTAGAAATGATTTTTGTGTCCTTTGCTCATGCCTTGGTCTTGTATTTATATAGGAAGAAAAGGGCTAGCAAAGATGGTAAGAATCTACTCATAATGGTCCTCTTTCAAACCAAAATCAAACACATTAAAAAATTCCAAAAATGAAAATTCTTGCCCATTTTGAGGTGCAATGCACCTGGCCTCCTTTGCACGAAATTTTAGGCCCAAAAACAATTCAAACCATCAGCCCATATTGCCATAAACAATATTTACTATTTTATGCAATTTTATTTAGTTTTTATATGAATAAAACAAAATAAAAATGGAGAAAATAGGTAGAAATGGAAAGGCAATGTAGAAATGATTTTAGAGGTATCTCATAAGCTTAGGAATATGTTTGAAGTCCGAGAAGTTAGGCCATTGACCTAAAAGTTCAATTTGCCCAATGCACAATTCTTGAAATTTCCCAAATTTTCCCAACTCGGGCAAACCATAACTTGCTCAATTTTTATCCAATGATGATGATCTTTGACTTTTTGGAAAGCCTAAGGTGTCCTCTATAATCTATATGTTGACCATTTTTTCATCTGGAGAAATCATCTTATTGTAAATGGTCTTGGCAAAAAATGACTTTTGTTGACCTTTTGAAAATGACTTGTAATGTATGAACTTGTATCTTCCAAATGATGCATTTATTGAGCTTGAGGAAAAAATAGAAGTTGTATGGAATTGGATTCTATTCAAAATTAGATTTATTTTGTGGGAAATTGATAAAGCATGTGAAAGTTATCCCTGGTCAAAGTTCAGTTGACTTCTCCTATAGAAACCCTAATTTAGCAATTCTTGACTTTTGATAAATTAAGAGCATTCCTTGAAAAATCATGATCAACCCTTGATCAAATGATGAATATCACTTAAAAATATTGATTTTGACCCAAAAATATTGAAGTTTGACTGTTTATTGGTCGCAGTTGACTTTTGACCTAGTATAGTTGACTTTCAAACATTTGAGCAATTGACTGAGCAAACTTGTAGTGTAAGACATGACATTTTGCATGGACATTCCTGAGGACATATTAGGGACCATAGAAATCACTTGGAGCCTTTGCAACCAAAACATATTGGTAAAAAGTGAAACCCTAATTGGAGGTTCATTACTTAGGAGGAGAATTTGTCTGATCAATTATTTGGTCAACCTTGAGCAATTGAGGACCTCAATGAGCATGTCTTGAGTTAAAATGGGAGGGAAAATTTTGGGGTACAACAGTTGTCCCTGTTCAATCTTCTTAAACCTGAGGGTTTATATTGGCTTGTCTGCCTTTTGTAATCTGGAGGTGGAAGATGACTGAACACTAGAATTCCCAGAAATTTGCACTCGCATGAAGCAACGCTGTTGGTTGATGATATCGAGAATGGGCTTACAAATTCCATTTGGAGAAGATAATAGAGAGTCATCGGAGATGGGCTTATAGATGTCATTCAAAGTAACTGTTGATAGGAGTATCAGAATGAACATGCGTCTATTTTTATCTAAATGAAATGCTGGAAAGAGCCTGTGTCAAGCCGCATCTAGAAATGTATTAGAAAGCAATCGTGTAAGGCTGCTTTAGGATGAGCCTGTGTTAGACTACACCTGGAAATGTCTTAGTAGGAACTTGTGTAAGATTTCTTTAGGATGAGCCCGTGTTAGACTACATCTGGAAATGTCATAGTAGGAACTTGTGTAAGATCGCTTCAGGATGAGGCCCTGTGAAGCTGCATATGAGAGGTTATTAGAGGGAACCCATGTAAGATTGCTTCAGGAATAACCCGTGTAAAGCTGCATTTTAGGAGGAGAAGGAATCTGTGTAAGATTTCTTCAGGATGAGCCCGTGTAAAGCCGCATCTGAAAGGTTATTAGAGGGAATCCGTGTAATATTGCTTCAGGAAGAGCCCATGTAAAGCTGCATTTTGGAAGGAGAAGGAATCTGTGTAAGATTGTTTCAGGATTAGCCCGTGTAAAGTTGCATCTGAAAGGTTATTAGAGGGAACTCGTGTAAGATTACTTTAGGAAAAGCCCGTGTAAAGTTTCATTTTAGAAGGAGAAGGAATTCGTGTAAGATTGTTTTAGGATGAGCCCGTGCAAAGCTGCATCTGAAAGGTTATTAGAGGGAACCCGTGTAATATTGCTTCAGGAAGAGCTCGTGTAAAGCTGCATTTCAGAAGGAGAAGGAATCCGTGTAAGATTGCTTCAGGATGAACTCGTGTAAAGCTGTATTTGGAAATTGTGAGAATGAATTCGTGTAAGATTGTTTCAGGATGAGTCCGTGTAAAGCTGCATCTAGAGATTATGAGAAGGAACCCATGTAAGATTGCTTCAGGATGAGCCCGTGTAAAGATGCATTTGGATATCATGAGAAGGAACACGTGTAAGATTGCTTCAAGATGAGCCTGTGTGAAGCCGCATCTGAAAATTGCAAGAAGGAATCCATGTAAGATTGCTTCAGGATGAGCCTATGTAAATCTGCATCTGGAGATCATGAGAAGGAACCCGTGTAAGATTGCTTCAGGATGAGCCCGTGTGAAGCTGCATCTGAAAATTACGAGAAGGAATCCGTGTAAGATTGTTTCAGGATGAACCCGTGTAAAGCTGCATCTGGAGGGTTATTAGAAAGAACCCATGTAAGATTGCTTCAGGAAGAGCCCATGTAAAGCTGCATTTCAGGATGAGAAGGAATGCGTGTAAGATTGCTTCAGGATGAGCCCGTGTAAAGCTGCATTTGGAAATTGTGAGAAGGAATCCACATAAGATTATTTCAGGATGAGCCCGTGTAAAGTTGCATCTGGAAATATATTAGAAGGAGCCTGGGTAGGGTTGCTTCATCTGATCGTGTAGATAGTCTCCCTATCTTGTTTCGGAAATTGATCCACAGTCAACTGTTGATAGATAGTTGCCCTGTCTGGTTTCAGGAATTAATCTGGAACTCTTTTTGTTGGTTGTTGAGATAGTTTCCCTGTCTGGTTTCAGGCATTAATATGTGGCATGTTTTTGGCTAGTCACATAGATAGTTTCCCCGTCTGGTTTCGGGCATTAATCAGTGGTCTGCTGTATTTTTTGGTAAACTCATCCTGCTCTAGGAGTTCATACCACTTGGTCGTGTAGATAGTTTCCCCGTCTGGTTTCGGACATTAATCTTTGATTTGCTACGCATAAGTTGATAGTAATCGTCTGTCTTCGAATTCAACCTAAAAGGTAAATTCAGTTTCATGCGATGTCATGATATATGAATCACATGATGCTCTCAAAATAAATGAGAATGTTATATGCATTTCAATTATGCATATGCTACAATGTATTGTAAATGTTGTATGATTGTAATATGTGAGCGTATCAATTGCTCTTTGTGGTGTCGTTGTACTAAGAGAAGATAAATCCCTGACTGCTGTTGGGGATGAAGAATGTAATTCTTCAATATTTGTTGAAGTTGAATTGTTGGGAGATGAACTTCTGTGCCTAGAGAAATAAACTCTACTAGGGAAAGAAAACTTCATAAACTGCTTTGGGATTTTTATAAAGCCCTTTTGGGGAACCCAAGAAGTTTATGAACCAAGTCGAAGTAATATCCAAGATGTTAGGGAGATGATTGAAGCTTTTGATCTATTAAGAAGATGCTTTAATGTCTGAAATTGTTAGGTTATACACTGAAGATATGGCAGTGACTTTGCGGGAGGACGTCTTTGTCTCCATACCTACTGGGGAACGTATCCTTACTGATGACGAACTCTGTGAAGATAGTCCCCTAGGGGTGGTTACTCTGTGGGGATTTTGTGGATGGTTTGAATGTTATCCCAACTCTTAGAGTATTGAGTAAATGGTGATCAGGGTGATAAGCCTTCTACTGATAGACAAGTGACGAGATGATGGGACATAGTCGTACGCTTTAATCCCTAACTTTTGCCTGGATTATCCTTTCAGATTTTCAGACCACCGGGATACCCTTTTTTGCCCAAGCCGCCTTTTCAAGTTTTCTACTTTCCAGGTGTACAGTTTTATTTATATATCCCTAATTTTTTCCCGAACTCCTTTGGTTCGTCGGGATGCCCTTACTTTTGCCTAGGCTAGTCAACCTAGCGGATCTCTTTTCATGCATAGTATTTCCCGACTATGTCCATGTTCACAGGGTGCAGAAAATTGTCACTGTCTATAGTAGTAAGTGTTACAGTATTGCCATAAAATGTTTTCTTGATCGCACGTGGCCCTTCCTGTTCAATCCCCCAAGTGATTCAGATGGAGGTATGCCTCTGGCTATTCGGCTCTTTTGAGGGATTCCTTAAATCTTGACTCGATTGCCCCCAGATCAGTTAGACACCATGTCATGCCCCTTGATTATGAAAGGCCTGTTACTGGAAATGTTTTTCCATCTAAGGTGATTATGTCCATTAAGAGGGTTTCATTCATTGAATTTCTGTCGTGCGAATTTCTCTACTGTCGAACGATTAGTCATATGCAAACAATAACATTTAAAGAATGCAAAGCTTATGTCTGTCTTGAAGTTTTAAAAATGCATTTTTAGTAAACAAACAGATTTTTGTAAGAATGTGAATTTAACTCAGGATTTATAGTAAACCTTACAGGAGTCAGGATACCTTTTGTAATAGTATGCTTTTGAACTAACCCATGTTTCAGCTAGGACTTTTAGGGGTTGTAACATGGCCTAGTTCACGGTTTAAGAAACAAAGGATAAAGGCTCGAAATTTATTTGTACCCAACCTGTTCTTCATGATGTTCTCCAGTCCTATACTCAGTTAACTGTGCGTTTAGATCCCAATTGAGTTCTGGAATCTTGGCCCTGATATTCCGGTGATGGTTCGGATACTGAAAGTTTATTTGAGAAGGCAGTCATTTTTGTAACCTTTTCTTTTTATTGAGGATTTGTAGTTACCTCTTTTTTTATCATCCCTACTGTTTGCCTGAACTGTTTCTTTTGTGATTACAGTCAGCGGGATGCCCCAGTTTTTTTTCTTAAGTCTCCTTCATAGGTTTTGACTTAGCAGGCTTTTCTTTTGAGAGATAATGATTGTCTGTTTTAATGATTATGCAGAACCATCACCATCGTTTGTTTTGGAATGATACCTCTTACACTATTTGTCGTGTACGAGGGAAAGCTTGCGATTGAGTGCACTATTGAATTAAATGAGTAACTACCCTGCCCCAGGTTATGATTAAAGGTTTCAATTTGCATGAAAAAGAAAACTCCTACTTCTTAGGCTCAAAGGGGTTGACTAGGGATTATCTTCCTTATAACTCCACTGTTTAGGATTTGAACAAACACATGTACATCGTCAGCAAGGTCTATTCAAAAGCACACTGTATGAGATTGTGGTATCGTTTTTGTCATCCTCCCTCTAAAGGCTTATAGCTTTCAATCGAGAGTCGAATATCACAAAAAGGAAGTAAAAGCATAGTTTAGGTATAATGAAAACGAATGGATTAATTCAAGACAAACATATGCATTGCATTAATGGAATAACAATGTTTGACATAAAATAAGTGTTTGAACAATCAAAAGAAATTACAATTTGAGAATTCAAACAAAATAAATGCTCTCAATCTTGGCCATGATTCGACATGGGAGCAGTGATCATGCTGGGAGTCTCAGGAGGGTCGAATTCAATCTCCTTGGTGTCAATCATATTTTGAATCTTGTATTTCAGCACCCAACAATCGTTAGTATAATGTCCAGGACTGCCGGAATGATAGACACGCCTTGCATTGGGATTGTAGTTAGGAGAAGAAGTTTTGGGGTTTGGATGAGGTTCTATCAATGTAATCAGATTCATCCTCAACATGTGTTGCAATGCTTGAGACAACATCATGTTGAGTTTGGTAAATTGTCTCTTGGGCTCGTCTTTCCTTCGCTGATTAACCTGTTGTTGTTGTCGCATTTGTGTAGGATTACAAATCATAATTGCTCCCACAGCTTGATGACAATCTTCTTTACCATGATCCTTCTGGCCGTACATATAATTAGCCTCTTTCTTCTTGTTGAAAGGCTTCTTCACAACATTTGAAGACACAATCACCTGAATTTTCCCACTTCTGGTTCCATCTTCTACTCTTTCACCTGTCAATATCAGCTCGATGAACCCAACCAAAGAGCTTCTGATCAAGTCGTTGAGAAATGGACCAGACAATGTACCCAAGAACATATCTACCAGCTCTCTATCAAACAGAGGAGGCTGGACTCTTCCTGTAAGATCTCTCCATTTCTAGGCATAATCTTTGAAGCCCTCGCTAGAACCCATAGTCATGCTTTGAAGTTGAGTATGGGTTGGAGCGAGGTCAGCATTGTATTGGTACTTCTTGTAGAAAGCCGTAGCCAGATCCTCCCAGGTGCGGATGTTGGTTATCTCCAACTGATAGAACCATTCCAATTGAGTCCCCTATAAACTTTCTTGGAAGAAATGCACCCAAAAATTCCTATCAGCGGTGTGAGGTTGGACCTTCTTGACATAAGACCTCAAATGCAGTTTAGGACATGAAACCTCGTCATATTTAGAAAACGCAGGAACCTTGAACTTTGGTGGGATGACCACTCTATAAATTAGCCCTAATTCTTCAAAATCCAGACCAGGTACCCTCTGAATTTCCATGGTGTTGAGAAGATCCTCCAGCTGCTTGTATTTGTCATCAGCAGGAGGATGTTATTCTTCTGTGTAATCAGCCTCTTCTTCATCGGTCTCTGGGTTGTGGTCTTCTTCTTTTGGCTTCTCTTCCTGATTGTCTCACTCGTTTGACGGAGTTGTGAATTCTAGAGCTCGCTTGGCCAATCCTCTGAGTCTCCTTCCCATATTCAGGACACCCACTAGTTTCTTGGCCTTTTTCTTCTTGTCTTTGAGAATGAGAGCCTCCAGGTCCTCTTGTCCCTTAGCCAGAGCCAGGAACATCTGCTGGAATTGAGCATTCTGGGTTTGAAGGTCTTTAATATTCTGTTTGAGAGCCATTTATTTTTGCTGAAATAAACAACAAAAAGATAAGAAACATGTCCTTGAAATACCCGTAATGATATGTATGCCATGTTTTCAAGAATCTCGCGGGGTAAACACAAGAAAATGTTTGAATTTTGATTACAACTTTGATCGAAGAACTTCATATCGTTGAATGTCCTTCTACGAGAATCAAGCTCACCATGTCAAGTGGGTCATAGCCACTGACTCAAGACATCGTGCTTTTACGGCATTGGCTAGAGGAAAATAAATCTCCTTGCCCCTTTCTAGACGTATGGTTCATCATAACCTGCATCACAGGCCCTTTAAGATCCTTGAAATGGTTAACAAAATACTATGACATGACGTCATGATGTGTATGCTATGTGTTGTACCCCAAAATTTGCCCTCTCTTTCTTCAGGAAATCATCTTGGATTTTCAGAGTCCCTCTAAGACAAATCCAAATCCTGAATTGTCATTTTTGCCTAAGCAAACCACTTACAAGAGCAAGATGATCACACAAGCTCTAAAGACAACGCTTTTAGCTTGAGAAAAATTAAATTCTAAGTACTTGGAATTTTTCTCTAAAAAATGAGTGTTTAAGAAAAATCAGCGTTTCAGAACTTCTGGACCAATTCCAGATAGAAACGGTCAGAAGTTGCAAGCTTGGCTCAGCGCAGTCAGAAGTTGGTTCTTCAGCAGCTACATCAACTCAATCAGAATTTGTAAACGTGGTTCAATACGTAAGCCTCAGACAGAACATGACTGTTGTACCCCAAAATTTGCCCTCCCATATTCTTCAAAGAATTACCAAGTCAAAGCTTCAAGATTCCCCAAGGGTTGCACAGTTCAAGGGCCTCCTAACAGTCAAGATTAGGGTTTTGGTTATGATCAAGAAAATGAAGTTTCCAAGGGTCCAATCAAGTCTCATATGCCTATAAACATGGTCAAGCATCCTCATACAAAGTTTCAAGACTTTCAGCACAAAATTGCACAGTCAAAACCCTAATTGCACTACAGTCAACTGTAGGGGCAAAATGGTCATTTGGCAGTCAAAAGTTCAAATTTTTGGTCAACATCTCATTTTGAAGCCACAAACATCATTTGATCAATGCTTGATCATGATTCTCAAAGCTAGGCTCAAAAATCATCAAGATGCAAAAGTTTCCTTATTTGGACAGCTGAAAAAGTCAACTGTAAATTGACCAGGGCATAACTTTCACATGGATTATCAGAAAAATTCCATCCAAAGCTCATTTTGAATAGAAAGACATTTCCAACAACTCCTCTTCACACTTCAAGTCCAATAAATGCTCTCACAAAAAGTTATCAATTTCAACATTATAGGTCATTTTCAAAAGTCAACAAAAAGGGACTTTAAGTCAAAGGCCATAACTTGAGATTGGTAAATAAAAATGACATGGGACCAAAGGCATTGGTTAGAGGACTCAAAGACCTTTCCAAAATGTCCAAGAACATGAGCAAAGATTAAAAATTGAGAAAGTTATGCCTTGTGGAAGTTGGGAAATTTTTGGATATTTTGAAAATTCAACATTGGTTCAAATGACCTAAAATTGCTAATGGGCCTCTTTTTCTTCCACAATGCATCATCCAAGGCATGTGCACGACCACTTGGCCCAAAGGGAAGTTTTTCTTCATTTTTATTTATTTATTTGGATTTTTATTATTAATAATTCATTTAAATTAAAATAAATACATGAAAAATGCTAAACCTAGGTTTTAAATCTTTTTATGCATAATATATACTCAAGATTTCGTGCCTAACCAAATATGGAAAGAATCAATTGAATTGGTCATGATTTGGTAGCAAAAGCATGTGAAAAAGATTTGAAAATCATGGTTTAAAAATCAAATATCATATTCATTAATTCATGGATTTTGATCAAGTTTCTTAACCTAAATCACTCTCCTATACATACACAAGCAAGACCTAATGCTCATTACCAAAAAAGCTGCGCAAGAACCTGAAGAACAAAACTTGACTTTTTGCTTAAAAATCTCAAAACTGAAAACAAGGTTAGAGGTCGATTCAGAGCAAGAGACCAATTGCAAAAGCTTCCTCGTGTTTCACTGAAGCTAACCGGATAATTTCCCAACCCTTACACGCCCAGAATTGGTACAAGGGGTTCAAACTGTTTCAAATTATATGCATAATCGTGTTTCCATATTTAGACATTTTCATTGCATATTCTTAATGGATTCATACTAATTGATGTGTTCTGAAGCTAACCATCTACTTTAATTGTGTTTTTGTGTACTATATGCAATTCTACCATGGATGCAGATTAGGGTTCTTGGAGGTCTAAATTGGGCGTTTCTTAATATGGTAAAATTAAGACACCTGAATACCACCATTAAAACTAGCAGGATTGGACGATTGTAATGCCACCCTCGCGCTCAATTTATGAGCCCCCCTGGGCTAATCGTTATTTTTCAATAAGGTGCCTAAGGGAATGGTTCAAAAACCGTTGCCTGTTTCTTTTATGTTTCAGGAAAATAAAGCCAACGAGGAAGATGGTTATGTGGCAGGCGATGGTTGGCTTGTTTAAAAGTTCGCGCGCGAGAAGGGCACTAACTCATGTTTTCTTTCATATTGATCATTGGTTACTAGATAAACAAAAGCATGCGAACGGCCTAGTGGTGAAACGTAACATTGGTATTCATCAAGACCTGGGTTCGAGCCCCAGGTCCTCATTCTTTCCATATTATTTTTCAACTAACATTCCTATGCAGGTTCAACGCTGAAGGTTCACCATGTTCACAATATCTGGCCATCCACGTGCCTATGGGGATGGATCAAATGGCCACAATCTGAAGCGCACCATGGACTGCAGTCAACCACCTCACACACTAGTGGCAAAAGTCAAAGAGGCCAAAGCTATTGGGCTTAAATTGCTAACCATTTACCTCACAACTGGGGACAACACCCCCCTGAGGTTTGCAACATTTTTCTTTTTTTATTCCTTTTTTTATTTTCAATTATTATTCTTTTATTAATTCTTGTAATTTAATTATTTTTTATAAAAACACAAAAACACTAAAAAATCAGAAAAGAGACAAAAGTTAATATTTTTATTCAATTAATATTTTTTTTTGTTTTGTAAATAAATTGCATCAATTAACTTTAGTTATTAAATTAGGTTTAATGGTAATGTTTTTCTTAATAAAATCTAAAATTGGTAGAACTAGGGTTTAATTAATTTTTCATCCCTTTTTTCTTCCATAATAATTAAATATTAAATATTTATTTTTATAATTAAATGGCATGTAAATAATTAGGTTAAATATTAGGTTAAAATTTAATCTTTTCTTAATAAACTAAAAACAACTAGAATTAGGGTTAGCATTTTATTTTAATTAATTCTTTTTCATTAAAATCATAAAGCACAAAAATACCAAAAACAACTTTCTTTTCATTTTTAATTTTATTAATTTAATAATCGTTTAATTTAATTCCATTAAAAAGGGTCCAACGCCCTCGTTCTTAATTCTTATTTAATTCGCGTGTTTACTTCTTTTTCGTATAATTTTTATGTACCTCTCCCAAAGCCGTGTAATTAATTTCTCTCACTTTACTTTTCTTTTTATTCTTTATTTTTCTGTCAAATCGGGTTCTGGAAATTTTGGCGATGTGGACCCGCGCCTTTTGTAATAGCTTAGAATCTTTTACTTCTCGCACTTTTAACTGTTAATCAAGGCATGCAAGAACGAATGGACAAAAATAAAAACAAACGATAGATCACTGTGACATGACAAGATAAATGCAAATGAAAACGACACACAAATCACACACCACCCCTAGGGTACGCCTCACTGTTGCCTTGCCTCGAAAGGTGATCGTCGAGTAGAGGATGTCTTAGTAAGTCCTCATGATCCGGGAACCTGGCATGAGGGTAGCTTCTAAGGTGTCTTCCCATTGCTCTGGTGATCACCACGTCCCGAACCTCGAATTGACCCGAACACCTCCAACGGTGGTGCTACCTACCTCTCAATGGTGGGATGGCACTACTTTAAAGGACATTTACACAGACGAATTCCTTAGGGTAGGTAGGTTCCCATAGATACTTGCTCTAAATCTCAAACAAATCAAAAATACTTTTCACACCGACACCTTTTCAAAAAGCTTTCGAAAGCAATTTTTCAAACACTCTTGAGGACTGATACAAGAGTCGAACTGGAATTTTCAAAGAAACTTTTTAAAACCCACAGTTGAAAAGCAAACAAACCATTTTTGAAAACACAAATGAGCAAGTATCTAAGAGCCCATGGATAACCATGGATAGAAAGGGTGCTAACACCTTCCCTTTCTATAACCTACCTCCCGAACCGAGAGCAATCTCTTTAAGGAATTTTTCTGTGCTTTTGTCCTTTCCATTTGGAGAAAATAAAAGACGCTGGCGACTCTTGCTTCCGCGACATTTCGCGAACCAGCGTTAAGTCAGTTCCAGATCCACCGATCACAGAACTGGCGACTCTGCTGGGGATTATACTTAAAGTGAGGTGTACCTTAGGGTTAGTTCATAACTGTGTTTTCAATTGTATTGACTTGTCTGCTTTAAATTTGTGGGTTGCATGGGAGTTACATAGATCCTAACCCGGATCTGGGGATACCCTGTTTAGGTAGCATAAGCTGTGAGGGACCTGTCCGGCGTAGACTGACACGGGTGAAGCAGTGGCTACGTTGGTGTGGCACCTTGGTCTGTACCGATATCCCTTGTGTTGCAACGAGGAGAATATGGGTCTTCTGAGGAGTCATTAAGCACCAACAACCTTAGAACCTTAAATGACACAACTTGGCCATTAGAACAGTAGCAGTATGCTACGCCCATTGAGGCTAAACTCTCGTGATGGTTCTGGCCACAAGAAAAGATTGCGATGCTGGAGTTATGACCGATTGAGGGTAGTCAATGATATTGGGATCCTCTAAGAACCCGGTTACTTTGATAGGACAGGTATGAACCAACAAACTGAAAGAGGGTAGTACCTAGACCTCATGTTGGCCTAAACTTTAGGGGCTTTCCTTGTGTGACTTGTGTGCCTTATCATGTTTGCCTTTGTATCTATTTGTGGTGTGCATTATCATAACATCATAACATCATGAGCATTGCATGCATCCTGCATAAGGACTGACCATTTCAAAGACAAGAGGGTTTCACCTTTGCTCTGTTTTGTAGGACATCATGATGCCTGTGCGAAGGAATACTATCCGGTTCAACTTTGTTCATTCACCTGAGTTGCTTGAGGAGTTGGTTAGCAGAATTCCAAATACCACTTCCTTCATTCAGAGGCATGGTTCTCTTCTCAGCTTAGTCACTGCAAAGCGGGATCAACAGTTGATGAGTGTTCTGACCCAGTTCTATGACCCTCTGTACCAGTGCTTCACCTTTCAAGACTTCCAGCTGGTCCCTACCCTGGAAGAGTTCTCTGATTTGCTTGGTATCCCTATCTTGGATCAGACTCCCTTTACTGGTTGGGAAAAGACCCTCAGGCTTGAGGATGTTGCTGCAGCTCTTCCCCTGACACATCAAGAGGTAATGGACAACTGGGTGACTAGAAGCGGAGTTAAGGGTTTCTTGGCCAAGTTTCTGATTGGTAAAGCTAACAGTTTCTGGAATGACCTGGACTTTAGGGCATATGAAGACATCTTGGCTCTCCTAATCTATGGGTTAGTCATGTTTCCTAATCCTGACAACTTCATCAATGTCACTGCCATAAGGATCTTTATGTCTCAGAATCCTGTACCCACTCTCTTGGGTGACATCTTGCAACAACTTCATGCTCGTACTACCCGAAGACGAGGAACCCTATGGTGTTGTATCCCTTTGTTGGTGAGGTGGTTTATTTTGCACCTCCCTAAGTTCGTACTGAAGAACCAAGAAGGAAGAGGTTGGGCTCACAGGTTAATGTCTCTCACCGATAAGGACATCATTTGGACTTGCAGAGGTTTGGATGAGATAGCTGTTATTGATCGATGCGGGGAATACCCTAATGTTCCTTTGATTGGTACCCAAGGAGGAATCTCTTACAATCCATGTCTAGCACTCCGTCAGTTTGGAAGAGCCAGAAGAGCAGGCCCCCATGAGATGTTGGTGCCTCACATCAGTTTTGAGTTTCAGGTGGATAGTGACGAGCTGCGTCGTAGGTTCATCAAGGCTTGGGACAAAGTTCATAAAGCTGACCCACAGGAGTTAGGGCCAAAGACTTCTTTACCTATGGAAGCCTACTACAAATGGGTTCGCATCCGTGCTCAGAAGATAGGTATGCCATACGAAGCTGTCAGACCCGTCATTCTTGAGTGTCCTGACAAAGATGGTGTTCCTCCAACTGTCCTTCCTCCTCAGATACCTACTGATTATGAGACATTGAAGAGATCTTGGTCGCAACTGCGAGAAGAGCGGGATTCTTACCGGGAAAAGTTCAACGAGCAGGAATCAAAGATCCAGAAGCTGACAAAGCAGTTGGAGAATGAGAGAGCTCTGAATGCCTACATCCGTACTGAGAAGAGGAGACCATGGGATCAATAAGGAGCTCCGGATGTTCTTTTACAGTTTTATTTCCCTTTTCAATATTTCCTTTCATGTAACGCCTAAGGGCAACCTGTTGAACAATCTAATTTTTCAAAGTTGAACCTAATGAAGTGTGTTCCTTGTTGTTTACAAAGTTGATTTTCGATTGTCTTTGAAAACATAACTCATACGCATCTCATTCATCATGTGCATAGCAAGTTTTCTTCTTTTCAGGTTGCTTACCGTTCTTCGCTGTTTATTTCAGCATCATGAATCCTGACTCATCATCAACTGAGAAATCCATCAAAGCTCTTCAGGCGCAGAATGCGCAATTTCAGGAATTAATCAAGGGTTTGGCTTAAGGCCAAGAAGAGCTGAAGGCTCTGCTTCTGAAGAAGGAGAAGAAGAAGAAGAGAAGAATTGTTTTGTTTAGCTCGGGCCGAAGGTTTGGCAACACTTTGCAAAATGAAGAGGCTGGTTCTTCCATTGGCAAGAGTACTCCTCAGGCAGAAAAAGGTCCTAGTCCGGTAGTCTCCGACAACGAGACTGATTTTGATGAAGAGCAGTACCCTCCTGCAGAAGACAGATACAAGCAACTGGAGGATAGGTTGAATGCTATGGAGATTCAACAGGTACCTGGGCTGGATTTTGGAGATTTGGGTTTGTCTACTGGTGTGATCATTCCTCATAAGTTCAAAGCACCATCTTTCGCTAAGTACGACGGGGCGTCTTGTCCCAAGCTACATCTCAGGTCCTATGTTCGGAAGATTCAACCGTACTCAGCGGATAAGAATTTGTGGATCCACTTCTTCCAGAAGAGTCTTTCAGGGACTCATCTCGAATGGTTCTATCAGCTGGATGGGACCAAGGTTCGTAACTGGGAGGAGTTGGCTACTGCTTTCTATAAGCAGTATCAGTATAATGCCGACCTTGCCCCTACACGTACCCAACTCCAGGGTATGTCGTTAGGTTCAAGTGAAGGTTTTAAAGAGTACGCTCAGAAGTGGAGGGATCTGGCTGGCAGGGTGCAGCCTCCGTTGACTGATCGGGAGTTAGTAGACATGTTCTTGGGGACCCTATCTGGGCCATTTTTCAACCATCTTATCGGGAATTCGTCTGCAGGGTTCACTGATCTGATTCTGACTGGAGAGAGAATTGAGGCTGGGTTGAAGTCTGGTAAGATTCCAAAGGGTGCATCTACAGGTTCAGAGAAGAAACCCTTCAAAAAAGAGGCCAGTGTGGTGTATGGGCCTAGAAGGCAAGACAAACCAGAGCACCGCCAATCTGTCAACGCATTGGTGATTGCGAAGCCTGCCGCTGCTCCTCGGCAAGCTAACCAACCAAGGGCTGAGAGACCCAGAAGGGAATTCACCCGTTTGAGTATGACCTTGTCGCAGATCTTACCACAGTTGCTCTCAACCAACTTAGTAACCGTCAGAGAGGCTCCGAAGTTTGCAAATACTACATCTCCTAAATACAACCCAAATGCTCGTTGTGCTTATCATTCTGATAGCCCGGGGCATTCCACTGATGACTGTTGGGCATTAAGGAATAAGGTGCAAGACCTTATCGACGCGAAAGAGATACAGTTTGAAGCGCCTGAGAGGCCGAATGTGGTTACTGCTCCTATGCCCCAGCATGGAGTAAATGCTGTTGACGAAGATGTTTACGTTGTTTCTGTGGATGATCTAGCTACTCCTTTAATGACTGTCAAGAAGAACCTACTGCTGGCCGGTTTATTTCCGGGTTGCAGTGAGGGTTGCCTGTTCTGTGCTGTTTCCCTATCTGGTTGTCCCTTGCTGAAGTTAGGCATCCAAAGCCTAATGGATAGTAAGGAGATTCTGTTTAAGAAATCTGCTGTTCAGCTGGTTCCGGTAGAAGAAGTTTCTGTGGTTACCATCTTCAATAACCCAATCAAGGCTCTCCCGAAGAAGCCTGTTCAAATCATGACCGTCGCACCTGTGGTTATTACTGTTCTGGGGCCTCTTCCCTATGTATCTGATAAAGCTGTCCCCTGGCACTATGGGGAAGACGTATATGTGAATGGAATCAAACAAGAATTCAACACTGGCGCCAGTATCTGCGATATCACTGGTCCAGCCAAGGTTACCCGCAGTGGTAGGCTCTTCTCGCCAGACATTGCACCGCCCGCTACTCGAAGACCCCTCCTTATAACACCTACAAGTGCACCTGTTCCTATTACTGACCAAGTTGTTTCCCCTGCTGCCGAGTCATCCAATGCTCGGGGCAAAGGAATTGAAGAGGAGCCTGCCCGGATGGAGGCACCAATACCTATAACTGCTGAAGCCTCCCAACAAGAGATGGAGGAGATTCTAAAGATAATAAAAAAGAGTGACTTTAATGTTGTGGAACAGCTGGGGCATACGCCCTCCAAGATCTCAATGCTCTCCTTACTCCTGTGCTCCGAGGCCCATGCTAAGGCCTTGATCTCATTCCTCAAGACGGCCCATGTGCCACAGGAGACGTCTGCAGTCCAGTTCACGGATTGTGTAGCAAATCTGACAGCAGACAATGGCTTGGGTTTCTCAGATGCTGACCTGACTGCGAAGGGAAGAGACCACAATGATGCCCTGCATGTCTCTATCGAATGCAGGGGCACTACTCTGGCACATGTATTGGTGGATACTGGTTCGTCCTTGAATGTGCTACCCAAGAAGGCTTTAGACCGTTTGGATTGTGAAGGCCTGGAATTAAAACCCAGTAATATCATCGTCAGGGCCTTTGAAGGTTTAAAAAGGATGGTTCATGGAGAGGTTGACATTCCCATTCGCGTGGGCCCTCAGGTGTTTGACTCTACTTTTTATGTGATGGATATCCGTCCATCGTACTCTTGTCTACTGGGTCGACCTTGGATCCATAAAGCTGGGGCAGTGACCTCTACCTTTCACCAGAAGCTGAAGTACCCCGTCAGAGGGAAGATTGTCACCGTACAGGGGGAGGAGGAGTACATGGTAAGCCATCTGAATTCCTTCAGATACATTGAGATGGACGGGGAGTTTATTGAAACCCCCTTTCAGCATTTCGAGGAGGTGCTTCCAATTTCAGCAGCAGCAGAAACAGCAGTAGAAGAGAATGTTCCTTTGAAGATGGCTTCCCTGAAGGATGCCCGGGCTGTGGTTCAAAAAGGTGAATGTGCTAACTGGGGCAGGCTTCCCGACTTTACATAGAAAACTGACAAATTTGGGCTGGGTTTTACTGCAGAGGGTCAGAAGAACATGCGGAAGGCGAAGACCAGAAGACCTCCGGTGTTCATTACAAATCCAGGAGTGAATGCTGTTGGCGAAGACAATGAAGTGGACGAAGCTGAATTCAATAGCTGGATCTACCCGACGACCGAAGGCGGATTGAACAATTGGATTGCCAAAGACCATACTCCTGTTACTTTTGTTACGCAGTAATAAACTTCTTTGTTTTATTATTTGTAATAAACAATAAATAAACTCTATAGCCCGGTGTCTTACCCGAGGCACCGTGGTTTCATTTGTGAGGGCATATAAATTGTCATTTCATATATCATAAATGAAAATCTTGGACGTTTTCTCGCATTACAAATCTTATGCTCCTTTCCTGTCTTTCTTTCCTTTACATATATTTCAAAACAACTGTATTTACACACACACTCACTCATACAGGTTTCAATCCACTCTGGATCTCACTGGTAACGAATCTGCTACTGTCAGTTATGACTTCGAAAATCCGATCAACTTAGCCGAAGACGAAGGTGAAGATGATTGCGAAGTGCCTGGCGAGCTTGCAAGACTGTTACTTCAGGAAGAGAGGGCAATTCAACCCCATGAAGAACCAGTGGAAACAATAAACCTGGGTACTGAGGCAGACAGGAAAGAGGTAAAGATTGGTGCCAACCTAGAGCTCAGCGTGAAGCAACGGTTGACTCAGATGCTGTATGATTATATGGAGATATTTGCCTGGTCCTACGAAGACATGCCCGGATTGGATACCGATATTTTGGTCCATCACTTGCCAACTAAGGAAGACTGCCCTCCGGTAAAGCAAAAGGTACGTCGTATGCGTCCAGAGATGTCTGAGAAGATCAAAGCCGAGGTTATGAAACAGTTTGATGTCGGGTTTCTTGCAGTGACTTCTTACCCTCAGTGGGTTGCTAATGTGGTGCCGGTACCTAAGAAAGACGGTAAGGTCAGAATGTGTGTTGATTACAGAGATCTGAACAGGGCCAGCCCCAAAGATGACTTCCCTCTACCTCACATTGATGTCCTTGTTGATAATACAGCTCAGCATAAGGTGTTCTCTTTCATGGATGTTTTTTCAGGTTACAATCAGATCAAGATGGCACCTGAAGACATGGAAAAGACTACATTTGTTACTCAGTGGGGCACCTTCTGTTACAAGGTCATGCCATTCGGGTTGAAGAACGCTGGGGCAACCTACCAACGTGCCATGGTTGCTCTATTTCATGACATGATCCATCATGAGATAGAAGTGTATGTTGACGACATGATCGCAAGGTCCCAGACTGAGGAAGAGCACCTAGATCATCTGCAGAAGTTGTTTGACCGGTTGAAACTGTACAAGCTGAGATTGAACCCGAACAAGTGCACCTTCGGGGTAAGATCTGGGAAGTTGCTAGGCTTCATTGTAAGTGATAAGGGTATTCAAGTGGACCCTGCTAAGGTTAAAGCTATTCAAGAGATGCCAGTTCCTATGACAGAGAAGGAGGTCAGAGGCTTTTTAGGATGCCTGAATTACATTGCTCGATTCATCTCGCATCTGACTGTTACCTGTGAGCCAATCTTCAAGCTGCTGAAGAAAGATCAGGTAGTACGTTGGAACGATGAATGTCAGGCTGCTTTTGACAGAATCAAAGAGTATCTCCAAGAACCACCCATCCTTATGCCACCGGTTGAGGGGAGACCTCTTATATTATACCTGACAGTGCTCGACAACTCAATGGGGTGTGTGCTGGGGCAGCATGACGAGTCTGGCCGAAAAGAGCATGCCATTTATTACCTTAGCAAAAAGTTTACCGACTGTGAGACCCGATACTCACTGCTTGAGAAAACTTGCTGCACTTTGGTATGGGCTGCTCGCCGGCTGAGACAGTATATGCTGACTCACACTACCTTGTTGATCTCAAAGATGGATCCGATAAAGTACATATTTGAAAAGCCCGCTCTGTCTGGGAGAATAGCAAGATGGCAAATGATCTTGACGGAATACGACATTCAGTACACAACCCAGAAAGCCATCAAGGGAAGTGTATTGGCAGACCACTTGGCACATCAGGCCGTAGATGACTATCAGTCAATGAACTTTGAGTTTCCAGACGAAAGCATCATGATTGTGACTGATTGTGAAGTACCTGGACCGGATGAAGGACCTGAGGAAGGATCCCGATGGTCTATGCACTTTGACGGAGCCTCCAACGCTTTGGGAAATGGTATCGGCGCTGTAATCATATCACCTCAAGGTACTCATACTCCGCTCACTGCCCGGCTATGTTTCAACTGTACTAACAACATGGCGGAGTACGAGGCGTGCATCATGGGTCTTCAAGCTGCGATCAATCTAAGGATCAAGTTTCTGAGTGTCTTCGGAGATTCCGCTCTTGTGATCAATCAGATCAAAGGAGAGTGGGATACGAAACATCCAAACCTGATTCCTTACAAAGAATGTGTGTTGACCTTGATCCCCCACTTCACAGAGATAACCTTTGAACACTTTCCGAGAGAAGAGAATCAGTTGGCGGACGCGTTAGCTACAATGTCTTCTATGTTCAAAGTTAAATGGGATAATGAGGCTCCCCGGATCATCATCTGGAAACTGGACGAACCAGCATACTGTTGCGATCTCGAGACTGAATTGGTGACTGAGAAGCCTTGGTACCATGAGGTGAAGAGATATTTGGAAGCTCAGGAATACCCTGAAGGTGCCTCTATCAATGATAAGAAGTTCCTGAGAAGGTTCGCAACAAAGTTCTTCCTTAGCAACGACATCTTGTACAAGCGAAACCATGATTCAACCTTACTACGTTGTGTGGATAAGACTGAAGCAGAAAGGATCATGGAAGAGCTACATGAAGGGACCTTTGGTACACATTCCAGTGGGCATACAATGGCAAAAAAGATCCTTCGGGCAGGGTATTACTGGTCCACGATGGAAGCTGACTGCTATCAACATTCTCGGACATGCCACAAGTGCCAGATTTATGCAGACAAAGTGCATGTTCCTCCAGTTCCCCTGAATGTTCTGACTGCGCCTTGGCCGTTTGCAATGTGGGGCATAGACATGATCAGTGAAATTAAACCTACGGCATCCAATGGGCATCTCTTCATCCTAGTGGCGATTGATTATTTTACGAAGTGGGTTGAAGCAGCTTCCTACGCTACGGTAACCAAGACTGTTGTGGCACGGTTCATTCGGCATAATCTGATATGTCGGTACAGCGTCCCAGAAAGAATTATTACAGATAACGGTACCAACCTGAATAACAAGATGATCACTGAGCTCTGCGAGCAGTTCAAAATACAGCACCACAATTCTTCTCCTTACAGACCGAAGATGAATGGGGCTGTAGAAGCAGCAAATAAGAACATCAATAAAATCATGCAGAAGATGACAGTGACTTATAAAGATTGGCACGAGATGTTACCGTTCGCTCTACATGGGTACCGTACCTCAGCCAGGACGTCAACCGGGGCAACTCCTTTCTCTTTGGTTTATGGTATGGAGGTAGTCTTACCAATCGAAGTACAAATACCCTCTCTCCGGATAATGAAGGATGCAAATCTGAACGAAGATGATTGGATCCAGACACGACTTGATCAGCTCAACCTTATTAATGAGAAGAGACTTGCTGCTATCTGCCATGGTCAGACGTATCAGAAACGGATGATCAGGGCATTTAACAAAAAGGTCAGACCACAGGAATATCAAGTTGGGGATCTGGTAATCAAGCGAATCATCCTTCCTCAGAGTGATCCAAGGGGAAAATGGACCCCTACGTACGAAGGGCCATTTGTGGTTAAACATGTGTTCTCAGGAGGAGCCATGATTTTAACCAATATGGATGGTGACGACCTTCCTCACCCCGCCAATGCAGACATAGTAAAAAGATACTACGCATGAAAAAAGACCCGCTAGGCTGACATGCCTAGGCAAAAATTAGGGCTTCCCGTCGAACCAAAAGGGTTCGGGCAAAATGAAGGGATGAAATGAAAAAAAATCTGTACACCCGGCAAGTCGAAAACCTGAAAAGGCGGCTTGGGCAAAAATGGGTATCCCGGTGGACTGAAAACCCGAAAGGGCGGTCCAGGCAAAAATTAGGGATAAAGCGTAATACTATGTCTCATTGATCACTCTGCATCCAGAATCCTGTATTTATATCAAGTTCAGACAGCATCGATCAGTCAGCTTCACCTTCAACCAAGGTCATCAAGTGATGAGACGCTCGGAGTTATAAAGGCAATAGCAGAGTTGAAACCCAGTGGGATCATTCATTTCACACAGCTGTTTTATTTTCTTTTGTACAAAATTTGTATAAACTCTTTTGTTCGGCGGCGTTCTCTTACTAGGACGTCGGCCTCTTGTACACAAAACGCCTATTTTCAGGCCATTCAAAAATCAATACAAATATACTTTTCAGTTAAAAGTGCCAATTGTTTTTCTTTTTCTGTTTTGTTTTGCGAAGAACGTCCAAGGTTCAATTTGTGATATATGCATTGACAATAATTTGCTAACTCATGAATATTTGCATACGAAACAAAGGATTAATTACAGGTAACATTAGAAACAGGGGCAATAAAGAGTTGTCTGAGCAATCTAATTGTTCTGTCCTCCAAGGTACCAAGGTAGGTTCAGCTAAAAAAACATAACCAGTACATCTTAATTCCCCAGAGAGTGAGCCAGCAAGTCAGTGCACTCTTCTCCAAGCAAAGTTATCGAATCTTAAGGAAGTTGGGTATCCTCCAGCAGATCTCAACATTCCCCGGCAGCATATATATTCTTAACAAGCATCCCCGGCAGTCTTGGTCTAAAGATTGTTCCCCGGCGGCATATCAACATTCAAAGGAATCACTTCCCCCGCAGTTCAAAACTTCCCCAAGAGAATCCAACCCAGCTCCCCCCAGGAAAGTTGGAATCCATCTCCCCAAGCAGTAAGCTTATCCCCAGTAGATTCTGGAAGCTTATCCTCGCAAAGCACGAACGCGTCGCCCGGCTTTATTTAAAGAGTTATTTCCCTACCAGGATATAACTTGGTTATCCTCAGCCAAAAGCCACAGAAAGGTCGTCGTCAACACAGTTCTTTCTTATCCCCAGCGAAGTCTATTGACACTTCCAACGCAGCAATGGTATCCCTAGCAAGTTATTATCAACAAATCAGCAAAATATCTCTCTCCCCACAGAGTATTGCTTCCCAGCAAGATCGTTAGAGTACTTTCCTCCCCGCAGAGTTATTCCATTCACCAAGTTTATTCCCCAACGGAGTTATCTTCTCCCAACCGGTATCCTTGCAATTATCATCCCCAGCGGAAGCAAAATCCATTCTTCAACATCAACCCAGGAGGGACTTCCTAGCACCCGTCAAGGATTTATTTTCCTAAAACGAAAACATAATATTCATAAACATCTTCATACATATAGCATGCATATATGCATCAGGAACATACAATCTCACGTATTCAGAGAGCATCTCGCATGTCATACCACATGACATCGCATACAACTAACGCTTGTCTTTTCAGGACAAAAGTGCAAAAATGATTACTATCAATGGTCGCAACTAGAGATCTGATACCTGAATCTTGCCAGGGTGTATCCGTTGAAGACTAGCATTACCAGATCCGATTCCTGTATCTTGCTAGGGTGTGTCTGAAGAGTTCGAGGATCCGATACCTGAATCTTGCCAGGGTGTATCCGTTGAAGACTAGCATTACCAGATCCGATTCCTGTATCTTGCCAGGGTGTGTCTGAAGAGTTCGAGGATCCGATACCTGAATCTTGCCAGGGTGTATCCGTTGAAGACTAACATTACCAGATCCGATTCCTGTATCTTGCCAGGGTGTGTCTGAAGAGTTCGAGGATCCGATACCTGAATCTTGCCAGGGTGTATCCGTTGAAGACTAGCATTAACAGATCCGATTCATGTATCTTGCCAGGGTGTGTCTGAAGAGTTCGAGGATCCGATACCTGAATCTTGCCAGGGTGTATCCGTTGAAGACTAGCATTACCAGATCCGATTCCTGTATCTTGCCAGGGTGTGTCTGAAGAGTTCGAGGATCCGATACCTGAATCTTGCCAGGGTGTATCCGTTGAAGACTAACATTACCAGATCCGATTCCTGTATCTTTCCAGGGTGTGTCTGAAGAGTTCGAGGATCCGATACCTGAATCTTGCCAGGGTGTATCCGTTGAAGACTAGCATTAACAGATCCGATTGCTATATCTTGCCAGGGTGTGTCTGAAGAGTTCGAGGATCCGATACCTGAATCTTGCCAGGGTGTATCCGTTGAAGACTAACATTACCAGACTCGATTCCTGTATTTCGCCAGGGCACGTCTGAAGAGTTCGAGGATCCGATACCTGAATCTTGCCAGGGTGTATCCGTTGAAGACTAGCATTACTAGATCCGATTCCTGTATCTTGCCAGGGTGTGTCTGAAGAGTTCGAGGATCCGATACCTGAATCTTGCCAGGGTGTATCCGTTGAAGACTAGCATTACCAGATCCGATTCCTGTATCTTGCCAGGGTGTGTCTGAAGAGTTCGAGGATCCGATACCTGAATCTTGCCAGGGTGTATCCGTTGGAGACTAACATTACCAGACTCGACTCCTGTATCTCGCCAGGGCACGTCTGAAGAATTCGAAGATCCGATTCCTGTAACCAGTCAGGACAAATCTACACAAAGCATCTGAAGACCAGCTCCTGCAACATGTCAGGTACTCATTTTTCTTTTGCAGGTACGCAAGTTCTCGCTAAGGAATCAATTACGCGACCAACATCCAGATGGCATCTATAAGCCCATCATCCTTGCCAGCAATCTCTAAATGGCATCTATAAGCCCATTTCCACCATCACTGCTATTATGTGAGCGCAAATTCCTGGGCACTCTAGTGTTGAATCATCTTCCACCTTCGGATTACAAAAGGCACGTCAGCCAATCTGCATCCTCAGGTCTAAGAAGATTGAACAGGGGCAACTGTTGTACCCCAAAATTTGCCCTCTCATATTCTTCAAAGAATTACCAAGTCAAAGCTTCAAGATTCCCCAAGGGTTGCACAGTTCAAGGGCCTCCTAACAGTCAAGATTAGGGTTTTGGTTATGATCAAGAAAATGAAGTTTCCAAGGGTCCAATCAAGTCTCATATGCCTATAAACATGGTCAAGCATCCTCATACAAAGTTTCAAGACTTTCAGCACAAAATTGCACAGTCAAAACCCTAATTGCACTACAGTCAACTGTAGGGGCAAAATGGTCATTTGGCAGTCAAAAGTTCAAATTTTTGGTCAACATCTCATTTTGAAGCCACAAACATCATTTGATCAATGCTTGATCATGATTCTCAAAGCTAGGCTCAAAAATCATCAAGATGCAAAAGTTTCCTTATTTGGACAGTTGAAAAAGTCAACTGTAAATTGACCAGGGCATAACTTTCACATGGATTATCAGAAAAATTCCATCCAAAGCTCATTTTGAAGAGAAATACATTTCCAACAACTCCTCTTCACACTTCAAGTCCAATAAATGCTCTCACAAAAAGTTATCAATTTCAACATTATAGGTCATTTTCAAAAGTCAACAAAAAGGGACTTTAAGTCAAAGGCCATAACTTGAGATTGGTAAATCAAAATGACATGGGACCAAAGGCATTGGTTAGAGGACTCAAAGTCCTTTCCAAAATGTCTAAGAACATGAGCAAAGCTTAAAAATTGAGAAAGTTATGCCTTGTGGAAGTTGGGAAATTTTTGGATATTTTGAAAATTCAACATTGGTTCAAATGACCTAAAATTGCTAATGGGCCTCTTTTTCTTCCACAATGCATCATCCAAGGCATGTGCACGACCACTTGGCCAAAAGGGAAGTTTTTCTTCATTTTTATTTATTTATTTGGATTTTTATTATTAATAATTCATTTAAATTAAAATAAATACATGAAAAATGCTAAACCTAGGTTTTAAATCTTTTTATGCATAATATATACTCAAGATTTCGTGCCTAACCAAATATGGAAAGAATCAATTGAATTGGTCATGATTTGGTAGCAAAAGCATGTGAAAAAGATTTGAAAATCATGGTTTAAAAATCAAATATCATATTCATTAATTCATGGATTTTGATCAAGTTTCTTAACCTAAATCACTCTCCTATACATACACAAGCAAGACCTAATGCTCATTACCAAAAAAGCTGCACAAGAACCTGAAGAACAAAACTTGACTTTTTGCTTAAAAATCTCAAAACTGAAAACAAGGTTAGAGGTCGATTCAGAGCAAGAGACCAATTGCAAAAGCTTCCTCGTGTTTCACTGAAGCTAACTGGATAATTTCCCAACCCTTACACGCCCAGAATTGGTACAAGGGGTTCAAACTGTTTCAAATTATATGCATAATCGTGTTTCCATATTTAGACATTTTCATTGCATATTCTTAATGGATTCATACTAATTTATGTGTTCTGAAGCTAACCATCTACTTTAATTGTGTTTTTGTGTACTATATGCAATTCTACCATGGATGCAGATTAGGGTTCTTGGAGGTCTAAATTGGGCGTTTCTTAATATGGTAAAATTAAGACACCTGAATACCACCATTAAAACTAGCAGGATTGGACGATTGTAATGCCACCCTCGCGCTCAATTTATGAGCCCCCCTGGGCTAATCGTTATTTTTCAATAAGGTGCCTAAGGGAATGGTTCAAAAACCGTTGCCTGTTTCTTTTATGTTTCAGGAAAATAAAGCCAACGAGGAAGATGGTTATGTGGCAGGCGATGGTTGGCTTGTTTAAAAGTTCGCGCGCGAGAAGGGCACTAACTCATGTTTTCTTTCATATTGATCATTGGTTACTAGATAAACAAAAGCATGCGAACGGCCTAGTGGTGAAACGTAACATTGGTATTCATCAAGACCTGGGTTCGAGCCCCAGGTCCTCATTCTTTCCATATTATTTTTCAACTAACATTCCTATGCAGGTTCAACGCTGAAGGTTCACCATGTTCACAATATCTGGCCATCCACGTGCCTATGGGGATGGATCAAATGGCCACAATCTGAAGCGCACCATGGACTGCAGTCAACCACCTCACACACTAGTGGCAAAAGTCAAAGAGGCCAAAGCTATTGGGCTTAAATTGCTAACCATTTACCTCACAACTGGGGACAACACCCCCCTGAGGTTTGCAACATTTTTCTTTTTTTATTCCTTTTTTTATTTTCAATTATTATTCTTTTATTAATTCTTGTAATTTAATTATTTTTTATAAAAACACAAAAACACTAAAAAATCAGAAAAGAGACAAAAGTTAATATTTTTATTCAATTAATATTTTTTTTTGTTTTGTAAATAAATTGCATCAATTAACTTTAGTTATTAAATTAGGTTTAATGGTAATGTTTTTCTTAATAAAATCTAAAATTGGTAGAACTAGGGTTTAATTAATTTTTCATCCCTTTTTTCTTCCATAATAATTAAATATTAAATATTTATTTTTATAATTAAATGGCATGTAAATAATTAGGTTAAATATTAGGTTAAAATTTAATCTTTTCTTAATAAACTAAAAACAACTAGAATTAGGGTTAGCATTTTATTTTAATTAATTCTTTTTCATTAAAATCATAAAGCACAAAAATACCAAAAACAACTTTCTTTTCATTTTTAATTTTATTAATTTAATAATCGTTTAATTTAATTCCATTAAAAAGGGTCCAACGCCCTCGTTCTTAATTCTTATTTAATTCGCGTGTTTACTTCTTTTTCGTATAATTTTTATGTACCTCTCCCAAAGCCGTGTAATTAATTTCTCTCACTTTACTTTTCTTTTTATTCTTTATTTTTCTGTCAAATCGGGTTCTGGAAATTTTGGCGATGTGGACCCGCGCCTTTTGTAATAGCTTAGAATCTTTTACTTCTCGCACTTTTAACTGTTAATCAAGGCATGCAAGAACGAATGGACAAAAATAAAAACAAACGATAGATCACTGTGACATGACAAGATAAATGCAAATGAAAACGACACACAAATCACACACCACCCCTAGGGTACGCCTCACTGTTGCCTTGCCTCGAAAGGTGATCGTCGAGTAGAGGATGTCTTAGTAAGTCCTCATGATCCGGGAACCTGGCATGAGGGTAGCTTCTAAGGTGTCTTCCCATTGCTCTGGTGATCACCACGTCCCGAACCTCGAATTGACCCGAACACCTCCAACGGTGGTGCTACCTACCTCTCAATGGTGGGATGGCACTACTTTAAAGGACATTTACACAGACGAATTCCTTAGGGTAGGTAGGTTCCCATAGATACTTGCTCTAAATCTCAAACAAATCAAAAATACTTTTCACACCGACACCTTTTCAAAAAGCTTTCGAAAGCAATTTTTCAAACACTCTTGAGGACTGATACAAGAGTCGAACTGGAATTTTCAAAGAAACTTTTTAAAACCCACAGTTGAAAAGCAAACAAACCATTTTTGAAAACACAAATGAGCAAGTATCTAAGAGCCCATGGATAACCATGGATAGAAAGGGTGCTAACACCTTCCCTTTCTATAACCTACCTCCCGAACCGAGAGCAATCTCTTTAAGGAATTTTTCTGTGCTTTTGTCCTTTCCATTTGGAGAAAATAAAAGACGGTGGAGACTTTTGCTTCCGCGACATTTCGCGAACCAGCGTTAAGTCAATTCCAGATCCACCGATCACAATGACTCTTTCAGCAGTTATGCAAGCTCAGCCAGAATTTTCTAAAGGAATGAAAAAGAAGCAAGGAAGTCTGAAGGCTCTTTCAGAACATGCTGAAATCAGAAGAAGAAAAGGTCAGAAGAGTGGGTTTTGCACTGATACAGAATCTCTAAACCCAGGACTTCCAGAAGCAAATCCAAGGAACGTATCAGAAAATCAGGAGAATCCCCAGAACTCACTAAGAGAACAGGAAGCCAAGGCCAGAGCATGGTTTACGCTGTTCTTGTTGAAACAGAACTGCTGGTTCAAAGTTTGGTTTCCATTACCAGAATATTGATGTTGATAAGTCTTATCACCATTTAATGCTCATTAATGCTTCCAACCACTCCTGAACATTCATCCAAGTAATCCCTTCACGTGTGGCTTGGAAAACGCCTTTATGCAGATTCTAGCATGGGTCTACACGCCACCGCCCACTTAAGAGGTCACTTCTCTCCAATCTACGCCAGCTGCTGCAGCCTAGGCTGAAGGCTACCTGTTATCACAACTTCCCAGGAATTTCTGTCAAAGAACAATTCAAACTCTGTTGGCGCTTTAATGTTCAAGACACCCACAAGAACTTTGCCTATAAATAGAGAGTCATTGTCCACTGAAAAAGGGCGCTTGAAGAAACAGAAAAATTGCTAAGAGAGAAACAGAAATCTTTAGCAAGATAGTGTTGTGAAACTCTGCCAAAATCTCCAGTTGTTTCATAACTTTGAATTTCTCACCTTCAAACTTTATCCAATACCCAGTTTTTCTTTGTGAACCAAAAACCCCTTTTCAAACTTCTGACCCTAATACGCATACACCTTCACCTACCCTTTTCAAAAAGAATCTGTCCAGAACACCACCAGAGTCAAAAGCTAGCTTTCATCCACAAACTTTTCCAACAGCCAGGTAAGCACCTGCTGACCTTCATCACGCTACTAAGCATCATCAGTTGTGCGTGCTCAAATAAACATAATGTGAATATCATGTTGTTGCTGTTTGTATTATGAGGATTTTCATGCCTCAGAATGTTCTGAGCCAGTGTTGGACCTGCCTGTGACCTTGTTGGTTCTGCCCTCTGAAACATTTTGACATTTGTTGGATCTGTTCCAAATATGTTTCCTGTTTTGAGGAATAACAACAAAATTGCAGATGTTCTGATTAGTACAGGGAAAAGCCAAGTGCTGACTTTGACGTTAGCACATCTGAAGCCTGTTTTGCTGTCAATAATATCAGAACCTCTGAGAGTTATTGTATTTCCAGCAGAATCAGAACTTCTGGTTTCTCCACTAACAAATTTCTGTTTTGCAGCGCAGGGGGGTCAGAACTTCTGATTTCCCCACTAACAGGTTTCTGTTTTGCAGGTGCCAGGGTCAGAAGTTCTGACTCATACAGTTTAACCAAAAGGTTGATCATCTGGCAGCGGATCTGAGTCAGAACTTCTGATGACCTCTCAGCAGCGCGCTGGCTCCCTCTCTCTCTCCCTCTATCTTGTTTTTTGCTATTTTCTTTTTTGTCTATTTTTCTCGTTGAACCCCCCATGTACAAATGTGTATCCCCACTCCCTAATTGTTGTAATAGCGTAGGATTTTATATTTCCGCTTTTATTGCTAGTAATTAGGATGTGTATGGCAAGATAAAATCAATCAAATAGAAAATCCTAATTCAAAGAAAAACTCTTGTATGCAATAAAACACACTTGCACACTAACACCCCTAGGGTTACATCCACTTGTTTCCTTTCAAACAAATGGGCCATGTTACGCATGCAAAGTATCTTGGTAAAACAAACAAAATCAAAAGATCATAGTCCCTCGATGACGCTTTCGAAATTTGCCTTACAAAAATGATCTTAGTCCCTCAAAAGAAAAACTAAGATACTTTGCAACATTGCTATCATGGTCTATACGATAACCCGCGCCCGTCCTGTTCACATCCTAACACAAGATTGTCCACCAAATACAATGGTGGAACAAAATTGTTAAAAGGGTTAAAAACATAGAAAAATCTTTGAGTAAATTTAGGAGTAGACCACTCTTAGTTACTTGATCAAACTTGCAAAAACACTTGCCATTTTTCAAAACACACTCTCAAAACAACTTTCAAAAAACATTGAAAACTTTTTCAAAAGACATACACCTTTGTATACATCCCAACATGGATCATTACAAAGGTTGCCACCACATTGGCCTCTTTTCAAAACATTTTCAAACCCACACACACAAAGCACCATTTCAAACAATTGAAAATTAAGGCAAGTTGATCTAAGCAAGTAACTAAGAGCCCATGGATAACCATGGATAGAAAGGGTGCTAATACCTTCCCTTTCTATAATCTACTCCCCGAACCCAAGAAAACATCTCAAAGGTTTTTGCTGTGCTTTTTAACCTTTCCTTAGGATAAAATAAAAAGTCGGTGGCGACTCTTGCTCAACCAAAACATTTGCGAAAACAAACGCAAAACCCTAGTCAGTTCTCCCACCGTATCACAGAACTGGCGACTCTGCTGGGGATGACTTTTTAAATGGAGTAACCTTAGGGCTTAGATCACCCTCTTGCATGACTAATTGTTTATTTTGATTGCTTTATATCTTGGCTCTCTTGTTTGGGTTTACAATCCTACACCCGAATTTTGGGAAACATTCATAGATAGCAATACGTTGTGGAAACTGTGCGGGGTATACCGACACGGTCGAAGCAATAGCTATATTAGTGCGACATATTTGTGAGTACCGGTAACCCTTGAGTTCAATCAAGGAGAGTACGGGGCCGCTGAGTGATGTCACTAAGCACTAAGGACCTAGAACCTTACTTGACCATCTTGGCCTTTCATTAGGGGTAGTGAGATGACCGGCTTTGGTGCAGTCCGAAGCTGGTAGATACTCGATACTACACTCATTGAGGGTTGTTTTCTTGGAATATTTTGGTCGCTAGTTAAGTGGCTAAACCAAAACAATGAACAATGAAAACAATCCAATGATATTGAGCTCCTTAGAACCCGGTTACTATTTATAGGACAGGTTTTTAAGCCAACTACACTCAAGAGGGTACTTACCTATGAAACCCCATGCAAGCCTGAAACTAGGGTTTGGTGTGATTTGCTTGTACATATGTTTGTGCATACATCATGAACATCATAAAGCATCATATGCATTTACTAACCACTTCAAGGGTTTAGATCTTCATCTTTGTTCTTGTTTTGTAGGTCATGGAAATTCCTCGCAGAAAAACCATCCAAGTCAACCTTGTGAGAATCCCTCCTCAACTCAAGGAGCTCACATCAAGAATTCCGGAAAGCTCTCCCTTCAGTGAAAGACATGGTAGACTGCGCAGCTTAGTCAACACCAACATTGAAGAGGACATGATGAAAGTGCTATTCCAGTTCTTTGACCCTCTTCATCACTGTTTCACTTTCCCCGACTACCAGTTGGTGCCCACTTTGGAGGAATTTTCTCAACTCCTGAGAATTCCTATCCTTAATCAACTACCTTTCAACGGTACGGAAAAGGAACCAAAACCTGAAGATGTTGCTCGAGCACTACATCTACAACCATCTGACATCAAGGGGCATTGGGAAACTAGAAGCGGTGTCAAAGGCTTCTTAGCAAAATTCTTGTTTGAAAAGGCACAAGAGTGTTGGAATTCATTGGACCTACAAGCCTTTGAAGAGATTGTGGCACTCCTTATATATGGGTTGGTCCTGTTCCCAAATCCTGACCAGCTTGTAGAGGTCAACGCCGTCAAAATCTTCTTATCCAGAAATCCAATACCAACATTACTTGGGGACATTCTTCACTCATTTTACACACGAACAATGAGAAAGAGGGGTGTTCTCATGTGCTGTACTCCTCTCCTTGCAAGGTGGTTTATTTCGCACCTTCCACAATCTGTCTTGAAGAATGACCGAGGCTCAAGATGGTCCCAACGGTTGATGACTCTTACTCACTCTGATGTACCTTGGTGTTCTCGGTCCATAGAAAATGTCATCATCGTCGATCGTTGTGGAGAGTTCCCTAATGTTCCATTACTTGGCATTAGA
Source organism: Vicia faba (assembly GCA_948472305.1). NCBI lineage: Eukaryota > Viridiplantae > Streptophyta > Magnoliopsida > Fabales > Fabaceae > Vicia > Vicia faba. The sequence goes on along the minus strand of OX451736.1, from coordinate 1,080,376,235 downwards.
GGGGGCATTACCTACAACCCTTGCCTAGCTTTGAGGCAATTTGGATATGCACGAAGAGATGGCCCTCACGACATGTTGATTCCTGACCTAGTTTTTGACTTCGACAACGATGCGCAAGGACTTCGCCAAAGATTCATCAGAGCTTGGAGGATGCCCAACAAGGTTGATAGCAAGACTCTGGGGCACAAGAACTCCATCCCTCTTGAGCCTTATCTCAAGTGGGTACGAGCCCAAGCCCAGAGTCTAATGATGCCTTATCCTCATGTTCTCCCTGTGATTAAAGAGCCCGTTAAGGAAGGAGAGGTTCCCTACACCATCCTACATCCTGACATGCCTACATCGTGGGAGGAGATGCAGAAGAGCTGGATCCAACTCAAGGAGGAACGGAATACTTTTGAAGCCAGCTTCTACGCCAGCGAGAAGAAGGTTCTAGAGCTCACCCGCCGACTCCATGAGCAAGAGACCCTTAACACCTACATCGCACCAAAGAGGATGCGCAACGTCTTTTTACCTTGAGAAATTGTTTTTGTAATATTTGGCCCATGGGGCATTTATGTACTAACAAATTTCTTCTTATTAATATGACGTGCGTTCTTTTTGTCTGCAACAATTGTGAATTTCTGAAATCCTTGAATGCACTGCATAAATAGCATCTCATGCATCATGTGCATAACAGGTACCCTTTTTCTTTTTCTACAGGTTGCTTAATCTTCTTCGCTGTTTATTTTGAACAGTCATCATGAATCCTGAATCATCCAGTGAACAAGCAATCAAGGCCCTCCAGGCCCAGAACGCCCAGTTTCAAGAGATGGTCATGAGCTTGGCCCAAGGTCAACAAGAGTTGAAGGCTCTGCTCCTAAAGAAGAAGAAGAAGAAGAAGAAGAGGACTGTGTTGTTCAACACTGGACGCATGTTTGGGAATACACTCCATATTGAGGCTGATCAAGCTACTTCCTCTGCAGAGAAAGACAGTCCCCAAGGGGGAGGGGCTCCTAGTCCTGCAGTCTTTGACAACGAGACGGATTACAATGACGAACAATACCCTGCTGCTGCTGACAGATACAAGCAATTAGAGGACCGCTTGAGTGCCATGGAGATTCAGAATGTGCTGGGGCTGGATTTCGGAGATTTAGGTTTATCTTCTGGGGTGGTAATCCCACACAAGTTCAAGGCGCCTGCCTTTGCAAAATACGACGGGGCTTCCTGTCCAAAGCTGCATCTCAGATCGTACGTAAGGAAGATCCAACCTTACACGGCAGACAAAAACCTTTGGATCCATTTCTTCCAAGATAGCCTTTCGGGGTCACAGCTTGAGTGGTTCTATCAGCTAGATGGAACCAGTATCCGACATTGGGAGGATTTGGCTACCGCATTTTATAGACAATATCAATATAACTCTGACCTCGCTCCTACGCGTACCCAACTTCAGGGTATGTCACTGGGAACAGGCGAAGGATTCAAAGAATATGCGCAAAAATGGAGGGATTTGGCTGGCAGGGTGCAGCCTCCTTTGACTGACCGTGAACTGGTCGACATGTTTCTAGGGACCTTGTCCGGTCCATTCTTCAATCATCTGGTTGGTAATTCCTCCGCTGGGTTTACGGATTTGATCCTGACGGGTGAAAGGATAGAAGCTGGCATCAGGTCAGGAAAGATACAGAAAGGTGCCTCTACAAGTACTGAGAAGAGGCCTTTCAAGAAGGAAGCTAGTGTCGTCTATGGTCCTAGAAGACAAGTCAAGCCAGAACGCCGCCAGGCCGTCAATGCCTTGGTAATTTCAGAACCTGTTGCTGCTCCTCAGCAGTACAATCAACAAAGGGGTGAGAGGCCCAAAAGGCAATACACTCGGCTGAGTATGACCTTGTCACAAATCTTACCGCAACTGCTATCAACCAACTTGGTGACCATCAAAGAGGCTCCGAAGGTCGTGAATACTGTATCTCCTAAGTATAACCCAAATGCCCGTTGTGCTTATCACTCTGATAGCCCCGGGCATACTACTGATGATTGCTGGGCCCTGAGAAATAAGGTTCAAGACCTTATTAATGCGAAGGAAATACAGTTTGAGGCGCCTGAGAGGCCAAATGTTGTAACTGCTCCTATGCCCCAGCATAGAGTAAATGCCGTTGAGGAAGATTTGTATGCTGTTTCGGTGAATGATGTTGCTACCCCTCTATTGACTGTTAAGAGGAACCTACTGCTAGCCGGTTTATTTTCGGGTTGTAGCAAGGGTTGCCTCCTGTGTGCTGTTACCCCTACCGGTTGTCCGCTGCTGAAGTCAGGCATCCAAAGCCTGATGGATAGCAAAGAGATTCTGTTCAAGAAAACCGTTGTTCCATTTGTTTCCGCTGAAGAAGTATCTGTCGTCACAATTTTCAATAATCCTACCAAGGCTCCCCCGAGGAAGCCAGTCAAAATTATGTCTGTGGCACCCATTACCATTACTGTTCCGGGGCCTCTCCCCTATGAATCTGACAAGGCTGTCCCATGGCACTATGGGGCAAATGTGTATGTGCTTGGAGTGAAGCAGGAGTTCAACACCGGTACCAGTATCAGTAACATCACTGGACCCGCCAAAATTACTCGCAGTGGAAGGCTCTTCTCGCCTGACATTGCACCACCAGTTATCCGAAAACCTCTTATCATTACACCTGCAAGTGTGCATGTTCCTCTTCCAAATCAAGTTCCTTTATCTACTACTGCCGACGAGTCCTCTGATACTCGGGGCAAAGGAGTTGCTACCGATTTGCCTGCCCGGACGGAGGCACCAAAAAAGACCGCTGTTGAAGCCTCCCAGCAAGAGATGGAGGAAATCCTTAAAATCATTAAGAAGAGTGACTTCAATGTCGTTGAACAGCTGGGGCATACCCCCTCCAAAATCTCTATGCTATCATTGCTGCTGTGCTCAGGGGCCCACGCCAAGGCCCTGATTTCATTTCTGAAAACGGCCCATGTGCCGCAAGAGACATCTGCAGATCAGTTCACTGACTGTGTGGCTAATTTGACAGCTGACAATGGTTTGGGTTTCTCGGATGCAGACCTTACCGCCAAATGAAAAAACCACAATGATGCCCTGCATGTCTCTATAGAATGCAGGGGCACTACTCTCGCACACGTGTTGGTGGACACCGGTTCTTCCCTGAATGTATTGCCCAAAAAGGCCTTAGATCGGTTGGATTGTGAGGGCCTGGAATTGAAGCTTAGTAACATCATTGTTAGAGCCTTCGACGGTTCTAAGAGGATGGTGCATGGTGAGGTAGACATTCCTATTCGTGTGGGTTCCCAAGTCTTTGACTCAACGTTCTATGTGATGGATATTCGTCCATCTTATTCCTGTTTGCTGGGACGACCTTGGATTCACAAGGCTGGGGCTGTAACATCCACTCTACACCAGAAGCTCAAATACCCTGTCAAAGGGAAGATTGTTACTGTGCAGGGTGAGGAGGAATACATGGTTAGTCACTTGAATTCATTCCGGTATATCGAGATGGACGGGGAGTTTATTGAAACCCCCTTTCAACATTTTGAAGAGGTACCTCCAACGTTGGCATCAGCTGAAACAGTGATTGAAGAAGACTTTCCTTTGAAGATGGCTTCCTTGAAGGATGCCCGGGCTGTGATCGAGAAAGGCAAGTGTGCAAACTGGGGTCAACTTCCTGACTTCACTCAAAAGATCGACAAGTTTGGGCTGGGCTTCACTGCAGGGACTCAGAGGGCTGTTCGCAAAGAGAGGATCAGAAAGCCTCCGGTGTTCATCACCAACCCAAGAGTGAATGCTATCGAGGAGGACGTAGAGGAAGCATAATTTGACAGTTGGATCTATCCAACAACCAACAACGGACCAAGCAACTGGACGGCAAAAGATTTTACACCTATTACATTTGTCACGCAGTAATGAACTCTTTTGTTTTCGATTTGTAACAAACAATATGTTGAAACTTTTATTGGCTCAGTGTCCTACCCGGGGCACCGTGGCTCCATTTGTGAGGGCTTTTTGTATGACATTTCCATATATCATTAATCAAAACATTGGACGTTGTTACATTTCAAATCTTGTGCTCTTTTTCTTTCTTTGTTATATATTGCAAAACAGCTATATTTACACACACTCACTTATACAGGTTCCAATCCACTCTGGATCTCACTGGTAACGGCTCTGCTACTGCCAGTTATGACTTCGAAAATCCGATCAACTTGGCCGAAGACGAAGGTGAAGATGATTGAGAAGTGCCTAGTGAACTCGCAAGACTGCTACTCCAGGAAAAGAGGGCCATTCATCCGCATGAAGAGCCAGTGGAGACGGTAAATCTGGGTACGGAGACAGATAGAAAAGAAGTCAAGATTGGTGCCAATCTAGAGCTCAGCGTGAAACAATGATTGATCCAGATGCTGCATGACTACATGGAAATCTTTGCTTGGTCTTACGAAGACATGCCTGGTTTGGATGCCGACATTGTAGTTCATCACCTGCCTACCAAGGAAGACTGCCCTCCGGTAAAACAGAAGGTCCACCGCATGCGCCCAGAGATGTCCGAGAAAATCAAGGCTGAGGTTATGAAACAATTTGATGTCGGGTTTCTAGCAGTGACTTCTTATCCTCAGTGGGTGGCCAATGTGGTTCCAGTGCCAAAGAAAGATGGTAAATTCAGAATGTGTGTTGACTACAGGGATTTGAACAGGGCTAGCCCTAAGGATGATTTCCCTCTGCCTCATATCAACGTTCTTGTTGACAATACTGCTCAACATAAGGTGTTCTCCTTCATGGATGGTTTTTCAGGGTATAATCAGATCAAGATGGCTCCTGAAGATATGGAAAAGACTACCTTTGTTACTCAGTGGGGCACCTTCTCCTACAAGGTCATGCCATTCGGGTTGAAAAATGCTGGGGCAACCTACCAACGTGCCATGGTTGCTTTATTTCATGACATGATCCACCATGAGATTGAAGTATACGTCGATGATATGATTGCAAGGTCCCAAACTGAGGAGGAACACCTTGACCATCTGCGGAAGCTGTTTGACCGACTGAAATTGTACAAGCTGAGGTTGAACCCAAACAAATGCACCTTTGGGGTGAGGTCTGGAAAATTGCTAGGTTTCATTGTAAGCGATAAAGGTATTCAAGTGGAACCTGCCAAGGTGAAAGCCATACAAGAGATGCTGACTCCCAAGACAGAGAAAGAAGTCAGAGGCTTTCTAGGACGACTGAATTACATTGCCCGATTCATCTCGCATCTAACTGCTACCTGTGAGCCAATCTTCAAATTGTTGAAGAAAGATCAAGTAGTACGTTGGAACGATGAATGTCAGGCTGCATTCGAAAAGATAAAGGAATATCTCCAGGAACCACCCATTCTTATGCCACCAGTGGAAGGGAGACCTCTAATACTATACTTGACAATACTTGACAACTCAATGGGGTGTGTGCTGGGGCAGCATGACGAGTCTGGCCGAAAAGAGCACGTTATTTATTACCTGAGCAAAAAGTTTACCGACTGTGAGACTCGGTACTCACTGCTCGAGAAAACTTGCTGCGCTCTGGTATGCGCTGCTCGCCGGCTGAGACAGTATATGTTGACTCACGCTACTCTATTGATTTCAAAAATGGATCCAATCAAGTACATATTCGAAAAGCCCGCTCTGTCCGGAAGAATAGCAAGATGGCAAATGATCTTGACGGAATACAACATCCAATACACAACTCAAAAAGCAATCAAGGGAAGTGTATTGGCAGACCATTTGGAACACCAACCTGTAGACGATTACCAATCATTGAACTTCGAATTTCCAGACAAAGATATCATGGTAGTAACTGATTGTGAAGTACCTGGACCGGATGAAGGACCTGAGGAAGGATCCCGATGGTCTATGCATTTTGACGGAGCCTCGAACACTTTGGGTAACGGCATCGGCGCTGTGATTATATCTTCTAAAGGTACTCGTACTCCACTCACCGCCCTGCTGTGTTTCAACTGCACCAACAACATGGCAGAATATGAGGCGTGTATCATGGGTCTTCAAGCTGCAATCGACTTAAGGATCAAGTTTCTGAGTGTTTTCGGAGATTCCGCTCTCGTGATCAATCAGATCAAAGGCGAGTGGGATACGAAACACCCAAATCTTATTCCTTACAAGGAGTATGTGTTGACTTTACTTCCCCACTTTGAAGAGATAACTTTTGAACACTTCCCAAGAGAGGAGAATCAGTTAGCGGACGCACTAGCTACAATGTCTTCAATGTTCAAAGTCAAATGGGACAACGAGGCTCCCCGGATCATTATCTGGAAGTTGGACGAACCTGCATACTGCTGCGATCTTGAGGCCGAAGAGGTAACCGAAAAACCCTGGTACCATGAGGTAAAGAGATATTTGGAAGCTCAAGAATACCCCGAAGGCGCATCGGTCAATGACAAGAAGTTCCTAAGAAGGTTTGCGGCAAAATTCTTCCTCAGCAACGGCCTTCTCTACAAACGAAACCATGATTCAACTTTACTGCGTTGTGTGGATAAGGCTGAAGCAGAGAAGATCATGGTAGAACTACATGAAGGTACATTCGGAACACATTCCAGTGGACACACCATGGCAAAGGAAATCCTTCGGGCAGGATATTTCTGGTCCACAATGGAAGCCGACTGTTACCAACATTCTCGAACTTGTCATAAATGTCATATCTATGCTGATAAGGTGCACATCCCTCCGGTTCCTCTGAACATCCTGATGGCACCTTGGCCTTTTGCAATGTGGGGCATTGATATGATCGGCGAGATCCGACCGACAGCATCCAACGGGCATCGCTTCATGTTGGTAGCGATTGATTACTTCACGAAGTGGGTAGAAGCAGCTTCCTACGCCACCGTAACCAAGAGCGTCGTGGCACGTTTCATTCGGCATAACTTGATTTGTCGGTACGGCATCCCGGAAAGAATCATTACGGAAAATGGTACCAATCTTAACAACAAGATGATCACTGAGCTCTGCGAGCAATTCAAGATACAGCACCATAACTCTTCTCCTTACCGGCCAAAGATGAATGGAGTTGTCGAAGCAGCAAATAAAAACATCAAGAAAATTGTGCAGAAGATGACAGTGACCTACAAAGATTGGCACAAAATGTTACCATTTTCTCTTTATGGGTACCGTACCTCAGCACGGACGTCAACCGGGGCAACACCCTTTTCCTTGGTCTATGGCATGGAGGCAGTCTTGCCGATTGAAGTCTAGATACCCTCTCTCCGGATAATGAAGGATGCAGACTTGAGTGAAGATGACTGGATCCAGACTCGACTGGATCAATTAAACCTAATTGACGAAAAGAGACTCACCGCTATCTGTCATGGTCAGACGTACCAAAAACGGATGATCAGGGCATTTAACAAGAAAGTCAGACCACAAGAGTATCAAGTTGGGGACCTGGTAATCAAACGCATCATCCTTACTCAAAGTGATCCCAGGGGCAAATGGACCCCTACGTACGAAGGGCCATTTGTGGTTAAACATGTGTTCTCGGGAGGAGCCATGATTCTAACCACCATGGATGGTGACAACCTTCCTCACCCCGCCAATGCAGACATAGTAAAAAGATACTACGCATGAATAAAAGACCCGCTAGGTTGACATACCTAGGCAAAAATAAGGGCTTCCCGGCGAACCAAAAGGGTTCGGGCAAAAATAAGGGATGAAAATAAAAAGAATCTGTACACCCGGCAAGTCGAAAACCTGAAAAGGCGGCTTGGGCAAAAAAGGGTATCCCAGTGGACTGAAAACCCGAAAGGGCGGTCCAGGCAAAAGTTAGGGATAAAGCGTAACACTATGTCTCATTGGATCACCTTGCATCCAGAATTCGGCATCAACTATCGGGCTCAGACTTCGGCATCAATCAATCAGCTTCATCTTCAACTAAGCAGCAAAGTGATGAGACGCTTGAAGACATAAAGGCAATAGCAGAGTTGGAACCCAGTGGGAATGTTGTTCACATAGCTGTTTTGTTTCCTTTTCAAAATTATATAAACTTTATGTTACTCGGCAGCGTTCTCCTACTAGGACGTCAGCCTCTTGTACAAAAACGCCTATTTACAGGAAAATTTCAAAATCAATACAAATTCACTTTTCCAAACAAATTGCCAATTGTTTTTCCTTTTTCTGTTTTGTCTTGTGAAGAACGTCCAATGTTCATTTTTGATATATGCATTTGACATTAAATTGCTAATTCATAAATACTTGCATACAAAACAAAGGACTGATTACTGATGACATCAGAAACAGGGGCAATGTAGAGTTGTCCAGGCAGTCTAGTTGCTCTGTCCGCAAAGGTACCAAGGTAGGTTCAACTGATGAATGTGATCAAGTTACTGCAACTCCCCACAGACTAAGACCAGATTCAACAATACTCTCCCAGGAAGAGTTAATCTTCATCAGCCCTACAATTGGAATCCATATCCCCAGCAGGTCTTGAAGCTTATCCCCAGTAGATTCTGGAAGCTTATCCCATGTAGAGTACGGACGTCTCTCCCGGGCTTTATTCAAAGTTATTCCTCACAAGGGCTTATAACTGGGTTATCCTCAGCTAATTACCACGGGAGATCACTCTCGGCGAAGTTCTTCCTATCCCCAGCGGAGTTCATCAAAGTTCCCCAACTTAACTTATCAACAGAATCCCCAGCGGAGTTTATCATTATTATCCCCAGTGGAGTCCATCATTGAAATCCTCAGCGGAGCTCTCGTCAAAACTTCAGCGAAGTATCTCTTCCCACAGAGTAATTCCCCTCAGAGTAATCTCTCCAACAAGCTTATTCCCCAACGGAGTCATTTTCTCCTACCGGTGTATTCTTGCAACCATCATCCCTAGCGGAAACAAAGAATTCTACTCTTCAACGTCAGCCCAGGATTTAATTCCCCGGCCGGTCGTCAAGGATTTATTTTCCTAGACAAAAATACATTCATAAACATTTCACATTTCATACATCTTGCTTACATACATGATAAAGTGCATACAACACTATCTCATTTTGAACATCATGACATCATGACATTTCATACAACTAATGTTTTGCCTTTTCAGGAAAAGTCAATCCAAGGATGATTACTATCAACTATCACAATTCCAGATTCGATTCCTGTATCTAGCCAGGGTATATCTGTGAGTGATTGATTGTAGATTCAATACCTGTATCTAGCCAGGGCATATCTACATGAAGAGTTTGAAGATCAAACACCTGTAACAGGCCAGGAAATTATCTTTCATTCTCAGGTCAGAGGTCTACGCCTGTATCCAACCAGGAAAGCTATCTCTACCAACCTTTTACATTTTCCATATTCGATACATGTATTCAGCCAGGGCATATCTATAGACAACATTTTCCAGATTCGATTCCTGTATCCAGCCAGGGCATATCTGTAGACAACATTTTCCAGATTCGATTCTGTATCCAGCCAGGGCATATCTGTAGACAACATTTCCAGATTCGATACCTGTATCTAGCCAGGGCACATCTATGAGCAACCAATTGTAGATTCGATACCTGTATCTAGCCAGGGCATATCTGCATGAAGAGACTGAAGATCAACACCTGTAACAGGCCAGGAAACCATCTTCCTTTCTCAAAATACACAAGTTCTCGCTAAGGAATCTCTTACGCGATCAACACTTCCAAATGGCATCTATAAGCCCATTCCCGACAAGGTTCTGTCACGTCTCCATATGGCATCCATAAGCCCATCTCCCTATCCACCATCTCTTCAAATGGCATCTATAAGCCCATTCCCTCCATCGCATTGCTCATATTCTACTATGCGAGTGCAAATTTCCGGGCACTCTAGTGTCCAATCTCCTTTTACCTTCGAGTCGCGAAAGGAAAACTTGCCAATCTAACTCTTCAGGTTCAAGAAGATTGAACAGGGGCAACTGTTGTACCCCAAAATTTGCCCTCTCTTTCTTCAGGAAATCATCTTGGATTTTCAGAGTCCCTCTGAGACAAATCCAAATCCTGAATTGTCATTTTTGCCCAAGCAAACCACTTACAAGAGCAAGATGATCACACAAGCTCTAAAGACAACGCTTTTAGCTTGAGAAAAATTAAATTCTAAGTACTTGGAATTTTTCTCTAAAAAATGAGTGTTTAAGAAAAATCAGCGCTTCAGAACTTCTGGACCAATTCCAGATAGAAACGGTCAGAAGTTGCAAGCTTGGCTCAGCGCAGTCAGAAGTTGGTTCTTCAGCAGCTACATCAGCTCAATCAGAAGTTGTAAACGTGGTTCAATATGTAAGCCTCAGACAGAACATGACTCTTTCAGCAGTTACGCAAGCTCAGCCAGAATTTGCTAAAGGAATGCAAAAGAAGCAAGGAAGTCTGAAGGCTCTTTCAGAACATGCTGAAATCAGAAGAAGAAAAGGTCAGAAGAGTGGGTTTTGCACTGATACAGAATCTCTAAGCCCAGGAGTTCCAGAAGCAAATCCAAGGAACGTATCAGAAAATCAGGAGAATCCCCAGAACTCACTAAGACAACAGGAAGCCAAGGCCAGAGCATGGTTTACGCTGTTCTTGTTGAAACAGAACTGCTGGTTCAAAGTTTGGTTTCCATTACTAGAATATTGATGTTGATAAGTCTTATCACCATTTAATGCTCATTAATGCTTCCAACCACTCCTGAACATTCATCCAAGTAATCCCTTCACGTGTGGCTTGGAAAACGCCTTTATGCAGATTCTGGCATGGGTCTACACGCCACCGCCCACTTAAGAGGTCACTTCTCTCCAATCCACGCCTGCTGCTGCAGCCTAGGCTGAAGGCTACCTGTTATCACAACTTCCCAGGAATTTCTGTCAAAAAACAATTCAAACTCTGTTGGCGCTTTAATGTTCAAGACACCCACAAGAACTTTGCCTATAAATAGAGAGTCATTGTCCACTGAAAAAGGGCGCTTGAAGAAACAGAAAAATTGCTAAGAGAGAAACAGAAATCTTTAGCAAGATAGTGTTGTGAAACTCTGCCAAAATCTCCAGTTGTTTCATAACTTTGAATTTCTCACCTTCAAACTTTATCCAATACCCAGTTTTTCTTTGTGAACCAAAAACCCCTTTTCAAACTTCTGACCCTATATACGCATACACCTTCACCTACCCTTTTCAAAAAGAATCTGTCCAGAACACCACCAGAGCCAAAAGCTAGCTTTCATCCACAAACGTTTCCAACAGCCAGGTAAGCACCTGCTGACCTTCATCACGCTACTAAGCATCATCAGCTGTGCGTGCTCAAATAAACATAATGTGAATATCATGTTGTTGCTGTTTGTATTCTGAGGATTTTCATGCCTCAGAATGTTCTGAGCCAGTGTAGGACCTACCTGTGACCTTGTTGGTTCTGCCCTCTGAAACATTTTGACATTTGTTGGATCTGTTCCAAATATGTTTCCTGTTTTGAGGAATAACAACAAAATTGCAGATGTTCTGATTAGTACAGGGAAAAGCCAAGTGCTGACTTTGACGTTAGCACATCTGAAGCCTGTTTTGCTGTCAATAATATCAGAACCTCTGAGAGTTATTGTCTTTCCAGCAGAATCAGAACTTCTGGTTTCTCCACTAACAAATTTCTGTTTTGTAGCGCAGGGGGGTCAGAACTTCTGATTTCCCCACTAACAGGTTTCTGTTTTGCAGGTGCCAGGGTCAGAAGTTCTGACTCATACAGTTTAACCAAAAGGTTGATCATCTGGCAGCGGATCTGAGTCAGAACTTCTGATGACCTCTCAGCAGCGCGCTGGCTCCCTCTCTCTATCCCTCTATCTTGTTTTTTGCTATTTTCTTTTTTGTCTATTTTTCTCGTTGAGCCCCCCATGTACAAATGTGTATCCCCACTCCCTAATTGTTGTAATAGCGTAGGATTTTATATTTCCGCTTTTATTGCTAGTAATTAGGATGTGTATGGCAAGATAAAATCAATCAAATAGAAAATCCTAATTCAAAGAAAAACTCTTGTATGCAATAAAACACACTTGCACACTAACACCCCTAGGGTTACATCCACTTGTTGCCTTTCAAAAAAATGGGTCATGTTACGCATGCAAAGTATCTTGGTAAAACAAACAAAATCAAAAGATCATAGTCCCTCGATGACGCTTTCGAAAGTTTCCTTACAAAAATGATCTTAGTCCCTCAAAAGAAAAACTAAGATACTTTGCAACATTGCTATCATGGTCTATACGATAACCTGTGCCCGTCCCGTTCACATCGTAACACAAGATTGTCCACCAAATACAATGGTGGAACAAAATTGTTAAAAGGGTTAAAAACATAGAAAAATCTTTGAGTAAATTTAGGAGTAGACCACTCTTAGTTACTTGATCAAACTTGCAAAAACACTTGCCATTTTTCAAAACACACTCTTAAAACAACTTTCAAAAAACATTGAAAACTTTTTCAAAAGACATACACCTTTGTATACATCCCAACATGGATCATTACAAAGGTTGCCACCACATTGGCCTCTTTTCAAAACATTTTCAAACCCACACACACAAAGCACCATTTCAAACAATTGAAAATTAAGGCAAGTTGATCTAAGCAAGTAACTAAGAGCCCATGGATAACCATGGATAGAAAGGGTGCTAATACCTTCCCTTTCTATAATCTACTCCCCGAACCCAAGAAAACATCTCAAAGGTTTTTGCTGTGCTTTTTAACCTTTCCTTAGGATAAAATAAAAAGTTGGTGGCGACTCTTGCTCAACCAAAACATTTGCGAAAACAAACGCAAAACCCTAGTCAGTTCTCCCACCGTATCACACTATGCACCAAGAAAAAGTGTGAGGTGGCGTAAACAAGTAAATCTTGCAAGAAATCCAGGTTATTGGATAATGGATACAAATAGGTTCTGCAAGGAACTCACGTCGTTAGGTAATGAAAACAAATAAGCCCGACAAGGAGTTCAAGTTGTTATATAATGAAAGAAAGCAAGTCACACAAGTAGTCTTAGGTTCAGGCTTGCATGGGGTTTGCAGGTAAGTACCCTCTTGAAGTTTTAGTTGGCTCAACATGTCATAGTAATAGTAATCGGGTTCTAGGGAATCTCAATATCACTGATCTTTCTTCATCGAGCATTGTTTCAGTGCAAGTCTCTTTATTGGCAACCGAAATATCCCAAAAGTTTGATCTTAATAAGGGTTGTATCGAGTATCAACCATCTTCGGACTGCACCAAAGTCGGCTATCTCACTACTTCCTAATGGCCAAGTTGTTCAATTAAAGGTTCTAAGGTCAGTTAGTGCTTCATGACACCACACAGAGGCCCCGTATTCTCCTTGACTAAACTCAAGGGCTATTGGTACTAACAAATGTGTCACACTGACGTAGCCATCGCTTCAACCATGTCGGTGTACCCCGTACAATCCCCACGATCGATTGCTACTTACCCAAAAGGTGCCCCAGATCCGGGTGTAGGATATTTAATAACAACCCAAACAAGCCCTCAAAAGTAAAGCATACAAAACACAGAATATAAAGAAAATTTAAAATGATCTAACTCTAAGGTAACCCCGCTTTATAAGTAAATCCCCAGCAGAGTTTCCAGTTCTGTAATACGATGGCAGAATCGACTATTATACTGGTTTTGCGTTTGTATTCGCAAATGTTGCGATAAGCAAGAGTCACCACCGACTTTTCTTTTATCCAATAAAGGAAAGGGTGAAAAGAACAGAAAAAGACATTTGAGATTATTTCTGAGTAAGGGGGTAGATTATGGAAAGGGAAGGTGTTAGCACCCTTTCCATCTGTAGTTATCTACGAGATCTTAGATGCTTAGCTCATTTTGAAATACCTTGTACTTTGTGTGTTTTTGAAAAGTATTTTGAAAGCGCCTTAGTGCGACGAACTTTGTAAAGCTTCTCGGAATGGTAGAGAACGTATACAAAGTGTTTGGAAATTTTTTTTGAAATAAGTTTTGTGTAAGTGTAAAAATTATTGATCTAGCATCTAACGACTACCTACTTTACTCAAAAGGTGGTCCTTTTCCTCTTTTCCTTTAGACAGTGTTATTCTACTATTAGTGAGTAGGCAGCCCTAGTCGTTGGATGTTTGAGGGACATTTGAAGGGACGTTTATAAGTCACATAGGAAGCTAGACAAGAAACTTTAGTAACCACCCTAAGGTTTTTAAGATCATACTGAGGCAACATCGAGAGGGTCATCGAGGGACTTATGATATTTAAACCGGAGGGTAGCCACTAAAATCTCTCACGTTTCGAGAGATGTGACTGTTTTTTGGAAGGCAACCGAAGTGAGATACCCTAGAGGTGTATATGTGAGAGTGTGCTATATTCAGTTATTTTTTTCTTTGTATTAGGTTTGCTAGCGTTTGATTTTATGTTCTTGCCATACAATCCTATTAGTCATGCATCTAGACAGTTAATAGTGTGCAGGAATTTAAAATGCGGAAGTGTAAATCCTAAACTATTACAAAGCTTTGGGGAGGGGAATTATTACAAGTCTGAAAATGGGGGAGATAAAATCAGTAAATGTAAAGTCCTAGTTTAATTCTATTACATCCCATAAGCAAGTACATTAATATGAAAATAAAGTAGAAATATTAAACGCGCGCGAAATGGAAAAGACGTCTAAAACCTAAGTGAAAGGAAATTTTTTTTCTTTGTTTTTGTTTTATGTAAGAAAATGGTTTAAGTAAAATTAACTAACCTAAATTTAGATTTAAAGAAAGTTAATTTATTAATGAGAATGGAAATTTAAAAGAAAAGAAATAATTCTAAGTTTTTTTGGTATTTTTAGTTATGAAAAACAAATGAGTTAATCTAAGTCTATTTAATTTTAAATTCAGTAAAATGTTAAAGTGATTATTAATTAATTTACAAAATTAATTTAGTAAAAAAAACTAAAAATATATTTTTTATGATTTTTTCTAATTTTATATTGTTATTAAAAAAGGTTTTGAAAAAGTCAATAAATATAAAGCAAATAAATAAATAAGCTAAAAAGAAAAAAAAATGAAATGGGCCTGGATGTCAATAGAAATATGGGGGGTATAAGATTTGAAATTCGCTGGATCCAAGTTGCTGTCAGCTCAAAGGTGCTATTGGATTCAGTGAGGGAGGTTGTTGAGGGTGCATGATGGACTACACGTTGAGAGCACTGGATCTAGATTGGATGGTGGTGATCGGATAGTATATGGTGCACACACTTGGCTTGTGAACATTGGATCTGCAAGTAAAATTAGAAGAAAAAACAAAATGCAAGAGGCAGGGGTCGAACCCCTTCCCTCACATGAAACACGTTAAAATATTCATAATGATTGTTAATAACATAAATATGGATGCAAAAGGTATTTACATGGCATGAATATGCAATTTCAATTTCAATAAACCTTACCAATCGGTGATTCATGGATTCGGTGTTCTAAGATGTTGCAAGTCTTGGGAATGGGTGGAATAGGTTCCTAGGAATCTTAGGAATACGACTGAGTAGTTGGTATGGATGGATGATGGCTGAAAAACTCAATTTCAAATTTCACAACTTTTATGATTTTTTTTGTGAAATTTGTGGGAGCTCTCTAGCAATGATTTCCGTGTCCTTTGCTCATGCCTTGGTCTTGTATTTATAGAGGAAGAAAAGGGCTAGCAAAGATGGTAAGGATCTACCCATAATGGTCCTCTTTCAAACTAAAATCAAACACATTAAAAAAATTCCAAAAATGTAAATTCTTGCCCATTTTGAGGTGCAATGAACCTGGCATCCTTTGTACGAAACTTTAGGCCTAAAAACAATTCAAACCATCAGCCCATATTTCCATAACCAATATTTACTATTTTATGCAATTTTACTTAGTTTTTATTTGAATAAAACACAATAAATATGGACAAAATAGGTAGGAATGGCAAGGCAATGTAGAAATGATTTTATAGGTCTCTCATAAGGTTAGGTGGTTTTTTGAAGTCCAAGAAGTTAGGCCATTGACCTAAAAGTTCAAGTTTGCCAATGCATAATTCTTGAAATTTCCCAAATTTTCCCAACTTGGGCAAACCATAACTTTCTCAATATTTATCTAATGATGATGATCTTAGACTTTTTGGAAAGATCAAGATGTGCTCTACAATCTCTATGTTGACCATTTTTTCATTTGGAGAAATCATCTTAATTTAAATGGTCTTGGAAAAAATGACTTTTGTTGACCTTTTAAAAATGACTTGTAATGTATGAACTTGTATCTTCCAAATGATGCATTTCATGAGATTGAGGAAAAAAGAGAAGTTGTGGGAAATTAGATTATCTTCAAAATGAGCTTTGGTTGGGGGAAATGGATAAAGTTTGTGAAAGTTATGGCCGATCAAAGTTCAGTTGACTTCTCCTATAGAAACCCTAATTTATCAATTCTTGACTTTTGATAAATTAAGAGCATTCCTTGAGGAATCATGATCAACCCTTGATCAAATGATGGATATCACTTCAAAATGTTGATGTTGACAAAAATTCTTTAAGTTTGACTGTTTATTGGTCGCAGTTGACTTTTGACCTAGTATAGTTAACTTTCAAACATTTGAGCAATTGACTGAGCAAACTTGTAGTGTAAGGCATGAAATTTGGCATGGACATTCATGAGGACATATTAGGGACCATAGAAATCACTTGGAGCCTTTTAAACCTAAACATCTTGGTAAAAAGTGAAACCCTAATTGGAGGTTCATTGCTTAGGAGGAGAATTTATCTGATCAATTATTTGGTCAACCTTAAGCAATTGAGGACCTCAATGAGCATGTCTTGAGTAAAAATGGGAGGGAAAATTTTGGGGTACAACACATGGTAATGCACTTCCTCCCCATAGTTCCAGGGCACCACTTTATCAAAAGAGTAGGGGACTGGCCCCGGTGTGGTGATAATTAGTGGCGCTATTCTTGGTTTAGTGGAAATCCTAATAGGACCTTTGGAGGTGATCTTAACAGGAGTGTTTGAAATGGTAATGATGGACACGACTTCAAACTATTGATATACACTTTGGGTCAAACTTTTCACAGATGGAGTTTTCTCAAATAGAATTTCATGGCTATCCATCAGGTGTTGGATACCTTTCTTCACCCATCTGCAACCATTAATTTGTGTAGTACGGTGGTAACAGTCTTCAAAACAGCCTGGGAATATTCTGGCTTTCAACAAATTCTTTTTGACAATCTTCAAAGGAGTGGTCAAATAATTGATGGAGGAAACAAAAGAGGCATCTTCAATAGCATTGACACCCTTACCATGACTGGGCATGGGTGCGATGATCACATTAGGAGTTAGAGGAGGGTCAAATTCAATTTTCTTGTTGTCGATTAAGTCTTGGATTTTATTCTTCAAAGCCCAACAATTGTTGGTTTCATGTCCGTGACTGTTTGAATGGTAGGCGCATATTGAATTGTGATTGTATTTTGGTGAGGATGTATTGGGATTTTGTGGAAGATCTCTTAGTGAAATGAGCTCGGCTTTCAGTAAATGTTGTAGTGCTTGTATCAAGGACATACCAATCTTGGTGTACTGTCTTGGTGGAGCATTCAGCCTTTTTTGATTAAGTTGTTGTGGTTATTGAGTAAAAGTTGGATTAGAAATCAATACCGCACTTACCGACTGATGACGGTCCTTCTTAGCATGGCTCCTTGATCCATACATGGAATTAGTTTCCTTTTTGCTAGTAAATGGTTTTTTCAAAACATTAGAGGTGGAGGCCATGGGTATCTTCCTGCTCTTAATCCCGTTTTCGACCCTTTCACCAGTCAAGATCAATTCAGTAAATTCGGATGATGAACTTCCAATCAATAAGTTGAAGAAAGGACCAGTTAGTGTTCCCATAAATATGTCTACTAGTTCTCTATCAGTTAAAGGTGGCTGCACCCTGCCAGCCAAGTCTCTCCATTTTAAGCGTATTCCTTGAAGCCCTCATTTGAACCCATGGCCATGCCTTGCAATTGCACCCGATTTGGCGCAAGATCAACATTATATTGATATTGACGGTAAAGGCAGTAGCCAAATCCTCCCAGGTATGGATATTGGTCCCTTCCAGTTGGTAAAACCACTTCAACTGTATTCCAGATAGACTTTCTTGAAAAGTGCACCCATAGTTTCCTATCGGCGGTATGTGGCTGGATCTACGGGCATAGGATCTTAGACGAAGCTTCGGATAGGAGATCCCATCATACTTGGCAAAAACAGGGATCTTGAATTTGTGGGGGATAGCTACCCCATGTACCAAACCCAAGTCTCCAAAGTCCAAGCCAGGCACGACTTGGATCTCTACAACCTTTAGTTTATCTTCTATCTGCTTGTATTTTTCATCGGCCAGTGAGTATTGCTCATCATAATAATCCTCGTCATTAGAGATTTGATTGTTTCCACCCGTAGAATGGGTGCTTCTAGCATCTTCATCTTGATTATCATCCTCCTCAGAGGAGTCTTCTTCAATTTGAACTTGTCGGATAAGGCCTTTGAACCTCTTCCCAATGTTGATTACAACTTTCTTCTTGGTCTTCTTCTTCGTGACGAGAAGCGTCATTATTTCTTGGTGGCCTTTTTCCAAGTTGAGAAGAGTCTCTTGGAACTGGGTGTGTTGAGTCTACAAGTCCTTGAGGGTTTGCTTGAGATCTATCTTATACTGAAATTAACAGTAGAAAGATGATGAAACCTATGTCGGAAAACCTGCTTATGGTATGATGCATGTTATGAGGAAACCATGTTTTCAAGGACTTTAAGGAATTTAAATTTGCTAGACAAAAAAAAGACAAAAAAACATCAATTACATTAATAAGTTCCTGAATTACGAATGCCTCTTGGGCTTACAATAAGGAAAAGCAAAAAGGCCTTAAAGAGACGACAAAATAAGCTCCTAAAACAAAAGACTCAAGGCTCCCACGAATGCATCCTCTTTGGTGCAATGTAGGCATTCAGGCCTCGCTCCTCGTGAAGTTGCCTTGTGAGCTCCAACATTTTATTCTCGCTTTCATAGAATTGGGCTTCAAAGGTGTCTCATTCTCCCTTGAGTTGAATCCAAGACCTTTGAAATTCCTCAAGATTAGTAGGCATATCAGGATGAAGAATGGTATAAGGAACGTCTCCTTCAGCAATAGGCTCCATAATTATTGGTAACATGGCTGGATATGGCATCATGAGACTTTGAGTACGAGTTTGTACCCATTTGAGGTAATGCTCAAGAGGGATGGAATTTTTATGCCCCAAAGTCTTGCTATCGACCTTGTTTACAATGCCCCAGGCTCGTACAAACCTTTAACGATAACCTTAGACATCACTTTCATAGTCAAATACAAAACCCTGGATAAGCGCATCATGGGGACTATCTCTCGGGCATACCCAAACTATCGTAATTCAAGAGAAGGGTTATAAGTGATACCTCCCCTAATGCCAATGAGTGGGACATTAGGGGATTCCCCACATTGGTCAATGATGGTAGTATCCTCCAGAGATCGAGAACACTAGTGAATATCTGAATGTGAGAGCGACATCATCCTTTGAGACCACCCTAAGCCTTGTTCATTCTTTAAAACAAATCGAGGAAGGTGCGAAATAAACCAGCTAGATAACAATGGTTTGCAACATATAAGAATCCCTCTTCTCTTCGTGGTACGAGTGTGAAAAGAGTGAAAAATGTCTCTGAGCAAAGTGGGCATGGTGTGATCGGTGGAAATAGAAATGACTGTTTTGGAATGTTGGTTCGCGTTTGCGTTTAGCAAAATATCGCGGTAAGCAAGAGTCGCCACCGTCTTTTATTTTCTCCAACAAGGAAAGGACAAAAGCACAACAAAATTCCTTTTCGAGATGTTTCTCGGTTCGGGAGGTAGTTTATAGAAAGGGAAGGTGTTAGCACCCTTTCCATCCGTGGTTATCCACGGGCTCTTAGGTACTTGCTCACTATGTTTTCAAAAAGTTTTGCTTTTCTTGTGTTCGTGGGTTTTGAAAAAAGTTTTGTTTGAAAACTTCGATTTAACTCTTGTATCTGTCCTCAAGAGTGTATGAAGTGTTGTTCGAAAACTTTGTTTGGAAAAGTGTGAGTGCGAAAAGGATTTTTGTTTTGAAAGACCAAGTACCCAAGAACCTCTACCTACTCAAAAGAAATTAAGCTATGTAAATGTCCTTTAGACAGTACTATCCCACTATTGAGAAGTAGGTAGCACCGTCATTGGATTTTTTCGGGTCAATTCGATTATAGGGACATATGGTCACCAAAGCAATAGTAGGACGCCTTAGCGGTAACCCTAATTTCTTAGATCATTTTTTATCTGAGGCAACCGTTTCGAGGCAACTTTTTGATCTTTAGACAGGAGGGCGACCTCTAAAACACCTTATACTCAATGACCACGTCGAGGCAACCAAGTGAGGCGTACCCTAGGAGTTGCATGTGCGAGTGTGTCAGGTTTCAATTATGTTATCTTTGTACATGTTAGGGTGAGCTACGATTGTTTTTTTTTCTTCAGAGAGATCTTGTCATGCATAGCCTAGTTAACATACATCTAGCAGTTAATAGTTGCGGAAAATAAAACTAAACTATTACAAGGCGTCGGGTATTTACATCGCCAAAAACAAACCCTGGAAAAATAAATTGCGGAAAATTAAAGAAAGCGATAAAAAGTCCTATTTAAAGCTATTACATCCTCGGAACAATTACATAATAATGGATCAAAAATTAATAAAACAAACATACACGCGAGAGAAAATTGAATCGGAGAGTTTTTTAGGGTTTTGACCCTTTTTGAGAAAGAAAGAAGTTTTTTATCATTTTTTGAATTAAATTAAATTAAACCTAAACTAATTAATGAATTAATTAAAAGAAAGATGTTTTTTTTGAGTTTTTTATGTTTTTTTAGGAAATAAATAAAAAAAGATGATTAAAATTATCAAAAACCCTAATTCTTTGTTGATTTTAAATTATTGTGAAAATATTAAAATTAACCTAATTAAAAAGACTAAATTAATTGTGTTAGTATTTATTTACAAAAATAACTAATTAAATTTAATAAATAAAAATATTATTATTTTTTATGTTTTCTGGATTTACTATGAAAAAAATAATTTGGTTAATTAAGTAATAATAATAATAATTAATAATAAAAACAAAAATATAAAAGAAGAAAAAAGAATAACCCAGGGGGGTGATGGCCCAATTTTGGAGGTATCTTTGGCAATTTTCAGGCCCACTAACTCTCCAGCCTGTTGACTTTCCTGATCACCCATGCGTTGATTGACTAAGGAGCATGGTAATCCTTCCATCTAGACCCTTGGATCAGGTCTGAGGCCACTTGGCGTGCTGAGATCTGAAGCACATGGTGGACATCCTTTTGCAAGCTTACACAAGAGCGCCTGAAGAAAAATAAAAAATAAACGTTTGGGGGACCTGGGATTCTAACCCAGGTCCCAGCGCTCATAGGCCAATACGCTCAACCACTCCACCAACCTGCCTTAGTTGTTATTAGAATAATAAGTAATTATTATATTAAGAAATTAATCAATATGCTGTGACACAATAAAATACGCGCGCGTTTTCAAACACGCCAATGAGATGCTAACACGTCCTCGTCTTCTTCGTTTGTACCTGTACAAATAATATTAGATAACGGGGTTTTTTAACCCCCACTATATACTGCAAGGAAAAATAGCGATTAGCAATCTAGCAAATATAAATATTTCGCTAGGGGTGAATCATGTTCGTCTGGGCCACACGAGTTCAGTCATATGTATTATTAGTCCTAATTTTGCCTGGTTCAGAAAGTCCCAATTCAAAGTTCAAGAACCCTAGAATTTTGTTCATGGCATCTTTCGATTCAGTGTGTTTCAGTTCAATTAAATTATACCATTAGCTTCGTATGGTCCCTAGCAACACAAATCAACCACAACAACATGTTAAATATGCATGAATCAAGATATATGATTATGAATCAAAAATGCAAACCGTGATTCTGTAGATGACGATTCTTTGAGCTTTAAGGCCTGAATTTGATTGCAAAACATCCCTGGGATCTCCTGCAATGTATTTGAATGGTTAAAATGCCTTGAATTAGCCTAGGTTGCAGAAACCAGTTTTCACTTTTCTTGAAAATTCTTGAAATTGTATGGGGTCTTTCTGCAGCTTTTTTCACGTCCCCTAGGTCAGGTTAGCTTGCATACATATAAAGGAAACAAATTAGGTCAAAAAATTGGATCCAATCCATGTGCATTCAAGTTGAAATCTTTGATTGGAAATCAAATATTTTTTATTCTTCATGATTGAATAATGTTGCCAAATATGGATTTTTTGATATCTTTGACCTGTGCACGAATTTGCCAGCATGATTAGGTCCTATTTGCTTCAAAAAAAGATTGAAAAAATCAAATCTTCTATTTTCCTACAATTTAAATTAATTAAATGAATTAATATTAATTAAAAATCCAATTAATCAATAAAAATAAGAAAATAAATTCCATTAAGCTTGATGGGTCGTACATAAGTCATGGATGAAGTTTCAAGAAGATATTTGAGGCCCATTAGCAAAAATAAGGTGTTTTGAGCAAAGTTGACTTTTGCAAATTCATAAAAATTTCCCAACTTCTCCAATGCACAACTTGCTCAATTTTGATCATATGACCATGTTCTTGGACATTTTGGAAAGCTCTTGAAGTCCTCTAACCAAAGCCTTTGGTCCCATGTCATTTGGATTTACCAATATCAAGTTATGGCCTTTGACTCAAAGTGTACATTTGTTGACTTTTGAAATTGACATATAATGTCAAAATTGGTAACTTCTTGTGAGAGCATTTTTTGAACTTGGAGTGTGAAGATGGATTGTAGGAAATTGCATCCCCTTCAAAATGAGCATTGGATGGAATTTTTCTGACAAACCATGAAAAAGTTATGCCCTGGTCAAAATACAGTTGACTTTTCTATTGTCCAAAAATAGTAACTTTTTGCATCTTGATGATTTTTGAGCTGTTCTTGTGGAATCATGATCAAGACTTGATCAAATGATGATTGTGGACTCAAAATAAGATGTTGACCAAAAATTCTGACTTTTGACTGCAAAATGACCATTTTGCCCTTGCAGTTGACTGTAGATCAAATGAGGCTTTTGACTGTGCAAATTGGCACTGTGAGCCTTGAAACTTGGCATGTAGGTGCTTGAGAATGTATATAGGCCCATAAGACTTGATTGAACCATTAAGAGCCCCAAATTCCTTGAAAGAACCAAAACCCTAATTTCAGCTGTCTTAGGAGGTGGTTTGATTGTACAACCCTTGAGCAATCTTGAGCAATATGGGAGGGCAAATTTTGGGGTACAACAGTTGCCCATGTTAAATCTTCTTAAACCTGAGGATGTAGATTGGCTTGCGTGCCTTTCGTGATCCGAAGGTGGAAGATGATTGAACACTAAAGTGCCCAGAAATTTGCACTCGCATGGTGTAGTATCAGCAATGTGATGTCGGGAATGGGCTTACAGATGCCATTTGGAGAGATGATGGATAGGAGGATGGGCTTATAGATGCCATCTGAAGATGTGACAGAATCTTGTCGGGGATGGGATTATAGATGCCATCTGGGAATGTTATGGATAGTTGTGGAGATGGGCATAAAGATGCCATCTAGAGATTGTAACTTGGTAGGTTGAAAGAAGGAACCTGTGTAGGGTTTCCTGATGATGATTCAATGTAAAACTGCATCTTGGAAGAGAAGGAAACGATGTAGGGTTGTCTGATGGTCAAGTAGATAGTTGTCCTGTCTGGTTTCAGGTATCAATCTACAATCCGTCGTCCACAAATTTTTCCTGGCTTGTTACAGGTATTGATCTGGAACTTGAAAAAGGTTGGCCGATGAGATAGTTATCCTGGCTGGTTTCAGGTATTAATCTCTGACCTGAGAAAGAAAGATAGTCTTCCTGGCTTGTTACAGGTATTGATCTTCAGTCTCTTCATGTAGATAACTTTCCTGGCTTGTTTCAGGTATAGATCTACAATCAGTCGTCCACAGATATTTCCTGGCTTGCTACAGGTATTAATCCGGAACTTAAGAAGGTTGGCCGATGAGATAGTTGTCCTGTCTGGTTTCAGGTATTAATCTCTGACTTGAGAAAGAAAGATAGTTTTCCTGGCTTGTTACAGGTATTGATCTTCAATCTCTTCATGTAGATAACTTTCCTGGCTAGTTACAGGTATAAATCTACAATCAGTCGTCCACAGATATTTCCTGGCTAGTTACAGGTGTTGATCTGGAACTTTAAGAAAGGTTGGTAGAGGAGATAGTTGTCCTGGCTGGTTTCAGGTGTTAATCTCTGACCTGAGAAAGAAAGATAGTCTTCCTGGCTTGTTACAGGTATTGATCTTCAATCTCTTCATGTAGATAACTTTCCTGGCTTGTTTCAGGTATAGATCTACAATCAGTCGTCCACAGATATTTCCTGGCTTGCTACAGGTATTAATCCGGAACTTAAGAAGGCTGGCCGATGAGATAGTTGTCCTGTCTGGTTTTAGGTATTAATCTCTGACCTGAGAAAGAAATATAGTTTTCCTGGCTTGCTACAGGTATTAATCTTCAATCTCTTCATGTAGATAACTTTCCTGGCTTGTTACAGGTATAGATCTACAATCAGTCGTTCACAGATATTTCCTGGCTAGTTACAGGTGTTGATCTGGAACTTAAAGTTGATGGTAATCATCTTTTGATTGACCTTTTCCTGAAAAGGCAAAACATTAGCTGTATGCAATGTCATGATGTATGAAATGCATGATGTCCTCAAAATGAGATCGTGTCGTATGCACTTTGTCATGCATGAAATGTCTATGAATGTATTTTCGTCTGGGAAAATAAATCCTTGACAGATGCGAGGGAGTTTGTTAAATCCTGGGCTGATGTTGAAGAGTAGAGTTCTTCGTTTCCGCTGGGGATGATGAACGAAGATGATTGCAAGAATAAACCAGTAGGAGAAGATGACTCCGTTGGGGAATAAACCTGGTGAAGAGATTACTCTGCGGGGAATTACTCTGTGGGAAGAGATGCTTTGCTGAGATCTTAACAATAACTCCGCTGGGGATTCCGTTGATAAGCTCTGTTGGGGGATTTTGATGATGAATTCCGCCGAGGATAGAAAGAACTTCGCTGGGGATGATCTTTCCGTTGCACCTTGCTGAGGATAACCCAGTTAGACTCTTGTGGGGATAACCTTCTGAAGATGGCTGGGGAGAGATATTTGCACTTTGCAGGGGACAAGCTTCCAGAATCTACTAGGGAAGATGATTCAACTTTGGCGGGGAAGCTTTTTAGACTGCGCTGGGAAATGGCTCTTCTGGGGGGTATCTTGTATTCCGTCGGGGAACATTCTTATATTCCGTTGACGAATATTAAGACTGCCGGGGATGCTTGCTGAGGAATATCTTTATACTCTGCTGGAGAATATTAAGATCTACTGGGGATACCCAACTTCTCGGGACTGATGGTAGACTAACTCTGCTTGGGGAGAGTATTGCTGATTTGTTCATTGTGGCAAGGCTCAGTGGGGAGAGTTTCCATTACTGTTTTATTCTGTGGGGAGTGACGGTATCTCGGTCAAATTCTTCAGCTGAACTTACCTTGGTACCTCAGTGGACAGAGTAACTAGATCGCTTAGACAATTCTTATTTCCCCTACTTCCGATGTCACCTGTAATTAGTCCTTTGTTTCGCATGCAAATATTTATGAACAGCAATTAATTTCGAATTCATATATCAAAAATGAACATTGGACGTTCTTTGCAAAACAAAATAGATAAAGGAAAAACAATTTGCAATTTGTCTGAAAAATGAGCTTGTATTGATTTTGAAGTTTTCCTGTAAATAGGCGTTTTTGTACAAGAGGCTGACGTCCTAGTAAGAGAACGCCGCCGAACAAAATAGAGTTTATACAATTTGTGAAAAGGAAACAAAACAGCTATGTGAAAAATCCCACTGGGTTCCAACTCTGCTATCGCCTTTATGTCTTCAAGCATCTCATCACTTTGCTGCTTAGTTGGAGATGAATCTGATTGATTGGTGTCGTCTGAGCCTGATAGTTGATACCGAAGTCTGGATGCAGGGTGATCCAATGAGACATAGTATTACGCTTATCCCTAACTTTTGTCTGGACCGCCCTTTCGGGTTTTCAGTCCACCGGGATACCCATTTTTTCCCAAGCCGCCTTTTCAGGTTTTTGACATGCCGGGTGTACAGATTTTTTTATTTTCATCCCTTATTTTTGCCCGAACCCTTTTGGTTCGCTGGGAAGCCCTTATTTTTGCCTAGGCCAGTCGTCCTAGCGGGTCTTTAATCATGCGTAGTATCTTTTTACTATGTCTGCATTGACGGGGTGAGGAAGGTCGTCACCATCCATGGTGGTTAGAATCATCGCTCCTCCTGAGAAGATGTTCTTAACCATAAATGGCCCTTCGTATGTAGGGGTCCATTTTCCCCTGGGATCACCTTGAGGTAGAATGATGCACTTGATTACCAGGTCTCCGACTTGATATGCTTGTCATCTAACTTTCTTGTTAAATGCCTTGATCATCCGTTTTTGGTACGTCTGACCATGACAAATAGCAGTGAGCCTCTTTTTGTCGATTAGGTTCATTTGATCAAGCCGAGTCTGGATCCAGTCATCTTCGCTTAAACCTGCATCCTTCATGATCCGAAGAGAGGGTATCTGAACTTCAATAGGCAAGACTGCCTCCATGCCATAGACCAAGGAATAGGGTGTTGCCCCTGTTGATGTCCGTGCTGAGGTACGATACCCATGAAGAGCAAACGGTAACATCTCGTGCCAATCTTTGTAGGTCACTGTCATCTTCTGCACAATCTTCTTAATGTTCTTGTTTGCCGCTTCGACAGCCCCATTCATCTTCGGCCGGTAGGGAGAAGAGTTGTGATGTTGTATCTTGAATTGCTCGCAGAGCTCAGTGATCATCTTGTTGTTAAGATTGGTACCATTATCCGTAATGATCCTCTCAGGTACACCGTATCGACAGATCAGGTTATGCCGAATGAACCGTGCCACGACGTTCTTGGTTACAGTGGCAAAGGAAGCTGCTTCAACCCACTTCGTGAAGTAATCAATCGCTACTAGGATGAAACGATACCCGTTGGATGCCGTAGGTCTGATCTCGCCGATCATATCAATGCCCCACATTGCAAAAGGCCAAGGTGTTGTCAAGACGTTCAACGGAACCGGAGGAATGTGCACTTTATCAGCATAAATCTGGCACTTGTGACATGTCCGAGAATGCTGATAACAGTCGGCTTCCATTGTTGACCAGTAATATCCCGCCCAAAGGATTTTCTTTACCATGGTATGTCCACTGGAATGCATTCCGAAGGTACCTTCATGCAGCTCTGCCATAATCCTTTCTGCTTCGATCTTATCTACACAGCGCAGTAAGGTTGAATCATGGTTTCGTTTGTAAAGAATGCCATTACTGATGAAGAACTTTGCCGCGAATCTTCTTAGAAACTTCTTGTCATTAACAGATGCACCCTCGGGGTATTCTTGAGCTTCAAGGTACCTCTTCACTTCATCATACCAAGGTTTTTCTGTTACCTCTTCAATCTCAAGATCACAGCATTGTGCAGGTTCATCCAATTTCCAAGTAATGATCCGGGGAGCCTCGTTGTCCCACTTGACTTTGAACATAGAGGACATCGTAGATAGCGCGTCCGCCAGCTGATTCTCCTCTCTTGGGAAGTGTTCAAAAGTTATCTCCTCGAAATGGGGAATCAACGTCAACACATACTCCTTGTAAGGAAGAAGATTTGGGTGTTTCGTATCCCACTCGCCTTTGATCTGACTGATCACGAGAGCGGAATCTCCGAAGACACTCAGAAACTTGATCCTCAGGTCAATTGCAGCTCGAAGACCCATGATGCAGGCTTCATACTCCTCCATGTTGTTGGTGCAGTTGAAACATAGTCGGGCGGTAAGTGGAGTATGAGAGCCCTTAGGAGATATGATCACAGTGCCAATACCGTTACCCAAAGCGTTTGAGGCTCCATCAAAGTGCATAGACCATTGGGATCCTTCCTCAGGTCCTTCATCCGGTCCAGGTATCTCGCAATCAGTTACTACCATGATATTCTCGTCTGGAAATTCAAAGTTCATAGACTGGTAATCATCCACTGCCTGATGTGCCAAATGTTCTGCCAATACACTTCCCTTGATTGCTTTTTGAGTCGTGTACTGGATGTCATACTCAGTCAAGATCATCTGCCATCTTGCTATTCTTCCAGATAGAGCAGGCTTTTCGAAGATGTACTTGATTGGATCCATTTTTGAAATCAACAGAGTAGTGTGAGTCAACATATACTGCCTTAGCCGGCGAGAAGCCCATACCAAAGCGCAGCAAGTTTTCTCGAGCAGTGAGTATCGGGTCTCACAGTCGGTAAACTTTTTTCTAAGGTAATAAATAGCGTGCTCTTTTCGGTCAGACTCGTCATGCTGACCTAGCACACACCCCATTGAGTTGTCTAGTACTGTCAAGTATAATCTTAGAGGTCTCCCTTCAACCGGTGGCATAAGAATGGGTGGCTCTTGGAGATACTCTTTGATTCTTTCAAAAGCGGCCTGACATTCATCGTTCCAACGTACTACTTGATCTTTCTTCAGTAGCTTGAAGATTGGTTCACAGGTAGCAGTTAGATGTGAGATGAATCGGGCAATGTAGTTCAGCCGTCCTAGAAAGCCTATGACTTCTTTCTCTGTCTTGGGAACTGGCATCTCTTGTATGGATTTCACTTTGGCAGGGTCCACTTGAATACCTTTGTCGCTTACAACGAAACCTAGCAATTTTCCAGATCTCACCCTGAAGGTGCACTTGTTCGGGTTTAATCTCAGCTTGTACAACTTCAACCGGTCAAACAACTTCTGTAGATGGTCAAGGTGTTCTTCCTCAGTTTGGGACCTTGTAATCATATCGTTGACGTATACTTTGATCTCATGATGGATCATGTCATGGAATAGAGCAACCATGGCACGCTGATATGTTGCCCCAACATTTTTAAACCCAAACGGCATGACCTTGTAGCAAAAGGTGCCCCACTGAGTAACAAAAGTGGTTTTCTCCATGTCTTCAGGAGCCATCTTGATTTGATTATAACCGGAGAAACCGTCCATGAAGGAGAATACCTTGTGCTGAGCAGTGTTGTCAACCAGAACGTCGATGTGAGGCAGAGGGAAGTCATCCTTAGGGCTCGCCCTGTTCAAATCCCTGTAGTCAATGCACATTCGGACCTTACCATCTTTCTTCGGCACTGGAACCATGTTGGAAACCCACTGAGGGTAAGAAGTTACTGCTAGAAAACCGGCGTCGAATTGTTTCATGACCTCAGCTTTGATTTTCTTGGACATCTCTGGGCGCATCCGGCGAACCTTCTGTTTTACCGGAGGGCATTCTTCCTTGGTAGGTAAGTGATGAACCACGATGTCGATATCCAACCCAGGAATATCTTTGTAAGACCAGGCAAAGATTTCCACGTAGTCATGCAACATCTGAATCAACCGTTGTTTCACACTAAGCTCCAGGTTTGCACCGATCTTGACTTCCTTTTTGTCTGTCTCAGTACCCAGATTCACCGTTTCCACTAGCTTTTCATGTGGCTGAATGGCCCTCTCTTCCTAGAGTAGCAGTCTTGCAAGCTCACCAGACACTTCACAATCATCTTCACCTTCGTCTTCGGCTAAGTTGATCGGATTTTCGAAGTCATAACTGGCAGTAGCAGAGTCGTTACCAGTGAGATCCAGAGTGGATTGGGACCTGTATATGTGAGTGTGTGTAAATAGCTGTTTTGCAATATATAATAAAGAAAGACAAGGAGCGCAAGATTTGAAATGCAAAAAACGTCCAATGCTTTTATTAATGATATATGAAAATGACACACAAAAGCCCTCACAAATGAAGCCACGGTGTCCCGGGTAAAACACCGGGCCATAAAGTTTCACAATATTGTCTGTTACAAATTCAAAACAAAGGAGTTCATTACTGAGTAACAAAAGTAATAGGGATGAAGTCTTTCGTTGTCCAGTTGTTTGGTCCACTGTTGGTCGTAGGGTAGATCCAGCTGTCGAATTCAGATTCCTCCACGTCATCTTCGACGGCATTTACTCCCGAGTTACTGATGAACACAGGAGGTCTTCCAATCCTTGCACTACGAACGGCCCTTTGAGCTTCTGCAGTGAAACCCAAACCAAACTTGTCAGTCTTCTGAGTGAAATCAGGAAGTCGGCCCCAGTTTGCACACTCACCCTTCTTAACAACAACCTGGGCATCCTTTAAGGAAGCCATCTTCAAAGGAGGATCTTCAATCACAGTCTCGGATGACGCCAGTGTCTGAGGAACCTCTTCAAAGTGTTGAAATGGAGTCTCAATGAACTCCCCATCCATCTCTATGTACCGGAACGAGTTGAGGTGGCTGACCATATACTCTTCCTCCCCCTGAACTGTCACAATCTTCCCCTTGACCGAGTACTTCAGTTTCTGATGGAGTGTGGAGGTCACAGCTCCAGCCTTGTGGATCCATGGACGACCCAACAAACAAGAGTAGGACGGTCGGATGTCCATCACGTAGAATGTAGAATCGAAGACCTGAGAACCAACCCTGATTGGAATGTCAACTTCGCCATGCACCATCCTTTTAGACCCATCAAAGGCCCGAACAACAATGTTACTTGGCTTTAGCTCCAACCCCTCGCAATTCAACATGTCTAGAGCTTTCTTGGGCAAGACGTTCAATGAGGACCCAGTGTCAACCAACACATGTGCAAGAGTGGTGCCCCTGCACTCAATAGAGACATGCAGGGCATCGTTATGGTTCTTCCCTTTAGCAGTCAGATCGGTGTCGGAGAAACCCAAACCATTATCAGCAGTTAAGTTGGCCACACAATCGGTGAATTGATCAGCTGATGTCTCTTGTGGCACGTGGGCCGTCTTCAGGAAGGTAATCAAGGCCTTGGCATGGGCCTCTGAACACAACAACAGTGATAACATAGAAATCTTAGAGGGGGTTTGCCCCAGCTGCTCAACTACATTATAATCACTCTTCTTGATAATTTTAAGGATCTCTTCCATCTCCTGTTTGGAAGCTTCAACGTTGATGGTCTTTGGTGCCTCCGTCTGGGCAGGCATATCAGTGGCTATCCCTTTGCCCCGAGCATCAGATGATTCGGCAGCAGGGGTGGAAATAGGAACTTGATCAGGAAGGGAAATAGGCACACTTGCAGGTGTGATGACAACAGGTCTTCGGACAGTTGGTGGTGCAATATCAGGTGAGAAAAGTCTACCACTGCGGGTGACTTTAGCAGGCCCGGTGATGTTGCTGACGCCGGTACTAGTATCAAACTCTTGCTTAACTCCAAGAACATAAACATATGCCCCATAATGCCAAGGGACAGCTTTGTCGTATGTATAGGGGATGGGCCCCGGAACAGTGATGATTATGGGTGCAATCTTCTGAGCAGGCATGATTCTGACAGGCTTCCTCGAGGGATCCTTGGGAGAGTTGTTGAAAATGGTAACAATGGACACTTCTTCAGTAGGGGTAGCAGGAACAACAATCTTCTCGAACAGGATCTCTTTATTATCCATCAGGTTTTGGATGCCTGACTTCAAAGATGGGCAACCAGTAGGTGAAACAGAACATAGATGGCAACCCTTACTACATCCCGGAAATAAACCGGCTAGCAACAGGTTCTTCTTGACAGTCAACATCGGAGTAACAATACCATCCACAGAGGCTATAAACAAATCTTCTTCTACAACATTTACTCCATGTTTGGGCATGGGAGCAGTCACAACATTGGGCCTCTCGGGCGCTTCGAACTCAATCTCCTTTGCATCGATTAGGTCCTGAACCTTATTCTTCAGAGCCCAACAATCATCCGTAGTATGCCCCGGGCTGTTAGAGTGATAAGCGCAGCGGGCGTTAGGATTGTACTTTGGGGATGTTGTGTTTACAACCTTCAGAGCTTCTTTTATAGTCACCAGATTGGTTGTCAGTAGTTGCGGCAATATCTGAGACAGGGTCATACTGAGATGAGTAAACTGCCTACGAGGTCTCTCACCCCTTTGTTGGTTGTGATGCTGAGGAGCAGCAGCAGGTTTTGAAATAACCACCGCATTGACAGCTTGGCGGCGTTCCGGTCTATTCTGTCTCCTTGAACCGTAGACAGCACTGAATTCCTTCTTGAACGACTTCTTTTCAGTGCTCGAGGAGGCACCTTTCTGTATCTTCCCCAACTTGATACCAGCTTCAATTCTCTCACCAGTCAAGATAAGGTCTGTAAACCCGGCTGAAGAATTTCCAATCAAATGGTTGAAGAACGGACCAGACAGGGTCCCCAAGAACATATCAACAAGCTCACGGTCAGTTAAAGGTGGTTGCACCCTTCCAGCAAGATCTCTCCATTTTTGAGCATATTCTTTAAATCCTTCACCCGTCCCTATTGACATACCCTGGAGTTGGGTACGCGTAGGAGCGAGGTCGGAATTATACTGATACTGCTTATAGAATGCAGTAGCCAAATCCTCCCAGTTATGGATACTGGCTCCATCCAGCTGATAGAACCACTCGAGTTGAGTCCCTGAAAGACTGTCCTGGAAGAAATGGATCCATAAATTCTTGTCAGCTGTATAAGGCTGGATCTTCCTTACATACGACCGGAGGTGCAACTTTGGGTAGGAGGCTCCGTCATATTTGGCAAAGGCAGGTTCCTTAAACTTATGGGGAATCACCACCCCAGAGGATAAGCCTAGGTCTCCAAAGTCCAACCCGGGCACATTCTGTATCTCCATAGCACTTAAGCGGTCCTCCAACTGCTTATACCTATCCTCAGCAGGAGGATACTATTCTTCATCATAATTTGTCTCATTTTCGGAGACCACGGGACTAGGAACCCTTCTCTCTTGTGGACTGTCTTTGCCTACAGATGAGGTAGTCAGCTCAACCTCATTCTGTAATCCATTCCCAAATCTACGTCCAGTGTTGAAAAGACGGTCCTCTTCTTCTTTTTCTTCAGAATCAGAGTCTTCAACTCCTGTTGACCCTTGGCTAGGCTCATAACCAACTCTTGGAACTGGGCATTCTGGGCCTGGAGGGCCTTGATGGCTTGTTCAGTGGAAGGTTCAGTAGACATGATGATTGCTGAAATAAACAGCGAAGAAGATAAGTGACCTGTAAAAAGGGGTACCTGTGATGCATATGATGAAATGAAATGCGTATGATTTATGTTTTCAAAGACAATCGGGATTCAACTTTGTAGACAAGAAAGGAAACAAACTTGATTAGATTAAACTTTGGAATTTAAATTGTTCAACAAATTGCCCTTAGGCGTTACAAGAATGGAAATACTGAAAAGTAAATAAAAGCTGTAAAAGAAACATCCAAAGCCCATCAATGCTCCCATGGCCTCTTCTTCTCGGTGTGGATATAATCATTCAGGATCCGTTCGTTCTCCAATTGCTTCATCAGCTTCTGGATCTTTTGTTCTTGTTCATTGAACCTTTCCCGATAAGAATCCCGTTCTTCCTGCAGTTGCGCCTAAGACCTCTTTAGTGTATCAATATCAATGGGTATCTGAGGATGGAGAACAGTTGGAGGAACCCCGTCTTTATCAGCAACTTCAAGGATAATAGGCCTGATAGCTTCGTATGGCATACCTAACTTCTGGGCACGGATGCGGACCCATCTGAAATATGACTCCATAGGCAGAGAAGTTTTTGGTCCCAACTCATGTGGGTCAGATTTGTGAATTCTATCACAAGCCCTGATGAATCTACGATGCAGCTCGTTGCTATCTACCTGAAACTCAAAGCTGATATGAGGTATCAACATCTCATGAGGCCCTTCTCTTCTGGCTCTTCCAAAATGGCGGAGAGCTAAACATGGGTTATAAGAGATTCCTCTATGGGTTCCGATCAATGGAACATTAGGATACTCTCCGCAATGATCAATAACGGCCACCTCGTCTAAACCTCTGAGAGTCCAAAGAATGTCATTATCAGTAAGAGACATTATCCTATGAGCTCAGCCCCTTCCTTCTTTGTTCTTCAGTACGAACTTGGGGAGGTGCGAAATAAACCACCTCACCAATAAAGGAGCACAACACCACAAAGTTCCCCGTCTTCGGGAAGTACGAGCATATAGCTGTTGCAGGATATCACCCAAGAGAGTGGGTACAGGGTTCCGAGAGATTAAGATCCTTATGGCATTGACATTAATAAAGGTATCAGGATTTGGAAACAATACTAGACCATAGATTAAGAGAGCCAGAATGTCTTCGTACGCCCTGAAGTCTAAGTCATTCCAGAAACTATTAGCTTTGCCAACCAGAAACTTAGCCAAAAAGCCCTTAAC
Source organism: Vicia faba (assembly GCA_948472305.1). Taxonomy (NCBI): domain Eukaryota; kingdom Viridiplantae; phylum Streptophyta; class Magnoliopsida; order Fabales; family Fabaceae; genus Vicia; species Vicia faba. The sequence continues at coordinate 1,080,341,893 of OX451736.1, read as the reverse complement.
TCCACTTCTAGTCTCCCAGTTAGCCATTACCTCTTCTTTAGTCAAGGGAAGGGCTGCAGCAATCTCTTCAGGCCTAAGAGTCTTCACACAACCAGTGAATGGAGTCTGCTCCAAAATAGGGATACCAAGTAACTCAGATAATTCTTCCAGGGTAGGGACCAGCTGGAAGTCTTGAAAAGTGAAGCGATGGTATAGGGGATCATAAAACTGGACCAGGACACTCATCAGTTGTTGGTCCCACTTTGAAGTGACTAAACTGAGAAGAGAACCATGCCTCTTGATGAAGGAAGTAGTATTTGGAATCATGTCAACCAATTCTTTAAGCAAATCAGGTGGTTGAACAAAGTTGAGCCGGATAGTATTCCTTCGCATGGGCATCATGATGTCCTACAAAACAGAGCAAAGATGAAACCCTCTTGTCTTTGAAATGGGTTAGTCCTTATACAGGATGCATGCAATGGTATGATGTTATGATGTTATGATGTCATGGTAAAGGCACACCATAAGTATTCACAAAAGGAAAACATGGTAAAGGCACACAAGTCACACAAAAGAGCCCTTAGATTTCAGGCTGGCATGAAGTTTAGGTACTACCCTCTTTCAGTTTCAGTTGGTTAAGACCTGTCCTAAAAATAGTAACCGGGTTCTAGAGGATCTCAATATCACTGACTACCCTTAATCGGTCATAATTCCAGTTTGGCAACCTTTTCTTGCGGCCGAAACCATCGCGAGAGTTTAGCCTCAATGAGCGTAGCATACTGCTACTGTTCTATGGCCAAGTTGGTCAATTTAAAGGTTCTAAGGTCAGTTGGTGCTTAATGACTCCTCAGAAGACCCATATTCTCCTCGTTCCAACACAAGGGATATCGGTACAGACCAAGGTGTCACACCAACGTAGCTACTGCTTCACCCATGTCGGTCTACGCCGGACAGGTCCCTCATAGTTTATTGCTACTTACCTAAAAGGGTACCCCCAGATCCTGGTTAGGATCTATAGAAACTCCGATACAAGCCCACAAATATAAAGCATACAATTGAAAACACAATGATCTAATCCTAAGGCACACCCCACTTTTAAGAATCCCCAACAGAGTCGCCAGTTCTGTGATCGGTGGAAATAGAACTGACTGTTTTGGAATGTTGGTTCGCGTTTGCGTTTAGCAAAATATCGCGGTAAGCAAGAGTCGCCACCGTCTTTTATTTTCTCCAACAAGGAAAGGACAAAAGCACAGCAAAATTCCTTTTCGAGATGTTTCTCGGTTCGGGAGGTAGATTATAGAAAAGGAAGGTGTTAGCACCCTTTCCATCCATGGTTATCCACAGGCTCTTAGGTACTTGCTCACTATGTTTTCAAAAAGTTTTGCTTTTCTTGTGTTCGTGGGTTTTGAAAAAAGTTTTGTTTGAAAACTTCGATTTAACTCTTGTATCTGTCCTCAAGAGTGTATGAAGTGTTGTTCGAAAACTTTGTTTGGAAAAGTGTGAGTGCGAAAAGGATTTTTGTTTTGAAAGACCAAGTACCCAAGAACCTCTACCTACTCAAAAGAAATTAAGCTGTGTAAATGTCCTTTAGACAGTACTATCCCACTATTGAGAAGTAGGTAGCACCGTCATTGGAGTTTTTCAGGTCAATTCGATTATAGGGACATATGGTCACCAAAGCAATAGTAGGACGCCTTAGCGGTAACCCTAATGTCTTAGATCATTTTTTATCCGAGGCAACCGTTTTGAGGCAACTTTTTGATCTTTAGACAGGAGGGCGACCTCTAAAACACCATATACTCAATGACCACGTCGAGGCAACCAAGTGAGGCGTACCCTAGGAGTGGCATGTGCGAGTGTGTCAGGTTTCAATTATGTTATCTTTGTACATGTTAGGGTGAGCTACGATTGTTTTTTTTCTTCAGAGAGATCTTGTCATGCATAGCCTAGTTAACATACATCTAGCAGTTAATAGTTGCGGAAAATAAAACTAAACTATTACAAGGCGTCGGGTATTTACATTGCCAAAAACAAACCCTTGAAAAATAAATTGCGGAAAATTAAATAAAGCGATAAAAAGTCCTATTTAAAGCTATTACATCCTCGGAACAATTACATAATAATGGATCAAAAATTAATAAAACAAACATACGCGCGAGAGAAAATTGAATCGAAGAGTTATTAGGGTTTTGACCCTTTTTGAGAAAGAAAGAAGTTTTTTATCATTTTTTGAATTAAATTAAATTAAACCTAAACTAATTAATGAATTAATTAAAAGAAAGATGTTTTTTTGAGTTTTTTATGTTTTTTTAGGAAATAAATAAAAAAAGATGATTAAAATTATCAAAAACCCTAATTCTTTGTTGATTTTAAATTATTGTGAAAATATTAAAATTAACCTAATTAAAAAGACTAAATTAATTGTGTTAGTATTTATTTACAAAAATAACTAATTAAATTTAATAAATAAAAATATTATTATTTTTTATGTTTTCTGGATTTATTATGAAAAAATTAATTTGGTTAATTAAGTAATAATAATAATAATTAATAATAAAAACAAAAATATAAAAGAAGAAAAAAGAATAACCCAGGGGGGTGATGGCCCAATTTTGGAGGTATCTTTGGCAATTTTCAGGCCCACTAACTCTCCAGCCTGTTGACTTTCCTGATCACCCATGCGTTGATTGACTAAGGAGCATGGTAATCCTTCCATCTAGACCCTTGGATCAGGTCTGAGGCCACTTGGCGTGCTGAGATCTGAAGCACATGGTGGACATCCTTTTGCAAGCTTACACAAGAGCGCTGAAGAAAAATAACAAATAAACGTTTGGGGGACCTGGGATTCGAACCCAGGTCCCAGCGCTCATAGGCCAATATGCTCAACCACTCCACCAACCTGCCTTAGTTGTTATTAGAATAATAAGTAATTATTATATTAAGAAATTAATCAATATGCTGTGACACAATAAAATACGCGCGTGTTTTCAAACACGCCAATAAGATGCTAACACGTCCTCGTCTTCTTCGTTTGTACCTGTACAAATAATATTAGATAGCGGGGTTTTTTAACCCCCACTATATACTGCAAGGAAAAATAGCGATTAGAAATCCAGCAAATATAAATATTTCGCGAGGGGTGAATCATGTTCGTCTGGGCCACACGAGTTCAGTCATATGTCTTATTAGTCCTAATTTTGCCTTGTTCAGAAAGCCCTAATTCAAAGTTCAAGAACCCTAGAATTTTGTTCATGGCATATTTCGATTCAGTGCGTTTCATTTTAATTAACTTATACCATTAGCTTCGTATGGTCCCTAGCAACACAAATCAACCACAACAACATGTTAAATATGCATGAATCAAGATATATGATTATGAATCAAAAATGCAAACCGTGATTCTGTAGATGACGATTCTTTGAGCTTTAAGGCCTGAATTTGATTGCAAAACGTCCCTGGGATCTCCTGCAATGTATTTGAATGGTTAAAATGCCTTGAATTAGCCTAGGTTGCAGAAATCAGTTTTCACTTTTCTTGAAAATTCTTGAAATTGTATGGGGTCTTTCTGCATCTTTTTTCACATCCCCTAGGTCAGGTTAGCTTGCATACATATAAAGGAAACAAATTAGGTCAAAAAATTGGATCCAATCCATGTGCATTCAAGTTTAAATCTTTGATTGGAAATCAAATATTTTTGATTCTTCATGATTGAATAATGTTGCCAAATATGGATTTTTTGATATCTTTGACCTGTGCACGAATTTGCCAGCATGATTAGGTCTTATTTGCTTCACAAAAAGATTGAAAAAATCAAATCTTCTATTTTCCTACAATTTAAATTAATTAAATGAATTAATATTAATTAAAAATCCATTTAATCAATAAAAATAAGAAAATAAATTCCATTAAGCTTGATGGGTCGTGCATAAGTCATGGATGAAGTTTCAAGAAGAGATTTGAGGCCCATTAGCAAAAATAAGGTGTTTTGAGCAAAGTTGACTTTTGCAAATTCATAAAAATTTCCCAACTTCTCCAATGCACAACTTGCTCAATTTTGATCATATGACCATGTTCTTGGACATTTTGGAAAGCTCTTGAAGTCCTATAACCAAAGCCTTTTGTCCCATGTAATTTGGATTTACCAATCTCAAGTTATGGCCTTTGACTCAAAGTGTACATTTGTTGACTTTTGAAATTGACCTATAATGTCAAAATTGCTAACTTCTTGTGAGAGCATTTCTTGATCTTGGAGTGTGAATATGGATTGTAGGAAATTGCATCCCCTTAAAAATGAGCATTGGATGAAATTTTTCTGACAAACCATGAAAAAGTTATGCCCTGGTCAAGATACAGTTGACTTTTCTACTATCCAAAAATAGTAACTTTTTGCATCTTGATGATTTTGAGCTGTTCTTGTGGAATCATGATCAAGACTTGATCAAATGATGATTGTGGACTCAAAATAAGATGTTGACCAAAAATTCTAACTTTTGACTGCAAAATGACCATTTTGCCCTTGTAGTTGACTGTAGATCAAATGAGGCTTTTGACTGTGCAAATTGGCACTGTGAGCCTTGAAACTTGGCATGTAGATGCTTGAGAATGTATATAGGCCCATAAGACTTGATTGAACCATTAAGAGCCCCAAATTCCTTGAAAGAACCAAAACCCTAATTTCAGTTGTCTTAGGAGGTGGTTTGACTGTACAACCCTTGAGCAATCTTGAGCAATATGGGAGGGCAAATTTTGGGGTACAACACATGGGATTACGAGAGAGGAAAATTTTGATCGTATTCACATCTACAAGTTGGTCTAGATTAGGCAATAATACCAACCCATAGATTAGAAGAGACAAGACTTCTTCAAAAGCTTGTAAATCCATAGCATCCCAAAATAGATGAGCCTTTTCTATTAGAAATTTAGCTAGGAAACCCTTAACTCCGCTCCTTGTTTCCCAATTGGCTATAATGTGAGACCGTTGCAAATGTAAGGCTGATGCAATCTCCTCATGTCGTGGCTCTTTCTCTAGACCGGTGAAAGGAATTTGATCAAGAATAGGAACTCCCAATAGTTGAGATAACTCTTCCATTGTAGTCACCAATTGGTAATCAAGAAATGTGAAACAATGATGTTTAGGGTCAAATAATTGAAAGAGCACACCCATCATTTTCTCTTTAAAGCTTGATGTAGCCAAGTTGAGAAGTCGACCATATCTCTTGGTGAACATAGAATTCTCAAGAACCCTTGATGCTAACTCTTTGAGTTGAGGAGGAACATTTACAAAGCCTATTCAGATGGTATTTCTACGAGTGGAAGCCATATCCTACAAAACAGAACAAAGATAAATCCCTAGGTCCTTTAAATGGTTAGTGAAAATGCTATGGCATGATGTCATGATGCTATGAACAAATAATCAAACACAAGCAAAGAAAACAAGTCCTTAGGTTTAGGATTGCATGGGGTTTTTAAATAAGTACCCTCTTTAAGTTTAGTTGGTTCAACCTGTCCTAAAAAAGTAACCGGGTTCTAAGGAATCTCAATATCATTGATCTTTCTTCATCGAGCATTGACTCAGCATAATCAATCTTTTCTTGCAGAAGAAATATCTAGAAAATCCAATCTCGATGAGTGTAGTATCGAGTATCAACCGATCTTCAGTTTTCCACTGAAGCCGGTTATCTCACTACTTCCTAATGGCCAAGTTATTCAACTAAAGGTTCTATTGTCAGTTAGTGCTTCATGACACCACACAGCGGCCCCGTATTCTCCTTGATTCAACACAAAGGATATCGGTACCAATAAATGTATCACACTAACATATCTATCGCTTCAACCATATCGATTTATGTTGTACAATCTCCACGATCTATTGCTACTTACCTAATAATGCCCCAAGATCTGGGTAGAGGATCTATTCAAAACCCAAACAACCCTTTTAAGAGTAAAGCAAGTAGGTCAAACAATGAAAGCATTTAAATATGAACTAATCTCTAAGTTAACCCCACTTTTAAGAGTATATCCCCAGTAGAGTCACCAGTTATGTAATACGGTGGGAGAACTGACTTATATTTTTTGCGTTTGATCATAATTGTTGCGGATAGCAAGAGTCGCCACAATAAAGGAAAGAGTGAAAAGAACAGGAAAGATCTTTTGAGAATTTTCTTGAGTCCGGGGGGTAGGTTATGAAAAGGGAAGGTGTTAGCACCCTTTTCATTCGTAGTTATCTACGGGCTCTTAGTTGCTAGCTCACTTTGAAAATGGTTTGTAAAATGTGTTTGTGTTTGTTTGAAAGTATTTTTGAAAAGTGCCTTTGTTTAGGTGAACTTTGTAATGATTCTCGTATCTATAAGAATGTATACAAAGTGTTGACTTTTGAAAATATTTCATGAAAGTGTTAGTGTGTTTTTGAAGATGTTTTGTTTTGAAATGTTTGTGAGCAAGCAACTACGAGCGTTCTACCAACTCAAAAAGAAGTCTTTATTCTTTTCCTCCTCCTTTAGACAAGGTTATCTTACCATTAGTTAGTAAGAAACCTTATCATTCGATGTGAAGGGACATGTGTGGGTTATCGTATAGTCATAGAAGGCAACATTGTAAGATGCCTCAGCAATTTGTCGTAAGGAACTAAGATCGTTTATCGAAGGTAACATTGAAGGGTCATCGAGGGACTACGATCTGGTAATCGAGGATCTTTGCTAAAGTACCCTACGTTCGAGGGACATGACTGTTTTAATATATAAGGCAACAAGTGTGGGTTAACCCTAGAGGTGCATGTGTGCAAAGTGTATTGTTTTCATTTAACTTGTCTTGAATTAGGGTTGTCTATTTGTTTGATTTTATTCTTGCCATACAAACCCTAATTACTAGCAATAATATGGAAATGATAAATTGCAGAAATTAAAAGTCCTACGCTATTACAATAGTTTAGGGGATGGGGGTACAAATTACAAATGGGGATGACAAGTAAATAAAGCTCTAATTACTATTACAAGGTTTTGACAATTACATAAATGTAGTATGAAATAATAAAATGTACAAAAATGTAGAGATAATGAGAAGAGAAAAGAAAATTGTTTTTATTTGATTTTTTGATAAAAAAGGGGGTTTAACCTAATTAACTAATTTGAAAAGATGTTAATAAAAATCCTAATGTTTAAATTAGTTTTAATTAATTTAAGGAACAAAAATGTTTTTAGGGTTTTTGTTATTTATAAAATAAAGTAAAGATAAAATAAAATAAATATTTTTAGTCTAATTATTTATGGAAATATATTTTTGTATATTTTTTGATTAAAAATAAGAATAATAATAATAAAAGAAAAGAAAAAAAATAAATATATAAATTAAATATGAAGTCAGGGTGTTAAAAAAAGTTTGGGGTGAAACGAAGAAAAAAAGGGAGTCTAGGCCCAAGTCAGGTTTTTGTGTGAACAGAAAAATAAAAATAAAATTAAAATAGGCTTGTTGTTGTAAGTAGTAATGGGGGTGAGGAGATATCAAAAATAATAAAAGATAAAGGCCCAACAAGAGAGGCCCAGACGCGCTGAAAAGAGAAAAGGGAGAAGAAATTCACAAAAATATCAAAAGGGTACCACTGGGGCTCGAACCCAGGTCCCTATAGTTCAAAGCCTTACGCGCGCACTCTCCACCACTGGGGTGGCTATACATCCGGTATTTAAAACACAAACTAATAAATATGTTATAAAACGAATCCTGGAAATATTGTCTTCTTCTTCCTCGCGCCACAATCAGAGCACGATTTTTGAATTTCGTATCTTACTCATTTCTCAACCATTTCAGAAATTCTAAACATCAAACTTGTTAGAAATTTCACCACATTTCAAATATGTAAATAACTTAAACAATGGATCAAAGATGAACATGAAATTACGTTGGTACCAAATTTAACCTAATTTTTTCTATAAGTTCAACTTCAAAATTCTCTATGATCAGGAAACATCAATGAAATCTAAAGGCATGGTTAGTTTCAGGGCTATGATGTCTACATTTTATCTTTTAAAATCAAAGCCAAATGATGCTTATGTGAAGAGTTAGAAATTCATAAAACTCACCTTGCAAATGGAGATCGTGTTTTGAGTTTGAGCACTCTTCAAGGTGTTGTAATGATCTAGTCAGCTTCACTGAACCTCCAGGAAGCTATTGCAATGCTTACTTTGGATTGAGAGTGGATGAATCGTGCTGGTGAAGTCAAGATGCGAGTTGTTGTTTTTGAAAATGGAGGATGGTGATGAAGGTGTTACAGTTGTGTTGCAACTGTTTGGATTGCTTCTATATATGTTATAGAAGCTTGGTGATTGATGAAAATGGAAAATGCACGAGTGGATTGTGAGATGGATGTTAAAAATCAGAAATGGTACAAAAATGAGGTTTGTGAGCAATTTTGAGTTTGAGGGGTTTGAGAGAGTTTTTGAGCTTATGAATTTGTGTGTTAGGTTACACATGACCTCTCTATTTATAGCCAAGAGGTTTGGAAGCTTGATGGGATCAGAAACTCAAGATCACATGTTATGGCTTTTTGACTTGTTTTTGAAGCAAACTTGACAAACATGGTTTCAATGCATAGTACAAGGCTTGTAGGGTGGTTGATAGGCTCTAAACAAGTTGCTTCTGGCTTTGAGATTGTGTATGTGCAGAAGGAACAAGTGCAAAGCTCAAGGAGAGTGGACTTTGTGATTAAAGCCACTTTTCCAAAATGGCAATGTTAGCTTTGTGCCAAAAATTGATTAATCACTTGGATAATAGCTCAAATTCTTAGACAATGGCTTAATAAGTTGTGTAAGAATTTAATTATTGAGTGATTTGCAAGTTTGAAGCCTGCAAAGTGAGATTTATACAACATGGCTTGAGATTTGGTTGTGTGTTCATCCTAAAAATGTTGACATTTTGGAAAGCTTGAAACATTATCTACAACCTTCATGTTGACCCATTTGGATAAATAATCTTGAATCTAGGTGAAAATTGGTCAAGAAGTTAGCTCAAAAATCTGCCTAAACTTGTCAAAAATTTCACTAAGTGTTTTAGAAAAAGGGCATGACTTCATGAGTTTATAATTTAAAATCCATGCACTTCTTGGACTTGATCAGCAACGCAAATATGTAGATTTCATCAATATCTACAACTTTCATGTTGAAAATTTTTTTTTAATCATCTTGTATCTTGGTGAAAAAATGTCATGAAGTAGTGAAATTATCAAGTTCAAAACACTTAGAAAAATTTCTAAGTATTGAAATATTTGAATTTTTGATGACTTTTTAACTTTCTTGATTCATGATGATCAAGCTTCATATTTTTGAATGTCTTGATGAATCCTAATCTTTGAAACTTAATGTTGACCAAAAAGTCAAAGTTTGACTTTTGGTGTATCAGTTGACTTTTCATGAGTTGATCAAATTTCAAGTATCAACTGTTTGATCTTGAGAAATAAATTGAGTCATGAAATTAGGTCAAATGATGTGTTTGAGTCCTTAAGATTATGCTTCAAGTCATTACATCATGTATTAGGTCAAAAGTCAAAAATCAGTCATTCTCAGTCAAAACCCTAATTTTGACCATTTTGCCCCTTTGTTGATTTGAACATTTTTCTTGAGGAATTGTGATCCAAACTTGATCAATTGATGAATATGAATTCAAAATATATATCGGCAAAAAAAATATTGAAGTTTGATTGTGGGTTGACCACAATTGACTTTTTACCCAATACATCTGATTTTCAATCATTTGATCAATTGACTGAGAAAAATTGTGATCCAAGACTTGAAACTTGGCATGAGTATTCTTGGAGGTATATAATGAACCATGAAAGTCATTTGAGTCATTAGAAGTCCAATTGTCTTTGTGAAAATTAAAACCCTAATTTAGGGTCCTAGTGCTTAAGAGGTGATTTGACTTAGTCAACACTTATGCAAACTTGAGCTATTGAAGATCTTTTATGAGAAATTTCTTGAGAAAAGAGATGGGAAATTTTGGAGTACAAAAATATGCACCAATTGTTTGTGAATACTTTTGATAATTTTATCCTTTTAAACCATTTGGGTTTTCTAAGTCACCAACTTCCCAACCTTGTCTGTTATTTTGTTGCGGCGTCTCCAAGTTGATTCATATTTTGATAAATTACGGTGAACAATGTCAATGAGATGTTGATAATTATATTGTCGGTGTAGGCGTGGATTTCTTTTGATGTTTTTCTAACCATAATACTTTTGATGTTTTGCCCAATGCTTTTATTTATTGTCAAATCCCCAAAATAATTTCAATGTTGTGTTTACAAGAAATAATCATAGTATTTCGCAAACAAGTCAGAAAAAAGGAAAAACACAATTGAAACAAAATTGAAAAATAAATTGTTTTATTAATGATAATTCCTTTGAATAGGCGAGAGTAAAAGATGCAATTCCTAGAAAGAGGTAATTACGAAAAAGTTTAACAAAATTGAAAATGACAATGAAAGTGATAATTTATACTGTTATTTCTCCCATGTCCTTTGGTAACTCCAATCTCCTTGCTTCTGAGAAAAATGATTCAGATTAATCCTTCCCCTTAGTTGTAGTTGTAGTAATGAATTCTCGAATCATAGTTTATTTGTTCATTTTTTGAATAAAACCCCTATTTTTTGCCTGGATCGCCCTTTCGGGTTTTCGATCCACCGGGCTGATGATTTTGCTTTTATGTCCCTAATTTTTGCCTGTATCTCCCTTTAGGCTTTTTTTAATCCATCGAGACGCCCCTTTTTGCCTAAGTCGTCTATTTAGGGTTTCGACTTAGCGATCCTTTTGATACATAGTATTTCTTGTCTGCGTCGGAGTTCAGCGGATGTGGTAGTTCTACCCCATCCATTATTGTGAATATAAGAGATCCTCAAGAGAATGCTATTTTAACCATATACGAACCTTCTTAGTTAGGCATCCATTTACAACGTGAATCTAGACGAGGTAGCAGAATCTTTTTTAGGACTAAATCCCCTTATTTGAATACTCGAGGATGGACCTTTTTATCGGATGCTTTCTTCATCCATTTCTGGTATAACTTCCCGTGGCATAAAGTTGTTAAACTTTTTTCTTCGATAAGGTTGAGTTGATCAAGTCGCGTCTGAACCCATTCTGATTCTTCAAGCTTGGTTTCCATGAGGACTCATAGTGATGGAATCTCTACTTCAATAGGGATTACAACCTCCATGCCATAAATAAGAGAGAAAGAAGTTGCACCGATCGAAGTACGCACTGAGGTACGGTATCCATGTATAGCTAAGGGAAACATTTTGTGCCAATCCTTATATGTCTTTACCATTTTCTGAATTATCTTCTTAACATTTTTATTGGCAGCTTCAACGGCCCCGTTCATCTTGGGTCGGTAAGGTGATGAATTATGATGCTCGATCTTGAAATCCTCGCATAATTCCTTCATCATTGTGTTGTTCAAGTTGGACCCGTTGTGTGTGATAATCCTTCTAAGAACCCCATATCTGCATATGATATTCTTCTTGATAAATTGAATAACCACTTGTCTTGTCACATTCGCATAAGACGCACCTTCTACCCACTTGGTAAAATAATCAATGGCGACTAGTATGAATCGATGTCCATTGGAATACTTTGGTTCGATCATCCTTATCATATCAATTCCCCACATCGAGAATGGCCATAGTGATCTTAGGACATTCAGAGGAGTTGGTGGTACGTACACCTTGTCAGCGAATATTTGGCACTTGTGGCATGTCTTTGTATAATAGTAACAGTCAGCTTCCATCGTCAACCAATAGTAACATGCTCTCAAGATTTTTCTAGCCATGACATGTCCATTTGTATGAGTCTCGAAGGCACCTTCATGGATCTCTCTCATGAGTGTATTTTCTTCATGTTTCTCCTCGCACCTGAGTAACACCATATCATATTTTTTTTACAATACATCCCCATTTAAGAAGAACTTCGCAACTACCTTTCATAGAGTTCGCTTGTCTATAATTGAGGCACCTTCTAGATATCTTGATTTTCTAGATACCTTTTGATATCATAGAACCAAGGTTTGTTATCTGGTCCTTCTTCTACTGCGAGGCAGTGTGCAGGTTCTTTGAAATGTATGATTATGATGCGTGTTTTGTGATTATGCAAAGTTACTTTGAATATGACTGACAAAGTTGCCAAGGCGTCTGCCATATGATTTTCTTCTCGATAAATATGAGCTAAGGTGATATCTATAAATTTTGTAGCTAGCTCAAAAACATAATCTTGATATGGAATTAATTTGGGATGTCGAGTATCCCATTCGATGTTGACTTGGTATATGACCAACGTTGAGTCTCCATACACTTTGAGGTATTTTATCCTTAGGTCTATATCAGCTTCTAGACCCAGGATACAAGCTTCATATTCAGCAATATTATTGGTGCAATCAAAACATAACCTCGCAGTATAAGGTTTATGAAAATTCTTCAGGGATGTCCACACAGGCCCCATACCATGTCCTAATGTATTTGAAGAACAACCAAACATGATTGTCCATCGTGCTCCTAGTTCAAGTCCTTTGTCGGGTCTTGGTATTTCATAGCCCCCTATAACCATGATGTGTTCGTCTGGAAAGTCAAACTTCATTGGTTGATATTCTGTCAATGGTTGATGAGTTAGGTGATCAGCTAGTACATTGCCCTTTATAGCCTTTTGAGTAACATATTGGATGTCCTATTTAGATTACAACATATTCCATCGAGCAATTCTTCTTGTAAGAGCTGGCTTTTTAAACACATATTTCATAGGATCCATTCTTGCTATTAACCACGTGGTGTGAGTTAACATATATTGTCTCAATCGTTTAGTGGCCCAGGCCAGAGCATAATAAGTCTTCTCAAGAAGTGAGTACCGGGTTTTGCAGTCGGTAAATTTCTTACTTAGGTAGTAGATGGTGTTGTACCCCAAAATTTTCCCTCTCATTTTATCAAGATTCTCCTCACAAGACTTCTTTGACTCAAGACCATATTAGGGTTTGCTTAGCTCAAGACCTCTCCTTGCACTGATAACCTGAAATTAGGGTTTGAGTTTGCACATGGATTTTTGGAGTTCCAATGCCTTATGTGACTTTCATACTTCATGTTGGACCTCTAATATTGCTCATACCAAGTTTCAAGCCTTGAATCACTTTTTTGCCCAGTCAATTGGACAGTTGACCTAAAAATCAGCTGTATTGGGGAAAAAGTCAACCATGGCCAATTTACAGTAAAACCTCATAATTTTTGATCCACATCAACATTATAGACTCATATGAACCATTTTATCAAGTTTGGACCACAACTCCTCAAGAAATTTGATCAAATCATCAAAAGGGCAAAATGGTCAAAATTAGGGTTTTGACTGAGAAAGGGTAATTTCTGATTTTTGACCTAGCCATTGGCAAATTTGGTTCAAGAATAGTTTCAACTAATCAATAGCATCATATTGACCTAATCACATAGTTCAAAAGATCTCAAATGCATTGGATTGACAAATGAATTTTCCAGTCAACTGATCAAAAATCAATTGTACACTGAAAAGTCAAACTTTGACTTTTTGGTCAAAACCAAGTGCCAAGGGTCATAATTCATCAAGATATGTCAAAATATGAAACTTGTTGACCAAGAAACCTAATTTTGCAAATTAGGGTTTTAATTTGAAATTTTTCATAACTTAGAAATTTTCAAAGTTATGAATATTTCTTATTTTTTCCCAACTTTCCACAACTTTTTCACCATGATGCAATTGGATTGAAAGAAAACTTCCAACATGAAAGTTGTAGTCCTCCATGAAATCTACAACTTTTATTTACAAATTTTTCCCAAAATATGCTTGGATATCAAGTTATGATTTTGTGAATAGGGGTCCATAAACTTTTTAACTTAGTGAAATTTTGCCCTAGTTTAGGCAGATTTTTGACCTAACTTCATGGCAACTTTTCACCTAGTTCCAAGAGGAATCTAAAAATGCATTTGAAAGATGGATTTTAGATAATTTTACAAGCTTTCCAAAGTGTCGAAGAATTCTCCAAGATCATTTATGGTTAGAGAGAATTTAAGGAATGAAAATGGAAATTTATCACTTTTGTGCAAGGCATTTTCACAATGTTACAAGTTGCAAATCAGTTTTAAACATGCTTGTACTTGGTTTTACAGGTCCTAATCCCTTCTACACTCCATAATTAATTGCAAACACATTGGATAATGGTCTTGTTCTGACCATTGAAGCATTGCACATTGAATTAATCCAAAAATGGCATAAAGTGTACAATACCATTTTCATAAAGCTTGTTTTTTACAACTTTGTTTATCTTGAGCCATGGACCTAATCTTTTGCTGCAAACAATATCCACAAATATCAGGCAACTTGCACCAACTATGTGCAGCTAGCAAGCAAGCCTGTACAGGCTTTAGCATTGTCACTTCCTACTTTTCTTCAAAAGCATGAAACTTGCAAAAGTCAATAGAACTCATCCATCTAATAAAGGCAAGCCTTGGCTTCATTTCAAAGAACCTCAGAACATTGTAACAAGCCTAAACACGAATTCACAACATTCAAAACACCCTAAAACACAAAAAACACCATTTTCCTCCCAAACATTGCAGTCTCTGCAAATCACTAGCCAAATCATATTTTGCTCGTGCATTTTTTGTTTCAAGGCTTCAAACACATTCCATACCTCCTACCTAAACTATCCAGGCCTTTGTCTTGCAACTGTAACCCCTGTTTCAAGGATCACCATTTTCGTTTTGAAGGTTTGCAGGTTGACTTCTACAGGGAGATTCAGGCATCTACAAGGCAAGCTGAGCATTGGAGAAGCTTGAGGAATCTTCAAGGAAGCTCACATGATCTTCAGGCCTCACTCAAAGGTCCCACATTGCCATATCCAAACTCAACTGAACAAGGTATTTGTCAAGTTTCTATCTCCTTATTTAGGCATCCTTAAGCTTAGGTTTGTGAAGCAAAAATGTAGTCCTTAACATGCTTGAGCTGTACATATGCGTAGTTTCCATTTATATTAACTGAGCTAAGAGTATTTGGTTGTTGAACATGCTGAAAAAACTAGGTCAGAAATTAGGTCCATTAAAATTCTCCTTGGTCTTTTAGAGTTAGGTCATGTTCTTTATACCATTGGAATCGTGAGTTCATGAGCTACATTTTTCACGTTATAAGTTTTTGATTTTATGTAAAGAATAGCAAGAACAGGATTTGAAGGCAAGCGTGCGCGAAGTTGCTGTCTGGAGGTCAGGGACGAAGTTGTCCTGGGCCAGGGCCTTGGGCCTGTTTCTATTCACACCCCCCATTTTGCTTTTGCACCCCCCTGATTCATATTTTGTTATTTTTATATTTTTGACTTTTATTATTTTTTTATGAACATTAAAAAATCCCAAAAGTATTTTCTTAATTTTTTGCATTTTATTTTATTATTTTTATTATTTTTAAGGCATAAAAATAGTTTATTAGGTTTAATAGAATTTATTTTCTTAAATAAACTTGTAAATAATATTAAAATAATTAAATATTTTATTTTATTATATTATACACATAAATATTATTTTCTCACATATTTTAATTTTTAATATTTATACATAATATTATTATTATTTTTCTTAAACCAAAATGGACAAATGAATATTAGAAAACAATATTTTCTATTAAACCAAAAATTAGGGTTTCCCCTTTCTAAAATAACCATATTATTTTTTCTTCTTTTTAGACTTAAATAATTTATTTTTTCACATACATAAAGTAAATACAAAAACATGTTGCATATTTACATTTTATTGCATATTTAAATAATTGCTTATTTATTGTACAATAAATTCAATTGGGTTGTAATAGTGAATTAGGGTTTTTTTTGGTGAAATATTCCCCATTCAAACGTGTATCCCCCCTCCCATAATATTGTTGTAATAATTTAGATTTACTTTACGCAATTTATCGCATTATATACATGTTTAGTAAATTAGGGTTTGTATGATAAGACAAAAAATCAAAACAAATAGCATGACCTAATGCAAGACAAAAATGCATGAAAAATGACAACGCATTACACACAAGCACCTCTAGGGTTTCACCCACTTGGTTGCCTTACAAAATGGCCATGGTATGCATGCTAGGTATCTTGGCAAAATAAAACAAAACAAAATAAAAGATCATAGTCCCTCGATGATGCTATCTTGGTTGCCTAAACAAAAATGATCTTAGTCCCTCAAAACTTGCTAAAGATACTTGGCAATATTTTTATCATGGTCAAACGATGACCCACGCCTATCCTGTTTAACATCCAAAGATAAGGTTGTTTACCAAATGCAATGGTAAATCAACAACATCAAAGGTAAAAAAATGTACAAGAAATACTTTTGAGTAGGTAGATAAGCTTCTAGTTACTTGATCATTTGCAAAACAATCCTTGTTATTTTCAAACAAACACACACACATTTCAAAACATTTCCAAACAACTTTTAAAACATTGAAACATTTTTCGAAACACAAACATCTTTGTATACATTCTTATAAACGAGAATCATTACAAAGATTGCCTAAACGATGGCCTCTTTTCAAAATACTTTCAAAACCACACAAAGCACCATTTCAAACAATTGACAAAGCAAAGCAAGTGATCTAAAACAAGTAACTAAGAGCCCATGGAAAACCATGGATGAAAAGGGTGCTAGCACCTTCCCTTTTCATAATCTACCCCCCGAACTCAAAAACAACCTCAAAGGTCTTTCCTGTGCTTTTTTACCTTTCCTTTTGGATAAAATAAAAGTCGGTGGAGACTCTTGCTAAACCGCAACATTTGTGAACACAAACGCAAAACCTCAAGTCAGTTCTCCTACCACACCACAAATGGCATGCTCTTTTCTATCTGTTTCATCATTTTGACCCAATACACATCCCATAGATTTTTTAAGAATTGTCAAGTACATGATAAGTGGTCTCCCAGGAATAGGTGGCATCAAAATTGGTGGCTCTTGTAAATATTACTTTATTGTTTCGAAGGGTGTTTGGCATTATTCATTCCACGCCATTAATTGATCTTTTCCGAGAAGTTTTAATATAGGCTCACACATGGAAGTTAGGTGTGATATGAACCTTGATATGCAGTTTAATTGTCACAAGAAAACACAAACCTCTTTTTATGTTCTTGGAGCTGGAATTTCTTGTATGGCCTTCACTTTGTCGGGATCTACCTCAATACCTCGTTGGCTTACAATAAAACCCAATAGTTTACATGACCTGACACAAAATGTACATTTGTTCGTATTCAACCTCAGTCTGAACTTTCATAGACGTTCGAGTAATATCTGCAAGTGAACGATGTGACCCTCCTCTATATGAGATTTGGAAATCATATCATCCATGTAAACTTAAACTTCTTTGTGGATCATGTCATAAAATAATGTGACCATTACTCGTTGATAGGTTGCCCCTTTGTTATTTAGACCGAAGGGTATTACTTTGTAACATAAAGTGCCCCCAAGGAGTCATGAAAGTAATTTTTTCCATATCCTCGGGCGCCATCTTGATTTGATTATATCCTGAGAAACCATCTATGAAAGAAAATATTAAATCTTGAGTTGTATTGTCCATAAAAACATCTATGTGAGGTAGCGGGAAATTGTCTTTAGGACTTGCTTTGTCTAAATCCTGATAATCTACACACATGCGTACTTTTCCGTCTTTCTTGGATACTGGCACGATGTTAGCTATCCAAGGTAGATAATATACCACGAATAGGAACCCTGCGTCAAATTATTTGAGGACTTCTTCTCGAATTTTGTCAGACATGTCTGGACAGGTTCTTTTGAATTTTTTTCTGACGGGAGAACAACCTTCTTTGAGAGGTAGTCTATGCACGAAGATATCTGTATCTAAACCTGGCATATCTCGGTAAGACCATACAAGTATATCCATGTACTCATGTATGAGCTTGATTAGCCTTTCTTTAACACTTTCCTATAAGGTTGCACCTAGCTTGATCTCTTTTGGGTCCTTTTCAGTCCCAAGAGTAATGGTCTCAATGATTCCTGGTACGATTGTATGTTATCTACTTTTGGCTCTAGTGACCTTGCTAATTCCTTGGAGAATTCAAGATCTTTCTCATCTTCCTCTTCATCTTGGTTAATTGGTTCATCAAAATCATATCAGATCGTGGCAGTATCATTATCGATGAGTTTAGGTGTGGATCTGCATATTTTATCATGTTTTGGTGCATTTTAGAATGAGAATTTGGAAAGTGTGTATGAAGAAAAAATATTGCCATTTTAATAATAATAGAGAAATGAAAGAGAAAGACAAGGATCTTAATTGAATGAAAAACACAACTTTTATTAATTGAAAACATTGTTTGAAAATAAATTAGGGCCCTTACAAGCTACCCATATGCCTCAGGCGGGATATAGGATCTTTTAAAAGCAGAAAAATTACTTTGGAAAGAAAAAAATCTCTGAAATCTCACTACAAGAAAATAACTCTCACGCAAAGTGTTTTTGTGACGTGATTATCACGTGACAAAAAATTAGTAGTTGCGACGTGATAATCACGTCACTATATGATTTTGACCTTTAAATAATTTAAATAACATAAAGTCTGTAGGAGTCAGACTTTGTTTTTTGAAAAAAAGATTGTGACGTGGGAAACATGTCACTACCTTAAGGTGAAAATAAAAAATAAAAATAAATATTGTAACGTTCACATAGGGGAAGATTCAAAATATTAAAACATTATTTTTGACGTGTTAAACACATTGCATACTTTAAGAGGGAAAATCACATTTTCATGAAGTGATTAGTGGCAGGGATTACAGGCAGGCTGAGTAAATAATATTACTGCTATTGTGTTGCAACGTGAATATCACGTGACAAGGTTGCGACGTAATATTCACGTTGTTGATTGGCTTATATAGATCATCATTTCTCTTTCTCCCTAGAAACCATTTGTTCATACTTTTTTCACAAATATCGATCATCTTATCTTCATCTCTCCCAATCTCAAGTCCCTTTCTCATACATTCCAATCCCAAATTTTTTTCACAAATTTCTTTCAATCTTGTATCAAAGGTAATTTACATCAATTGTTTTTTATAATTTCATTTTATATTTAAAATATTTTCTGTTTCTTTATTTAAGTTTAATTTTTTTCAAAGTTTTGAAGAGAAGAAGATTGAAGAGGGTTGAAAGAGAAGAAGGTTGAAGGAGACTCAAGAAGAAGTATGTTTGTTATTTTTTTAAATAAATTTAATAGAATAATTGGTTTTTATATTGTGTTTAAATATTATCATATGTTTTGTAATAGATTAATTAGATTATTATATTAATTTAAAACGAGATTATATATATATATATATATATATATATATATATATATATATATATATATATATATATATATATATATATATATATATATATATATATATATATATATATATATATATATATATATATATATATATATATATATATATATATATATATATATATATATATATATATATATATATATATATATATATATATATATATATATATATATATATATATATATATATATATCAACCTTTTAATATATATTTTGTAAAAAAAAAAAATAGTAACGAAAATAATATATATTTTTTGTTATATATTTTGTTATAGATTAACCTTTTGATTTTTTATTCTTTTTATATATACTTTTCAAAACAGAATATAGAAAAGAAAAGAAAATTAAAACATATATATATATATATATATATATATATATATATATATATATATATATATATATATATATATATATATATATATATATATATATATATATATATATATATATATATATATATATATATATATATATATATATATATATATATATATAAACTGTCTTATAATAAATAAAAAGTACATATTTTATATTATTGTTTTTAAAAACAGAATATATTAATAAAAATAGTATATATATTTATCTTAGTGAAAAAAATATATTATATATTAATAAAATACATTAATATGAATATAATATTTATGTTTAAAAAGTATTATTAATTTTAAAAATAGATTATAAATAAAAATATTATAAAAAATGAAATGTATATTTAAAATAAAATAAAATATAATTGGATTTTATATTTCTTAAAAGAATAATATGTTTGCTAAGAACAAAACATAACATATTATGTGTAGTATTAATTAAACATAACATTTAGAAAAAGGTTATTATATGTTTATTATATATTCAATATGTTTATTAAATGTTTAGTAAATATATATAGTTTAATATATATATATATATATTCAAAATAGTTATAAAATTAATTATAGTTAATATAGTTTAATGTTTATTTATAGTTAATAAAAGACAATGATTGTATAAATATGCAGTATGGAATATTATCGGTATTATCGTAGTTGGATGTACGATAGATTGTATCCAGGAAGACGTGCACTTAAACCCAATTTTATAGAAGGAGTTAATGGGTTTATCACGTGGGCGTTTGCTCAGGAATATTGTCGAAGCGAAGAAGAAGTTATGTGTCCCTATCTTAAATGTGAATGTAGATCAATAGTTAGTGACCTAGAGGAAGTAACACGTCATTTGCATAGAAGGGGTTACATTGAAAATTATTGGGTTTGGACGCACAATGGTGAAGAACTGTCGAGTAACATACTAGAGACTAGCAACATGCATGCTTCAAGTAGTCGACCGCCTATGGAATATGAGAAAAACTGTAATCTAATCAGTGAGATGGTTGATGATGTTTTGGTGTGAACGTGACATATGATCAACCTGAAGATTTTGATGGAGAAGAGTTGCTGAATGAGGAAGCGCAAATATTTTATCAGTTGTTGAATGAGATGAACACACCGCTGTTTGAGGGGTCGTCAGACTCAAAGTTATCAATGTGTGTGAGATTATTGGCCGCCAATTCAAATTGGAATGTTCCTGATCAGTGTTTAGAACATTTCGCAAAAATGATATTGGACTGCACTGCAACGAAAGACAACTTGTCTACCAGTTTTTATGATGCAAAGAAGTTGGTGTCGAAGTTGGGTTTAAAAATAAGAAAGATTAATTGGTGCATTAGTGGTTTCATGTTGTTTTATGACAATGAGTTTGGTACTCAAGATGAATTGTTGGAGGAATATAAGTTCTGTAAGAGTCCAAGATATCTAGTTCGCAGTAGAGCCATTAACAACAATAAAAAACGTGTACCAATAAAGTCCATGTTTTATCTTCCGATAATATCAAGGTCAAAAAGAATGTTTGCTTCAATGCATAGTGTAAGTCAAATGACATGGCATCATACAAACAAAACAAGTTCAGGCACTATGTGGCATCTATCTAATGGTGAGGCGTGGAAGCACTTTGATCAGACACATCCTGATTTTGCTGTTGAACCTAGAAATGTCAGGCTTTGATTATGCTCTGATGGTTTTGCTCCATATGTGCAAGCGTAGGGAAGTGTGTATTCTTATTGGCCGGTTATTGTAAACCCTTACAACCTCCCTCCTGAGATGTGCATGACAAAACCATATATGTTTTTGACGTGCGTCATTCTAGGACCGTCTAGTCCAAAAACCGGAATCGACGTGCACTTACAACCTTTAATTGATTATTTGAAGAGGTTGTGGACTGAAGAATAGACTTATGATATATCCTGTAAACAAAATTTTACTTTGTAACCTGCCTTGATATGGACCATTAACGACTTTCCAGTATATGGCATGTTGTATGGTTGGGGTATGTATGGAAAAATGGGTTGTCTGCATTACATGGTGTTTTACCTCAAAATTTGCCCTCCAATTTTTATTTAAGACATTCTTCTAGGGTTCTCAAATGTTCAAGGTTGCTCAAGAATTGATCAGACAAATTCTTCTCCTAAGCAATAGATCCACAACTAGGGTTTCACTTTTCACAAGGGATATTAGGTTTCTAAGGCCTCAAGTGGATTCATGGTTTCTTACATGTCTCCAAGAATGCTCATTGCATCACAAGTTTGCTCAATCAATGGCTCAGATGTCTGAAGATCAATTGTATTGGGTAAAAAGTCAACTATGGTCAACATAAAGTCAAACTTCAATATTTTTGGTCAACATAAATATTTTGAAGTCACATTCATCATTTGATCAAGGGTTGATCATGATTCATCAAGAAATCTCAAGATTCTTCAAAAGTTAAAAGTTGTCAAATTAGGGTTTTCTTAAGGAGAAGTCAACTGAACTTTGAGCAAGCATAACTTTTACATGCTTCATCGAGTTTTACTCAACCAAATCTCATTTTGAAGGAAATTCAATTCTATACAACTTGGCATCTCTAAGCTCAAGTCCAAAAAATGCTTCATTTGAGAGATATGGGCCAATACATTATAGGTCATTTCAAAAGTCAACAAAAAGATACTTTTTGTCAAGGCAACTTACATCAATAAAAATTCTTAAAATGCAAAAAAGATCAAAATAGAGATTGAAGAAGACATCTTGAGCTTTCCAAAAAGTCAAAGATCACTTTCAAATAATCAAAATTGAAAGAGTTATGACTAGTGAAAGTTGGGAAATTTTAGGCACATGCATGAGGTTCAAATTGAACAAACTTGAATTTTTGGGCTAATGGGCTATTGTTTCAAGGTCCATGCGCATTCTACACTTCATATGAATCTCAGATCTACTTCATGCACCCCTTTACCTTTTTACTCTATTTATTTTGATTTTATTTATTTTAAATTCAAATTAAATAAGATAAAAGGAAAAGCTTCTTACACAAGTCCAAGCCCATGTCTATTTGACCTAATTTTAGGCCTATATATTCTCTGCATTCAGACAAGCAAGCGAAGGAAACCCTCGCAGCAAAACACCCTTCCAAAAACTCCAAAATCATTCAAATTAGGGCAACTTGCAAACCCTCATTGCAGCCACTCTTGAGGCATATTAACCATTCCATTCACTTCCTGGAGCAGAGTAGGGTGAGAATGGATCATCTTTGATGATCCAAAAGGCTCGAAACACCACTACACGCATCATCGTTTTGTTTTATTTCATAAATTCATATTTCAGTTTTCTTGATGTTTTGATTGAAGCTAACATTATTGATGCGTTTTTGAGATTCACTAGTGCAGGATTGGACCACCGCAGGAGTCCCATGCTGCAAGAATCATGCATCACCATGATTGCACCGATTCCATTTATTCTGGCCATATCTCTTGTTACAATATGTTTTAGCCCAAACAAATACTCTCATTGAATTCGTAGGCCTTGGATTAGGGGGGTAGGGTCTTTTTGGACCTCTAGCGTTTGTTGTTTTGCATGTTTAAAAAAGATACTCACCAGAGAAGACGACCAGAGC
This sequence comes from Vicia faba, assembly GCA_948472305.1. NCBI lineage: Eukaryota > Viridiplantae > Streptophyta > Magnoliopsida > Fabales > Fabaceae > Vicia > Vicia faba. Next base: position 1,080,318,593 of record OX451736.1, on the reverse strand, counting down.
TAGGGCTATGGTGCCTGTTTGGTCCAGGAATTGATTTTGTAATATAATTGTTTCGTTTTGTTTATAACATTGAATGTGTCACCACCCTAATGGTTAAAACGCGCACGCTAAGTCACTACTATACCAGGGCACGGGTTTGATCCCTGCCTTTTGGTGTTTTGATTTATTTTCATATTTTCAAGTTTGGCATATTACAAAGTGCGTTGGTGTTATTCTTTGGACACAGGCGCGCGTTTGGCGCATGGTGAAGGTGTTGGGTAGAAAGGCTGAGGGCGTGGATTCAACAACCACCCCTGGTAATTTATTTTAAAACCTATTTTTTCCTTATTTTTCCTTAAAACCCTAAATTCAACCACAAACCCTTTTTTACAAACCTAATTATTTTTCAAAACCTTTTTTTAAACCCTAATCAAGTTAGGTTTTAGGTTTTTAATTAATTTAATTAATCTATTTTTTTTAAAATTAATTAGGATTTTTAGGTTGATCATTAAAACTTTTTTTAATCAAAATCACCAGAAAACATGTTCACTTTCCTTTTTCCTATTTTTACATTTTGCATGGTTTATTCTCCTCGCATTTTTTCTCGATTATGTAATTGTTTCGCGGTTTATAATAGTAATTAGGGTTTACTTTCCACATTTCTATTATGTCACTGTCCCGAAGCATTGTAATAGTCTAGGGTTTATATTTCTTCTTTATTTCTGCACTTTACTGCTTTTCATTGTTGTTATGTTTACTGCTCAGTAACTAGGATTGCATGAAAAGACTAAAAACGAATCGATAGCTAACCCTAACACAAAGACTAAAATGACTGAACACAAATCATTTTCACACTTACACCTCTAGGGTAACCCCCCCCCCCCCCCTGTTGCCTTCGGATTACAAAACAGTCACGCCCCTCAAAAGTGGGGACGCTTTATTAAAGTCCCTCGAAAACAAAGATCATATTCCCTCAATGACCCTTTTGATGTTGCCTTTGGTATATGATCTAGTCCCTTAAGGATAATTGCTAAAGCGTCTCTACTAGTTTCCTTCGATGATTGTACAATGACCCACGCTTGTCCCTTCACATCCAACGATAGGGCTTCCTACTAAATAATGGTAGGATAACACTATCTAAAGGAGGAGGAAAAGACAAGAACAACCTTGAGTAGGGTAGATCTTAATCGCTTGCTCATAAAGCTTTTCAAAACAAAAACATCTCACACAATCGCACTTTCAAAATATTTGCAAACAAACACTTTGTATGTGTTCTCGAGGACAAATACGAGAATCATTACAAAGGTCGCCTTACAATTGGTGTTTTCAAAAATATTTTCAAACACGCAACACAAAGCAATTTTTCAAATAAAGTGAGCTAAGCGACTAAGAGCCCATAGATAACTAAATATGAAAAGGGTGCTAACACCTTCCCTTTTCATAACCTACCCCCCGAACTCAAAAATCTTAAAGGTCTTTCCTGTTCTTTTCAACCTTTCCTTATTGGATAAAAGAAAAGTCGGTGGCAACTCTTGTTATCCGCATATTTATGATAAAACGCAAAACAAAGTCAATTCTCCCACCATATTACAAAAATGGAGACTCTGATGGGGAACTTAAAAGAGGGGTTACCTTGGAGTTTAGGATCACTGTACTTGTTTTTAAAATTGTTTGCTTTGACTGCTTTACATTTGAGGGTTGCTCGCATTTTAAATTTCTTGAAAAGATCCTACACCCAGATTTGGGGACCTTAGGTACGTAGCTATAGATCATGGAAATTATATGGTGTATACCGATATGGGTGAAGTGATGGCTACGTTAGTATGACACTTTGGTTTATACTAGTGTCCCTTGAGTCAGTCAAGGAGAATACTAGGCTGTTGTGTGGTTTCATAAGCACTAACTGACCTTTAAAACCTTAATTGACCCAACTTATCCATTAGAAGGTAGTGAGATGGCCGGCTTTGGTGCAGTCCAAAGTTGGTTGATACTCGATACTATACTCATTGAGACTCCTACTACCCGGTTACTATTCTTAGGACAGGTTGAGCCAACTAAACTTCAAGAGGGTACTTACCTACGAACCCCATGCAAGCCTTAAACCTAAGGCTCCTATGTGCATTGTGTGTGCTTGTTATTTGTTCAAACATGACATCATGACATCATACCATTTCATTTTCACTGATCATTTCAAGGATCTCAAAGGCCTGTGATGCAGGTTTATTATGAACTAGACATCTAGCAAGGAGCAAGGGGATTTATTTTCCTCTAATGCCATTAAAGATCAAAGTAATTTCTCTTGAGTCAAAGGCTAGGACCCACTCAACATGGTGAGCTTGATTCTCATAGAAGAAAGTTCAAAGATGCAAAAGTTCTTCAGTCAAGGCTGCAGCCATACTCAACTTCTAACATTTCCTTTTATTTATCCCGCGAGATCCTTGAAAACATTGCATCTACATGTCATGCATGTCATTACATAACAGGTATTTCCCAAGATACGCTTTCTCATCTTTGTGCTACTTATTTCAGTAAAAGATGGCTCTTGAAAAAATTATGAAAGACCTTCAAGCTCAAAAAACCCAATTCCAAGAGACGCTCTTGAACTTGGCCAAGGGGAAGAAAGAACTGATGACGCTCATTGCCAAGAAGAAAAAGACTAAGAAACTGGCTGGTATTCTCAACATGGGGAGAAGATTCAAAGGCCCCGTAAAACAAGTTCAAGCTTTTGATATCCCATCAGATAAAGATGACAATCAAGAAGAAGACGGTAGAAGTATCAAAGCTGAGGGGGGAAGCAACCTTGGTTCTGGTAGAATTCCTGATGAAGAAGACTATTTTGATTAGCAATATCCTCCCACTGATGACAGATACAAACAGTTGGAAGATCGTTTGAATGCCACGGAAATCCATATGGTGCCTGGGTTAGATTTTTAAGAGTTGGGATTAGTCTCAGGGGTTGTTATCCCTCACAAGTTTAAGCTCCATGTATTTTCCAAATATGATTGTGTGTCTTGTCCTAAGCTTCAGCCGAGGTCTTATGTTCGGAAGATCCAACCTCATATTGTTGATAGGAAGTTATGAGTTCACTTCTTTTAAGAGAGCTTATCTGGGACACAACTAGGATGGTTCTATCAGCTGGAAGGAACCAACATTCTGTTTACCGTGGTTTTTGGTAAACAACCGCTGATCCTCCAAAAAAGGAAAGTTCTTTTTTGGTTACTCACGGGATTGATCAGATTGATCCCAGAACATATGCTAATTTTTTATGTAAGACAAGCAATCAGGAAGAACGCATGTTCGACCAAAGAAAAGATACTTGAGATTTTGGAAAATAAGAAAATAGACAGAAATGTAGAAATGCAGGTAAAGATGCAAGAAAGATAATTTTGCAAAATAAGATTAAAGCAATGTGAAAGACTTTCATTAATGAAAAGAGGTGTTTCCAACGTACATTTCTCAGTTTTATCCTTTCTCACACAACGGTTACTTGGACAATATTTGAGTAACTAGCACAATAGGTTGAACACACTTAAAAACTACACATATTTCCTAATTTATACTAAAAACTAAGTAACCGTCGAGGGACGATTCTACGCTAAGATGAAGACAAGTGTCCTCTGCATGCCCCTCGAGCTCTAGCTTCCAGCCACGTTGCTTCTTCTTAGCTGCTAGCGAAACTGTCTTTCCCTCCAATAATTCAAATTCAAATATCCCTCGTATTATGTGTCAAAGCGAGGGTATTTTCTCTTAGTGGAAGGTCATAAGTCCTCTTCAGTCGAAACCTTGAAAGTGAGCCCTGGTCGAAGGCTCAAATACAACTTAGATCTTTTTCTAAGTTATTTCATACGTTGAAACATTCTTTAGCTTGGCTTGATTATTCCAGTTTTTTAGTCTAAAAGTCCAAATATAGTAAGTGTCGAATTCGGGAGCCAACAAATTGCCCCCCAAGAATGTCTATTTTGACGCCCAAAGAAATAGCCATTCTTTGATCTTTCCATTCGACACCTGTCTTTTTAGTTGTCCATAAAGTCTTGACGTGTGCTTTTCGTCTTCCAACAGCTGCTGCTTTCGGAAAAAAAACCCATCATTACTCTTTCTCCAAGATGTCTTTTCTAACTGCCGTTACCACACTGCCATGATGACCATATTCGTAGAACCTAGGCAAGCATGTCAAAACATTTCCCAACGTCTGCACGGTAACCGCTTAATACTTCTCCACGTGACCCACTATCTTCACGGCATTAAATGGCCTTGACGAGACATATCCCTTTCTGAAGACTATAAATACTCTTGAGCCTTTTCATTTGGAACTTTCACCACTCCAAGCATTTCCAAATCTTCTGCTTTTAAACACCTTGCATTGTCAACTTCGTTTTCTCCAAATATGCAAAAATGGATTTCCTTTCCAATGCACCAAACAATCCCCAACCTAAAAATGCTGATGATATCCAAAGCCAACCAGAGATCTTTTCTACTAACCCTTCTCCTTCCTCGACTGATGGGCTTCGGTTCGTTTCTGAACCCATGAAGAGGGAGAGGCGAGAAGCATATGATTCCCAGCTCCTCATTCCCATTAGATACTCTGAAGACATATACGCTATGTCTGGTCCTTTGTCTGTGTGCGTCGAGAATCCCATAAGGAACCGTGCCTCCTTCCCTACTCACCCAAGACTCAAACCCATAGGCTGCACGAAGAAGCCTAGGGATGATCCTAAAGACGCCATCCCGGCCAATCAGCAGCATGTTCAGACTACGGAGGATATTAACCTTCAGTTTATGAACAAAAGGAACAGAATCTTTCGATCATGCCCTAATCTCTCCTCAGAGTATTCAGATTGGCTGAATAAGGTGGAGAAGGCACAAACCTCCGTCTGGAAGGAAATGGGAATTTACGATTTGGTGATGCTGTCGAAGACAGTATTGTCTTATTGTCCCCTCATATTGGTATCTTCGCTATATTTCTAGGATAGCGCACATTTTACCTTTCATATTCCCTGTGGGATGGTGACCACCACCCTCTTCGACATAGCCGCAATTACCGGTCTTCGACCGACTGGCGATTATTTCGATCCTGAGGATTTGTCTGAAGATGTTATTGGGTTTGCAGCTACAAAACCCACCTACACTACTTTTATCAACCACTTCCATGATAAAGCCTCCAATACTGTGTCGGAGGTGGAGCATATAGCTTTTTTGGCTATGTGGTTATCCCGTTTTGTGTTTTGCACCAAGTCACTTCAGGTGACTAAAAAAATGCTCACGCTCGCGACGCGGCTTCGTCATGGTTATCCCCTTTGTTTGGCCGAATTGATTTTGGCCAATCTATATGAGTCCATCAGTAATGGTGTGACTCAACTCAAGGTTATAGGGGACAGGGCGAGCCTGCTGCTTTCTGGCCCTTTTTGGCTTCTCCAACTTTGGCTCAATGCCACCTTTGAATCTTTTCTTCCTCAGAAGAATAAGATTAATGAAGCGGCCCCAGAAATCCTGAATAGGAGGGTCGAAGGTACCAGGCTTGCACTGCTGACTCCTACTGATGAAGGCCAACAACTTCAGAAGGCTTTCACAAGTTTCATGATGATGTTTGCAGAGCGCAGACGTTTTGTTTCGACCATGGCTCCTTTTGCCAGTCGAAAAGTTGGTCCAGAATGGTTCACCAAACCATTTCCTTTGACTGAGGAGGAAGACCTGAATGATGAATATGTGGGCATGTGGGAATCGTTTCTTCGCCCTAGAATTATGCCATTGAGATTCAAGAGCTCCAAAAATCAATTAAGCTTGATCTCTTATCAACCAAACCTTGTCTCTCGACAATTTGGCATTGTCCAGTCACTTCCCTCACCCATTTATCCTCGAGAGAAGCTGCTGTTATTTTACAATGCAGACTACTCAGAAGATGCTGATACCAAGCATATTGGTAGGTACGTTGGTCGAACCGTACTAACCATGTTCGACTTTAACCTCAATTTTTTGAGTTCTGGTAATTTTGAGGGGTGGTGGAGACAATATTATGATGAAGAGTTCTTTGATGAGAAGGACTTCGCCCACCACCTTCGTGAGGCGTTTAAGCTGGTTCTCGACAGGGTCAAGAAAGGTATTACTTCTTTTCTTTCTTTTCGCTTCAGATTTATCATTCGACGCTCGATCAACTTTAGTTTTTTTTTTGTTTTTGTGTAGCTTTCAAGAGAACCTCTTCGAAGAAGGTTGCTGAAAGCACAAAAGGGGGAGATTCTTCTGTCAACCCCTCTCCCAAAGTATTCACTTTCTTCCATACCCTTATTTTCTACGATTGTCCAACATGGGTACTGATTTCTTTGACTTGTCTTTCTGGGTATTCAGAAGACTACCCCCAAAAAACGGAAGGTCCAGGAGATCGAAATCTCTAGTGACGAAGAAGAGGAATCTCCTCATGTTCCTCTGAAGAGACAAAGGTTAAAGAAACCAGTTCCTGTCGTTGAGTCTCGTCCCAAAATTAGAATTAAAACTACAACTGCGAGGCCTCCTCCCGTAGTTATCAAAGAGCGTACTGAACAGGAAGTAGCTGCCAGGATAAACAACCCTAGCGAGAGTGATAACTCCAGTCCCGGTGATGAAATCCCAGTCCAGGTATTTGCTTTGACAGACCATCATTTACTTCTCGAACTCCCCTTTTTTCTTTATGAGAATTCTGAAAGAAACAAACTTCTTTTATTTTCCAGGACACTGCTGGCACCTCCAACCAAGTCCCTACACCTGTCGAAGGCTATGTCACCCTATTGAATAGTGAAGGAGAGCCTACTTATAGGCCTTATTCAACAAAAGGCTCCTTCATGAGTTCAACTGATGAAGTGAATCAAACTTCCGAACTTCGGCATGAAACCATAGAGGAAGTCAATGAAGAAGGCTCTGTAGGAAATCATGAAGAGACTAGGGCTCTGTTGGTTGACGTACAAGAAACTGAAGAGTAAAGGACCCCTAATGTTGAGACTGTGATAGAGAGGGAGAGTATACTGGAGGTGGGGAGTCAAGATGAAAGGATCCCAGAAGCTGATGGTAAAGAGGGTTCTGCTGAAGGAACCCAGAATCCTATAAACACTGAGGCGATTCCAGAGCAGGTGGCCAACGTAGTTGTCGCTATCAACGAAAGTGTCCCTTCGACAGGATCTAGAACTATGGAGGATTTGGCCTTGCTAAAACAGCAAAATCCTTTAGGCTATTTGACTGTAATTCTAGAAGGTCTAGAAAGTTCCTCTGATCATAGTGTCTCAACTGTGTCTGGAAAAACTACTTCGACCTCTCCTCTTGATGAGGCCCTTCAGAAAGTTAAGGCACAAATCTTCAAAAGAGATTTAATGTTAACCTTGGAGGGGGAACCCACGGCTCCCTCTTTTCTGAAGACTACTCTGAGGGCTGTCGATCTCCTCATTGCTTCTCCGGACATGGCCAGCGTTATCTTGGATTTAATCTCCATTATTGACCAAGTATCGGCGGACTATAACCGTCAAAGGACTCTTAATCGTGAGATTGAAGAAACCAATGGTCAAGTGGCTGCTTCCTGGCATGCTGCTACCGAATAAACTTCTAAGGTAAAAGGTCTGTCGAAGGCCCAGGAGGCTAGGCAAAAAAAGGTCGAAGAGATAGATCGAGACACTGCTCAAATGACGGTGCAGATTGCAGAGTTGGAAGCTAAAATTTCTGCCAACGATAAAAAGAAGGAGGAACTCCTCGCTGTTAACACTGAGTCAGAGAGCCAAGAGGAACTGGATGAAGGGTTAAGACATGCTGATCGAGCCCAATCTCTTGATGCTAAGCTCGAAACCCTTCATCAATCGAAGGCTTTATGTGATCGACGCTTGGAATTACAAAGAATTAAGTATCTTCAGATCAAGGCTAATCTCCCTTTTTGAATCCTGTTTCTTTCATCTATGTAATCACTCGTTGTAATGATTTCAAAGCCATTTTGGCTATTTTAATGAAAATTTAAGTTTCCATTTTGGAATTCTCTATTCAACGGTGATTATATATTACTTATTTTTACCTCTTGAAGCGTAGGTCTATACGCTTTCAAGTATTTACCATTCACCCTCAAAAGTCTTTGATCTTCACTTAACTCTTCAATCTCATAGGCTCCACCAGAGAAAGCTTGGATAATCCTGAAAGGTCCTTCCCACTTAGGAGACCATTTTCCCAAATTTATATCTTTTCGATCCATCGGAAGAATTACTTTCCATACTAGATCCTCAGGCAGAAATGTCTTAGGTTTCACTCTGCGATTATAGGATTTCTCAACCCGCTTCTTCTACAGTCTCAAAAGATCCAGAGCTTTCAACCTTTCTTCGTCTAAGTCAACTAGTTCGTCTAACATCATATTCCAATAGACCCCAGAAGGGATATCATGATGTATCTGAATCCTTGTCGCCTACAGGTGGATTTCCACTGGCAACACTACATCATGACCATAGGTTAGGCGAAATGCTGTTGTTCCCGTGGCTTCTTTCGGATAAGTTCGACATGCCCATAGAACTTGATCTAGCGTCTTGTGCCAGTTTCTAGGTTTCTTTCCCACGTGTTTCTTTATTAAACTGATCACTACCTTATTCGCTTCTTCGACCTGGCCATTAGCTTGCGCATAATAAGGTGTAGATGTTAACAATTTAAACCCCATTTCCGCAGCAAAGTCTTGCATATTTCGACCAGTAAAGACTGACCCTTGGTCTGTAGTTATTGTTTCGGGAATTCCAAATCTATATATGATGTACTTTTGAATGAATTCAATGACATTCTCTTGGTCTACATTGACTAAAGGTATTGCTTCAATCCACTTAGTAAAATAATCAATGCCCACCAATATATATTTCTGGCTTTTAGAAGATGCTGGTCGAATTTCTCCAATAAGATATAAAGCCCATCCTCTAAAAGGCCAAGGTTTCACAATCGAGTGAAGTTCCCTTGCCGGCACATGTTGAATACCTGTATGTATTTGACATTCTTGGCACCCTTTTGCAAACTCAACACAATCTTTTAACATAGTGGGCCAATATAATCCTTGTCGAAACAATAACTATTTCATCTTTTGGCCTACTTGGTGTGCTCCACATGCCCCGACGTGTGTGGTGGAAAGAGCTATGTATGCTTCTGTTTCACTTAGGCATTTCAGAAGCCGTTGGATTTTGTAAATAAACCACTACAGGCTTTCTCCAATCTTGTTCTGTTAGATTGTCTATGAACAAAATTTCAAACTTTTCGTGATCAGTGCATCCCAACATTGTGGTCCTTAAATCCAATGGAGATAACTTAGTGGATGTTACTCTCCCTCTAACTCTGATTGCTTGCTGTAGCTTTTCTTTCGAAACTTTATACCCGGAAGCTATCTGCGCCAAGTCGTTAGCTACTTGATTTTCCAATCTGGGTATATGTCGAATGTTAACTACCTCAAAGTTCTTCAACAACCGTCTGGATATTACGAAATACATGATAAGATTTTCTTTTATGCATTTGTATTCTTTCGTAATTTGTTTTAGGACTAACTCTGAGTCTCCCATTATTTCGACCTAAGTTACCCCTAATTCCAACAGGATTTCAAGGCCTACGATTAACGCTTCGTATTCAACCTCATTATTAGAGAAATCCCCATATATTTTGTACTTAAATGTTGTTGGAATTTTGCTTGGAGAAATAATGAGGACTCCGACTCCAGTTCCATCTTTATAACTAGAACCATCAAAGTACAGTTTCCAAGGTTCGATCTCCAAATAATTCAGTGATCCCTCTTGTATAGAATGGTCGACTATAAAGTCTGCTACCACTTGACCTTTCATAGCCTTGAGAGGCATAAAGGTTAATGAGTACTCAGTTAATGCAAGTGCCCATTTTCCAATTCTGCTGTGCAAAATGGGTTTCGATAACATATATTTGAAAACATCAAAATGAGATGAAACATAATTATCAACTGGCTTTATATATTGCTTAAGTTTTGTACATGAAAAATAAAGACATAAACATAGTTTTTCAACCTCGTTATATCTGATTTCTACATCGTTTAAAACTCTACTGAGGTAGTCGATGGGCCTTTCGACACCATGCTCATCCTCTTGAGCCAGCATGCTCCCTAAAGTTTTATCAGACGCGACTATGTACAATCTCATACTTCTACTTCGACAAGGAGGTACCAAAATAGGTGGTTTGGTGAGGTACTCTTTGATTTTGTCGAAGGCTTCTTGATGTTCTTTCCCCCACTCAAATCCTCCTTTGCTAAGTCGAAGTAGTGGCGAAAAGGCTTGCGTTTTCCCACTGAGGTTGGATATAAATCTCCTCAAGAAATTTATCTTCCCAAGTAAGGATTGCAATTCCTTTTTGTTAGTTGGCGTTTTGGCTTGCAAGATAGCTTTGGTCTTGTTTTGGTTCATCTCAATGCCTTTCTTATGGACCACAAAACCTAAGAAATCTCCTGCTTTAACACCAAAAGCACACTTTAGAGGGTTCATCTTCAGGCCGTAGCGTCTCATCCTCTCGAAGGATTGTCGAAGATGATCCATGTGAGTCTTCCCTGAAACAGATTTGAATACAATATCATCAATATAAATCTGCATGAAAGTGTCAACAAAATCATAGAAGATCGAATTCATGGCTCTCTGATACGTTGCCCCTGCATTTTTCAGGCCAAAGGGCATCACTACCCATTCATAAGTTCCTAAGGCCCCAGGGCAACAGAATGCCATTTTCGACACATCCTCTTCAGCAATAAAGATTTGATTATATCCAGAGTAGCCATCAAGCATACTCATGTACTAGAAACCAGCGGCAGAATCCACAAGCATTTCCGCCACCGACATTGGATATTCATCTTTGGGTGTTGCAGCATTCAGATCTCTGAAATCAATGCACACCCTTAAGGTACCATTTTTCTTTATAACAGGCACGATATTTGCAATCCATTCGACGTACTTGGTCATTCGGATGAACTTGCACATCAGTAGTCTTTCGACTTCCGTTTTGATTTTTGATAAAATCTCTGGTGCAAACCACCTCGGAGTCTGCTTAACGGGCTTCTTTGCAGGCTTTATTGGCAATTTCAGTTATACCAAACTTCTGTCGAGACCAGGCATCTCGTTATAATCCCATGCAAAGCAATCCTTGAACTCTTTTAGTAATTGGATCATTTCGACCCTGAGTCCTCGATCTATTTTTGCGCTTATGTACGTTGGCTTTTTTACAAGACCGTCGCCTAGGTTTACCTCTTCCAAAGGGTCTTGCACTAGCATTCTAACATTGTTCACCAATGATTCCTTTTCTAAACCTAGAGGTTCATCGTCATAGATGGCGTCTAATCTCTGATCTCGAAGGTCTTTCATTTCTAAGTCGGGAGGCTCTGGGTCAAAATCTTTCCCAGGGCCTTTTTTAGAAAGGACCTGCTCATTGGCTTCGAGGGCCATATATTTAACTTCAGCCTCCAAGGCCGCTATCATTCTATTTTCAGCCACATACGCCGAAATCTTTTGCAGAGTTTGTGACTCAGTCATCGTCACTAAACTCACTTCCCCAACCTGTTGGCCGTATATCATCAACTCCTCCAAAGTCGATGTTGGATAAGTTTTCTCTATCCCACTGAAAACCATAGTCGGAGTGTAGGTATAGAGAGCAGAAGGCGTTAGGTGTTGGAGTTAAATCAAACTCAGGTGGATTACATGGCCCTATATGAGCCAAAATTTTGTCGAAACTATTCTTTCTGACACTGTTGATTTCACCTAAGTAATAACTCTGATCTGCCTCAATGTTTTCCACGATACCGTTAGGCGCCATATCGTGACCCTTTGGTGCATCGAGGATGGCACTGAACCCATGCCATGTATCCGCTCTCGACCCAAGAGCAGATTGTAGTTTGGTTTCGCTGAGATCACCATGAACATGGTGGGTTGGAGAATTGATCCCACTTTGAGGTCTAGTTGTATGACACCCATTGTGGTGCCAATTCCTCCTTCATAATTGAACAAGACCATGTTATGGGGCTTGATGTCAGCATCTCCCTTTCCTAGCTTTTCCAGCATGATTTGTGGGATGATATTGATGGTCGCCCCACAATCAACCAGAATTTTATTTATAGTTATTTCCCCTATCTTTGCTCTGATGAACAGGGGTTTTAGATGATTCTTCATTGCCTCTGTTGGTGGCTCGAAGAATGCATTTTGTTCTTCTACGCAGCCATTGTTCATTACATAGTAACATACTGGCATGTGTCTAGCCATTTCTTGTTCAACCATTAAGTCAGTTTCCTCAACTTTGACCTGGCGGTTGTATTCTTTAGGTAACACTGATATAACATTCACCATGATGTCTAAACTATCATCGGAATCGGAGTTGTCTTTATCATTCGACCCACATTCCTCCGTCCATGGCATAGGATTCCTCTCTAGAGGCTTCCTTTGTTTCCTTTTCACATTGGTGCTAACTTCTGGATGAGGTCCTACTGCCTCTTTTTCGTCTTTTCGCCGCCTTTGGAATCTTCTCCATTGTGAACGGGACATAGGATTTTTTCCTTTGTAATTGCTCGATATATGGGCCATCTTATTTGACGTAGAAGCATGGTACTCCTTTCTGTAGTCTAAAGAGGAACCTCTTGGCACATCGAACGCCTTCCATATCTCTTCGTTTGGCCTCTTTCTTCCCATGGTGTTAAGCCAAGTATCTTTAGGTACATTAGTTGGAGGCCTAAAAGTTGGTGGCCTCCTTACCTGACTCATGGATCCTTGTTGATGCCCCCTTCTGGGGTCGAATTTGACTTCTGAACCCATTTTTTGTTGGGCATTGGTGCCCTGTTTCGCTTTCACAATTCTCATACCTTGTATGTGTTTTGCGGCTTTCTTGTCAAAAATAGAGCTGCATCTAGGGCACAACATTACTTCCGAATTTTTCTTCTGGCACCTATGTAGAAAATCTTCCAGATCTTCATTCTCCTTTGGAAATGCCGTTTTATTTACTTCTTCTTGATGAATGGCTTCCTTTGAGGCCTTGGCGCCAGAGACTTCAACCATGTTGACCTGCATGTTGCTTTTGGCAACGAGATTCATTTTCTGCATTTTGGCCTCTAGATTCTCTGTCGAGCCTTTTACAACGGCCAAGTAAGAACCTGTGGTGGTTCTTTTGTTGGAGCTCTCAGTAAGTCCTTTGCTTTTGTGTGGGTCTTCAGTAACCCTTTTATTCAGTTTCAGGCCTTCAATGGCCTTCTTGTTTGAGCCTTGGGTAACTTCCTTTTTCAGATCTAGGCCTTCAGTGGCCTTTCTCACCCCTTCGATAGTTTTTCTGGAGATGTTTCCAGTAAAACTTCCAAAGATGGGTTTAGTAATGAAATATTCTGAAACTTCCACCATGTGAATGCCGACTGGTTCAGCATAATGTGCCTCCATCTGCAGTGGGTTTGCGTCGATTTTCATTGCTGGCTTATCAGTAAATTTCAGCCTTCCTTCCTTTAGCACTTGTTGAATAAGATCCCTGAAAAGGAAACATTGTGAGGTTTTATGGCCCAAAAAATTATGGTATTTACAAAAACCTCTTTTCTTTCTCTGTTCTAAAGGACGCAATTTCGCCCCTGGGGGCACTATCATCTGGCCATCTTTAACTAATAGATCAAATATTTTGTCACATTTGGATATATCAAAACTATAAGTTTTATTAGGAAATTTGTCGCTGTTTTTCTCAGACTCTACAGGATTTTTCCCATTTGATGGCACTAGCAATTTACAAGAATATGGTGGTCCTTGTTTTAATTATGCTAAATCTATTTCACCTTCTTCGACATCTATAGGATCACTAGATATCTTTGGATCATTATCATCCATTTCGACATAAGCTACCCTTATGAGTTTTGGCAGCTTTAGCTTTCTCAGCTTTAAGGCGTTCTACTTGTCGAACTCTATCGGCCAGTTGGGCCATATCTCTTACGTATTGTGTGTCTAACTTTTTCCTAATTGAATAATCCAGGCCTCCCGCTGCTATTTCGACCAATTCATGCTCAGGCACTTGGGTAAAACATCTGGCTTTAAGTAATTGAAACCTATTTAAATATTCATCGATTGGCTCAGTAAACCTTCTCTTCACTCTAGCCAATTCTTTTAGACTTATTTTGGTCTGGCCCATGTAGAATTGTTCGTGGAACAATCTTTCCAATTGGTTCCAGTTAGGGATCAAATTGGCTGGGAGGGTGGTGAACCAAGTGAAAGCATTCTTTGTTAGGGAACTTGGGAAATATTTGATTCTAAGGTTTTCGTTGTTTGCTATTTCCTCGGCCTCTATCAAATATCTAGCTACATGTTTGATAGTGGACTCTGTCGTATCCCCTGAAAATTTAGTAAACTTTGGAACCTTTCCCCTATGTGGTAAGTATGTTTGCATAATATATTCTGACAATGGGGATGTTAAGTTTGGTCTGTGAAAACCAATGTTCATCCCATTTTGAATCATAATCCTTTCGATCACGGCAGTTAGATTATTGTTTGTCCCATAATTTTGGTGTCAAACTTGTTGTACCAATTCATCAGCATTTTGGTTTCTATTAGCCATAATAACTCCTTGATCGATTTCTCTAGGATTTCGTGGTATTTCAACACTTGGTTGTTCTATTTATGTTCTAGGAATCTGAGGGTTTGGATTAACGGTCAAATCCTCTTCTATGATTGCCCCTTGATTTGCTCTTATTGGTATCCTCTGGGGTTGTCGAACAGTTTGGGGTACCCCAAAGATTTCAGCCATGCGCGTCACTTGCGCTGTCATTTGTTGATTCAAATGCGTAGCATTTTGAATGAGGGAATTTAGCACTATACTTAGAGTTTGTGCTAACATTTGCATCATATCATGATTACTTTCGTCCATTTGTTGCCTCAAAATTGCTGTCGAAACATTTGTGAGGCTTGGTATTGAATGAGATGGCCCTCCTAAGAATTGGTTTCTACTGGCTCCAGATCCCTGAAATGGCGATGATGCATTCACCAAAGGTTCTGAAAAAGTGGAAGCAACGTTCATAAGGCTATCCATTTCAGTAGTTGGTATGCCATATGGCTGCTCTCGACCTATCCAAGTTGTCGAAAATCCTGGGGGCACGAATGGTCGAGATCCTAGATTTTCCCTTGGTGGAGGCGTTCCTAATGGACCTCTTGGACCTACATACGAAAGTAAGGGTCCAGTTTGACTTGTGGTTAGCATCGGTATTAATCCAACGGAGGTTGGGATATTCCCTTCGACGGCGGTGGTAACCACTGTTCCAGTAATTGGTTGAGGTATTACTCCATGATTTGGCTCGTTAGCCATACTGCTCTTGCTATTTTTCTTCCTAACAGTGTACTCTTTGGTTACTCTACCACTTCTTAATAACATGCAACGTTATAACTGTGCAGAAGAAACGCAATAACATAAACAATGTTTTAATAAAAATTAGCAACGTCCCACCGTGTGTGCTAATTTGTTTACCGTGGTTTTTGGTAAACAACCGCTGATCCTCCAAAAAAGGAAAGTTCTTTTTTGGTTACTCACGGGATCGATCAGATTGATCCCAGAACATATGCTAATTTTTTATGTAAGACAAGGAATCAGGAAGAACGCACGTTCGACCAGAGAAAATATACTTGAGATTTTGGAAAATAAGAAAATAGACAGAAATGTAGAAATGCAGGTAAAGATGCAAGAAAGATAATTTTGCAAAATAAGATTAAAGCAATGTAAAAGACTTTCATTAATGAAAAGAGGTGTTTCCAATGTACATTTCTCAGTTTTATCCTTTCTCACATAGCGGTTACTTGGACAATATTTGAGTAACTAGCACAATAGGTTGAACACACTTAAAAACTACACAGATTTCCTAATTTATACTAAAAACTAAGTAACCATCGAGGGACGATTCTGCGCTAAGATGAATACAAGTGTCCTCCGCATGCCCCTCGACCTCTAGCTTCCATCCACGTTGCTTCTTCTTAGCTGCTAGCGAAACCGTCTTTCCCTCAAATAATTCAAATTCAAATATCCCTTGTATTATGTGTCAAAGCGAGGGTATTTTCTCTTAGTCGAAGGTCATAAGTCCTGTTCAGTCGAAACCTTGAAAGGGAGCCCTGGTCGAAGGCTCAAATACAACTTAGATCTTTTTCTAAGTTATTTCATACGTCGAAACATTCTTCAGCTTGGCTTGATTTATTCCAGTTTTTTGGTCTAAAAGACCAAATATAGTAAGTGTCGAATTCGGGAGCCAACACATTCGTACTTGGGAAGACTTGGCTACTGCTTTTTACAAGCAATATCAATACAATGATGACCTTGAAACAACTCGTGTGTAACTACAAAGTATGACTATGGGCTCAAATGAAGGGTTTAAAGAATATGCCTAGAAGTGGAGAGATCTGGCTGGAAGAGTGCAACCTCCTTTGTCTGATAGAGAGTTGGTTGACATGTTTATGGGCACTTTGACAGGGCCTTTCTTTAATCATCTGATCGGAAGTTCATCATCTGGTTTTACCGAGTTGATACTGACAGGGGAACATGTCGAAGGTGGTATTCAAAGTGGGAAGATTCAAGTGGCTGCATCTTCAAGTACTGTAAAGAAGACGTTCAACAGTAAGAAGGAAACTAATGTTGTTTATGGCCATAAAGGGCGTACTAGAGGTAATCACAATCAATCTGTAGGAGATGTATTAAATTCTAATATGGCGCCTGTGCTACAACAACAACAAAACAATTAGTGTAGGTCAAAGGCACTTAGAAGACAATTTACAAAGATCAACATGCCATTATCTCAGGCATTACAACACTTACCGAAAGTAGAGTTGATTACACTGAGGGATCCTCCTCATAATCCCAACACCTCCTCTCCTCGTTATAATTCTAATGTGAAATGTGCTTACCGTTCCAATAGCCCCGAGCACGACACCAATAGCTACTGGGCTTTAAAGAATAAAATTCAGGACATGATTAGCAACAAAGAAATTGAATTTAATCCTCTCGAGACCCCCCAATGTGATTATAGCGCCTATGCCAAAGCATGACAAAGGTATCAATGTTATTGATGATGTTTCATATGTTTCTGCTGTAGATGAATTGACTACTCCCATCTCCATCATTAAGAAGAACCTACTGGAAGCCGGTTTATTTCTGGGTTGTATTGAAAGATGTTACTGTTGCATCGCCCAACCCAATGGCTACAAGTTGCTGAAAGAAGGTATTCAGCGTCTGATGGACAACCATATCATTATAGTTAAGAAGATTTCTTCTATTGAGAAGTTATTTCAAGACTTATCTATAATTTCTGGCACTCCTATCAGGATCACTTCCAAAGGTCCTGTGAATATTAAGGCCGAACCCATAATCGCTCCTATAATAATCACTACACCCAGACCTATTTCTTATTCCTTGGACAAAGCTGTCTCTTGGAACTATGAAGCTGAAGTCTACTACCGTGGTGTCAAGCAAGAGCCATTGACTGTTGAAAATGAAGGTACTGAAGTTGTTGATCCCAACATTGACAATATTGTTGGGACCAGTAAGGTTACTAGAAGCGGAAGTGTTTTCTCTCCGGAAATCTCTCCAAAGACTGTCGCCACACCAATTTATATTACCGCTACCGAGTCAATTACTGAGACTCATGGAAAAGAGAAAATGGTGGAGCCTTCCCAGACGGGGGCACACAAAGAAGTAATAGCTGAATATACCTCCAGGCATAAGTTGGAGGAAGTATTATAAATTATCCGAAGAAGTGATTACAAGATTGTTGAACAGCTGGGACAGACTCCCTCTAAAATCTCCATGTTATCCCTGTTACTGTGTTCAGAAGCCCATGCACAGGCTTTGGTGAAGTTCTTAAAATCCGCTCACGTGCTACAAGAAATTTCGGCTGATCAACTTGGAAGGAACCACAACAAGGCCTTGTATGTCTGTATTGAATACAGGGGCACTACTTTAGCGCATGTATTAGTTTATACAGGTTCCTTGCTGAATGTTCTACCAAAGGATGCTCTCGACAGGCTTGATTATGAAGGGGTTATGCTGAAACCCAGTGATATTATAGTCCGAGCCTTTGACGGTTCAAAAAGGATGGTACACGGAGAAGTGGATCTTCCGATTAAAGTGGGTTTGTAGGTTTTAAATTTTACCTTATATGTGATGGATATCCGACCGAAATATTCTTGTTTACTCGAACGCCCCTGGATTCATGGGGCAGACGTTGTTACTTCAACCTTACACCAAAGCTGAAGTATCATGTGAAAGGAAAGGTTATTACAGTCTACATAGAAGAAGAGTATGTGGTGAGTCACTTAAACTCATTCAGGTATATTGAGATAGAAGGTGAATTCATTAAAACTCCCCACCAGACTTTTGAAGTTATCCCTTCTACCGCTACTGAAGAGGTTTCTGCTATTCCCATGGTTACCAGGGTTCTACCCAGGATGGCTTCTTTGAAGGATGTTAGAGCTATAATGGAAGAAGGTGGTTGCACTACCTGGGGTCAGCTTCCTGACATTTCGTACATATTGGACAAATTTAGGTTGGGTTTTACTGCATAGGCTCAGAAGGATGTTCGTCGTGCTCATGCTGAAAGACCATCATTATGTGTCAACAACCATGGAGTCAACGTAGTAGAGGATGCAGATAGTAACTACGATATAAACAGCTGGATTTTTCCCACCATTGGCAATGGGCTCAACAACTGGAATACTGAAGACATTATCTCAATCTCCTTTAGTCAGGAGTAAATGCCATTTTCTGTTTCTTTTTGCTTTCAAAGTTTTTGATATGTAATTTTAAACAATAACTTTAGGCCTTGTGTCTTACCCGGGGAACAACGGTTCATTTGTTAGGGTTTTCATCTTTCATAAGCATATTTTCATTTAATAAATCATTGGACGTTTTGCATTAAAATTTTGTGCTCTTTGTCTTTCTTTTATGTACTTTCAAAATAGCTATGTGTTCTTACACACACTCATACAATAAATTGTAGATCCACATCCACTCTGGATCTCGTTGATAACAATTCTGCTATTGCCACTTATGACTTCGGGAATCCGATCTACCAAGTCGAGGACAAAGGTGAGGATGATTGTGAAATACCTAGAGAACTTGTCAGGATGTTAGTGCAAGAGGAAAAACATATACAACCGCATGAAGAGCCAGTTGAGGTTATAAACTTGGGTACTGAAGCAGACATGAAAAAGTCAAGATAGGTGCCAACCTAGAGGACACTGTCAAGAACAGGTTAATCCAGATATTGCATGACTATATTTAGATCTTTGCTTGGTCATACAAAGACATGTCAGGGCTCGATACCGATATTGTGGTTTACCGTCTGCCGTTGAAAGAGGGTTGTTCTCCGATAAAGCAGAAGGTTTGTTGCATGCGTCCCAAGATGTCAAAGAAAATCAAGGCTGAAGTTATGAAACAATTCAATGTAGGTTTCTTAGCAGTTACATCATATCCTTAGTGGGTTGCAAATGTGGTGCCAGTACCTAAAACGGATGGAAAAGTACGTATGGGTGTAGACTACAGGGATCTGAACAGGGCGATCCCTAAAGATTACTTCCCACTTCCATATATTGATGTTCTAGTCGACAACACCACTCAACACAAACTATTCTCCTTCATGGATGGTCTTTCAGGTTATAATTAGATTAAGATGGAACGTGAAGACATGGAGAAGATTACTTTCGTTACACAGTGGGGCACTTTCTGCTACAAGGTTATTCCTTTCGGGTTAAAGAACGTCAGTGCAACATATCAACGTGCTATGGTAGCCTTGTTCCATGACACGATTTATCACGAGGTAGAGGTTTACATCGACGACATGATAGCCAGATCTCAGACTGAAGAAGAACATCTTGACCATCTACACAAGTTGTTCGAGATATTGAAAAAATACAAGCTAAGGTTAAATCCAAACAAGTGAACTTTTAGAGTGAGATTCGATAAACTCCTAGGTTTCGTTGTCAGTGGTAAAGGTATTGAAGTTGATCTCGCCAAGGACAAAGCCATCAAAGAAATGCCAGCTCCCCATACTGAGAAGGAAGTCAGAGGTTTCTTAGGACGAATGAACTATATTGCCAGATTTATTTCTCATTTGACTGCTACTTGTGAGCCGATCTACAAGTTGCTGAAGAAAGATCAGGTAGTGAAGTGGAACGATGACTGCCAAACAACCTTTGACAAAATCAAGGAGTACCTAAAAGAACCTCCAATTTTGATGCCACTAGTTGAAGGAAGACCTTTGATCATGTACTTAACAGTATTAAATAACTCAATGGGGTGTCTACTGGGCCAACATGACGAGTCTTGTCGAAAAGAGCATGCAATATACTACCTTAGCAAAAATTTTACCGATTGTGAAACAAAATACTCACTACTCAATAAAACTTGCTGCACTTTGGAATGGACTGCTCTCCTACTAAGATGGTATATTCTGACTCATACTACTTTGTTGATCTCTAAAATGGATCCCATAAAATACATATTCGTGAAAGCCGCTCTCTCCAGAAGAATAGCCCGATGGAAAATGGTCTTAACAGAATACGACATTCAGTACACCACTCAGAAGGCAATCAAAGGAAGTGTACTGGAAGATCATTTGGCTCATCAAGCCATAGACGATGATCAATCTATGAATTTCGAATTCCTGGACGAGAATATTATGCTAGTCACAGATTGTGAAGAACCTAGACCGTATGAAGGACTTGAGCCAGGAACGTGATGGATTATGGTTTTCGATGGAGCTTCTAACGCACTTGGAAATGGAATTAGTGCTTTGATTATTTATCCTAAGGGTTGCCAGACACCGTTTACCGCTAGATTATGCTTCGACTGTACCAACAACATGGTCGAATAAGAAACATGTATCATGGGTATCAAAGTTGCTATTGATATGAGGATCAAATTCTTGAGTCTATACAAGGAATCAGCCCTGGTAATCAGTCATGTTAAGGGAGAATGGGATACGAAGCATCCAAATCTCATTCCTTGCCGAGAGCATGTGTTGACCTTAATTCCATACTTCGAGGAAATCACTTTTGAACATATTCCAAGGGAAGAGAATAAGTTGACAGATGCATTAGCTACCATGTCATCTATGTGCAAAGTCAGATGGGATAATGAGGTTCCTCGAATTACCATTGAGAGACTGGATGAACCGGTACACTGTTACGAAGTTGACACTGACAGTGTAAAAGAGAAGCCTTGATTTCATGAAGTGAAGAGATACCTCGAAGCCCAAGAGTACCCCGAGGGTGCATCTATCAATGACAAGAAATTCCTACGGAGGTTCTCTGCTAAATTCTTCTTGAGCAACAGAATTTTGTACAAACGCAACCATGATTCGACTCTGCTTCGTTATGTGGACAAGAAGGAAGCTGAGAAAATTATGGAAGATGTGCATGAAGGAGTCTTTGGTACACACTTCAGCGGGCATATGATGGCTAAAAATATTTCGAGAGAAGTTTATTATTGGTATACCATGGAAACTGATTTCCATCACCACTCTAGAACCTGTCACAAATGTCAGATATACACCGAAAAAGTACATGTGCATCCGGTTCCTCTAAATGTCTTGACTGCTCCTTGGATATTCGCAAAGTGGGGCGTTGATATGATTGGAGAGATTAAGCCTACTGTTTCTAACGGACATCGCTTTATCCTAGTCACTATTGATTACTTCACAAAGTGGGTTGAAGCAGCCTCTGTCACCAAGCATGTTGTGGCCTGGTTCATTAAGCATAACCTTATATGTCGGTATGGCATCCCCAAAAGGATTTTCACAGAAAATGCTACCAATCTCAATAACACTATAAACTTTGCACGCAGTTCAAAATCAAGCATAACAATTCTTCTTTGTATCGATTGAAGATGAATGGCACATTGGAAGCCACCAATAAGAACATCAAGAAGATTATACAGAATATGACGGTTATGTATAAATATTGGCATGAGATGTTACCATTTTCTCTCCATGGCTATTGCACTTCAGTACGGACATCAACTGGGGAAACCTCGTTCTCTCTAGTCTACGGCATGGAAGTTGTCCTATCTATCAAAGTCCAAATTCCTTCTCTAAGGATTATGAAAGATGCAGATTTAGACAAAGACGAATGGATTCAGACTAGGCTGGACCAGATAAATCTGATTGATGAGAAAAGACTTGCGGCTATTTGCCATAGTCAGATGTACCAGAAGCGCATGATCAAAGCCTTCAACAAGAAAGTCAAACATCGGGTATATCAGGCTGGTGACTTGGTAATAAAGTGCATCATCCTGCCACATGGTGATCCCAGGGGAAAATGGACTCCCACCTACGAAGGGACATTTTTAATCAAGAAAATATTTTCTGGCGGTGCAATGATACTTACCACCATGGATGGTGAATATTTTCTGCACCCTGTGAATGCAGACATAGTCAAAAAATACTATGCCTAAAAGAGACCTGCTAGGTTGACTGTCCTAGGCAAAAATAAGGGCATCCCGGCGAACCAAAAGGGCTCGGGAAAAAATAGGGATACATTTAAATACTGTACACCCGACAAGTCGAAAACCTGAAAAGGCGACTTGGGCAAAAAAAGGCATCCCGGTAGACTGAAAACCTGAAAGGGCGGTCCAGGAAAAATTTAGGGATTAAAGCGCACGACTATGTCCCGATGGATTATCTACTTACAGCGAGCTTTGTTACCAACGTCAAGTTCAAATGGTATAGATCAATTCAATCAACTTCTTCCGACAACAAGGGATGAGATGCTCGAAGACATAGGGGCTATAGTAGAGTTGAAACTCGATGAGATCATTTACACATAGCTATATGTTTTGTTTACTTTGTTCTCTTTTCATTTTATGATGATTTACTCTCACTAGGATTTTTGTCTCCTTTATACAAAACTGCCTGTTTATAGGCAAACTTTCAATACAAATACAATTTCAAAATTCAAATGTTGTTTTACTTTTCCTTTTTTGTTTGCAAAAATGTTCAATGACTAAATTTAATGAACATATGCATATGAATATGATTACTGTTAACAAATAGATGCATAAAAAAAGGAATAAAGCTTTTACTCAAGACTTTAGGAGTTGGGATAACATTCAAGTCATCCACAAATCCCCACAGAAAAATCTTTGCAGAGCTACCTTCACAAGCTCATCACTTACAAAGATACATTCGCCCGCAAGTCTAATATTCCTTCCAGATAGGAATTAGGGCATCCTCCAGCAGTCCACATGATCATACTCCCCAGTAGATCCCCCTAGCGGATAAAGAGAGTTTGATCATTTCTCCCGCATATAATGGAAACTTCCTCTGTACAGTCAACAAAATTCCAATCCCCAATAGAATTTATATCCACAACACAATTTACGGGAACTTAATTATTCAGAGGAGTTTATTTCTCCAACATTATCCCCTGCAAAATTCTCTTCTCCAGCAAGGTTTATTTATGTAGTAGGGTTTATTTCCCCAGCAGGGTTTATTTCCCCGACAGGGTTTATTTCCCCAACAAAGTTCATTTCTCCAATTACTACAAATCCCTGAAAAATTCCCCTCTCCAACAAGGTGTAGTTAAGGTTGCTATCTCTAGAGAGTTGGTATAGAATCAGAAACCGAGCTAGATATCATTTAACTCTGTCCTCCCCAGAAGAGTTGGACGTCCATATCAAAAAATTGGTCAT
The DNA here is from genome assembly GCA_948472305.1 of Vicia faba. Classification (NCBI taxonomy): domain Eukaryota; kingdom Viridiplantae; phylum Streptophyta; class Magnoliopsida; order Fabales; family Fabaceae; genus Vicia; species Vicia faba. The sequence goes on along the minus strand of OX451736.1, from coordinate 1,080,294,977 downwards.
AACCACCTCAAAGGTTATTCATCTCTTTTATCCCCAATCAGGGTATATAACAACTAAATTCCCCAGTAAGGCGGTGCACGACTAATATTCTTGAACTCTTCTATCCCCAAGAAAAAGTCAAACTTTCCCAGCGGAGTATCCTTAAACAGAAAGCAGGAATCCCCAGCGGAGATACTCTAAACAAGTTTGAAGATTCATATTCTTCATTCCCATCAATAGTTAGGGATTTGTTTTCCCCAACCAAAAATGTTACACAAAGCTACCAATATGCTTCAACGACATCTTACGTCCATACATCATTTATAAACATCATAGCATATGCATACAAAACACATATAGCATTCTCATTTATTTTGAGAACACCATTATGCAATGTATTACATACATCATGACATTGTACAAAACTAACTTTGTTTCTTTCAGGTTAGTCTGCAAATAGACGAATATCATCAACAATTTTCAAAGAGGTCAGAGATTAATTCCCGAAACAAGATGGGGAAACTATCTATATGGCCGATAAAAAGCAGGTCATAGATTAGTTCCCGAAACAGGATGGGGCAACTATTTGTACGACCAGGCGGTATGAATTCTTGAAATAGGACGTGTTCACCAACGGAAAGTAGGTCATAGATTAATTCCCGAAACAAGACGGGGAAACTATATATATGACCAGGAAAAATATTTACTCCCGAAACAGGACAGAGAAACTATCTATATGACCAGGCAAAAGATTAACTTCTGAAACAGGAAGGGGAAACTATCTTTATAACCAAGCAAATATTAACTCTTGAAACAGGATGGGGAAACTATCTTTATAACTAGGCAAATATTAACTCCCGAAACAAGACGAGGAAACTATCAACATGGTCAGGTGGTATGAATTCCCGAAACAGGATGAGTTTACCAACAAAAACATATTATGGATCAATTCCCGAAACAGGACGGGGAGACTATCAAGATGACAAGAATTTCCATCAGAGACTAAATCTGACAAGCATTTCCATCAGAGACTAAATCTGATAAGCAGCTACTTCAGAATCTTTCCCAGATGTTCATTCTAGAAAGCATTCTTCGGATATAGTCGAGCGTAGACTCATTCTGATACTCGTATCAGTAGTTAATTTAGATGGCATCTTTAAGCCCATCTCCAGCGACACCCTGTCACCTATCTGAATGGAATCTTTAATCCCATTCAAGCAATATTATCGGTCAACAATGTTACCTCCTACACATGCGAGTGCAAATTTTTGGGCAATTAAGTGTTCAATCCTCTTCCACCTCCAGGTCACGAATTGCGAGAATGCCAAACTAACACTTTAGGTTTAAGAAGATTAAACAGGGGAAGCTGTTGTACCTTAAAATTTTGCCTCTCATTTTTATTCAAGACATTCTCTTAGGGTTCTCAAATTCTCAAGGTTCTCAAGAATTGATCAGCAAAATTCTTCTTCTAAGCAATAGATCCACAACTAGGGTTTCACTTTTCTCAAGGGAGATTGGGTTTCTAAGGCCACAAGTGGATTTCATGGTTTCTTGCATGTATCCAAGAATGCTCATACCAAACTTCATGCCTTGCATCATAAGTTAGCTCAATCAATGGCTCAGATGACTGAAGATTAACTCTATTGGGTAAAAAGTCAATTATGGTCAACATACAATCAAACTTCAATATTTTTGGTCAAAATCAAGATTTTGAAGTCACATTTATCGTTTGATCTAGGTTTGATCGTGATTCATCAAGAAAACTCAAGATTCTTCAAAAGTCAAAAGTTGTCAAATTAGGGTTTTCTTAAAAAGAAGTCAACTGAACTTTGAGCAAGGATAACTTTCACATGCTTCATCATATTTTCCTCAATCAAAGCTCATTTTGAAGGAAATTCAATTCTCTACAACCTTGTATCTCTAAGCTCAAGTCTAAAAAATGCTTCATTTGAGAGATATGGGCCAATACATTATAGGTCATTTTAAAAGAAAAAAAAGACACTTTTTGTCAAGGCAACTTACATCAAGATAAATTCTTCAAATCCAAAAAATATCAAAATATATATTGTAGAGGACATCTTGGGCTTTCCAAAAATTCAAAGATCACCTTCAAATGATGAAAATTGAGAGAGTTATGAGTAGTGCAAGTTGGGAAATTTTGGATAAATGCATGTGGTTCAAATTGAACAAACATGAATTTTTGGGCTAATGGGCTATTGTTTTAAGGTCCATGTGCATTCTACACTTCATATGAACCTCATATCTACTTCATGCACCCCTTGAACTTTTTACTCTATTTATTTTAATTTTATTTATTTTAAATTCAAATTAAATAAGATAAAAGGCAAAGCCTGTTACACAAGTCCAAGCCCATGTTTATTTGACCTAATTTCAGGCCTATATATTCTCTGCATTCAGACAAGCAAGCGACAGAAACCCTTGCAGCAAAACACCCTTCCAAAAAATCCAAAATCATTCAAATTAGGGCAACTTGCAAACCCTTATTACAGCCACTCTCGAGGCATATTAACCTTTCCATTCACTTCCTGGAGCAGAGTAGGGTGAGAGTGGATCATCTTTGATGATCCAAAAGGCTCGAAACACCACTGCATACATCTTCGTTTTGTTATTATTTCATAAATTCATATGTCAGTTTTCTTGATGTTATGATTGAAGCTAACATTATTAATGCATTTCTGAGATTCATTAGTGCAGGATTGGACCATCACAGGAGTCCCATGCTACAAGAATCGTGCATCACCATGATTGCACCAATTCCATTTATTCTAGACATATCTCTTGTTACAATACGTTTCAGCTAAAACCAATAATCTTATTGAATTCGTAGACCTTGAATTAGGGGGGGTAGGGTCTTTTGGGACCTCTAACGTTTGTTGTTTTGCAGGTTTTAAAAAACATACTCATCGGAGAAGACGACCGGAGCTAGGGCTTTGACGCCTCTCCGGTCTAGGCATTGATTTTGTAATATAATTGTTTCGTTTCTTTTATAACATTGAATGTATCACCACCCTAGTGGTTAAAACACACGCGCTAAGTCCCTACTATACTAGGGCACGAGTTTGATCCCTGCCTTTTGGTGTTTTGATTTATTTTCATATTTTCAGGTTTGGCATATTACAAAGTGTATTGATGCTATTCTTTGGATACAAGTGCGTGCTTGGCGCAGTGGTGAAGGTGTTGGGCAGAAAGGCTGAGGCGTGGGTTCAACACCCACCACTGGTAATTTATTTTAAAACGTAGTTTTTTTTCCTTATTTTTCCTTAAAAATCCTAAATTCAACCACAAACCCTTTTTTACAAACCAATTTAATTTTACAAAACCTTTTTTTAAACCCTAATCAAATTAGGTTTTAGGTTAATTCGTTCAACACCCACCACTGGTAATTTATTTTAAAACTTGGTTTTTTTTCTTATTTTTCCTTAAAAATCCTAAATTCAACCACAAACCCTTTTTTACAAACCTAATTATTTTACAAAACCTTTTTTAAACCCTAATCAAATTAGGTTTTAGGTTTTTAATTAATTTAATTAATCAATTTCTTTTTTTTATAAATTAATTAGGGTTTTTAGGTTGATCATTAAAAAAAAATTTTAATCATAAATCACCTGAAAACACATTCGCTTTCCTTTTTCCTATTTTTACATTTTGCGTGGTTTATTCTCCTCGCATTTTTTCTCGATTATGTAAATGTTTCCCAGTTTGTAATAGTAATTAGGGTTTACTTTCCTCATTTCTATTATGTAACTGCCCCAAAACATTGTAATGGTCTATAGTTTACATTTCCACTTTTATTTTTTTCACTTTACTGCTTTTCATTATTGTTATGTTTACTGCTTAGTAACTAGGATTGCATGAAAAGACTAAAAACGAATCGATAGTTAACCCTAACGCAAAGACTAAAATAATTGAACACAAATCATTTTCACACTTACACCTCTAGGGTAACCCCCCCCCCCCCCCCCCCCCTTGTTGCCTTCAGATTACAAAACAGTCATGTCCCTCGAAAGTGGGGATGCTTTAGCAAAGTCTCTCGATGACCCTTTCGATGTTGCCTTCGGTAAATGATCTAGTCCCTTAATGATAATTCCTAAAGCGTCCCTACCAGTTTCCTTCGATGACTAAATGATGACCCACGCCTGTCCCTTCACATCCAACGATAGGGCTTCCTACTAACTAATGGTAGGATAGCACTATCTAAAGGAGGAGGAAAATACAAGAACAACCTTTAGTAGGATAGATCTTAATCGCTTGGTCACAAAGATTTTCAAAACAAAAACATCTCATACAATCACACTTTCAAAATATTTGCAAACAAACACTTTGTACGCGTTCTCGAGGACAGATACGAGAATCATTACAAAATTCGCAAAGTCTCTCGATGACCCTTTCGATGTTGCCTTCGGTAAATGATCTAGTCCCTTAATGATAATTCCTAAAGCGTCCCTACCAGTTTCCTTCGATGACTAAATGATGACCCACGCCTGTCCCTTCACATCCAACGATAGGGCTTCCTACTAACTAATGGTAGGATAACACTATCTAAAGGAGGAGGAAAATACAAGAACAACCTTTAGTAGGATAGATCTTAATCGCTTGGTCACAAAGATTTTCAAAACAAAAACATCTCATACAATCACACTTTCAAAATATTTGCAAACAAACACTTTGTACGCGTTCTCGAGGACAGATACGAGAATCATTACAAAATTCGCCTTACAATTGGCGTTTTCAAAAATATTTTAAAACACATAACACAAAGCAATTTTTCAAAGAAAGTGAGCTAAGCTATTAAAAGCCCGTAGATGACTATGGAAAATGGTGCTAACACCTTCCCTTTTAATAACCTATCCCCCGAACTCAAAAATCTCGAAGTTTTTTCCTGTTTTTTTCACCCTTTCTTTATTGGATAAAAGAAAAGTCGGCGATGACTCTTGCTATCCGCATATTTGCGATAAAACGCAAAACTAAGTAAGTTCTCCCACCGTATTACACATGGGATACACTAAAGTGTTTACATTGGATAAAGGGGGAAAAGCTTGTGGTTTGACTGTCACTGCAGATTTCTACCAACAAATTATTCCTATAGAAGAAACAAGACAAATTTCAAAAAATAAGAACGGATAATAGATTTTTCTCCGCCTCGATTATCACCAGGTGCTATATGGAACCAAGTTTGTGAACTACCAAAATTCACAAATACTGGAAAATCATGTAGAATTAGGATATAGAGTCACACACAATTGGACAAAAAGAAGTATATTTTTTGACCTCGCGTATTGGAAAGATAAATTGTTGCGCCATAATCTTGGTGTTATGCATATTAAGAAGAATTTATTTGATAAATTATTTAACACAATGATGAAAGTTAAAGACAAAACAAAAGATAATGAGAAGGCTAGACAAGACATGGAAATTTGGTGCAACCGGAAAGAGTTGGAGTTAAAGCCTCAACCGAATGGAAAATTATTAAAATCCAAGGCTTGTTTTAGTCTGACTTCCCAAGAAGCTAAAGCTGTTTTTCGATGGTTAAAAGATTTGAGAATTCCCGATGGGTATTCTTCAAATTTAGCAAGGTGTGCCAACGCTAACACTGGGAAGTTGCATGGTATGAAAAGTCATGATTGCCACATTTTTCTGGAACAATTGCTACCAATTGTGTTTGGTTCACTACCCAAACATGTGCTTAATCCACTAATGAAATTATTCAATTTTTTAGAGATATTTATGTGTCAGCTTTAAGAGTGGATGACATCATTAAGTTGGACCGAAATATTCCACTCATTCTCTGTAAGTTGGAACAAGTATTTTCGCCTGGTTTTTTTGACTCCATGGAACATCTACATATGTGTGATACAATGGTAGAATAGACTATTTGATGCTGGTTTGCGTTTTGCATTTTGTGTTTGCAAAATGCCGCGGTAAGCAAGAGTCGCCATCGGCTTTTATTTCATCCAACCGGAAAGGAAAAAAGTAGAGAAAAAAAATCCTTTTTCGAGATATTCTGAGTACGGGGGGTAGATTATAGAGAGGGAAGGTGTTATGCACCCTTTCTATCAATGGTTTTCCATGGGCTCTTAGGTACTTGCTCATCTTTTTAAAATTTCTTGTGTATGTGCTTTGTTTTTGAAAAGTTTGACTTCGTGATAACCCTTGTATCAGTCCTCAAAGGTGTGACGAAGTTGTTTTGAAAATTGTTTTGAAATGTGTAAGTGAGAAAAGTTTTGATTTGAGCAAATACCTACTAGCATACACCTACTCGAAAAAAGATCGTTTCTATTCTTGTTTCCTTTAGACATCACTATCCTACTATTGAGAAATAGGTAGCACCATCGTTGGAATTGTAAGGGTCAATTCGAAAGGGACGTACGATCACCAAAGCAACGTTAGGATACCTTAGTAAGAACCCTAGAGTCTTAAGATCATATTCAAGGAAACATTTCTGAGGCAAAATTCGAATGGGATGTTTGATCTTTTTAGACAGGAGGGCAACCACTAAAACACACTATGCTTAATGATCATTTACCGAAGGCAACCGAAGTGGGAGTATACCCTAAGAGTGATATGTGCGAGTGACTTGTTTTCAGTTATTTATCTTTGCATATTAGGGTTTTCTAACTGTATTAATTTGCCATGCATTCTTGTCATACAATCCTATTAACATACATCTAGACAGTTAAGTATTTGCGGGAATTAAAAAAAAAAGCGAGAAAGTAAATCTACGCTATTACAAGGCTTCGGGGAGGGGGATTAAATACATAGCCAAAAACCCGGGGAAAAAGCGATAAGTAAAAACCCTAAATTAAACTATTACAAACCATGAACAATTACAAAAATATTGACAAAAATAATAATAATAAGCGCGTGATGAATCAAATACGAAACAACTAGGGTTTTGACCCTTGACTAAACCTATTGACGATTGATTAAAAAAAAGATGTTTTGTCATGTTTTTGTTATTTAAGAAAATAAAGAAACAATTAAATTAAAAAGAAAATCCTAATTCTAATTAATTTTAAATTAAGAAAAATAAATTAATTTATTCTAAAAACCTATTTTTGTATTTTTATTTATTTGAGAAAAAAATAAAGGAATTAGATCAAAAATTTACCCTAATCTCTATTTAATCTTATTTATATAAAAGAAAGTTAAAATTGCCCTAAGTTAAACTAAATTAAATCAACAAAATTAATTTTGATAAAAAAAAGTCTAATTCTAATTTTTTTATGAAGTTTTGATTTTATGATTTTTTATAAAAAAAAGAATGATTCATTGGTTAATTAAGATGATAAAAAGAAAAATTAAAAGAAATTAAAAAAGAAATAAGAAAAAGAGTGAATGGGCCTGGTTGCCTTGCTGAATAGGGGGTATGTTGTTGAAATTCTAGGCCCAAATAAATCCAAGCCCTTTTGACTTCGCCTGATCCAGTGCGTACGTTGACCTGAGGTGTATGGTGATCCTCCTGCTACCTGAGCGTTGGATCCAACTAGCTGATGAATCTGATGGTGGAACACAAGAGTGCATGGTAGGCGTATGCTACAGTATTGCATGGGATCCACCTGAAATAAGCAAGAAAATAATAAAATGCCCACGCCTGGGATCGAACCCAGGACGTGTGCATCAAAGGCCTTCTCCCCAACCATCTGAGCTAGCGTGCTAACTTGTAAGTAAAATAAAAACAAAACATAATATGCAAAATAAGCTAGTGGAGCCAGTCCAGCGCGCGAAATTCAAATTAGCGAATCACACGTTACCACACCAGTTTCTTCTTCCTCTCTCTGTCGCTTTAGCAAATCAGGCTTTTACCTACAAACGTTTGTTGTAGGTATAACCTTGTCCATCTCCAAAATTGCATATGCTCAAGATAAATGACCATGGCTGGTACCGATCAACTCGTATCATCCTCACGAGCATCATGGTACCAAAATTAACACCCAATTTTTCCTGCATTGAAAAACCCTAAACAAGAACACAAAACCCTAACCATGGAAATTTCACGTACAATCATCAAAAATGCAATTAAATGGAACGATTAGCTTGCAAACACGATGATAAACATGAGTATGGCAATTAAAAGCGCTAAAGATACGTGAATTAGTGAAATCAGAATCAAATTTTTGGACAAATCGTGGGAGGCGTGGAGCACGATTCTGGGTGTTTCAAGACCTGGGAGTGATTCGAATCGTTTCCTGGGATGTCTTGGAAGGGATTGGTGCTCTTGAAATGCTTGGAAACTCCTTGTAGGTTGAAAACCGATTCCCACTTTTTCTTGAAATTTTCAGTTTTGTTTAGGTGTTTTCACGACTGCTTAACCTCTTATCTTGCCTTGGTTATGTTCTGTATATGTATTGGACTACATTAGGTCAACAAAAACGAGCTAAATCTTTGTCCATTATGAAGATTTGATTTGGTCTTTATCCTTGTATGATATCTTTCTATATCAAGCCAAATCATGCCAATTTTGGTTCAATTTGTTTTGCATGTTTTGGATATGATTTGTCAGAATAATTGGATTTGATTCCACCCAAAATCCGATCACAAAACAAATCTTTGATATTTTTTGCTATTTATTTGATTTAATTTGACTTTTAAATGATAAAAATCAAAATAAAATAAATAAATAAAGAAAAAGATGTGTGGATGCTGATTTGGATCGTGGACCATGTCATAAGCAAGATTCAATGATGAAAAACTAGGCCCATTTGACAAAAAATGTATTTTTGAGCACATTTTGCTTTTGGCAATTTTGCAAAAATGGTCAACTTGGACAATGCATAAATCTCTCAACTTTGACCCTAGAGAGGTGTTCTTCGAATTTTTAGAAAGATTAGGATGTCCTCTAAGCAACCCTTTTGATCCCATCTCAATTGAGTCTTCCATGTTCATGTATCAAGCTTTGACCCAAAAGGTGTTTTTGTTGACTTTCCAAAATGACCTATAATGTCAAAATTCATATCTTTTTGTGAGTGCAGATTATGAACTTGGGAGATGAATATGAATTGTATGGAATTGAATCTTCTTCAAAATTATATTTGGATGGGTCATTTCTGATAAAGTATGGGAAAGTTATGCTTAGTCAAAGTTGAGTTGACTTTTCCTACAAAACCCTAATTTGGCAACTTTTGGGTTTTGATGAATTGTGAGCAATCCTTGAGGAATCATGATAAACCCTTGATCAAATGATGGATAATACTTCAAAATGATGATGTTGACCAAAAATCTTGAAGTTTGACTGTATGTGGGCCACAGTTGACTTTTAACCTAGCATAGTTGATTTTCAGGCATTTGAGCAATTGACTGAGCAAACTTCTTATGCAAGGATTGAAACTTGACATGGATGATATTGAGAACACATTAGGACCTTGGAAGGAATTTGTGATCCTTTGGACTTAAGCATCTTGATGAAAAATGAAACCCTAATTTGAGGTAGACTGCCTTAGGAGAGAGTTTGTCTGGCTAACTCTTTGGACTTCCTTGAGCCATTTGGAGACCTCACTTGACATTTGTTGAGAAATATGGGAGGGAAAATTTTGAGGATGTATATTGGCTTGTCTTCCTTTCGTGATCTGAAGGTGGAAAATGATTGAACACTAGAGTGCCTAGAAATTTACACTCGCATGAAGTGATACCTGACTTGTGATATCGGGAATGGGCTTATAGATGCCATTTGGAAGTCGATGATGGAAGATGGGCTTAAAGATGCCATCCTAAGAGGTGCCGATTTCATAAGAGATTCCTTTGCGAGATTATGTATACCTGTTGTTGAGGAGGACTTCGCTTGGGAATGATGGTCTTTGTCTTGAGAGAAATAGAGTTTTAGGAGCTTCAGTGGTCCGTTACTCTACTGGGTAATAATTCCGGTTTGGGAAGCAGAAGTGAACGGCGTATCTGGTTGGGGTATATGCTGCACCGCGACTTTCTGGGGAAATGTGAAATCAATCGTGTTTGATCGGGTCCCGGTCTTACAGTGTTGCGGACTACTGTCTGAGGATAAGAGAGGAAAAACCCTGATAGTAAGGTTATGAGAAGGAACATGGATAGTAGGGTTGATTCGATATGAAAGCCTGGATAGTAGGGCTGTGAGGAGGAACCTGGTTAGTAGGGTTACTTTGGTATGAAAGCCTGGATAGTAGGGCTGTGAGAAGGAACCTGAATAGTAGGGTTACTTCGGTATGAAAGCCTGGATAGTAGGGCTGTGAGAAGGAACCTGGATAGTAGGGTTACTTCGATATGAAAGCCTGGATAGTAGGGCTGTGAGAAGGAACCTGGATAGTAGGGTTACTTCGATATGAAAGCCTGGATAGTAGGGCTGTGAGAAGGAACCTGGATAGTAGGGTTACTTCGGTATGAAAGCCTGGATAGTAGGGCTATGAGAAGGAACTTGGATAGTAGGGTTACTTCGGTATGAAAGCCTGGATAGTAGGCCTGTGAGAAGAACCTGGATAGTAGGGTTACTTCGGTATGAAAGCCTGGATAGTAGGGTTGTGAGAAGGAACCTGGATAGCAGGGTTACTTCGATATGAAAGCCTGGATAGTAGGGCTGTGTAAAGGAACCTGGATAGTAGGGGTACTTAGAAATGATTTTGGGTAAAACTGCAGAGGGAACTTGGGTAAGGTTGCTTTTGTCGCACCGATAATTACTCTGTTTAGCTTCGAGTGTTGATCATGGACCTGCTGGAAATTGTTGATAATAATTGTCTTTCCTAAAATAAATACAGGGATAGTTATATGCGATGCATGAGATGCATTGTATGATGATGTTATCAACATAAACGAGACTGTGTTATATGTGATGTATGCACATGTCATAATGCATGAACATGAAATGCTAACATAATAATCTGAGTCCGGGAAAATAAATCCCTGACTGCTGTTTGGAGAGTATGAGGAATGGTATTCCTGACCACTATAAAAAACCATAGTTCCTCTATTTCTGTTGGGGATGGTGAACAAGGATGACTAGCTGGGGATTTGCCACTCGGCTGGCGAATATTTTGCCAGAAGAGACCCTGTCTGAGGATAACTCTGCGGGGAATAACTCTGTTAGAGAGGAGATACTTTGTTGATAGATTTGCTTACTTGGAGAAATAACTCAGCTGGGGATGAATTTTCGTTGCTGGTGATAATGAATTATGTCGAAGATTGAATTTCTGCTTGTGAGAGAAATAAACTCTGCTTGGGGAACAATTTACTGACTCACTCGCGAAGGTGAACCTCGGCCGGGGAGAGTTGTGTACTGTTCGAGAAAGCTTACACCACTGTCTTTGGATACTTTTTACTCTATGTGGAGTATAGGTACCACTGCTCATATTCTCAAGCTGGCCCTATCCATGTACCTGATGGGCAGAGTAACTGTATGGTTTGGGCACTTCTTGTTTTCCCTGTTCCTGGAATTATGAGTAATTGTATTTGTTTCTAATGTAAATATTTATGAGCAAGCCATTATTTTCAAATGAATATATCAAAAATGAATCGTTGGACGCTCTTGCGAAACAAAACAGAAAAAGAAAAACAACTTGCAATTTCTTGTGAAAATGAATTGTATTGATTTTTGAAGTTGGCCTATAATAGGCGTTTTGTACAAAGAGGCTGACGTCCTAGTAAGAGAACGCCTCCGAAAGATAGAAATTACAATTTGTATAAAATAAAGATAAAAACAACTATGTGAAATGACCCCATTGGGTTCCAACTCTGTTATTGCCTTTATATCTTCAAGCGTCTCATCACTTTGCTGCTTGGCCGAAGGTTGATCAGATTGATTGGCGTTGTCCGAGCTTGGTAGTCGATACCGAAATCTGGTTGTGAGATGATCCAATGAGACATAGTGTTACGCTTTGATCCATAATTTTTGCCTGGATCGCCCTTTCGGGTTTCCAGTCCACCGGGATACCCTTTTTTGCCCAAGTCGCCTTTTCAGGTTTTCGACTTGTCGGGTGTACATTTTTTTTCATTTTCATCCCTTACTTTTGCCCGAACCCTTTTGGTTCACCGAGAAGCCCTTATTTTTTCCTAGGCCAGTCAACCTAACGGGTCTTTGATTATGCATAGTATCTTTTCACTATGTCTGCATTGACGGGGTGAGGAAGGTCGTCACCATCCATGGTGGTTAGAATCATAGCTCCTCCCGAGAAAATGTTCTTAACCACAAATGGCCCTTCGTACATGGGGGTCCATTTTCCCCTGGGATCACCTTGCGGTAGTATGATGCGTTTGATCACCAGATCCCCGACTTGATATTCTTGACGTCTAGCTTTCTTGTTAAAAGCCTTGATCATTCTCTTTTGATACGTCTGACCATGACAGATAGCAGTAAGTCTCTTTTCATCGATTAGATTCAGCTAATCAAGTCGGGTTCGGATCCAGTCGTCTTCGTTCAAACCCGCATCCTTCATAATCCTGAGAGAGGGTATATGGACTTTGATGGGTAGGACTGCCTCCATGTCGTACACCAAAGAATAGGGTGTTTCCCCTGTCGACGTCCGTGCTGAGGTACGGTACCCATGAAGAGCGAATGGTAACATCTCGTGCCAGTCTTTGTATGTCACCGTCATCTTCTGCATAATCTTCTTGATGTTCTTGTTAGCTGCTTCAACAGCCTCATTCATCTTCGGCTGGTAGGGAGAAGAGTTATGATGTTGTATCTTGAACTGTTTACAGAGCTCGGTAATCATCGTGTTATTGAGATTTGTACCATTGTCAGTAATAATCCTCTCTGGTACACCATATCGACAAATCAGATTGTGTCGGATAAACCGTGCCATGAAGTTCTTGGTTACTGTAGCAAAGGAAGCTGACTCAACCCATTTTGTAAAATAACCAATGGCTACCAGAATGAAGCAATGCCCGTTAGATGTAGTAGGTTTGATCTCACCGATCATGTCGATGCCCCACATTGCAAAGGGCCAAGGAGCTGTCAAAACACTCAGGGGAACTGGAGGCACATGCACCTTATCAGCATAGATTTGGCACTTATGACATGTTCGAGAGTGTTGATAACAATCGGCTTCCATAGTGGACCAGTAGTATCCTTCCCGTAGGATTTTCTTCGCCATGGTATGTCCACTGGAATGAGTTCCAAAGGTACCTTCATGTAACTCTGCCATGATCCTTTCTGCCTCGCTCTTGTCTATACACCGCAGTAAGGTTGAATCATGGTTACGCTTATAGAGGATTCCGTTATTGATGAAGAACTCCGCATCGAACCTTCTCAGAAACTTATTATCATTAACAAATGCCCCCTCGGGGTATTCTTGAGCCTCAAGATACCTCTTTATCTCGTGAAACCAGGGTTTATCTGCTACCTCTTCAGTCTCAATGTCACAACAATGTGCGGGTTCGTCCAACCTCTCAATGGTAATCTGGGGAGCTTCATTGCCCCACCTAACTTTGAACATAGAAGACATGGTAGCTAGCGCATCCGCCAACTGATTCTCCTCTCTTTGGAAGTGTTCAAAGGTTATCTCTTCAAAGTGTGGGAGCAATGTCAATACGTACTCTTTGTACGAAATAAGATTCGGGTGTTTCGTATCCCACTCGCCTTAGATCTGACGTATTACCAGAGTGGAATCTCTGAACACGCTCAAGAACTTAATCCTCAGGTCAATAGCAGCTCGAAGACCCATGATACACGCTTCATACTCTGCCATGTTGTTGGTGCAGTTAAAACATAATCGGGCGGTGAACGGAGTATGACAACCCTCAGGAGATATGATTACAACGCCAATGCCATTACCCAATGCGTTCAAGGCTCCATCAAAATACATAGACCATAGAGATCCTTCCTCGGGTCCTTCATTCGGTCCAGGTTCTTCGCAGTCGGTTACCAACATGATATTCTCATTCGGGAACTCGAAATTCATGGACTGGTAGTCATCCACGGCCTGATGCGCCAAATGATCCGCCAATACACTCCCCTTGATTGCTTTTTGGGTTGTTTATTGGATGTCTTGCTCAGTTAAGATCATCTGCCATCTTACTATCCTTCCGGAGAGAGCGGGCTTCTCGAAAATATACTTGATCGGATACATCTTAGATATCAACAAAGTGGTGTGAGTCAGCATATACTGTCTCAGCAGGCGAGCAACCCATGCCAAAGCGCATCAAGTCTTCTGGAGCAATGAGTATCGGGTCTCACAGTCGATAAACTTTTTGCTAAGGTAGTAAATGGCGTTCTCTTTTCGGCCAGACTCGTCATGCTGCCCCAGCAGACACCCCATTAAATTGTCTAGCACTGTTAAGTATAATATCAAAGGTCTTCCTTCCCTTGGAGGAATCAAAATTGGTGGTTCTTGAAGGTATTCTTTTATTCTTTCAAAAGCAATCTGGCATTCATCATTCCACTTTACCACTTGATCTTTCTTCAGCAGCTTGAATATTGGCTCACAAGTAGCAGTCAGATGTGAAATGAACCTGACGATGTAGTTCAGACGTCCCAAGAAACCTCTAACTTCCTTCTCTATGCGAGGAGCCGGCATCTCTTGTATGGCTTTTACCTTTGCAGGGTCTACCTGAATACCCTTATCACTGACAACAAAATCCAGAAGCTTACCAGACCTTACCCCGAAGGTACACTTGTTCGGATTCAACCTTAGCTTGTACGTTTTCAACCTGCCAAACAGTTTCTGGAGATGATCAAGGTGCTCTTCCTCAGTCTGGGACCTAGCTATCATGTCATCAACATAAACCTCGATCTCATGGTGAATCATGTCGTGGAACAAAGCGACCATGGCGCGATGATAAGTTGCCCTAGTATTCTTCAACCCAAAAGGCATTACCTTGTAACAGAAGGTTCCCCACTGTGTGACGAAGGTTGTCTTCTCCATGTCCTCATGAGCCATCTTGATCTGGTTGTAGCCAGAAAAACCATCCATGAAAGAGAAGATCTTGTGCTGCGCGGTGTTGTCGACTAGAACATCAATGTGAGGAAGTGGGAAGTCACCCTTGGGGCTTGCCCTATTCAGATCTATGTAATCCACACACATATGTACCTTACTGTCCTTCTTAGGTACCGAAATGACATTGGTAACTCACTGCGGATAAGAAGTGATAGCTAAGAATCCTGCTTCGAACTACTTCATGACCTCGGCCTTGATTTTTTATGATATTTTAGGGCGCATACGGCGGACCTTCTGCTTTACAGGAGGGCAGTCTTATTTAGTTGGTAGGCGATGTACCACAATATTAGTGTCCAAACCAGGCATGTCTTCATAGGACCAGGCGAAGATCTCAACATAGTCGTGTAGCATATATATTAACCGTTGTTTGACACTAGGCTCCAGATTCGCACCTTTTTTAACCTCTTTCCTGTCTTGATCTGTACCCAAATTCATTGATTCAACTGGATCTTCATGAGGCTGTATGGCCCTTTCTTCCTACTATAACAGTCTAGCAAGTTCTCCAGGCACCTCACAATCATCCTCACCTTCGTCCTCGGCTTGGTTGATCGGATTTTCGAAGTCATAACTGGTAGTAGCAGAGCTGTTATCAATAGGATCCAGAGTGGATATGGATCTGCATTATGATACGTGAGTGTGTGTAAGAAAATAGTTGTTTTGATAAAGTGAGAAACAGAAAAGAAAAACAAGGAGCGCAAAATTTGTATGCAAGAAACGTCCAATGCTTTATTAATGATATATGAAATGACAAATAATAAGCCCTCACAAGTAAAGCCAAGATGCCTCGGGAAAGGCATCGGGTTGTAAAGTTTCAAACTGTTTATTACAAATCTTAAAACAAAAGTCAATTACTGCAGAATAAAATAAATAGGTATGAAGTCCTTCGTTGTCCAGTTATCCGGTCCACCGTTGGTTGTTGGGTAGATCCAGTTGTCGATGTTTGAGTCTTCTTCACTGTCCTCAATTGCATTCACTCCCTGATTGCTGATGTGTAGAGGAGGTCTTCCAATTCGTGCGCGCCTAATAGCCCTTTGAGCCCCTGTAGTAAAGCCCAAACCAAATTTGTTAGTTTTGTGAGTGAAATCAGGGAGCTGACCCCAATTGGTACACCCACCTTCTTCAACCACAGCACTAGCGTCCTTGAGAGAGGCCATCTTCAACGGAGGTTTGTTGGTAGTAACTTTAGTTGATGCCAAGACCTGAGGGACCTCTTCGAAGTTCTGACAAGGAGTTTCTATGAATTCCCCGTCCATTTCCACGTAGCGGAAGGAATTGAGATGACTCACCATATACTCTTCTTCACCTCGCACTGTGACAATCTTCCCCTTCACTGGGTACTTCAGCATTTGATGGAGTGTGGAAGTAACTGCCCCAGCCCTATGGATCCAAGGACGACCCAGCAAGCAAGAATACAATGGCTTGATATCCATTACGTAGAAGGTGGACCCAAAAGTCTGAGAACCCACTTTAACAGGGATGTCCACCTCCCCGTGCACCATTCTCTTCGATCCGTCAAAAGCCCTTACCACAATGTTACTCGGCTTTAAAGTCAAACCCTCACAATCCAAACGGTCCAACACTTTCTTCGGTAGAACATTCAGCGAAGACCCGGTATCTACCAGCACATGAGCCATAGTGGTTCCCCTGCACTCAATCGATACATGCAGAGCATGATTATGATTCCTCCCCTTAGGGGTCAGATTCACATCTGAAAAACCTAGCCCATTGTCAGCAGTCAGGCTGGCCACACAATCTTTGAACTGATCTGCTGAAGTTTCCTGCGGCACATGCACAGTCTTGAGAAATGCAATCAAAGCCTTCGCATGGGCTTCAGAACACAACAACAGAGACAACATGGAGATATTTGACGGGGTCTAACCCAGCTGCTCGACCACATTGTAGTCGCTCTTCTTGATAATTTTCAGTATTTCCTCTATTTCCTGTTTAGAGGCTTCCACAACAATTTTCGTAGGTGCCTCCGTCCGGGAAGGCTCACCTATAATTTTCGTGCCCCGAGTCCCAGATGGATCAGAAGCAGGAGCGATAATTAGAGTAATAATAAGAACAATAGTAGGTGTAATAACTGGAGTAGGAACAGGAGAAATGTCAGGAGTGCTGGTTGGAGCAGCAGTTGGAATAACAGTAGGCTTGATGATAGTCTTCGGGGAAATCTTGAGAGAGAAGACCCTTCCACTTCGGGTAACTTTACTAGTCCCGACAATATTACTGACATTAGTATCAGCTTCATCATTCTTTAGGTCTTGCTTAATACAATGATAATACACATTAGCCCCATAATTCCATGGGATAGCCTTATCTGAGGTGAACGGGATGGGACCAGGAACAGTGATTATCAACGGAGCAATTCTTTGAACAGGTGTAACCCTAACAGGTCTTCTCGAGGAAACCTTGGAAGGATTAGCAGAAATGGTTATAATAGTGACGTCTTCAACAAGAGCAATAGGGATCACAATATTCTCAAACAAAATCTCTTTACTATCCATCAGGCGTTGAACACCTGACTTCAACAAATGGCAACCAGAAGGTATAATCGAACACATGCCGCAACCTTCCCCACAACTCAGAAATAAACCGGCCAACAGCAAATTCTTCTTAGCAGTCATAAGAGGAATAGAAATTTCTTCAACATAGGTCACAAGAAAATCAGTGTCAACGACATTGACTCCACGGCCATGTTTGGGCATGGGAGCAGTTATAACATTCGGCTTTTCTGAAGCATCAAACTCTATCTCCTTGGCTTCAAGCAAATCTTGCACTTTGTTTCTCAGAGCCCAGCAATCATTTGTATCGTGGCCTGGACTTTCAGAATGGTAGGCGCACCGTGAGTTGGGATTGTATCTGGGAGAGATAGTGTTTGGATTCTTGGGAGCCTCTCTCAAGGTCGCCAAGTTGGATTTCAGCAGGTGAGGTAACACTTCGGCCAAAGTCATGTTGATGCAGGTAAACTGCCGTTGTGGTCTTTCCACCCTTTGTTGATTGTTGCATTGTGGAGCAACTGCGGGTCTTGGTATCACTACAGCATTTACCGTTTGACGATGTTTAGATCTGTTTTGGCCCCTTGGGCTATAGACTGCATTGGCTTCCTTCTTACCAGTGAAAGGCTTCTTTGCTGAACTCGAGGAGGCATCCTTCTGAATTTTACCACTCCGAATTCCAGCCTCTACACTTTCTCCAGTTAAAATCAGCTCAGTGAAACCAGATGACGAGCTGCCGATCAAGTGATTGAAAAATGGACCAGATAGTGTCCCTAGAAACATGTCAACCAACTCCCTATCAGACAAGGGGGGTTGCACTCTTCCAGCCAAGTCTCTCCACTTTTGAGCATAATCTTTGAAACCCTCACCTGCACCCATGGACATACCCTAGAGCTGAGTACGAGTGGGAGCAAGGTCGGCATTGTACTAATATTGCTTGTAGAAAGCAGCAGCAAGATCTTCCTAGTTTCAGACACTGGCTCCCTCCAACTGATAGAACCATTCAAGCTGAGTCCCTGACAGACTATCTTGAAAGAAGTGCACCCACGGATTTCTATCAGCGATGTGGGGTTGGATTTTCCTGACATACGAGCGGAGATGGAGTTTTGGGCAGGACACTCCATCATACTTGGCAAAAACCGGAGCTTTGAATTTATGAGGGATGACCACTCCCAATACAAGTCCCAATTCTCCGAAATCCAAACCAGGTATTTTCTGAATTTCCATAGCGCTCAAACGGTCTTCTAACTTCTTGTACCTATCCTCAGCAGGAGGATATTGCTCATCGTCGTAATCAGTATCATTGTCAGAAACTGCAGGACTAGGGTCATTTTCCCTTTCTTGGTTCTCCCCGTCCTTGGATGAAGAGGTCAGATCAGTTTGATGCTTCAACCTTTCTTTGAACCTTCTACCCATATTCAGAGTTCCATTCTTCTTCTTCTCCTTCAGAATAAGGGTCTTCAGATCCTCTTGCCCTTTAGCCAGACTTATGAACATCTGTTGGAATTGGGCATTCTGTGCCTGAAGATCTTTGATGGCTTGATCGAAAGACATCTTTGCTGAAATAAATAGTGAAGAAGATGAGAAACCTATAGTGGTACCTGTAATTATTTGTATGATAATGGGATGCACATGTAATGATTTCAAACACTTTGGGAGATTTAAATTTGCAAACCAACAATAAACAAAACTTTATTAGCTTAACTTTGAAAGATTCAACAAGGCCTTTAAGGCGTTACAAAGAAGTAAATAAAACAAATCTAAAACTAGAAAAAGCAAAATCAAAAGTCCCATAGTCGCTTCCTCTTTGTGCTGATATAGTCATTGATCACTCTTTCTTCCTCGAGTTGCCTGGTGAGCTTTAAAACCTTCCTTTCTTGCTCATGGAACTGCTCCCGGTAAGTATCCTGCTCATTCCTTAGCTGAATCCAAGACCTCTGTAACTCCCCAGGATCAGTGGGCATGTAAGGATAGAGAACTGTGTAAGGAATACCTTCTTCATTAGTGGGCTCCACAATCACTTGTAATACGGCCTCATAAGGCATCATAAGCTTCTGGGCATGAGCTCGGACCCGTTGGAGGTAAGGCTTCATAGGAAGGGAAGTCTTCGGTCCCAATTCTTCGGGGTCATATCTGTTTACCATGCCCCAAGCTCGTATAAACCTCCGACGATGCTCCTTAACATCCTCCTTATAGTTGAATACAATGTCCTCGAGAAGTAACTCACGGGGACCATCTCTTCGAGCACGACCAAATTGTCGTAAAGCTAGACAAGGATTGTAAGTTATACCCCCTCTGATACCAAGTAATGGGACATTAGGGTATCCCCCACAGCGGTCAATAACAGCGGTGTCTTCCATAGCCCGGGAACACCAAAGAATATCTGTATGAGCAAGTGACATTATTCTGTACGACCAACCCAAACCTTCTTCGTTCTTCAGTACAGACTTAGGGAGGTGAGAAATAAACCACCTTGACAACAACGGCATGCAGCACATAAGAGTTCCTCTTCTCTTCATAGTACGAGTATGGAGAGCATGCAAGATATCTTCAAGCAAGGTAGGCACAGGGTTGCGATAAAGGAAAATCTTGACAGCATTCACATCTACAAAAGAATCCGGATTAGGGAAGAGAACCAAACCATAGATAAGAAGAGCCAAGACATCCTCAAAATCCTGAAAATACAAATCATCCCAAAATAGATAAGCCTGGTCTATCAAAAATTTGGCTAGAAAACCCCGACTCCGCTTCGACTTTCCCAGTTGGATACCACATTGGCCCGTTTTAAATGCAAGGCTGAGGCAATGTCTTCTGGCCTAGGAACTTCTTCCATACCTGTGAAGGGTACCTGTTCAAGAATGGATATGCCTAATAGATGAGAGAATTCTTCCAAGGTGGGTACCAGCTTGTAATCTGGAAAGGTGAAACAGTGGTGCTTGGGATTGAAGAACTGAAACAGTACGCTCATCATCTGTTCATCAAGGTTTGAAGTAACCAGGCTGAGAAGTCGACCGTGTCTCTTAATGAAAGCAGAAGTTTCGGAGACTCTTGATGCTAGCTCTTTGAGTTGAGCAGGTATTTGCACAAAGTTGACTCAGATGGTATTTCTACGCACGGAAGCCATGATATGCAAAACAGAACAAAGATAAATTCCCTTGGTCTTTTAAATGGTTAGTGTAATGAAGCATGAATGCCATGTTATGATGCATGATGTCATGATAAACCACAGGTATAGCAGACAACAGGTATTGCAAACACAGTAAAATCACACAAAGCCCTTAGGTTTAAGGCTTGCATGAGGTCATAGGTAATACCCTCTTGAAGTTAAGTTGGTTTCAAACCTGTCCTAGAAAAAAGTAATCGGGTTCTAGAGGATCTCAATATCACTGACCATCCTCCATCGGTCATGGTTTCAGCTCACGCAATCTTTTCTTGCAGCCAAAATTATTCCGAGAATATGGTCTCAATGAGTGTAGCATCGAGTATCAACCAGTTCTCAGCTCTACACTGAGGCCGGCTATCTCACTACTTTCTAATGGCCAAGTTGGGCGATTAAAGGTTCTAAGGTCAGTTGATGCTTAACGACACCATGCAACGGCCCCGTATTCTCCTTGTTTCTCCATAAGGGATACCGGTACCAACCAAAGTACCACAACAATGTAGCTACTGCTTCAACCGTATCGGTCTATGCTGTACATTTCCCTCACAATCAATTGCTACTTACCTAAAAGGTATTCCCCAGATCTGGGTGTAGGATCTATAGTAACCCCCAAACAAAACCCTCAAAAGTAAAGCAAACAAAGAAATCAAGAGAAGCAATTAAGATGAACTATATCCTAAGGTATACCCCCACTTATTACATTCCCCAACAGAGTCGCCAGTTCTGTGATACGGTGGTAGAACCGACTGTTTGATGCTGGTTTTCTTTTTGCGTTTTGTGTTTGCAAAATGTCGCGGTAAGCAAGAGTCGCCACCGACTTTTATTTCATCCAATCGGAAAGGAAAAAAGTACAGAAAAAAAATCCTTTTTCGAGATATTCTGAGTACGGGGGGTAGATTATAGAAAGGGAAGGTGTTAGCACCCTTTCTATCCACGGTTTTCCATGGCCTCTTAGGTACTTGCTCATCTTTTTAAAATTGCTTGTGTATGTGCTTTGTTTTTGAAAAGTTTGACTTCGTGATAACCCTTGTATCAGTCCTCAAAGGGGTTACGAAGTTGTTTTGAAATGTGTAAGTGAGAAAAGTTTTGATTTGAGCAAATACCTACTAGCATCCACCTACTCGAAAAAAGATCGTTTATATTCTTGTTTCCTTTAGACAGCGCTATCCTACTATTGAGAAATAGGTAGCACCATCGTTGGAATTGTAAGGGTCAATTCGAAAGGGACGTACGATCACCAAAGCAATGTTAGGATACCTTAGTAATAACCCTAGACCCTAGAGTCTTAAGATCATATTCGAGGCAACATTTTCGAGGCAACATTTGAATGGGACGTTTGATCTTTTTAGACATGAGGGCAACCACTAAAACACCCTATGCTTAATGATCTTTTACCGAAGGCAACCGAAGTGAGAGTATACCCTAAGAGTGATATGTACGAGTGACTTGTTTTCAATTATTTATCTTTGCACATTAGGGTTTTCTAACCGTATTAATTTGTCATGCATTCTTGTCATACAATCCTATTAACATACATCTAGACAGTTAAATATTTGTGGAAATTTAAAAAAATGCAAGAAAGTAAATCTACGCTATTACAAGGCTTCGGGGAGGGGGATTAATTACATAGCCAAAAACCCGGGGAAAAAGCGATAAGTAAAAACCCTAAGTTAAACTATTACAAACCATGAACAGTTACAAAAATATTGACAAAAATAATAATAATAATAATAATAAGCACGCGATGAATCAAATACGAAACAACTAGGGTTTTGACCCTTGACTAAACCTATTGACGATTGATTAAAAAAAGATGTTTTGTCATGTTTTTGTTATTTAAGAAAATAAAGAAACAATTAAATTAAAAAGAAAATCATAATTCTAATTAATTTTAAGTTAAGAAAAATAAATTAATTTATTCTAAAAACCTATTTTTTTATTTTTATTTATTTGAGAAAAAATAAAGGAATTAGATCAAAAATTTACCCTAATCTCTATTTAATCTTATTTATATAAAAATTAATTTTGATAAAAAAAGTCTAATTCTAATTTTTTTTTTATGAAGTTTTGATTTTATGATTTTTATAAATAAAAAATGATTCATTGGTTAATTAAGATGATAAAAAGAAAAATTAAAAGAAATTAAAAAAGAAATAAGAAAAAGAGTGAATGGGCCTGGTTGCCATGCTGAAAAGGGGGTATGTTGTTAAAATTTTGGGCCCAAACAAATCCAAGTCCTTTTGACTTCGCCTGATCTAGTGCGCAAGTTGACCTGGGGTGTATGGTGATCCTCCTGCTACCAGAGCGTTGGATCCAACTAGCTGATGAATCTGATGGTGGAACACAAGAGTGCATGGTAGGCGTATGCTACTGTATTGCATGAGATCCACCTGAAATAAGCAAGAAAATAATAAAATGCATATGCCTGGGATTGAACCCAGGACGTGTGCATCAAAGGCCTTCTCCCCAACCATTTGAGCTAGCGTGCTAACTTGTAAGTAAAATAAAAACAGAACATAATATGCAAATCAAGCTAGTGGAGCCAGTCCAGCGCGCGAAATTCAAATGAGTGAATCACACGTTGCCACGCCAGCTTCTTCTTCCTCTCTCCGTCGCTTTAGCAAATCAGGCTTTTACCTACAGACGCTTGTTGTAGGTATAACCTTGTCCATCTCCAAAATTGCATATGCCCAAGATATATGACCATGGCTGGTACCAATCAACTCGTATCATCCTCACGAGCATCATGGTACCAGAATTAACACCCAATTTTGTCTGCATTGAAAAACCCTAAACAAGAACACAAAACCCTAACCATGGCAATTTCACGTACAATCATCAAAAATGCAATTAAATGGAACGATTAGCTTGCAAACACGATGATAAACATGAGTATGGCAATCAAAAGCGCTAAAGATACGTGAATTACTGAAATCATAATCAAATTTTTGGACAAACCATGGGAGGTGTGGAGCACGATTCTGGGCGTTTCAAGACCTGGGAGTGATTGGAATAACTTCCTGGGATGTCTGGGAAAGGATTTGTGCTCTTGAAATGCTTGGAAACTCCTTGTAGGTTAAAAACCGATTCCCACTTTTTCTTGAAATTTTCAGTTTTCTTTAGGTGTTTTCACGACTGCTTAACCTCTTCTCTTGCCTTGGCTATGTTCTGTATACGTAATGGACTGCATTGGATCAACAAAAACGAGCTAAATCTTTGTCCATTATGAAGATTTGATTTGGTCTTTATCCTTGTATTATATCTTTCTATATCAAGCCAAATCATGCCAATTTTGGTTCAATTTGTTTTTCACATTTTGGATATGATTTTTCAGCATAATTGGATTTGATTCCACCCAAAATCTGATCATAAAACAAATCTTTGATATTTTTTGCTATTTATTTGATTTAATTTGACTTTTAAATGATAAAATTCAAAACAAAAAAAAACAAAGCAAAAGATGTGTGGGTGCTGATTTGGATTGTGTAACATGTCATAAGCAAGATTCAATCATGAAAAACTAGGCCCATTTGACAAAAAATGTATTTTTGAGCACATTTGGCTTTTGGCAATTTTACAAAAATGGTCAACTTGGCCAATGCATAAATCTCTCAATTTTGACCCTAGAGAGGTGTTCTTGGACTTTTTAGAAAGCTTAGTATGTCTTATAAGCAACCCTTTTGGTCTCATCTCAATTTAGTCTTCCATGTTCATGTATGAAGCTTTGACCCAAAAGGTGTTTTTGTTGACTATCCAAAATGACCTATAATGTCAAAATTCATATCTTTTTGTGAGTGCATATTCTGAACTTGGGAGCTGAAGATGAATTGTAGGGAATTGCATCCTATTCCAAATGAGATTTGGATGGGTCATTTCTGATAAAGTATGGGAAAGTTATGCTTGGTCAAAGTTGAGTTGACTTTTCCTACAAAACCCTAATTTGGCAACTTTTGGGTTTTGATGAATTGTGAGCAATCCTTTAGGAATCATGATCAACCCTTTATAAAATGATGGATAATACTTGAAAATGAGGATGTTGACCAAAAATCTTAAAGTTTGACTGTATGTGGGCCATAGTTGACTTTTGACCTAGCACAGTTGATTTTCAGGCATTTGAGCAATTAACTGAGCAAACTTCTTCTGCAAGGCTTGAAACTTGACATGGATGATCTTGAGAACACATTAGGACCTTTTCAATCATTTGGGATCCTTTGGACTTAAGCATCTTGATGAAAAATGAAACCCTAATTTGAGGTAGACTGCCTTACGAGAGAGTTTGTCTGGCCAACTCTTTGGACTTCCTTGAGCCATTTGGAGACCTCACTTGACATTTGTTGAGAAATATGGGAGGGCAGATTTTGGGGTACAACAATATGAATCTTGCATATGAAGCTTATCTTGGCTGACATGTTCAATATAGGTGGATGTATCCATTTGAAAGGTTTATGGATGATTCAAAGCTATCAATGAAAAATAAAGCTAGATTTGAAGGATCAATGTGATACGGTGGCAGAACTGACTGTTAATACTGGTTTGCATATTTTCTTCACAAATGTCGAGGTAAGCAAGAGTCTCCACCTAGTTTTATTTTATCCAACCAGGAAAAGGAAAAAGAATAGAAAAAACATTTTTCGAGATGTTTCTGAGTACGGGGGCTAGATTATAGTACGGGGGCTAGATTTTTCGAGATGTTTCCATGGGCTCTTAGGTACTTTCTCATTTTGAAATTGCTTGTGTGTGCTTGTTTTGAAAAGTTTTGTTTTACTTCGTTTTAACCATTGTTTCTCTCCTCAAGAGTGTTACGAAGTTGTTTTTGAAAACTTTGTTTGAAAAGTGTTGGTGTGAAAAAGTGTTTGTTTGTCTAAGCAAGTACTTAAGAGTTTTCTACCAACTCGAAAAAGGTTTGTTTATTTTCCTTTTAGATAATGCTATCCCATTATTGAGAAATAGGTAGTATCGTTGTTGGAGTTTTTTAGGGACATTTGAAGGGACAAGTATGATCATAAAAGCAATGTTAGGAGGTGTTAGTAATCATCCTAAATCCTTACAGATCTTTTTCTGAGGCAACATCCGAATGGGTCATTTGAGATCTTTCAGGGTTAGAGGACGACCACTAACAAACCCTATACTTTATGACCGTTTAACCGAAGGCAACTGGAGTGGAGTAAACCCTAGGAGTGAGCATGTGCGAGTAAATTTTTTCAGTTAATTTATCTTTGCACATTTAGGGTTTTCTACCGTTTTAATTTTCAAGTATTATTTCCATACAATCATATTAGCCATGCATCTAGACAGTTAAAATTTGCAGGAATTTAAAGTGCAGAAAGTTTAAAATCCTAACTATTACAGGGCTTTTGGATAGATACACAATTATTTAACTGAAAATAAAATGCGGAAAATTAAAGCCCTAATTAATCTATTACAACCTCAAAACAGTTACAATAATAGAAAAAAGAAATTAAAGGCGCGCGTGACAAATTAAATGCGAGAATAATTAGAAGACCTAAAAATCTAATTGAAAAAATAATTTGGTTATTTTTTGAGAAAAATTTAACTATGTACAAATTAACCCTAATTTCTAATTGATTTAAATTATGTAAAAAAGGAATTAAATTTCCCTAAATTAAATTAATCTAATTAATTATGGAAATAAAATATTTTTATTAAAAATATGATTTTCAATGTTTTTTTTGTGATTTTTTGATGTAATGAAAAAAATATGATTTTTGGTGTTATTTATAAAAAGGAAATAATTAATAAAATAATTAAATAAAAGAATTAAGATAAAAAGAAAGGAAATTGGGCTTGCTTTGTAAGCTGAATGGGGGTGTGTTGTTGAATTATTCCAAGCCCATTATGACTGAGCCCAATCCTGCGCTAGATTCAGTGGTGACCATGCTTGGAGGGTGTACCATGGACCTTGCTGCAAGGGACGTTGGATTGGTGATGGAGATGATCCATTGGCTGGATGTTGTGGTGCATGGTGGACGCCTGGCAATTTGGAGTATGGAATCTGTAATCAAATATGAAGAAAATAATAAAATGCTTGGATCTGGGATCGAACCCAGGTCCTCCCATTTTCAAACACACGTCCTTGCCAGTTGCGATGCGTTGCTTAGTTGTTAACATAATAACAACAATACATCTTATATGTTAAAACATGAATAAACTGGAAAAAAATATAAAAACACGCGTTTAATTCAAACGAGCCAGTGGTTGTCAGCCACCTCATAATCTTCTTCCTCAATCCGTCGTTTTAGGTACGACACTTATAACTACGGACATGCTCCATAGCTACAAACCTGCAAACTTTCAAAATTCACAGCAAGCATGATAAATCAATTCTAGATATACCAATCAACTCGTTTTGATCTCACGAGTATGATAGTACTCTTTTCTTGGCCCAATTTTACCTGCATAAAGAAACCCTAAAATGCAAGAACAAACCCTAATAATGGCAATTGTTCAAACAGTCATTAAAATGCAAAATCAATTAAACCAAAATATTCCAAATGATGATACAAATATCATGTTATGCTTAAAAGTTATTAACCATGCATAAATAACCAAAATCAAATTCAAGAAATATGCCAAACCCTAAGAGACGTGGAGGCTGATTCCTGGAGTTTTGAGGTGTGCTAGTGATCCTATTAGCTTCAGGAGATATCCAGGAAGAGATTGGTAGCTTTGAACAGCTTTGAATTGCCCTCTAAGCTTGAAACTGATCCACACTTTTTTTGGAAAAGTTTGAGTTTTGCTTGCTAGCTTGCACGACCTCAACCCTTGTTTTCTGGCTTGGTTGTGTCCTATATATGTACTGGAATTGATTAGGTCAACAAAAATAAGCTAAATCTTGGTCTATTATTAAGATTTGATTTGGTCTTTATCCTTTTATGATATCTTTCTATATCAAGCCAAATCATGCCAATTTTGGTTCAATTTGTTTTGCACGTTTTGGATACGATTTGTCAGCCTAATTGGATTTGATTCCACCCAAAATCTGATCACAAAACAAATCTTTGATATTTTTTTTTATTTATTTGATTTAATTTAACTTTTAAATGATAAAAATCAAAATAAAATAAATAAAGAAAGAAAAAGATGTGTGGGTGCTGATTTGGATCGTGGACCATGTCATAAGCAAGATTCAATCATGAAAAACTAGGCCCATTTGACAAAAAATGTATTTTCGAGCACATTTGACTTTTGGCAATTTTGCAAAAATGGCCAACTTTTCCAAGGCATATATCCTCCAATTTTAAACCTAGAGAGGTGTTCTTTGACTTTTTAGAAATCTTAGGATGTCCTATAAACAACCCTTTCGGTCTCTTCTCAAATGGGTCTTCCATGTTCATGTAAGAAGCTTTGACCTAAAAGGTGTTTTTGTTGACTTTTCAAAAGGACCTATAATGTAGAAATTCCTATCTTTTGATAAGTGCATATTTTGAACTTGAGGGATGAAGATGGGTTGTAGGGAATTGCATCCTCTTTAAAATGAGCCTTGGATGGAAATTTTATGATAAAGTATGAGGAAGTTATGCTTTGTCAAAGTTTGGTTGACTTTTCCTAAGAAATCCTAATTTAGCAACTTTTGGGTTTTGATGAATTTGGGGCATTCGTTGGGGAATAATGATCAACCCTTTATAAAATGATGAATATCACTTCAAAATGTTTATGTTAACCAAAAATCTTGAAGTTTGACTGTATGTGGGCCACAGTTGACTTTTGACCTAGTACAACTGATTTTCAAGCATCTGAGCAGTTGACTGAGCAAACTTCTTGTGCAAGGCATGAAATTTGATATGGATGATCTTGAGAACATATTAGGACCATGGAAAGTATTTGCGACCTTTAGACTTTAACCATCCTGATGAAAATGGAAACCCTAGTTTGAGGTACATTGCCTTAGGAGAGAGTTTGTCTGGTCAACTCTTAGGCATCCTTGAGCAAGTTGAGGACCTCAATGGGCATGTGTTGAGTAAAATGAGAGGGAAAATTTTTGGGTACAATAGCTGCCCCTGTTCAATCTTCTTAAACCTGAGGATGTAGATTGGCTTGTCTGCCTTTCGTAATCTGAAGGTGGAAGATGATTGAACACTAAGTGCCCAGAAATTTGCACTCATTTGAGATGGTGCGGGACTGTGTAGGTAGTATCGGGAATGGGCTTACAGATTCCATTTGGAAAATATGATGGAGAATCATCAAATACAGGCTTAAATATGTCATCCGGCAGTGATGACGGCGAAGCGTTGGGGTTGGGCTTAAAGATGCCATCCAGAATAATGTTGATTTTGTGAGATATTCCTTCGATGAGGATTCTTGTTCCTGTCATTGAGGAGGGATCTGCGGAGGAATGTCGATCTCTGTCTTTGGGAGAAGTAGAATTTTGGGAGCCTCAATTTTCCTTTACACTACTAGGGAATCCTCTTTTAGTCGAGGAAGTGAAAGTGAACTGCTATTTGGTCGTGTTCCAGGATTTATAGTGATTTGCTGAGGATAATAAGATTAACTGTTATCTGGTCGTGCTCCAAGTTTCATAGCGACTTATTGGGGAGATGAGATTAAACTTGCTATCTGGTTGTTCTCCAGGCTTTATAATTTCTCAATTCTTATTTGGTCGTGCTCCAGGCTTCAGAAGGATTTAAGTGGTTATCCGGTCGCATCCGGGTTTCAACTTGAACTTGAGGCATACTAATATCCGGTCAATTTCCAAGCTTCATAGTAATTGGCCGAGTAAACTGCTATTTGGTCGAATTCTAAGCTTCGTAGTACCTTATATTGTTATCTAGTCATGCGCCAATCTTCACGGTGTCTTATACCACTATCTGGTCGATTCCAGGCATCATAGTATGTTATACTGTTATCCAGTCGATTTCTAGGCTTCATAGTAACTTGTTGGGGGTTAAGCTATTTTCTGGTCGATTTCCGAGCTTCATAGCTTGAATTTAAGATATACCATTATCTAGTCGATTCCAGGCTTCGTAGTAGTTTGGTGAAATCAAGATAATATTCGGTCAATTTCCGGGCTTCATAGCTTGAACTGGAATAGAAATCTTAGTATCGATTTTACTAAACCAGGGGAAACTTGTGAGAAATTCAATTGGGAGAGAAATCTTAGTGTCGATTTGACAGATCCCGAGAGAGGTCTCGGATTAACTTTGACTAGCATAGAAATCAGGGGAATCTTAGCGGCAATTCGGCTGACCCAGAAGAAATTCTTAAAACGTCTTTAACTAGAATAGAAACCTTAGTGTCGGTTTGACTGAACCAGGGAAAACTTGTGAGAACTTCAACTAGGAGAGAAATCTTAGTATCGATTTGACTGATCTCGGGAGAGGTGTCGGATTAACTTTGACTGGCATAGAAATCAGGGGAATCTTAGCGACGATTCGGCTGACCCAGACAAAAGTCTTAAAACGTCTTCAACTAGAATAGAAACCTTAGTGTCGGTTTGACTGAACCAGGGAAAACTTATGAGAACTTCAACTAGGAGAGAAATCTTAGTATAGATTTGACTGATTCCGAGAGAGGTCTCAGATTAACTTTGACTGGCATAGAAATCAGGGGAATCTTAGCGGAGATTCGGCTGACCCAGACGAAAGTCTTAAAACATCTTCAACTAGAATAGAAACCTTAGTGTCGGTTTGACTGAACCAGAGAAAACTTGTGAGAACTTCAACTAGGAGAGAAATCTTAGTATCGATTTGATTGATCTCGGGAGAGGTGTCGGATTAACTTTGACTGGCATAGAAATCAGGGGAATCTTAGCGACGATTCGGCTGACCCAGACGAAAGTCTTAAAACATCTTCAACTAGAATAAAAACCTTAGTGTCGGTTTGACTGAACCAGACAAAACTTGTGAGAACTTCAACTAGGAGAGAAACCTTAGTATCGATTTAACTGATCCCGAGAGAGGTCTCAGATTAACTTTGACTGGCATAGAAATCAAGGGAATCTTAGCGGCGATTCGGCTGACCCAAACGAAAGTCTTAAAACATCTTGAACTAGAATAGAAACCTTAGTGTCGGTTTGACTGAACCAGATAAAACTTGTGAGAACTTCAACTAGGAGAGAAATCTTAGTATCAATTTGACTGATCCCCGGTGAGGTCTCGAATTAACTTTGACTGGCATAGAAATAAGGGGAATCTTAGTGGCGATTTGGCTGACCCAGACGAAAGTCTTAAAACATCTTCAACTAGAATAGAAACCTTAGTGTCGGTTTGACTGAACCAGAGAAGACTTGGAATATCCTCAACTGGAATAGAAACCTTGGTGTCGGTTTGACTGAACCAGAGAGAACTCTTGAGAACTTGAGTGCATCTTTCCCTGAAAGGTAAAGAGTTAGTTGTATGCAATGTCATGATGCATGAAATGCATTGAGTAATGATGTTCCCAAAATAAATGAGATTGTGTTGTATAATATGTATGTGCATGCCATGATGTATGGATATGTAATGCCATTGTGATATTCTCGAGCTGGGGAGAATAAATCCTGGACTACTGCTGGAGAGTATAAAGAGTTGAGTTCTTCGTTTCCGCTGGGGATAGTGAATGAAGATGATTAGCTGGAGATTTACATCCATTCTGCTTGAGAACATTCTGCTGGGAGAGACTTTGTCTGAGAATAATCCTGTGGGGTAATGACTCTGTGGGGAAGGGAGATACTCTATTGGAAGATCTGCTGATTTGGAGAGATAAACTCAGCTAAGGATGAACTTCCATTTCTAGAGAGAAAATCTCTATTGGAGATTGAGCTTCCGCTGTCAGAGAAATAAACTCTGCTCGGGAGAGAACTTTATAAACTGTTTATGAATATACAGATCGGCTGGGGAATGCATACATTAGCTTTCTGAAAGAACCCGCTGGGGAAGTGATTCTTGCTTGGGGACCTGGAGATCAGACTTTGGTTGTCTCGGCTCTGAGGGGAGTATAGGTATCACTGGCTTATATTTGATAGTGACTTTGCTTCCAACTGTCTCTGTCCCTTGTACCATGACGGATGGGGTAACTGTCGGCATTTAGGTTTTGCACCAATTTCTTTGAGTTCTTAGTAACTATCTTTCTGTTTTGTATGTAAGTATTTGTGAACAGTAATCATATTCAAATGCATATGTCAAGAATAAAACATTGGACGTTTTTGCAAAACAAAACAGAAAACGAAAAAAAACAAACATAGAGTTTGGTACTTATAATATGCTTTGTATTGATTTGAAATTTTCCTATAACAGGCGCTTTTTACAAGGAGGCTGACGCTCTAGTAAGAGAACGTCGCCGTAAAAATGGAAATTATTACAGAAATTGTGTACAAAAAGAAAACAGCTATGTGTAGTGATCCCATTGGGTTTCAATTCTGCTATTGCCCCTATGTCTTCGAGCATCTCATCACTTTGCTGCTTATCCAAAGCTGACTGGATGGATCGGTACCGTTTGAGCTTGGTATCTGATTACTGAAGTCTGATCGCAAAGTGATCCAATGGGGCATAGTGATATGCTTTAATCCCTAACTTTTTCCTGGACCGCCCTTTCGGGTTTTTAGTCCACCGGGATACCCTTTTTACCCAAGCCACCTTTTCAGGTTTTCAACTTGCCGGGTGTACAAATTTTTTCATTTTTATCCCTAATTTTTACCCGAACCCTTTTGGTTCGCCGGGATGCCCTTATTTTTGCCTAGGTATGTCAACCTAGCGAGTCTTTATTATGCGTAGTATTTTTTCACTATGTCCGCATTAACATGGTGTGGAAGGTCGTCACCATCTATGGTGGTCAGAATCATGGCTCCACCAGAAAATATGTTCTTGACTATAAATGGTCCCTCATAGGTGGGAGTCCATTTGCCCATGGGATCACCTTGCGGCAGTATAATGCGTTTGATTACTAGATCCCCTACTTGATATGCTTGTTGTCTGACATTTTTGTTGAAGGCCTTGATCATCCGTTTTTGATACATTTGACCATGGCATACAGCAGTAAGTCTTTTCTTGTCGATTAAGTTCAATTGATCAAGTCGAGTCTGGATCCAATCATCTTCGCTCAAACCCGCATCCTTCATAATCCATAGAGAAGGGATCTGGACCTCCATGGTTAGGACAACCTCCATACCATATACCAGAGAATAGGATGTTTCCCCTGTCGACGTACGTGCTGAAGTACGGTACCCGTGAAGAGAAAACAGTAACATCTCGTGCCAGTCTTTGTATGTCACTATCATCTTCTGTATGATCTTTTTGATATTCTTGTTAGCAGCTTCAACAACCCCATTCATCTTCGATCGGTAAGGAGAAGAGTTGTGATGATGAATCTTGAACTGCTTACAGAGTTCAGTGATCATTGAGTTGTTGAGGTTGGTACCGTTGTCTGTGATGATTTTCTCAGGGATACGATAACGACATACCAGGTTATGCTTGATGAACCGTGCCACCATGTTCTTAGTAACCGTAGCAAAGGAGACAGCCTCAAACCACTTTGTAAAGTAATCAATGGCCACTAGGATGAAGCGATGGCCATTGGACGCGGTAGGTCAGATATCGCTGATCATGCCAATGCCCCACATTGCAAAAGGCCAGGGAGCCGTCAAAACATTCAAAGGAACTGGAGGTACATGCACCTTATCAGCGTAGATTTGGCACTTATAACAGGTTCGAGAATGCTGATAACAGTCGGCTTCCATAGTGGACCAAAAATATCCTGCCTGTAGGATTTTCTTTGCCATGGTATGTCCACTGGAATGAGTGCCAAAGGTACCTTCGTGTAGGTCTGCCATGATCCTCTCTGCGTCGCTCTTGTCTACACACCGCATTAAGGTAGAGTCATGGTTGCGCTTATAGAGGATTCCATTGCTGAGGAAGAACTTTGCAGCAAACCTTCTCAGAAATTTCTTGTCATTGACAGATTCCCCTCGGGGTATTCTTGAGCCTCGAGATACCTTTTCACCTCATGAAACCAAGGTTTGTCAGCTACCTCCTCAGTATCGATCTCACAGCAGTATGCCATTTCATCCAACTTCTCAATAGTGATTTGGGGAGCTCCATTATCCCAGCTGGCCTTGAACATTGACGACATAGTAGCTAGCGCGTTCGCTAACTGATTCTCTTCTCGTGGGAAATGTTCAAAGGTGATCTCTTCAAAATGCGGCAGCAATGTCAGTACATACCCTTTGTAAGGAATAAGGTTCGGGTGCTTCGTATCCCACTCGCCTTTGATCTGACTTATCACCAAAGCAGAATCCCTGAATACACTCAAGAACTTGATCCTTAGGTCAATAGCTGCTCTAAGACCCGTGATACATGCTTCATACTCCACCATGTTGTTGGTACAGTTGAAACATAATCGGGCAGTGAACGGAGTATGACAGCCCTCGAGAGATATGATTAAGGCGCTGATACCATTACCTAGTGCGTTTGAGGCTCCATCAAAATACATAGACCATCGGGATCCTTCCTCAGGTCCTTCATTCGGTCCAGGTTCTTCACAGTCGGTTACCAATATGATATTCTCATCCGGGAACTCGAAATTCATGGACTGGTAGTCGTCCATAGCCTGATGTGCCAAATGATCTGCTAACACACTTCCCTTGATTGCTTTTTGGGTTGTGTATTGGATGTCGTATTCGGTTAAGATCATTTACCACCTTGCTATCCTTCCGGAGAGAGCGGGCTTCTCGAAAATGTACTTGATCGAATCCATCTTAGATATCAACAAAGTAGTGTGGGTCAACATATACTGTCTCAGTCGACGAGCAGCCCATTCCAAAGCGCAGAAAGTTTTCTCAAGCAGTGAGTATCGTGTTTCACAGTCGGTAAACTTTTTGCTAAGGTAGTATATTGCGTGCTCTTTTCGACCAGACTCGTCATGCTGCCCCAGCACACACCCCATTGAATTATCTAGCACTATTAAGTACATTATCAAAGGTCTTCCTTCGGTCAGAGGCATCAGAATAGGAGGCTCTTGGAGATATTGTTTGATTATGTCAAAGGCTACTTGGCATTCGTCATTCCACTTTACCACTTGATCTTTCTTCAGAAGCTTGAATATTGGCTCGCAAGTAGCCGTTAGATGTGAAATGAATCGGGAAATGTAGTTTAGGCGTCCCGAGAAACCTCTAATTTCCTTCTCTGTACGGGGAGCCGGCATCTCTTGTATGGACTTCACCTTTGCAGGGTCTACCTGAATACCTTTGTCACTTACGATGAATCCTAAAATCTTACCAGACCTTACCCCGAAGGTGCACTTGTCCGGATTTAACCTTAGCTTGTACGTCTTCAACCTATCAAACAGCTTTTGTAGATGATCAAGATGTTCTTCTTCAGTTTGAGACCTGGCTATCATGTCGTCGATGTAAACCTCTATCTCATGGTGAATCATGTCATGGAACAGAGCTACCATAGCTCGCTGATAAGTTGCCCCAGCATTCTTCAACCCAAACGGCATCACCTTGTAGAAGAAAGTGCCCTACTGTGTAACAAAGGTTGTCTTCTCCATGTCTTCAGGTGCCATCTTGATCTAATTGTAGCCAGAGAAACCGTCCATGAAGGAAAAGACTTTGTGTTATGCGGTGTTGTAAGCCATAACATCGATGTGGGGAAGCAGGAAGTCATCCTTGGGGCTTGCCCTATTCATGTCTCTGTAATCCACACACATTTGTACTTTACCATCTTTCTTAGGTACTGGAACCACATTAGCAACCCACTGCGAATAGGAGGTGACAACTAAGAACCCTGCGTTGAACTGCTTCATAACCTCTGCTTTAATCTTTTCTGACATCTTAGGGAGCATATGGCAGACCTTTTGCTTTACCGGAGGGCAGTCTTCTTTAGTCAGAAGACGATGAACCATTATATATGTGTCTAGTCCCGACTTGTCTTCATATGACCAGGCGAATATTTCAACATACTCATGCAACATCTGTACCAACTGTTGTTTGACACTAAGCTCCAGATTTACACCTATCTTAACCTCTTTTCTGTCTTCCTCGGTACCCAAGTTCATTGTCTCAACCGGCTCTTCATGAGGCTGTATGGCCCTGTCCTCCTACTGTAATAGTCTAGCAAGTTCTCCGGGTACCTCACAATCTTCCTCACCTTCGTCCTCGGCTTGGTCGATCGGATTTTCAAAGTCATAATGAGAAGTAGTAGAACTGTTATCAATGGGATCCATAGTGGATATGGATCTGCATTTGGATACGTGAGTGTGTGTCAGAGCATAGTTGTATAGACAAAATAAAAGAAAAGAAAGACAAAGAGTGCAAAATTTGTATGCAAACGTCCAATGCTTTATTAATGTCATATGAAAATGAAACATGACAACCCTCACAAATAGAACCATTGTGCCTCGTTTTAACCCTTGTTTCTGTCCTCAAGAGTTTTACGAAGCTACTTTTGAAAACTTTGTTTGGAAAGTGTTGGTGTGAAAAAGTTTTTGTTTGTCTGAGCAAGTACTTAAGAGTTTTCTACCTACTCGAAAAAGGTCTGTTCGTTTTCCTTTTAGACAATGATATCCCATTATTGAGAAATAGGTAGCATCGTCGTTGGAGTTTTTTAGGGACATTTGAAGGGACAAGTACGATCACAAAAGAAATTTTAGGAGGTGTTAGTAATCATCCTAAAGCCTTAAAGATCTTTTTCCGAGGCAACATCTGAATGGGTCATTTGAGATCTTTCGGGGCTAGAGGACGACCACTAACAAACCCTATACTTTATGACCATTTAACCGATGGCAACCGGAGTGGAGTAAACCCTAGGAGTAAGCATGTGCGAGTGAATTTTTTCAATTAATTTGTCTTTTCACATTTAGGGTTTTCTACCGTTTTAATTTTCAATTATTCTTTCCATACAATCCTATTAGCCATGCATCTAGACAGTTAAAATTTGCAGGAATTTAAAGTGCGGAAAGTTTAAAATCCTAACTATTACAGGGCTTTTGGACAGATACACAATTATTTAACTGAAAATAAAATGCAGAAATTTAAAACCCTAATTAATCTATTACAACCTCGAAACAGTTACAATAATAGAAAAAATAAATTAAAGGCGCGCGCGACAAATTAAATGCGAGAAATAATTAGAAGACCTAAAAATCTAATTGAAAAAATAATTTGGTTATTTTTTGAGAAAAATTGAACTATGTACAAATTAACCCTAATTTCTAATTGATTTAAATTATGTAAAAAAGGAATTAAATTGCCCAAAATTAAATTAATCTAATTAATTATGGAAATAAAATATTTTTATGAAAAATATGATTTTCAATGTTTTTTTTGTGATTTTTTGATTTAATGAAAAAAAAATATGATTTTTAGTGTTATTTATAAAAAGGAAATAATTAATAAAATAATTAAAATAAAAGAATTAAGATAAAAAGAAAGGAAATTGGGCTTGCTTTGTAAGCTGAATGGGGGTGTGTTGTTGAATTATTCCAAGCCCATTATGATTGAGCCCAATCCTGCACTAGATTCAGTGGTGACCATGCTTGGAGGGTGTACCATGGACCTTGTTGCATAGGACGTTGGATTGGTGATGGAGATGATCCATTGGCTGGATGTTGTAGTGCATGGTGGACGCCTGGAAATTTGGAGTATGGAATCTGTAATCAGATAAGAAGAAAATAATAAAATGCTTGGACCTGGGATCGAACCCAGGTCCTCCCATTTTCAAACGCACGTCCTTGCCAGCTGCTCTGCGTTGCTTAGTTGTTAACATAATAACAACAATACATATTATATGTTAAAACGTGAATAAACTGGAAAAAGTAAAAATGTGCGTTTAATTCAAACGAGCCAGTGGTTATAAGCCACCTCATCATCTTCTTCCCCAGTCCGACGTTTTAGGCATGATACTTATAACTACGGACATGCTTCATAGCTACAAACCTGCAAACTTCCAAAATTCATAGCAAGCATGATAAATTAATTCTAGATATACCAATCAACTTGTTTTGATCTCACGAGTATGATAGTACTCTTTTCTTGGCCCAATTTTACTTGCATAAAGAAACCCTAAAACGCAAGAACAGACCCTAATAATGGCAATTGTTCAAACAGTCATTAAAATGCAAAATCAATTAAACCAAAACATTCCAAATGATGATACAAATACCATGCTATGCTTAAAACTTGTTAACCATGCGTAAATAACCAAAATCAAATTCAAGAAATATGCCAAACCGTGAGAGACGTGGAGGCTGATTCCTGGAGTTTTAAGGCGTGCAAGTGATCCTATTATCTTCAGGAGATATCCAGGAAGAGATTGGTAGCTTTGAACTGCTTTGAATTTCCCTCTAAGCTTGAAACTGATCCATACTTTTTTTGGAAAAGTTTGAGTTTTGCTTTCTAGCTTGCACGACCTCAACCTCTGTTTTCTAGATTGGTTGTGTCCTATATATGTACTGGAATTGATTAGGTCAACAAAAACGATCTAAATCTTGTTCTATTATGAAGATTTGATTTGGTTTTTATCCTTGTATGATATCTTTCTATATCAAGCCAAATCATGCTAATTTGGGTTCAATTTGTTTTACACGTTTTGGATATAATTTGTCAGCCTAATTGGATTTGATTCCATCCAAAATCTGATCATAAAACAAATCTTTGATATTTTTTGCTATTTATTTGATTTAATTTGACTTTTAAATGATAAAAATCAAAATAAAATAAATAAAGCAAAATATGTGTGGGTTCTGATTTGGATCGTGGACCATGTCATAAGCAAGATTCAATCATGAAAAACTAGGCCCATTTGACAAAAAATGTATTTTTGAGCACATTTGACTTTTGGCAATTTTGCAAAAATGGCCAACTTTTCCAAGGCATATCTCCTCCAATTTTAACCACAGAGAGGTGGTCTTGGACTTTTTAGAAATCTTAGGATGTTCTCTAATCAACCCTTTTGGTCTCATCTCAAATGGGTCTTCCATGTTCATGTAAGATGCTTTCACCTAAAAGGTGTTTTTATTG
Organism: Vicia faba; assembly: GCA_948472305.1. Classification (NCBI taxonomy): domain Eukaryota; kingdom Viridiplantae; phylum Streptophyta; class Magnoliopsida; order Fabales; family Fabaceae; genus Vicia; species Vicia faba. The sequence continues at coordinate 1,080,256,481 of OX451736.1, read as the reverse complement.
ACTTTTCAAAAGGACCTATAATATAGAAATTCCTATCTTTGGATGAGTGAATATTTTAAACTTGAGGGCTGAAGATGGGTTGTAAGGAATTTCATCCTATTCAAAATGATCCTTGGATGGAAAATTTCTGATAAAGTATGAGGAAGTTATGCTTGGTCAAAGTTTGGTTGTCTTTTCCTGAGAAACCCTAATTTAGCAACTTTTGGGTTTTGATGAATTTGGGGCATTCCTTGGGGAATCATGATCAACCATTGATCAAATGATGAATATCACTTCAAAATGTTTATGTTGACCAAAAATCTTGAAGTTTGACTATATGTGGGCCATAGTTGACTTTTGACCTAGTATAGTTGATTTTCAGGCATCTGAGTAGTTGACTGAGCAAACTTCTTGTGCAAGGCATGAAACTTGATATGGATGATATTGAGAACATATTAGGACCATGGAAAGCATTTGGGACCTTTGGACTTCAACCATCCTGATGAAAATGGAAACTCTAGTTTGAGGTACATTGCCTTAGGAGTGAGTTTGTCTGGTCAACTCTTGGGCATCCTTGAGCAAGTTGAGGACCTCAATGGGAATATGTTGAGTAAAATGAGAGGGAAAATTTCGGGGTACAATAATCAACATGTTCATATTACTTGCATCAGGAAACATCATATTTTTGCGGTCACTATTTCAATCACTTGATGTTAACTCCAACAATCATACGGAATCCTGTAAATATTAAAGAAATAAGTCAATTCACCTTATTGTGAGAAACCCCTTCATAATTAGTTTTGAATGATTGCAAATATATATGAAATAATAAATACATGTTTGCATTACAAAAATATAATATAACATGTTTAAAATAAGCTAAAAATGTATTTTACTCATAATGCATCATTATGAGTCGACACAACAGGTTTTGTGAGGGGTTTGGAAATCGGAAGGATTTTTGCAAACGGGTTGTGGAAGCGGAGGATCGTTTGTGGACCTTGCAGTGAATCTTGATACAGCTCATATCAAGTGGTGGTTCTTACAACAAGAAGAATATCATAGGGATTTCTATCTTTCTGTGTAGTATACCTTGTTATCAAACATTCAGCAAATTGTTATAAAAGTTCTCAGTTTCAATTGTGAAATTGAGAGGGAGACGTACCCACACGCGAGGACGACAGTGGGGAACTTCCTTACCAAACTGCCTGCATATAGTTCTTTCTTTCTTTCTCTTTATCTTTTTACATATTCCATAATTTTGTAATTCAATTGGCTTGCTAAGTTTTTCTGTCTAATGATAAACATAGTAGTTCAAAAACTTTCATCAAACCACCACTATTAAATCATTAAACAAGCATATGCCAAGTGTTTGACAAAATTCCTAACAAATTTATTAATTCATTGGAAATACTGATTTAATGATAAGTGCATTGAAATGTTAATAAATCTGAGTTGTATATTCATCTATTTCATTTAATAAAATCCAACAAGTTTTTCACATGTCAAGTTTTCTAGTAGTCGGTTCAAAGTAGACGGAATTGATTCAGAACATTAATTTTCCGCTGCTTTCAACACGCTTTGATAAAATAATTTTAAATCCTTGAAAAAGTAAGTGGTGATCTATACACACCCCCTATCGATCACTTGTCACACCGTCTAACAAGTGGTATCAGAGCACCAGTCAGCTGGTGCTTTGTATCTACTAATAACGCTATGGCCTTTGAACCAAATGGGGCGTATAATAGAGCTCCTGTTTTCAATGGTGAAAAATAGGGCTACTGTAAAGACTGCATGCGAGACACATAAATTCCATTGATAGGAATGTATGGACTGCCATTCAAAATGGTCCCTTTTAAATTACTATGAGGAATGATGCAGGTGAAATAGTACCTAAACCAGAGGATCAATGGAATGAAATGGATGAAAAGAAATGGTCGTGCAATTGGAGAGGCAGAAATATGATAATCTTAGCACTTGGTGTTGATGAGTATTATAGGGTGTCTCATTGCACGTCCGCTAAAGAAATGTGGGACGCTTTAGAAATTTCCCATGAAGGCACTACTGAAGTTAAACAGTCCCACATCAACACACTCAATCAAGAGTTCGAGCTCTTTCGCAGGAAACAAGGAGAATCTATCTATGACATGCAGAAGAGATTCGTTCATCTTGTGAGCCGTTTAAATGCACTTGGAAAACCTGTTTCCAATGAAATTGCTACTAATAAAATTCTGAGATGTCTTAGCAGGGAATGGCAACCTAAAGTAACAGCTATCAAGGAAGCAAATGACCTCACTACGCTTACCATTACAACTCTGTTTGGAAAGCTGGAAGAACATCAACAAGAATTGAAAAGTCTTGAAAATATGAAAATAAGAGTAATAAGGAGAGGAAAAAAGAGAGGGAGGGTGAGAAGAAGTCAATATCTCTAATGGCTTCTAGCTCTAAGTCCTCAACCAAAGAGCAAGATGATAATGACTCAACTAGTGATGAAAAATCTGATGATGAAGAAATGGGACTTTTTGTTCGGAGATACAATAGGTTTATTCGAAAGAATGGAATCAAGCACTCCGATAAGAATCTCATAAGCTTTCGAAAACAATCCGAAGAGCCAAGGCAAGAAGAAAATAAAAAGCAAAGAGGTAAAGGACCTTGTTACAATTATGGTAAAGTTGGACACTACAAACCAGACTGTCCAAAGATGAAAAAGGATAAAGGAAAAGCTCCACCAAAGAAGTTCAACAAACAAAGAAGAGCTTACATTGCATGGGAAAGCGATAGTGATTCATCAAACGATGACAGTTCAAGTGGTAGTGATGAAAGTGAAAATTTATGTCCGATGGCACATACCAAAAATCAATCCTACCACAAGAAAGACAACCATAACAAGCAAGTAAGACAAGCATATCCTAACAATTTTTCTTTTTATGACTTTTTCTGAACTAAAAATAGCTTTTGAAAAACTGCAATACAAAGCCGAAGATTCTTTTAAGAGATTATCCTCCGATAAACAAATATTTTCATTTCTGGAGAGTAAAGTCTATACAACTGAAAAAGACTTAAAAAGTCTAAAAGCTAGTATTGCAGAAAGTTTAAAAGATAAGGATGTTACAGGATGTATTCCCATAAGGGAATGTGAAGTTTGTCATATTTGGCAACAAGAGGTTAGAACTCTTAATGCCAAATTAGAAAAAGCTTTACAGCCCAAGGTTACTTTTGCAGTCGATCCTAGACTTTTTAAGAAAACATTGAATCCACCATATTCAAAATATTCTTTTGTTGAAAAGATACCAAAGGATTCAATGAGCAAAAGTAAAACAATACATCATCATCATGGTTTATGCCATTATTGTTGTCGTTTTGGTCATACAATTGAAAAATGCAAATTTAGGAGGTTTCTTGTTCCTAAAGGCATTTACCAATAGAGGCCTAAAGGCAACAATTTTACCACTTACCCACATGGACCCAATAAAAATTGGGTACCTACCTCTCTCTTTTTATATTGCAGGAAAAGTGTCTTACATCCATGGATAGAAGATGGTTTCTAGACAGTGGGTATTCAAGGCACATGACCGGTGACGTATCGCTCTTCATTGACTTCAAAGCAAATAAGAAAGGATTTGTCACTTATGGAGACAATAACAAAGGAGCTATACTCGTTAAAGGTAGTGTAGTTAATCCCTCTACCACTACTATTTCTGATGTCCATTTAGTAGAGGGGCTTAAACATAATTTGTTGAGTATTAGTCAATTGTGTGACAAGGGTTATAAAGTTACCTTCACAAACACTTGCTGCATAATTGAAAATACTGAAAAGGATATTGTGTTTAATGGAATTAGAGTAAACAACGTCTTTATGCTTGACCTTTTTGATGTATCCTTAACAAGCACTAAGTGTCTAGTCACCTTGAATGATGATTCTTGGCTTTGGCATAGACGTCTAGTGCATGTTAACTTTGATTTGCTTAATAAGGTTGTATCCAAGGATCTAGTAGTAGGTCTTCCAAAGATAAAATTTACAAATGATCACCTATGTGATACGTGCCAAATGGGAAAGCAAACAAGGGTCTCTTTCAAATCTAAAAATATGATTTCCACTTCACGACCCCTTGAGCTTCTCCACATGGACCTCTTTGGACCTTCTAGAACAAAAAGTCTAGGAGGAAATTATTATGGTTTTGTGATTGTTGACGACTACTCTAGATTTACTTGGACTATATTCCTTCATAGCAAAAATGAAACTTTTTCTGCTTTTAAGAGTTTTGCAAAACTATCTCAAAACAGAATGGAATTGAAAATAATTGCAATTCGAAGCGATCATGGAGGTGAATTTCAAAACCATCTCTTTGATAAGTATTGTGACAAGTATGGTATTAACCATAACTTTTCAGCACCTCGAACACCACAGTAGAATGGAGTTGTGGAGCGCAAAAATCGCATCTTAGAGGAGTTGGCGAGAACAATGCTCAATGAAGGTGGATTACCAAAATATTTTTGGGCTGATGCAATTAGCATAGCCTGTTATGTTTTAAACAGAATATTAATTTTTCCCATTTTGGATAAAAACACCTTATGAAATTTTAAAAGGAAGAAAGCCAAACTTGTCACATCTTCATGTATTTGGTTGCAAATGTTTTGTTTTGAATAATGGAAAAGAAAATCTTGGAAAATTTGATGCAAAAGCAGATGAAGGTATCTTTCTCGGATGCTCATAATCAAGCAAAGCATATAGGGTATACAATAAACGTTTACTTACGGTTGAGGAGTCAGTTCATGTCTCTTTTGATGAATCTTATCTGAAACATGTCGAAAAAGGTATTTCTCTTGATGGTGCAGGTGTATCTACTGAAGATATACTCAAAGAAACTGTTGAGGAAATTGTTCAGTCTAAAACAGTTGATGATGAGGAAGAAAAAGATACAAGCCTTTAAAAAGATGAGGAAGAAGAGAAAATGGAAGCTAATGATCTTCCACTAGCTTGGAAGTCCTCCAAACACCATCCCATTGACAACATATTGGGAGATATCTCAAAAGGAGTAATGACTCGCTCCAAGATAAGTAATTTGTGTTATCATTTTTCTTTCATTTCACGAGTAGAACCTAAAAATGCTAAAGAGGCCTTGATTGATGAATTTTGGCTAATGGCCATGCAAGAAGAGCTAAATCAGTATAAAAGAAATGACATTTGGGAACTTGTCCCTCATCCGCGAGACCATCATATCATAGGCACTAAATGGGTTTTTAGAAATAAACTTGATGAAAATGGAATGATAACCCGCAATAAAGCACGCTTAGTAGCACAAGGGTATAACCAAGAGGAGAGCATTGATTATGAGGAGACTTATGCTCAAGTTGCTTGCCTTGAGGCTATACATCTCTTACTCGCTTATGTGTGTGCAAAAGATTTTAAGCTTTATCAAATGGACGTAAAGAGTTCCTTTCTTAACGGAGTCATAAATGAATAGGTGTATGTCTCACAACCTCCTGGTTTTTAGAATAACGAATATCCAGATCATGTATTCAAATTAAAATGAGCTTTATACGGTCTTAAACAGGCCCCTCAGGTCTGGTATGAAAGACTTAGTAAATTTCTACTTGATCATGGTTATTCAAGAGGTAAAGTGGATACCACCCTTTTCATTAAACTAAAGGAAAGCACATCCTTTTAGTTCAAATATATGTAGATGATATTATTTTTGGTTCAACTAATCTACACTTGGTCGAGGAATTTTCCAAAGTCATGCAGGGTGAATTTGAGATGAGTCTCATGGGGGAGCTAAACTACTTCCTCGGTTTCCAAATAAAGCAGCTCAATGAAGGCACAATTATATGTCAAACAAAATACTGCCAAGAGTTGCTTAAATGATTTGGAATGAATAACTCAAAACTAATTGACACCCCCATGCCTACCAATGGAAATTTAGACAAGGATGAACATGGTAAGAGTGTTGATGTCAAAAAATATAGAGGTGTGATTGGATCCCTCTTGTATCTTACAGCATCTAGGCCTGACATCATGTTTAGTGTTTGCATGTGTGCACGATATCAATCAGATCCTAAGGAATCCCACTTGAAAGCTGTCAATCGTATACTTAGGTATCTCAATAATACATCTAAGTATGGGCTATGGTATTCCAAGGGAAGCGATAACAGTTTAGTAGGTTACTCCAATTCTGATTTTGCTGGCTGTAAATTAGATAGGAAAAGCACTAGTGGAACATGTCACTTGTTTTCAAACTCTCTAGTAAGTTGGCATAGCAAAAAGCAAGTTTATGTTGCTTTGTGAACTGCTGAGGATGAATATGTTGCAGCCGGTAGTTGTTGTGCTCAGATCTTATGGTTGAAGCAACAATTACAAGACTATGATATTCAATTAAAACGTATTCCAATAAAATGTGACAACACAAGTGCTATAAATCTCACTAAGAATCCAGTCTTACACTCACGCACTAAACACATAGAGATTAGACATCACTTTCTTCGCGATCATGTTGAAAAGAAAGATGTTACGTTTGAGCATGTTGATACTAAAAATCAACTTGCTGACATCTTTACAAAACCACTAGCAACGGAACCCTTCTTCAACATTCGTCGTGAGCTAGGGATTTTAGATCTCTCTTACGTGATGTCTTAAGCATATATGTAGTTGAAATATATCTATGTCTCACCATACTATTGATATGTGTTATTCAGATTTAGTACATGTGTCTTAACATCTCATCAAATGAGGTAATACCCTTCCTATCTACTTTCTCAATTACTTATAAGTTGACCTTAATGTTCCATTGATAATGTCTACATATATATCTTTTACATAAGTTGTTTTAAATTGACATATGAAAATTGCATTACATCATTACGCATGCATAATAATCTTCAGATGATTCATTTTTCATATTCATTTAAATTGGAATTGGGTACCATATCCATTTGTTAACAAGTACCTGTGAAAAACTGCATTTCTGTCAAAATCTGTGTTATGAGTCGATACATACAGTTATGAGTCGACTCATATAAAAAAAACTTATAAAAACAGAAAGTAAGAATTGGTTTCAGGTCGACACATCAAGATTTGCATCGACACATATTACTTCCCGTCGACTCATAGGATTCTTGTGTCGATGCAAAACATTTAAAACAAAAAAAAATGTTCTTTGACACAGGATGTGTCGACACATACAAATTTCATGTCGACACATAAGAGTAATAAATGCCATTAATTTAAATTGGGCCTACCCATCTACCCAATTTAAACTCCCTCCAACTATCTGTCTCATCACATACAGCTTCTAACCCTAATCATCCTTCGCTACTCTCATCACTCTTTCATCTTCCAAAAACCATCATCCCCAAACTCTTAACTACCCTTCTTCTACAAACAAGAATGCCTCCAAAAACATAAGGGAAAGGAAAACTAGCTGCTGGACCATCCAGATATGTCACAGATATCCCTCTGAGCGCTTTGTCTATCATGCATCCCTCCATCGCAGAAGAATTTGAGAAATCCTTTAAAACAAGGTTAGTTATGAAGCCTCATGTCTTTGATAAGGCCGAGGTTCTATCTCTTCATATCACAAATGTTTGTGATATCCTAGATGCTCAACAACTAGGGTCATTTCTTAACATTAGAGAAGACTACCATGAAGACTTTATAAGAGCTTTTTATGCTGGTTTAGAAACAAATAAGGGCTGGTGTTTTAAAGTTAAAATCGGGACAAGAAGATATGTTTTTGAAGCCATTCACTGGCAAAGTGTTTTTGGCATTCCATTTGGAAGGTCAATAATAAAGAGCTATCACGACCAGAGTTTTGATACTGACTATGATGAAGAAGCCTTCATAACCTCAATTCTAAAACTTGATCGACCTCTAGGCGAGTTTGAGCCCATAACCACTGGCACAATCAAAAGCATTCCTAGAATGCTTCACTGGATAACTTCACATATACTGCGTCCAAGATACGGTGGCCACTCTAGGCTAGACAAGTCAGATATTCATCTTCTACACATTTTGCTAGATAGGGTTCCCCTAAACTGGCCAAACTACTTTTTCAAACGCATGTTTCTTATGCGAAATAGTCAGAAGAATACATCCCTTGGATATACAGCTCAAATTATGAGAATTATCAAGTTCTGGAACCTTGTTATTCCTCCTGTTCCTCCCATCTCTCATACTGCTGCCCAAGAGTTTAATAAGGCTACTCTATCTCACATGGGATATAGATGGGACAAAAACCATCAATGCCTTTATTTTAAGGAGAAAGGGTCAAATGTAAGGGTATATAACTTTGATATACCCTCTGAACAGATTAATGAGAATGAGGATCATATTGATGCAGACATGCCAGATATCAATGAAAATGTCCAACCTGAAGCAAATCAGGTTGGAACCGGTTGGGGTGAGTGGATGCCAAACTGTTGGTCTCCAACAAATTATCAATTTGATCAAACCGCACAACCTCATGATGCTCCCACTGCTGCAGCAAGCTCTTCCTTGGAAGCTCCTGCTTACCTCACTGCCATGTTTCAGCAAATGCAGGTTGCAAATGATTCTCGACATGAAGAAGCGAGACAGTGGTACAACCAGCAAAATGAATGGCACAAAGAGCATGAACAATGGCATGATAAGCACACACGGATGTACCAAAATCAGCATTCGTGGCATTTATATTTGGTCAAATGGCACCAGGTATTCTACAATGAGATGACAAGCTTCATGAATGATTGTCTCAAAATCCTGGAATCATGGAAAATTTCAGAAATGTCGATATCCAGAACACATTTCGACGATATCAGTTCATGACTCAGAACCCTGACATCAATCCACCTCCACCTCCTCCTCCACCCTATATCTATGACGAATCCTGTGATGGGCACAATCCATATTCTATATCTCCATGTCATACATTGCATACCATTAATTCATGCCTCTTTTTCAAGTAGTTGTATTAATGTCTCCTTCAAACAATCTATTTTTATTATGTAATCTAACTCTTATCTTCATTAATTACTTTTAACTTGATTACTTCCTGTTTACTCAATTATTTACTCAGTTATTGATAACATTATGCTAAGACATTCTGTGTGAATGCCAAGACAATATTTGCTGAAATTGTATATCAATTTTCTTATGTGCTAAGATTGCTGAAAATATTGCTTATTCTCTTTTTGATATGATCAAATGGGGAGAAGAAGATTGTGTTAGTGTTAGAAAGAAGATGCACAAACTCAGGGGGAGCAAGCTTATTCATCTACACTATATCACCACACATCATCAGATATTTACCATCATCAAAAAGGGGGAGTTTGTGAGCAACCCCTTCATGATTAGTTTTGAATGATTGCAAATATATATGAAATAATAAATACACGTGTGCATTACAAAAATATAATATAACATGTTTAAAATAAGCTAAAAATGTATTTTACTCATAATGCATCATTATGAGTCGACACAATAATTCTTGCATCGATCCATAACTTACTGAAGTCCCTGGAATACTATCCCAAACTATTATGCATCGATACAAAAGCTTATGCATCGACACATAATACTTTGATGCCCCTGTAATGCAAACTTAAACTTGCATGCATCGATACAAAATATTATGCATCGACACATAACATTTTGATTCCCCTGTAATGCAAACTTAAACTTCCATGCATTGATACAAAATCTTATGCATCGATATATAACAATTTGATGCCCATGTAATGCAAACTTAAACTTGTATGCATCGACACATGACATTCTGATGCTCCTGGAAAACATTTTTGAATTTATATGCATCGATACATAATATCACGCGTCGACTCATACCGTGTTTTATGTTCAAAAATTAAAATTACAATCAGTGACTATCGACACATACGTGTTATGCATCAATGGTAATAAAATTGTTGGTTCTGTAAAATGTTATAATGTGATCTTGCATCGACTCAAAACAACATGTGTTGACCCATCCTGTAACTCATAACTAACATGAGTCGACTCATGACCAACATGCATCGACTCATAATACTTTCTTTTGGTTAACTGTTTTCTGTTACATATATAAGCAAGTATTTTTCTCAGCGGAAATACATTGCAACATATTAGAATTGTGTGCAAACATTTGTGAGAAGCATGAAGCCTAAAGAAACTTCACCTTCATCATCTTCTCAATCATCTTCATTCAACAACAACAACGAAAATCTAACATCCTTGTTGAAGTGGATCAAGAGGTCAGAGATAACGTTCAGCTGTGTATTGAAAGAATCTCAGCTGAGTTGAAGATTGATAAGGAGGCTTCAAGAAATAAACCAAAGGGTTTATCCTTCAATAACGGGTGTGTTCTTAAGGGTTTTGTTAGTCACGGTTGCACGAGTCAGATTCATCCGTAGCGAGGGGTTTGGAAATCGGAAGGATTTTTGCAAACAGGTCGTGGAAGCGGAGGATCGTTTGTGGACCTTGTAGGGAATCTTGATACAGCTCATATCAAGTGGTGGTTCTTACAAGAAGAAGAAGATCATATGGATTTCTATCTTTCTGTGTAGTGTAACCTTGTTATCAAACATTCAGCAAATTGTTATAAAAGTTCTCAGTTTCAATTGTGAAATTGAGAGGGAGACGTACCCACACACGATGACGATAGTGGGGAACTTCCTTACCAAAGTGCCTACGTATCGTTCTTTCTTTCTTTCTATTTATATTTTTACATATTCCATAATTTTGTAATTCAATTGGCTTGCTAAGTTTTTTTGTCTAATGATAAACATAGTGGTTCAAAAACTTTCATTAAACCACCACTGTTAAATCATTAAACAAGCATATGCCTAGTGTTTGACAAAATTCCTAACAAATTTCTTAATTCATTGGAAATACTGCTTTAATGATAAGTGCATTGAAATGTTAAGAAATCTGAGTTGTATATTCATCTATTTCATTTAATAAAATCCAGAAAGTTTTTCACATGTCATGTTTTCTAGTAGTCGGTTCAAAGTAGACGGAATTGATTCAGGACATTAATTTTCCGCTGCTTTCAACACGCTTTGATAAAATAATTTTAAATCCTTGAAAAAGTAAGTGGTGATCTATTAACCCCCCCCCCCCCCCCTCTTGATCACTTGCCACACTGTTTAACACTCATATGTCTTCGGGCTTCCAGGTCGTCCCTCTGGAAAGAATGGTGAGTATTGGTTAACCCAAAAAGAAATGTAATTCGCACATGTTCAAGTATTGATCAACCGCATTGAACTTAAACCATATCTTGAGTAAGTATACCCCAACTATTTAATTTTCTTTACAATATTAATATAAAACTTATTACCTTAAAACTTATAGTGTGTTTCTTTTTAGGGAATTTAACATCGCCTATTTTCAAAGTACCGGTGTACAATCATTATTCGGTGTCATTTAGGATCAATTTCCAACATGGTTCAAGGAGATATTATCTAGCGGTGTCTTCAACTTGTCTAGAGGTGTCTTCAACTATGATTTCTTTAGGCGCCTCCATCTGGGAAGGCTTTGTTATTAGTTCTTTACCCCGAGCCTTATTAGCTTACCCGGTAGTGGTAACTCGAACAGGTGTAGCAACTATCTTTGGAGAGATTTCCGGAGAGAAAATTCTTCCCTTCTAGTAACTTTGCTAGTCCCAGCAATGTTGTCAATGTTGGATTCAGCGTCTTTAGTAATTTCATCTTCATCAGTTGACAACTCTTGTTTAACGCCATGGTAGTAGACGTCAGATCCATATTTCCACGAAATAGCTTTATCCGAAGAATATGGGATGGGTCTAGGTGTGGTGATAATCAAAGGAGCAAATTTTGGATTGGCAGTAATCCTTACATGATCTTTGGAGGTAATCTTGACAGGAGTGCTAGATATTACAGACAAGTCTTGACATAAATTCTCAGTAGTTGGAACCTTCTCGATCAAAATTATGTGATCATCCATCAGGTGAATTAACTTGCAGCCATTAGGTTGGACTGTGCAACAGTAACATCCTTTAACACAATATAAAAATAAACCCTCCTGGAACAGATTATTTTTTATTATTGAGAGGGGAGTGACCAAATCACTTACAGTGGCAACATATAAAACATCATCAATAGCACTTATGCCTTTGTCATGCTTTGGCATAGGTGCAATAATCACGTTCGAAGTCTCTAGAGGATCGAACTTAATTTCCTTGTTGTCAATCATGTCCTGAATTTTGTTTTTCAGAGACCAGAAGTTGTTGGTGTTGTGCCCAGGACTGTTAGAATGATAGGCACACTTTGCATTTGGATTGTACATAGGAGAGAAGGTGTTGGGATTCTGAGGAGGATCCCGCAGTGTAACAAGTTCCGTTTTTAGTAAATGTTGTAACGCCTAAGACAATGGCATATTAATATTGGTAAAATGCCTTCCCAGAGTGTATGACCTACTCCTATTGCGTTGTTGTTGTTGAACATGTGTGGGATTAGAAATCAACATCGCTCCCACAAACTGATTGCGGTCACTTTTACCATGGCCCTTCTGGCCATAAACAACATTACTTTCCTTCTTACCACCGAATGTCTTCTTCACAGCACTAGAAGACGCAACCACTGGAATTTTTCTGCTCTTGAGACCATTTTCAACTTGTTCCCCAGTTAGAATCAACTCGATAAAATCAAATGAAGAACTCCCAATAAGATGATTAAAGAATGGACTTGTCAGAGTGCCCATGAACATATCAACTAGCTCCCGGTCAGACAAGGGAGGTTGGACCCTTCTAGTTAAGTCTCACCACTTTTGGGCATATTCCTTGAACCCTTCATTTGAGCCAATAGATATGTTTTGTAATTGCACACGAGTCGGTGCAAGATCAGCATTATATTGATACTACTTACAAAAAGCAGCGACCAACTCTTCCCAAGTGTGAATGTTGGTTCCTTCCAACTGATAGAACCACTCGAGTTGAGTAACAGACAAGCTTTCCTGAAAGAAGTGAACCCATAACTTCCTGTCAGTGGTATGGGATTGGATCTTCCACACATAAGATCTCATATGAAGTTTCAGACAAGAGACGCCATATTATTTAGCAAAGACGGGGACCTTGAACTTATGAGGGATAAGCACCCCTAGAATCAGACCTAGCTCTCCAAAATCTAGTCCACGAACTTTCTGGATTTCCATTTCCTTAAAACGATCCTCCAACTATTTGTACTTATCCTCCACAAGAGGGTATTGCTCATCAAAATAGTCTTCATCTTCAAGAATCTTCCCAGAACCTTGGTTGCTTCCACCTTCAGCCCATACACTTTTACCATATTCCTCTTGGTCGTTGTCTTCACCAGAGGAGATATCAGCAGTTGGAATCGGTTTAGCAGGCCCTCTGAATCTTCTCCCTATATTGAAGAGAGAAACTGGCTTCTGAGTCTTCTTATTCTTGGCGATGAGCGCCATCATGTCTTTTTGTCCTCGTGCTAAGTTCAGGAGAGTCTCTTGGAAATGAGTGTTATGAGCTTGGATTTCCTTAACAGTATTTTCTAGAGCCATCTTTTACTGAAATAAAAGGCAAAGATGATGAGAAAACATGTATTGGAAAACTTGTGATGTAATGATGCATGATATGTGTATGCATTGTTTTCAAGGATCTCGTGGGATTTAAATTTGTTAACCAAAAGGAAACAGAGACAAAGGCTTTTATTAATAAGCTCAAATTATAATTTCCTTTTAGGCTTACAATGAAAACAAAAGGGTCTCAAGGAGACAAAATATATGAAATCCAAATACCTAAGACTCAAATCCCCCACGGACGATTCCTCTTTGTGTTTACATATGCATTAAGGCTCCACTCTTTGTGAAGTCGTTTTGTCAACTCCAACACCTTCTTCACGCTAGCATAGAACTGAGTCTCAAAGGTGTCCCTTTCTTCTTTCAGTTGAATCCAAGACTTTTGTAGCTCTTCAAGGTCAGTAGGCATATCTGGATGAAAAATGGTATAAGGAATATCCCCCTCGATAACAGGCTTCACAGTTACTGGTAGGACAACAATATATGGCATTATAAGGTTTTGAGCATGAGATCGTACCCATATGAGGTAAGGCTCCAAAGCGATGGAATTCTTCTGTCCTAAAGTCTTGCTATCAATCTTGTTCACCATGCCCCAAGCATGTACAAACCTTTGATGATAACCTTGAGGATCATTCTCGTAATCGAATACAATACACTGGATAAGCGTGTCATGAGGACCGTCTCTTCGAGCATAACCAAATTGACATAGAGCTAGAGAAGGGTTGTAAGTAACGCCTCCCCTAATGCAAAGGAGTGGAATATTGGGGAATTCCCCATAGCAGTCAATGATAGTGATATCCTCTTGAGATCGGGAACACCAATAGATATCTGTATGAGAGAGTGCCATTATCCTTTGAGACCACCTCAGCCCTTATTCATTATTTATCATTGATTGGGGAAGGTGTGAAATAAATCACTTGGATAATAAATGTATGCAGCACATAAGAGTCCCTCGCTTCCTCATAGTACGAGTGTGAAGAGAATGTAAAATATCTCCAAGCAAAGTAGGCATAGGATTACGAGCGAGAAATATTTTGATAGCATTCACATCCATGAGTTGGTATGGATTATGGAACAGTACCAATCCATAGATCAACAAAGCCAAAATCTCCTCGAAATCCTGAGAACTCACAACATCCAGAAACAGCTAAGCCCTCTCTATCAGAAATTTAGCAAGAAAGCCCTTGACTCCACTTCTTGTTTCCCAATTAGATACAATGTCGTATTGCTTTAAATGTAAAGTTGATGCAATATCCTCAAGCTTTGGAAATTTCTCTAGACTGATGAAGGGTGTCTGATCAAGAATAGGTACTCCCAGTAGCTTAGAAAACTCTTCTATTATGGGTACCAACTGATAATCTCAAAAGGTGAAACAGTGATGTGCAGGGTCAAAGAACTGGATTAGAACACTCATCATGTCTTCTTTGAAACCTGAGGTAACCAAAGTGAGTAGTCGGCCATTCCTTTTTGTGAATTGAGAACTTTCGGGAACCCCTGAGGCTAACTCCTTAAGTTTAGAAGGCATCCTTACAAAGCTGATTTGAATAGTGTTTCTACGAGCGGATTCCATAACCTACAACAAAGAACAAAGATAAATCCCTCGGTCCTTGAAATGGTTAGTGAAAATGATATGGTATGATGTCATGATGTTATGACGTCATGTTCGAATAGTTAATCAGACACAAACAAAACACACAAGGCCTTAGGTTCAAGCTTGCATGGAGTTTGTAGGTAAGTATCCTTTTTAGTTTTAATTGGTTCAACCTATCCTAAAAGAAGAAACCGGGTTATAGAAGTCTCAATATCACCAATCTTTCTCTCAGGCATTGTTTCAGCACATCATCTGATTTGTGACCGAAATATCCCGAGATTCTGATCTCAATGAGTGTAGTATCGAGTATCAACCAACTTTAATTTGCACCAAAGTCGGCCATCTCACTAATTTCTAATGGCTAAGTTGTGTCAACTAAGGTTCTAAGGTCAGTTAGTGCTTATGACACCACGCGGAAGCCCAACATTCTCCTTGAATGACTCAAGGGACACCGACACCAACCAATGTGTCTCACTAACATAGCCATCGCTTCAACCATATCGGTTTATGCTGTACAGTTTCCACGATCTATTGCTACTTACCTAAAATTCCCTTCAGGTCCGGGTATAGGATCTTTACAAAAATAAACCCGAGCAAAACCCTAAAATGTAAAGCATTCAAATCAAGCAAGTAAATCATTTTAAATGTTCTCTAACTCTAAGGTAACCCCACTTTTAGTTCTCCCCAGCAGAGTCACCAGTTCTGTAATACGGTGGGAGAAATGACTTTTGGTTTTGCGTTTTATCGCAAATGTTGCAGATAACAAGAGTCGCCACCTACTTTTCTTTTATCCAAAAAGGAAAGGGTGAAAAAAACAGGAAATACCTTCGAGCATTTTCTAAGTTCGGAGGGGTGGGTTACAAAAAGGGAAAGTGTTACTACCCTTTTCATCTGTAGTTATCTACGGGCTCTTAATCACCAGCTCACTTTTTGAAATGTTTTTGTGAACATGTTTGTTCGAAAATATTTTGAAAAATGCCTAAGTGCGAAAATTTTGTAATGATTCTCGTATCATTGAGAATGCGTACAAAATGTTTATTTTGAAAATATTTTAGAGAAAAGTGTGATTGTGTGAAAAATATGTTTTGTATGAGCAAGCGATTAACAATTCTACCCTTACTCGAATGTCTTTTGTGTTATTTTTCTCCTTTCATTTAGATAGTGTTATCCGGCCATTAGTTAGTAGGAAGCCCTATTGTTGGATGTGTGAGGGACAGGTGCGGGTCATTATACAGTCATAAAGGCAACTTGTAGGGCGCTTTAGCAATTTTATCGTAAGGGACTAAGATCGTTTAACAAAGGAAGTATCGAAGGGTCATCGAGGGACTACGATCTTTATAACTGAGGGTCTTTGATAAAGCGTCCCCATGTTCGAGGGACATGACTGTGTTTTTCGAAGGCAACAAGTGGAGTTATCCTAGAGGTGCGCGTGTGAATAGTGATTCAGTTAAGTTATTTTATCTTGCATTTAGGGTTATCTAACATTTCGTTTTAGATCTTGCCATATACTTCTAGTTACTAAACTGTTATAAGGAAAGCAGTAAAGGAAGAAAATGAATGTCCTACGCTATTACAAAGGAAGGGGGTACAAAACTACAAATTGGGGGGAAATAGAAAGCAAATAAAATCCTAGTTAAACTATTACATTCTTTAGCAATTACATAATAGGAAAAATTAATGTGAAAAATAATAAAGCGTGCGAAGATTATAAACTAAGAGGAAAATTATTTGACGAAAAAGATTTGATGATTAGACTAATGATTAATTTATCCCAATTGAGAAAAGGAAATTTATTAAAACCTAAAATAATAAAAAAAAACCTAAGTTATATTTAATTGAAAAAAGTTTAGTGATAAAAATCTAAAGAAACTAAGTTAATTAAATCAAATAATCTAATTAAAAAACGTTAAATTAAAAAATGTTAAGTTAATTTGATTCTAATTAATTTTTAAAAAAGGTTAAACTTATTTGATTTTAATTAATTAAAAAAAGAGATTAAAACAAAATGATTAAAAAAAAAGAAAGGATGGGCCTGAAGAAGTAAATCTGGGGGGTGCTGGAAGAATTTCGCTTAGGCCAAAATATGCAAACCCAGACTTTGTGAATAATTCGGTGTAGCTGGCTCCAAGAGATCCACAATACTCGTGAAAATCTGGGACATTAGACTTGGTCTTGCGAATATCTGATGGTGATGAGATGAGGCGCATGGTGAGCGCGTTAGGCTGGCTTGCATTGAATTTGTAAACAAGAAAAACATTTGAAAAAATATTAAAATACCAGGGGCAGGGATCGAACCCGTGCCCTGGTATACTAACACCTTAACAATTCTCGGTTCTACCATTGGGGAGGCTTTTCATCCGTTAACATAATTGAAATAATAAACACATAATATGAATCTGCATGCACTAACAGGAGAGGCGCCGAAGCCCTAGCTCCGGTCGTCTTCTCCGACTATCCTTTTTATTCAACCTGTGAAACAAACATCATTAGATAGCAAACAATACCCTACCCCCATAAATTGAGGGCTACGGATCCAATGGGGATGTTTTGGAAGGCTAAAACACAATGATTTGGCTGCTATAGTGAAGATGACACAAAATTGGCGTAACCATGGTATCTCCTGGTTTCGGATGCATGGGGTCACAACAATGATCCAAACTTGCATAAGGATGTCTCAGAAGCATGATAAAGGCATTAGCATGGCTTAAATTGGAAAAAAAAATCAAGATATGAATGGTATGATCATTATGCAACCGGAGATGCTATGCGATGGGATTCCACGCGTTTTGAATCACAAAACTGATCCAATCTTACCATGTATGCTTACTGAGAGTGAATAGAAATGTTGTTTGTAGTGAGAGGGTTTGGAAATATGGTTTGAAAGACTTTAGGATTCTTGAAAGATATTGAAAATTTTGACAAGTCTTTTAGAGGCAAGCATTTGTGGTTTGCATCTGATGTTTGCTATGCTTATATATAGAGGAAAAAATAGGTCAACAAATATGGCACAAAATCATGCAATCATGACCAAAATTAAACAAGAATCAAAAATGTTTTTCAAGCTTCCATTTTTGGAGATTCTTGCCATATTTGATCTTACACGACTTAGACATGTTGTCATGAGCTGTCTTGGGCCTCCAACTGATCCAAAAACTATCCATGTGCCTTCATCCAATTGTCTTGCATTTTATTTAATTTATTTTGTATTTAATTGAATAAAACAAAAATAAATATAAATAAAAAATAAGGTAAGGCAAGAATGAGTTTAGGAGTCTTATATAAGATCATGTACATGTTTGAAACCTAAAAAGTTAAGCCCACTAGTTCAAAATTTCAAGTCTGCTCACTTTGCACTTCATGCATTTTCTCAAAATTTCCCAATTTGAACTGATCATAACTCTCTCAATTTTCATCTTTTGAAGGTTATTTGTGACTTTTTGGAAAGCTCAAGATGTTCTTTTCAATTTCTATTTTCATCATTTTTGCATTTGGAGACTTTATCTTGATGTAAGTTTCCTTGACAAAAAGTGTCTTTTTGTTGACTTTTGAAATGACCTATAATGTATTGGCTCATATATCTCAAATGAAGAACTTTTTGGACTTGATCATAGAGATACACAATTGTAGAGAACTGAATTTACTTCAAAATGGGCTTTGGTTGGGGAAAATTTGATGAAGCATGTGAAAGTTATGCTTGGTCAAAGTTCAGTTGACTTCTCCTATGTAAACCCTAATTTGGCAACTTTGGTCTTTTGATGATTTGAGGGCTTCTCTTGAGGAATCATGATCAAACCTTGATAAAATGATGAATATTACTTCAAAATGTTGATGTTGATCAAAAATAATGAAGTTTGACTGTATGTTGACGATAATTGACTTTTTTACCCAATACATTTGATTTTTAATCATTTGAGTAATTGACTGAGCAAACTTATGATGCAGGCTTGAAACTTGGCATGAGCATTTTTGAAGACATATGTAGAACCATGAAAACCACTTGAGACCTTTGAAACCCAATATTCCTTGAGAAATATCAAACCCTAGTTGTGGACCCATTGCTTAGGAAGAGAATTTGTCTGATCAATTCTTAAGCAACCTTGAGCAAATGAGGACCTCATGAGGATGTCTTGAAGAAAAATGGTAGAGCAGATTTTGGGGTACAACACATTGACTCCAAAAATACTCCATTTGAGAAACTTGTCTGAAGGCCCTATTTAAAGCACAAATGAATGGCACACATACTTCGTGAACGGATATAAATTTCACACTGAGACATGGACTGAAGGGAAAAAAACCATAAACAGCGGTGTATTTGTAAAAGGAGTTACAAATGGTGGTGAATATGAATTCTATGGATTTTTTAAACATATTTACGAGTTGCTATACAATTACTTGGACTAAAAATAAAGTTGTCTTGTTTTATTGTGAATGGTATGATCCAACTAGAAGCACAAAAATAGATAAGTCATGTGGTACTATTGATATTCAAATGGGCCGAAGGTACAAAGAGTATGACCCTTTCATAATGTCACATATTGTTATGAAAGTTTATTATGTTCATTATACTTCATTTGTACCACATAAATGAGGGTGGTGTCTTATAATAAAAACAAAACCGTTGGGTCATATTGAAACTGGCGATCTAGTGGAAGATGTTGCTTATCAAGTTGATTAAGTTGAACAAATTAATGATGTGATTGCATATGAACAGATTACAAGTTTGTATGATACAATGGTTAAGGGACATCAAATTGACGTGTCTATATTATTGGTTGATAATAATGTGGATGAAGAGCATGAAAAGTTTGGATCCGAGGACAATATCAATCAGATGATGAGAATGATATGGATGACGAGCATGAAGATTTAGAATAATGAACCATTTATTGAATGTGTTAATGAGTATGTATTAATGAGAATGTGTGTGTGTGTGTGTATGTGTGTGTTTACTGTGTATTCTATATAAATAGGTAAAATGCCACCTCGAATTGATAGAGTAATGGTAGTGGTAAGAAGTCCCAACACCCGACGATAGTAACATGTGAGGCACCTCAGTTATCCACATGTCCTTCCTCTCAGAGTCAGGTTGATCCTATGTCCATGGCCAGTACTCAGCCTTTTGTGCCATTACTCTCCCCTCGGTATTCTATGTTCCCATCTGGGAGTTCATCTTTTATTAGCCCGTTTGGGGGACCATCTTTTTTTAGGCCACTTGGTTTTCTATTCTCGCAGACATAGATGCCCTCATCCTTCCAGCAGACTGGAGGACCCAGTTTTCCATATCCATGTTCACCGTGTTTTCTGGTAAACAACCGCTGATCTTCCAAAAAGGGTAAATTTTTGGTTACTCACAAGATAGATCAGTTCAATCCTAGGACATATGCTAATTTGTGATGTTGTTTGGACATAAACGTTAATGTGAGTGAAGAACACACGTTCGACTGGGAAAGGGATGAGTTTGAGTGCAAAAAGTAAATAGAACAAAGGGGTTGAAGAGAGTTTAGGTGCAGGAATCTAGGTAAAAGTGCAGATAATGTACAAACAAGATAAAAGGGAAAGAAATTTAAAGAGATAAATAAAATACTTTGATTATAAAATGTGGTGTTTCAAACGTACATTTTTCAGTATTCTTTCTCATGCAGCGGGTACTTGAATACTTTTGAATAATTTGTACGATCAGTTGAACACCCGGAAATCTACATAAACCTCCTATATTTATACTAAAACTAGGTAACCGTTGAGGAGTTGCCTTGCTCTAGGATGAAGACAAGTGTCTTCTGCATGCGCTTCGACCCCTCACTTGATGCCACGTTGCTTTCCTCAACTGCCAAGTAAACTGCTTTTCCCTTCTTTCTTCAGATTCAAAATCTTCTGGTGCAGATACAGAGTTTCCTTCTAGTCAAAGACCTTGGAGTCCTTTCAGTCGAAGGGATTGAGAACCTTCTGGTCAAAGATTCATTTTAACTTAGAATTTCTCTAAGTATTTTTCTACTCTGTCGAAGCCTTTACAACTTAGACTTGTTCAATATATTTTTGGCCCATAAGACCAACTTGTTGTAGGTGTCGAATTTAGGAGCTAATAAATTTCCCCCCAAGAATATTAGTTTCGATGCAAGGAGAGATGATTATTCTTTGAGATTCCCATTCGACACTTGTCTTCTCTTTGACCATAGAAATTGCTTGTGTGTTTTACGCCTTCTACCAACCCCTGCTGGTATTCAGAGTCATCATTACCTTTTTCCAACACGTCGATGTCAATCAGCCGTTACCATGCTGCCGTGATGGCCATTATCCCTACAACCTAGGAAAGTATGGCAAACATTTTCATTACTCGTACGATAACTGCTTTAACGCTCGCCACGTGCCCCACTAACTCTGCAGCATTAAATGGTCTTGGGGAAAAACACTCCTTCCTGAATACTATAAATAGACGAATCTTATTTTGGGAATCCTTTTACAACTCCTAGTATTCTTCACTTCCTTGCAAACAGAAAACCTTAACAACTTCATCTCCTTCTCTCTTTCACTACTACTTTCAGCCATTTTGGCTTTATAATATATTTTCCATCTTGTCTTTTTAACTTAATTAAGATCAAGTATTGGTTACTCTAACCTATTGAAGTGCAGCTGTTGTACCCCAAAATTTACACTCTCATTTCACTCAAGACATGCCTCTAGAGGTCCTCAATTGCTCAAGGATGACTAAGGATTGACCAGACAAATCCTCCTCCTAAGGCAACAAGCTTCAAACTAGGGTTTCACTCCTCATAAAGATGGTTGAATTCCAAAGGTCCAAAATGATTTCCATGGCCCCAATATGTTCTCAAGATCATCCATGTCAAGTTTCATGCCTAGCACAAGAAGTTTGCTCAGTCAATTGCCCAGATGCCTGAAAATCGACTGTACTAGGTCAAAAGTCAATTGTGGCCCACATACATTCAAACTTCAAGATTTTTTGTCAACATCAAAATTTTGAAGTGATATCCATCATTTGATCAAGGTTTGATCATGATTCCTCAAGGAATTCCCCAAGTTCATCAAAATCCAAAAGTTGTTAAATTAGGGTTTCTTAGGAAAAGTCAACCAAACTTTGACCAAGCATAACTTCTTCATACTTTATCAGATATTTTCCATCCAAGGCTCATTTTGAAGATGATGCAATTACCTACAATTCATCTTCATCCCCCAAGTTCAAAATATGCACTCATCAAAAGATATTAATTTCTACATTATAGGTCCTTTTGAAAAGTCAACAAAAACACTTTTTGGGTCAAAGCTTCTTACATGAACATGGAAGACCCAATTGTGATGAAACCAAAAGGGTTGTCTAGGGGACATTCTAAGATTTCTAAAAAGTCCAAGAACACCCTCTTAGGGTTAAAGTTGAGGGAGATATGTATTGTCAAAATTGACCAATTTTTGGAAATCTGCATGAAGTCAACATTGATCAAAATGACTTTTTTTCCAAATGGGCCCATGTTTTCTTGTTTGAAACTTGTTCCTAAGATGGCCCACGACCCTTGAGCTTATCCACCTATTATTTTATTATTTTTATTATTTATTTTTATTTTTTATCCATTTAAATCAAAATAAATCAATTTAAATAGTAGAATAATCAAATAAAATCAAAGATTTGATTTTATGAGCATATTATGAGTCCATGAACAGCTAGCAAATCAAAAAATTCGTGCAAGAGCTAATTTATTGGAAAAGATCTTAATTTGGACTATTTTGGAAACAGATAATACAAGGCAAAGAATGAAATTAAATCTCCATAATTTGCAAAGATATGATCAGTTTTTGTTGACCTAAATCATTCTATGATATATACACCACATTTCCAAAGCATAAAAAAGGATTCTTGGTCGTGAAAACAAAGGAGTCAACTTCAATTTTTTGTCAAAAAAAGTGTTGATCACATATTCCTCCATAGACTGATTCAAGCAATTCCAAGGCCAGCAATCCGTTCCTTTCTGAAGCCATTCCAATCATCCTCAAGCCTTAAAACCTTCAGAAATCACGCCTCACAGTGCCACGGTTTGCATCTTTTTTCAAGATTCGTTTTCAAAAATTTATCCATCATAAACATGTTTTGATCATATATTCATGCTTGCTATCATATTTGCAATGTTTTTTATTGGTTTGATTAAAGTTTAAGTGCAGGAATGGCACGATGCCATTGTTAGGGTTTTGAGGTCCCAAATTGGGAATTCCATATAGAGGCAAAATTGGACAAAATCAGGGGTACTATCATGCTTAGAAGATGATTTGCAATTGTTCCATGTCTTTGGTTTGAATTTATTCTGCTTGTGCTACGTTTTTGAATTTTACAGGTTTATGGCTATGAACAAAATTCATCACTATAGCTTTTAGTGACGGAAATGACTGTAGGTAAAAGTGTGGCCAAAAACAATAGTTATGGGGAAGAAGACAATTAGGAGGCAGAATCCCATTGGATAATTTGAATCACGTGCGCGTTTGGGAAAGACCACTTTATTTCCGTTATATTTTATTTATGTTATTATATTTACAACTAACCATCCAGCCATTGGATCTATCATCAATCCAGATCCAACGCTCAAGTCATACCATGGACCGTCAAAAAGAGCATCACACTGGATCTAGCGCGTTGACTGGGCTGAGCAAGGAATGGGCCTAACAAATTCAGTACTACACCCCCTGAATTGCTCAACAATACAGGCCGAATTTCTTTTCTTTTTTTTTTAATTTTATTTCCTTTATTTTAATTATTTTATTTTACAAAAATAACACAAAAAGACCACTTTATTTTCGTTATATTTTATTTATGTTATTATATTTACAACTAACCATCCAGCCATTGGATCCATCATCAATCCAGATCCAACGCTCAAGTCATACCATGGACCGTCAAAAGGAGCATCACACTGGATCTAGCGCGTTGACTGGGCTGAGCAAGGAATGGGCCTAACAAATTCAGTACTACACCCCCTCAATTGCTCAACAATACAGGCCGAATTTCTTTTCTTTTTTTTTTAATTTTATTTCCTTTATTTTAATTATTTTATTTTACAAAAATAACACAAAAAGACCACTTTATTTTCGTTATATTTTATTTATGTTATTATATTTACAACTAACCATCCAGCATTGGATCCATCATCAATCCAGATCCAACTCTCAAGTCATACCATGGACCGTCAAAAGGAGCATCACACTGGATCTAGCGTGTTGACTGGGCTGAGCAAGGAATGGGCCTAACAAATTCAGTACTACACCCCCTGAATTGCTCAACAATACAGGCCAAATTTCTTTTCTTTTTTTTTAATTATTTTATTTCCTTTATTTTAATTATTTTATTTTACAAAAATAACACAAAAAAATCATTTTTTTATTTAATCATAAAATCAAGAAAACCACAAAAAAGTAGAATTAGGTTTTTTTATTAAAATTAGTTTTTTTGGAAAATAATTAATTTAATGATATTGACTTGATTGTTTTCATAATTAAAATTAATTATACAAATTAGGTTTAATTCACAAATATTTTATTTTCTCAATAAAATACTGTGATACGGTGGGAGAGAACTGACTGTTTTTGGAATGCTAGTTTGTGTTTTGCGTTTGTTTTTGCAAAATATCGCGGTAAGCAAGAGTCGTCACCGTCTTTTATTTTATCCAACAAGGAAAGGAAAAAAGCACAGAAAAATTCCTTTTTCGAGATGTTTCTCGGGTCCGGGGGGTAGATTATAGAAAGGGAAGGTGTTAGCACCCTTTCTATCTGTGGTTATCCACGGGCTCTTAGGTACTTGCTCAAAGTGTTTTCAAAATTTTCTTTTCTTTGTGTTTGTGGGTTTGAAAAGAAGTTTTTGTTTGAAAGGAGTGTAAGTGCGAAAAGTTTTGTTTTGTTTTGAAAGGAGAAAGTACTTAAGAACCATCTACCTACTCGAAAAGGGAATCAATTTGTACTAATTTACTTTAGACAATGCTATCCCACTATTGATGAGTAGGTAGCATCGTCGTTGGAGTTTTAAGGGTCAATTCGATTAAGGGATGTGTGGTCACTAAAGCAATGTTAGGACGCCTTAGCGGTAATCCTAATGTCTTAGATCATTTTTCTGAGGCAACCGTTTCGAGGCAACTATGATCTTTGGACAAGAGGACGACCTCTAAAACTTCCTATACTCAATGACCACATTCGAAGGCAACCAAGCGAGGTGTACCCTAAGAGTGCGCATGTGCGAGTGTGTTGTTTCGGTTAATTTTATCTTTGTACATGTCATGGGTGATCTACGTTGATTTTAAGTTCATACATTTGATCTTGTCATGCATTCCCTAGTACCAAACATCTAACAGTTTATAGATTGCGGAAATTAAATTGCGGAATTTAAATCTAACTATTACAAGGCGTCGGGTATTTACATCGCCAAAAGTAACCCTTGAAATTAAAATGCGAAAAAAATATAAAGCGATAAAATAATCAAAGTCCTAATTTAACTATTACATTCCGGGAAACAATTACATCAATATGGTAAAATAGATCACGTGCAAGAAATTAAATCGGGCGAGAAATTTTTTTAGGGTTTTGACCCTTTTTTGAAAGAAAGCATTTTTTTTGTTATTTTTGAATTAAATGGAATTAAACTAAGTTAATAAATAAATTAATTAATTATTTAAGAAAAATATATTTTTAGATTTTTGGATATTTAAGAAAATAAAATAAATTTGATTAAAGTTAATAAAACCTAATTTTCTACATTAATTTTAATTATTGCAAAAATATTAAAAGTTATACCTATTTAAAACTAAATTAATTAAGTTAGTATTTATTTACAAAAATAAAATGATGAATTTAATTTTAATAAAAAATATATATTTGTTTTTTTGATTTTTATGAGGAAGATAATTTAATTGGTTAGTTAGAAAATAAAAAATGAATGAAACAAAACAAATAATTAAAAGAAATAATAAAAAAAAGAAAATAAAGAGAGTTAGAAATAATGGGCCTGATCAGGGGGGTTTGTTTAGCACTTTCAAGGCCCATTTGTAAGCAAGCCTGGCTGACTTTTGCAGTTCCATGTGACACGTTGACTAGGCCTCACCATAGACCATCATCCCTGAACTGCCAGGTCTGGCCTGGGGCCATCTGGCGCTTTGGGATTTGAGGGCGTATCATAGGCTTCCACTATGAGTTTGCACCTGATTACACAATAATATAAAGAAAAATGTAAAGCGCCGGAGGCAGGGATCGAACCCCTGACCTCCAGCCAACAATGCCTTAAGAAACGCTCCCCTTGACCACTGGACCACTGCACTTCATTTGTTAATATAATGGATAACAATTATTATATAATAAAACAATTTAATATGCCAGAAATATAAAAAAAACGCGCGAGATTTGAACCCACGAATGGAGAAAGGCCATGTCTCCGTCTTCTCCAATGCAACCTGGTTATTTACCTGCGGATTTTCATCCGCAGCTAAATGCGTAGGTATCTCCTAAAATCAAATTCAGGCCATGGAAATTAATTCTAAAACCATAGTTTTGCTCGTGACCCCCTCCTGAACAAGTCTATGTCCATCATTTGCCTTGATTTCACCTGTAGCAAAAATGCCCAAAAACGAATACCAAGAACCCTAGAATCGGCTAGGGGGTTACAGGCCATGAAAATGCAATTCAATAATGCAAAAAGCTTCTAAAGGTAGCGATAAACATGAATATGCAAAGATTTGTCAAGAAAAGTGCAAGAACTATGAGATACGAATTCAACTGAAAGGCGAGTTTCAGAGAGACTTACAGCGCTATTGAAGAGGTGAATGGCCTTGGTTTTGGTTGTTTTTCACTCAGTGGATATCCAGCAAGAGAATCACGTTGAGTTTTAGCCTTGAATTGGACTCTAAGGGTGATTTCAGTTTCAAGCTTTTTTCAAGTTTTTTGCAAGTTTGGTTTTGATGTTTATGCAACCTCTAGGTCCTGATGCTCGTGCCTTTGGTTTGTATAAGTAATATGGAATGAATTAGGTCAAGTTTTGGGCTTTGAATCCTTATGCATTGATGATTTAGGATTTAATTTGATCCTCCATGAAAAAGCTTCCAAATTTGTCCAAAAATCAATATTTTGTTCATAACATGGCTTGATACGGATTTGATCATGTCCATAATGATATTTAAGGCATGTATCAATCAAATAGATACCAAGTTATCAATATTTAGATTTTATTTGGATTTAAATTGATTTAAGATAAATTAATTCAATAAAAATCAAATAAAATAGAAAAATTAATGAATGGACATAAGACTGAAGATAGGACACGTGTGTAGTGTGACAAGATCAAATCAAGTGGAAAAAAGTGGACCCATTTGACAAAATTTGAAGTTTTGGGGATAGTTGACTTTTGGCAATTTTGGAAAAATGCCTAACTTCAACAATGCATAACTTCTTCAATTTTGAACTTTTGGAGGTGTTATTTGACTTTTTAGAAACCTTGAGATGTCCTCTAACCAACCCTTTTGGTCTCATCTCATTTTGATATTCCATGCTCAAGTTATAAGCTTTGGCAAAAAAGGTGTTTTTGTTGACTTTCAAAAATGACCTATAATGTCCAAATTTATAATATTGTGAGTGCATTTCTTGATCTTGGGGTATGAAGATTTATTGTAGGAAATTGCATCCTCTTCAAAATGAGCTTTGGATGGGTCATTTCTCATAAATTATGAGAAAGTTATGCTTGGTCAAAGTTGAGTTGATTTTTCCTACAAAACCCTAATTTAGCAACTTTTGAGTCTTGATGAATTTTGAGCAATCCTTGATGAATCATGATCAACCCTTGATCAAATGATGAATTAACCTTAAAAATGAGAATGTTGACAAAAAAATCTTGAATTTTGACTATTTATAGGTCACAGTTGACTTTTGCCCTAGCATAGTCGATTTTTGGACCTCTTGAGCAATTGACTGACCAAACTTCTTCTGCAAGGCTTGAAATTTGACATGGATGAACTTTAGAACATATTAGGACATTGGGAAGAACTTGAGGCCATTTGGATGTAAGGACCTTGATGCAACACAAAACCCTAATTTGAGATTGACTGCCTTAGGAGATGATTTGACTTTCCAACTCTTGAGTAATCTTGAGCAACTTGGAGATTATTCTTGCAATGTTTTGAGAAATATGGGAGGGCAAATTTTGGGGTACAACAGCTTCCCCTGTTCAATTTTCTTAAACCTGAGGATATAGATTGGCTTTCGGGCCTTTCGTGATCCGAAGGTGGAAGATGATTGAACACTAGAGTGCCCAGAAATTTGCATTTGCATGAAGTGGTATCAGCAATGTGATGTCGGGAATGGGATTACAGATGCCATTTGGAGGTTGTTGATAGGTGATCTGAACTTCGACTGGAATACGAATCAGGGATATCTTATCGGCGATCTGACTGAACCAGAGGAGATCGTGGATTAATTTTGACTGGATTGGCATCAGAAAAATCTTTAGGAATCGATTTAAGTGGACCAGAGGAGCTCTTGTCTTCTTTGACTGGATTGGCATCAGAAAAATCTTTAGGAATCGATTTAATTGGACCAGAGGAGGTTTTGTCTTCTTTAACTAGATTGGCATCATAAAAATCTTTAGGAATCGATTTAACTAGACCAGAGGAGGTCTTGTCTTCTTTGACTGGATTGGCATCAGAAAAATCTTTAGGAATCGATTTAACTGGACCAGAGGAGGTCTTATCCTCTTTGAATGGATTGGCATCAGAAAAATCTTTAGGAATCGATTTAACTGGACCAAAGGAGGTATTGTCTTCTTTGACTAGATTGGCATCAGAAAAATCTTTAGGAATCGATTTAACTGGACCAGAGGAGGTCTTGTCTTCTTTGACTGGATTGGCATCAGAAAAATCTTTAGGAATCGATTTAACTGGACCAGAGGAGGTCTTGTCTTCTTTGACTGGATTGGCATCAGGAAAATCTTTAGGAATCGATTTAACTGAACCATAGGAGGTCTTGTCTTCTTTGATTGGATTGGCATCAGAAAAAGCTTTAGGAATCGATTTAATTGGACCAGAGGAGGCCTTTGACTGGATCGGCATAAGAAAAATCTTTAGGAATCGATTTAACTAGACCAGGCAAGGTCTTGGAATAACTTCAACTGGATCGGCATCAGGAAAATCTTTAGGAATCGATTTAACTGGACCAGAGGAGGTCTTGTCTTCTTTGACTGGATTGGCATCAGAAAAATCTTTAGGAATCGATTTAACTGGACCAAAGGAGGTCTTGTCTTCTTTGACTGGATTGGCATCAGAAAAATATTTAAGAATCAATTTAACTGGACCAGAGGAGGCCTTTGACTAGATCGGCATCAGAAAAATCTTTAGGAATTGATTTAACTGGACCAGACAAGGTCTTGGAATAACTTCAACTGGATCGGCATCAGGAAAATCTTTAGGAATTGACTTTATTGGACCAGAGAAGGCCTTGGAATAACTTCAACTGGATCGGCATCAGGAAAATCTTTAGGAATCAATTTAACTGGACCAGATGAGGTCTTCCACATAGTTGAGAATTTAACTGCATCTTTCCTGAAAGGTAAAGGTCAATCATATGCAATGCATGATATGGATCAAGCAATGATGTTCTCAACATAAATGAGATTGTACGGTATGATGCGTTTATGCATGTATTATGATGTATGGAAATGTAATGTTTTAGCTGGGGAAAATAAATCCCGGATAGCTGCTGGAGAATAGAGTTGAATTCTTCGTTTCTGCTGGGGATGATAAACGAAGGTAATAAACCTTCAGGAGAAGAGAACTCCATTGGGGAATAAACTGATAAAGAGATTATTTTGTGGGGAAGAGATGCTCTGTTGAGGATTCCACTGATAAACTCTACTAGGGATGGATTACCGTTGCTGGTGATAAGGAATCTGTTGAGGATTGAATACCTGTTTGTGAAAGGAAAGAACTTTGCTAGGGATGATCTTTCAGTTGCAACTTGCTGGGGATAACCTTGTTAGGCTCCTGTGGGGATAATCCTCTGAATTCTGCTGGGAATGATCCTCTGAACTTGGCTGGGGAGGTTTATTTTGTACTCCGCTGGGGATAAACTTCCAGTGTCTACTGGGGATGATGATTCAACTCTGTTGGGGAAGCTTTTTCAGATCGTGCTGGGGAAATATTGACTCCACTGGGGGTATCTTGTATTCTGCCTGGGAACATTCTTATACTCCGTTGGGGAATATTAAGACTGTCGGGGATATCAAGCCTCTTTAGTGCTGATGGTAGATCAACTCTGCTTGGGGAGAGCTGTTGATTCGTTCACAGTTGTAAGTATCAGCTGGGAGAGAGCTACCATTATTGCCTTATTCTGCGGGGAGTGAAAGTATCTTAGCCATATTCTTCAGCTGAATCTACTTTTGTACCTGGTGGAAAAAGCAAATATATAGTTCGGATAATTCTTATTGCCCCTGCTTCTGATATTACCAGTAATCATCTTTTGTTTCGCATGTAAATATTCATGATCAGCAATTAATGTCAAATGCATATATTAAAAATGAACATTGTACGTTCTTTGCAAAACAAAACAGGTAAAGGAAAAACAGTTTGAAATTTGTCTGAATGAATTTGTATTAATTTTGAAGTTTGGCCTGTAAATAGGCGTTTTTGTACAAGAGGCTGACGTCCTAGTAAGAGAACGCCGCCGAATAATAGAATTTACACAATTTTCGAAAACAAAACTGCTATGTGAATAATCCCACTGGGTTCCAACTCTGCTATTGCCTTTATGTCTTCGAGCATCTCATCACTTTGTTTCTTGGTTGAAGGTGAATCAAATTGATTAGCCGTCTGAGCTTGATAGTCGATACCGAAGTCCGGATACAAGGTGATCCAATGAGACATAGTATTACGCTTTGATCCCTAACTTTTTCCTAGACCTCCCTTTCGGGTTTTCAGTCCACCGGGATACCCTTTTTTGCCCAAGTCGCCTTTTCAGGTTTTCGACTTGCCGGGTGTACATATTTTTTTCATTTTCATCCCTTATTTTTGCCCGAACCCTTTTGGTTCATCGGAAAGCCCTTATTTTTGCCTAGGCCAGTCAACCTAGCGGGTCTTTGATTTATGCGTAGTATCTTTTCACTATGTCTGCATTGACAGGGTGAGGAAGGTCGTCACCGTCCATGGTGGTTAGAATCATAGCTCCTCCTGAGAAAATGTTCTTAACCACAAATGGCCCTTCGTAAGTAGGGGTCCATTTGCCCCTGGGATCACCTTGAGGTAAAATAATGCTCTTGATTACCAGATCTCCAACTTGATACTCTTGTCGTCTAACTTTCTTGTTAAATGCCTTGATCATCCGTTTTTGGTACGTCTGACCATGACAAATAGAAGTAAGTCTATTTTCGTTGATTAGGTACAGCTGATCAAGCCGGGTATGAATCCAGTCATCTTTGCTCAACCCTGCATCTTTCATGATTCGGAGAGAGGGTATCTGAACTTCAATGGGCAAGACTGCCTCCATGCCATATACCAAGGAATAGGGTGTTGCCCATGTTGACGTCCGTGATGAGGTACGGTACCCATGAAGAGCAAATGGTAACATCTCGTGCCAGTCTTTGTATGTCACTGTCATCTTCTGCACAATCTTTTTAATGTTCTTATTAGCCGCTTCTACAGCCCCATTCATCTTTGGCCGGTAGGGAGAAGAGTTGTGATGTTGTATCTTGAATTGCTCACAGAGCTCGGTGATCATCTTGTTGTTGAGATTGGTACCATTATCCGTAATGATCCTCTCTGGTACACCATATCGACAGATCAGATTGTGCCGAATGAACCGTGCCACGATGTTCTTGGTTACAGTAGCAAAGGAAGCTGCTTCAACCCACTTCGTAAAGTAATCAATAGCTACAAGGATGAAACGGTGCCCGTTGGATGCCGTAGGTCTGATCTCACCGATCATATCAATGCCCCATATTGCAAAAGGCCAGGGTGTTGTCAAGACATTCACATCTTTTTCATTAATAAGGTAGTGAGAGTCAGCATAACTGTCTTAGCCAGCAAACAGCCCATACCGAAGCGTAGCAAGTTCTCTCGAGCAGTGAGTATCGGGTCTCACGGTCGGTAAACTTTTTGCTAAGGTAATAAATAGAATGCTCTTTTCAGCCAGACTCGTCATGCTTCCCCAGCATACCTCTTTGTATTATCCAGCACTTTTAAATATAAGATCAACAGTCTTCCTGCAACTGAAGGCATCAGAATTGGTGGCTTGGAGGTAGTATGGCCCTCTCTTCTTGAAGAAATAGACTAGCAAGTTCCTCAGGCACTTCACAATCGTCTTCACCTTCGTTTTTGGCCAAGTCAATCGGACTTTTGAAGTCATAACTGGCAGTAGCAGAGTCGTTACCAATCGGATCTAGAGAGGATATGGATCAAGATATGTGAGTGTGTGCAAAATAGTTGTTTTGCAATATAATAAAGAAAAACAAGGAGCGCAAAATTTGAAATGCAAAAACATCCAATGCTTTTATTAATGATATATGAAGATGACACACATAAAGCCCTCACAAATGAGGCCACGATGCCCCGGGTAAGACACTGGGCCGTAAAGTTTAAAACATTGTCAGTTATAGATTTAAAACAAAAAGTTTCATTATTGGATGATAACAGAAACAGGCATAGAATCCTTCATTGTCTAGTTGCTTAATCCACCATCGGTAGTAGGATAGATCCAACTGTCAATGTCAAACTCTTCATCATCGTCATCCCTGATAGCATTCACCCCTGCATCTTGTTTAGGCTTCTCTGGTGCTCCGAACTCAATCTCCTTCGCATCGATCAAGCCTTGTACCTTGTTCTTCAACACCCAAAAATCATCCGTATTATGCCCCGGGCTATCAGAGTGAAAAGCACAGCGGGCATTAGGGTTGTACTTTGGTGAGGTTGTATTTGGATTCTTCAGGGCTTCCTTTGGAATCACCAGATTGGTTTTCAGCAACTGTGGCAGAATCTAAGATAAGGTCATGTTGAGACGGGTGAATAGCCTTCGAGGTCTCTCGTCCTTTTGTTGATTGTTGTGCTCAGGAGCACCAGCAGGTTTTGAGATAATAACCGCATTAACAGCTTGGCGGTGTTCAGGTTTATTCTGTCTTTTCAAATTGTAGACAGCATTGGACTCTTTCTTAAACGGCTTCTTCTCGGTGCTCGATGAGGCAACCTTATGTATCTTACCAGCCTTAATACCAGCCTCAATCCTCTCACCGGTCAAAATAAGCTCTGTAAACCCAGATGAAGAGCTTCCAATCAGATGGTTGAAGAATGGACCAGACAAGGTCCCTAGAAACATATCAACAAGCTCCCGATCAGCCAAGGGTGGTTGCACTCTTCCAGCGAGGTCCCTCCACTTCTGAGCATACTCTTTGAATCCTTCACCCGTTCCCATTGACATACCCTGGAGTTGGGTACGCGTAGGAGCGAGGTCGGAGTTGTACTAGTACTGCC
The DNA here is from genome assembly GCA_948472305.1 of Vicia faba. NCBI lineage: Eukaryota > Viridiplantae > Streptophyta > Magnoliopsida > Fabales > Fabaceae > Vicia > Vicia faba. The sequence continues at coordinate 1,080,222,919 of OX451736.1, read as the reverse complement.
TGTAGAAAGCAGTAGCCAAATCTTCCCAACTGCGAATACTGGCTCCGTTCAACTGGTAGAACCACTCAAGCTGAGTTCATGAGAGACTGTCTTGAAAGAAATGGATCCATAGGTTCTTATCAGCGGTGTACAGCTGAATCTTCCTCACGTATGACCGGAGGTGCAGCTTCGGACAAGAAACTCCGTCATACTTAGCAAAGGCTGGTGCCTTGAACTTGTGGGGAATCACCACCCCAGATGATAGACCTAGATCACCAAAGTCTAGACCAGGCACTTTCTGAACATCCATAGCACTCGGTCTTCCAGTTGCTTGTATCTGTCCTCAGCAGGAGGATATTGTTCTTCATCGAAGTCCGTCTCGTTGTCGGAGACCACAGGGCTAGGAACCCTCCTTTCCTCTTGATTATCTTTCCCTCCAGATGAGGTGGTCAAATCAACTTCATTTTGTAGCCTGTTTCCAAACTTGTGCCCTGTGTTAAATAGGATTGTCCTCTTCTTCTTTTTCTTCTTCTCTTTCAGAATCAGGGTCTTCAGGTCTTGCTGACCCTTAGCTAGATTCATGAACAGCTCTTGGAATTGGGAATTCTGGGCCTGGAGGGCCTTGATGGCTTGCTCAGTTGACGGTTTAGCAGACATGATGAGTGTTGAAATAAACAGCGAAGAAGATAAGAGCCCTGTAATGGGTACCTGTTTATGAAGTTCATGGGATGAAATGTGTATGATTATGATTTCAAAGACAATTGGGAGATTCAAATTTGTAAACAAGAAAGGAAACACACTTTATTAGATAAACTTTGGAATTCAAATTGTTCAAGTGATGCCCTCAGGGCGTTACAGGAATGGAAATACTGAAAAGTAAATAAAAACTGGAAAATAAATAATCAAAGGTCAATCAATGCTCTCATGGTCTCTTCTTGTCAGTGCGGACATAGTCATTGAGAATCCGCTCGTTCTCCAGCTGCCTAGTCAACCTCTGGATCTTCTGCTCTTGCTCGTTGAACTTCTCTCGGTAAGCATCTTGTTCTTCCCTCAGTTGTATCTAAGACCTTTTCAGTGCCCCAATGTCAGTGGGCATGTAGGGATGGAGGATGTTCGGAAGAACCCCTTCTTCATTAGCAACTTCAACAATGATAGGCCAGACAACTTCATATGGCATACCCAGCTTTTGGGCACGGATACGGACCCATCTGAGATATGGCTCCATTGGCAGAGAGGTCTTTGAACCCAGCTCATGTGGATCAGATCTGTGAACTCTATCCTAGGCCTTTATGAATCTGCGACGTTGCTCATCGCTATCCCCCTGAAAATCAAAGATGATACTAGGCATTAGCAGCTCATGAGTTCCTTCTCTTCTGGCTCTCCCAAACTGACGTAAGGCCAAGCACGGATTGTAAGAAATTCCTCCATGGGTTCCTAACAGTGGAACATTGGGATACTCCCCCACAGCGATCAATGATAGCCTCCTCATCCATACCTTTGAGAGTCCAGATAATGTCATTATGAGAGAGATACATAACCCTATAAGCCTAGCCCATGCCTTCTTTGTTCTTCAGCACTGACTTGGGGAGGTGCGAAATAAACCACCTCGCCAATAAAGGAGCATAACACATCAAGGTTCCCCGCTTTCAGGCCGTACAAGCATAAAGCTGATGAAGGATGTCACCCAAGAGAGTGGGCACAGGATTACGAGAGATGAAGATTTTCATCGCATTCACATCAACAAAAGAGTCAGAGTTCAGAAACAAAACCAAGCCATATATCAGAAGAGCCAGAATATCTTCGAATGCCTTGAAGTCTAGACTATCCCAGAAATAGTTAGCCTTACCAACTAAGAACTTAGTCATAAAGCCCTTTGCTCCACTTCTAGTCTCCCAATTAGCCATTACCTCATCCTTGGTCAAATGAAGGGCTGCATTAATCTCTTCGGGCCTAAGAATCTTCTCCCAACCAGTAAACGGGGTCTGCTCCAGAATATAGATACCGAGCAGCTCAGAGAATTCTTCTAGGGTGGGAACCAACTGGTAGTCTTGAAAAGTAAAGCAATGGTACAATGGATCATAGAACTGGACTAGGACACTCATCATCTGCTCGTCCAATTTGGAGGTGACCAAACTGAGAAGATAACCATGTCTTCTGAGGAAGGAAGTAGTATCAGGAATCTTTCCAATCAAATCTTTAAGCACAGGGGGAACCTGGACAAAGTTAATCCAGATGGTATTCCTACGCATAGGCATCATGATGACCTACAAAACATAACAAAGATGAATCCCTCCTGTCTTTGAAATAGGTTAGTCCAATGCAAGATGTATGCAATGTTATGATGTCATGATGTCATGATAGTAAACTCACATCACAAGTATCCACAAATAGCAAACATGGTAAAGGCACACAAGTCACACAGAGAGCCCTTAGATTTTAGGCTGGCAAAGAGCTTAGGTACTACCCTCTTTCAGTTCAGTTGGTTTAAACCTGTCCTAAAAATAGTAACCGGGTTCTAGAGGATCTCAATATCACTGACTACCCTCAATCGTTCATAATTCTAGTTTAGCAACCTTTTCTTGCGGCAGGAATCATCACGAGAGTTTAGTCTCAATGAGTGTAGCATACTGCTACTGTTCTATGGCCAAGTTGGTCAATTTAAAGGTTCTAAGGTCAGTTGGTGCTTAATGACCCCTTAGATGACCCATATTCTCCTCGTTCCAACACAAGGGATATCAGTACAATCTAAAGTGCCACACCAACGTAGCTACTGCTTCAACCGTATCGGTCTACGTCGTACATTTCCCTCACAGTTTATTGCACTTACCTAAAGGGTACCCCCAGATCCGGGTTAGGATCTATAGTAACTCTGATACAAGCCCACGAATATAAATCATACAAAGCATACAATTGAAAACAAAATGATCTAATCCTAAGGTACACCCCACTTATAAACTCCCCAGCAGAGTCGCCAGCTCTGTGATACGGTGGGAGAGAACTGACTGTTTTTGGAATGCTGGTTCACGTTTTGCATTTGTTTCGCAAAATATCGCGGTAAGCAAGAGTCGCCACCGTCTTTTATTTTATCCAACAAGGAAAGGAAAAAAGCACAGAAAAATTCCTTTTTCGAGATGTTTCTCGGGTCCGGGGGGTAGATTATAGAAAGGGAAGGTGTTAGCACCCTTTCTATCCGTGGTTATCCACGGGCTCTTAGGTACTTGCTCAAAGTGTTTTCAAAATTTGCTTTTCTTTGTGTTTGTGGGTTTGAAAAGAAGTTTTTGTTTGAAAGGAGTGTAAGTGTGAAAAGTTTTGTTTTGTTTTGAAAGGAGCAAGTACTTAAGAACCATCTACCTACTCGAAAAGGGAATCAATCTGTACTAATGTCCTTTAGACAATGCTATCCCACTATTGATGAGTAGGTAGCATCGTCGTTGGAGTTTTAAGGGTCAATTCGATTAAGGGACGTGTGGTTACTAAAGCAATGTTAGGACGCCTTAGCGGTAACCCTAATGTCTTAGATCATTTTTCCGAGGCAACTGTTTCGAGGAGACTATGATCTTTGGACAAGAGGACGACCTCTAAAACTTCCTATACTCAATGACCACGTTCGAAGGCAACCAAGCGAGGTGTACCCTAAGAGTGCGCATGTGCGAGTGTGTTGTTTCGGTTAATTTTATCTTTGTACATGTCATGGATGATCTACGTTGATTTTAAGTTCATACATTCGATCTTGTCATGCATTCCATATTACCAAACATCTAACAGTTTATAGATTACGGAAATTAAATTGCGGAATTTAAATCTAACTATTACAAGGCGTCGGGTATTTACATCGCCAAAAGCAACCCTTGAAATTAAAATGCGAAAAATAAAATAAAGCGATAAAATAATCAAAGTCCTAATTTAACTACTACATTCCGGGAAACAATTACATCAATATGGTAAAATAGATCGCGTGCAAGAAATTAAATCGGGCGAGAAATTTTTTTAGGGTTTTGACCCTTTTTTGAAAGAAAGCATTTTTTTGTTATTTTTGAATTAAATGGAATTAAACTAAGTTAATAAATTAATTAATTAATTATTTAAGAAAAAGATATTTTTGGATTTTTGGATATTTAAGAAAATAAAATAAATTTGATGAAAGTTAATAAAACCTAATTTTCTACATTAATTTTAATTATTGCAAAAATATTAAAAGTTATACCTATTTAAAACTAAATTAATTAAGTTAGTATTTATTTACAAAAATAAAATGATGAATTTAATTTTAATAAAAAATATATATTTGTTTTTTTCATTTTTATGAGGAAGATAATTTAATTGGTTAGTTAGAAAATAAAAAATAATGAAACAAAACAAATAATTAAAAGAAATAATAAAAAAAAAATAAAAATAAAGAGAGTTAGAAATAATGGGCCTGATCAGGGAGGTTTGTTTATCACTTTCAAGGTCCATTTGTAAGCAAGCCTGGCTGACTTTTGCAGTTCCATGTGACACGTTGACTAGGCCTTACCATAGACCATCATCCCTGAACTGCCAGATCTGGCCTAGGGCCATCTGGCGCTTTCGGATTTGAAGGTGTATCATAGGCTTCCACTATGAGTTTGCACCTGATTATACAATAATATAAAGAAAAATGTAAAGCGCCGGAGGCAGGGATCGAACCCCTGACCTCCAGCCAACAATGCCTTAAGAAACTCTCCCCTTGACCACTGGACCACTGCACTTCATTTGTCAATATAATGGATAATAATTATTATATAATAAAACAATTAATATGCCAGAAATATATAAAAAAACGCGCGAGATTTGAACCCACGAATGGAGAAAGGCCACGTCTCAGTCTTCTCCAATGTAACCTGGTTATTTACCTGCGGATTTTCATCCGCAGCTAAATGCGTAGGCATCTCCTAAAATCAAATTCAGGCCATGGAAATTAATTCCAAAACCATAGTTTTGCTCGTCACCCCCTCTTGAACATGTCTATGTCCATCATTTGCCTTGATTTTACCTGTAGCAAAAATGCCCAAAAACGAATACCAAGAACCCTAGAATCGGATAGGGGGTTACAGGCCATGAAAATGCAATTCAATAATGCAAAAAGCTTCTAAAGGGAACGATAAACATGAATATGCAAAGGTTTGGCAAGAAAAGTGCAAGAACTATGAGATACGAATTCAACTGAAAGGCGAGTTTCAGAGAGACTTACAACGCTATTGAAGAGGTGAATGGCCTTGCTTTTGATTTCTTTTCACTCAGTGGATATCCAGCAAGAGAATCACGTTGAGTTTTGGCCTTGAATTGGACTCTAAGGGTGATTTCAGTTTCAAGCTTTTTTCAAGTTTTTTCCAAGTTTGGTTTTGATGTTTATGCAACCTCTAGGTCCTGATGCTCGTGCCTTTGGTTTGTATAAGTAATATGGAATGAATTAGGTCAAGTTTTGGGCTTTGAATCCTTATGCATTGATGATTTAGGATTTGATTTGATCCTCCATGAAAAAGCTTCCAAATTTGTCCAAAAATCAATATTTTGTTCATAACATGGCTTGATACGGATTTGATCATGTCCATAATGATATTTAAGGCCTGTATCAATCAAAAAGATACCAAGTTATCAATATTTAGATTTTATTTGGATTTAAATTGATTTAAGATGAATTAACTCAATAAAAATCAAATAAAATAGAAAAATTAATGAATGGACATAAGACTGAAGATAGGACACGTGTGTAGTGTGACAAGATCAAATCAAGTGGAAAAAAGTGGGCCCATTTGACAAAATTTGAAGTTTTGTGGATAGTTGACTTTTGGCAATTTTGGAAAAATGCCCAACTTCAACAATGCATAACTTCTTCAATTTTAAACTTTTGGAGGTGTTCTTTGACTTTTTAGAAACCTTGAGATGTACTATAACCAACCCTTTTGGTCTCATCTCATTTTGATATTCCATGCTCAAGGTATAAGCTTTGGACAAAAAGGTGATTTTGTTGACTTTCAAAAATGACCTATAATGTCCAAATTTATAACTTCTTGTGAGTGCATTTATTGATCTTGGGATATGAAGATGGATTGCAGGAAATTGCATCCTCTTCAAAATGAGCTTTTGATGGGTCATTTCTCATAAAGTATGAGAAAGTTATGCTTAGTCAAAGTTGAGTTGACTTTTCCTACAAAACCCTAATTTAGCAACTTTTGAGTCTTGATGAATTTTGAGCAATCCTTGATGAAACATGATCAAACCTTGATAAAATGATGAATTAACCTTAAAAATGAGAATGTTGACAAAAAATCTTGAAGTTTGACTATTTACAGGTCACAATTGACTTTTGCCCTAGCATAGTCGATTTTTGGACCTCTTGAGCAATTGACTGACCAAACTTCTTCTGCAAGGCTTGAAATTTGACATGGATGAACTTGAGAACATATTAGGACATTGGGGATCACTTTAGGTCATTTGTATGTAAGGACCTTGATGCAACACAAAACCCTAATTTGAGATTGACTGCCTTAGGAGATGATTTGACTGTCCAACTCTTGAGCAATCTTGAGCAACTTGGAGATTATTCTTGCAATGTTTTGAGAAATATGGGAGGGCAAATTTTGGGGTACAACAAATACCGAAAAATATTTTTCTTTAATTAATTAGATTTAGGTTAAGATTTCAAATATTTTTCTCAACAATAAAATACAAAAAAAATATTTTCTTTTTAATTGATTAGATTTTAGAATTTAAACTTTGATTCCCTTACTTAATTCTCGCGTGCAATATTTTATTTTCCAATTATTGTATTTGCTTCGGGTTTGTAATAGTTTTTAATTAGAGTTTACCGCATATTATTTACTGTTTAATCCCTGGTTTTTGGTCATGTAACCCCCTCCCCGAAGCCTTGTAATAGCGTAGATTTACTTTTTCGCTTTTAATTTCCACAACTATGAACTGTCTAGATGTATGGATAATAGGCTTACATGCAAAAGACAAATAAAATTAAAACAGTAGATCACCTTAATTGTGCAAAGATTAAATAACTGAAATCAAACACTGCTTCACACTTGCAACCTTAGGGTATGCCTCACTTGGTTGCCTCGGAAAACAATGGTCATGTCCGTCGAACGTAGGGATATCTTAGCAAAATACCCTCAATCTAAAAGTCATCATAAAGATCATAGTCCCTTAACGTCCCTTGAGTTGCCTACAAGAAATTATCTTGTCCCTCGATGTTGCCTATGAATATATGATGACAGTCCCTTCGAAATGCTAAGGTATCCTTACATGTTGCCTTCAATGACCATTACGTCCCTTTCGATAGTCCCTCAAACATCCAACGACTAGGGTTACCTACTCACTAATAGTATGATAACACGGTCTAAAGGATATGAGGAAACGAACATACTTTTTTCGAGTAGGTAGATAACTGTTAGGTACTTGCTCAAAACAAACAAACTTTTTCACACCAAACACTTTTCAAACAAAGTTTTCAAAAACAACTTCGTAACACTCTTGAGGATAGAAACAAGGGTTAAAATGAAGTAAAACAAAACTTTTCAAAACAAAGCACACACAAGCAATTTCAAAATGAGCAAGTACCTAAGAGCCCATAGAAAAATACGGATATAAAGGGTGCTAACACCTTCCCTTTCTATAATCTACCCCCCGCACTCAGAAACATCTCGAAAAAGGTTTTTTCTGTTCTTTTTCCTTTTCCTGATTGGATAAAATAAAAGTCGGTGGCGACTCTTGCTTATCGCGACATTTTGCAAACAAAAAACACAAACCAGTATTAACAGTCGGTTCTGCCACCGTATCACAGCAGGTCTATACTTTTTAAGTATTTACCATTTACTCTCAAGAGCCTCTGGTCTTCATTTAACTCCTCGACCTCATATGCGCCACCAGATGACGTTTGGATGATCTTAAAAATTCCTTCCCATTTAGGAGACCATTTCCCCATATTTCTATCTTTTCGATTCATTGGGAGGATTACTTTCCATACCAGGTCTTCAGGCATAAATGCCTTGGGTTTTACTCTTTTATTGTAATATCTTTCCACTCTCCTCTTTTGTGACCTTAAGAGATCCAGTGCTCTCAATCTTTCTTCGTCCAAATCAATCAATTTGTCTAATATCACATTCCAATAAACTTCAGAAGGGATGTCTTGATGTTTCTGAATTCTCGTTGACTGTAGATAGATTTCAACTGGCAATACTGTGTCATGGCCGTAAGTTAATCGAAAAGGTGTTGTTCCAGTAGCTTCCTTAGGAGACGTTCGACAAGCCCATAAAATTTGATCTAAAGTCTTGTGCCAATTTTTTGGCTTCTTTTTTACATGCTTCTTTATTAAGTTGATTATTACCTTGTTTGCCGCTTCGATTTGACCATTTGCTTGTGCATAATAAGGCGTAGACATTAATAATTTGAACCCCATTTCTGCAGCAAACTCTTGCATTTTTCGACCAATAAAGACTGACCCTTGATCAGTTGTTATTCTCTCAGGGATTCCAAACCTATATATAATGTGCTTTTGAATGAATTCAATGACATTTTCCTGGTCTACATTGACTAAAGGAATTGCTTCAATCCACTTAGTAAAATAATCAATGCCCACCAATATGTACTTCTGGATTTTAGGTGACATTGGTCGAATCTCTCCAATAAGATCCAAGGCTCGTCCCCTAAAAGGCCAGGGTTTCACAATTGAGTGAAGTTCGCTTGCAGGTACGTGTTGGATACTTGTATGTACTTGAAATTCCTGACATCCTTTTGCAAACTCAACACAATCTTTCAACATAGTGGGCCAATATAGTCCTTGTCGAAACAATAACCATTTCATTTTATGGCCCACTTGGTGTGCTCCACATGCCCCAGCATGTGTAGTTGAAAGGGCTATGTATGCCTCTGTTTCATTTAGGCATTTTAATAGCACCCCTTCAAGCGTCTTTTTAAATAACTCGTTTCCCATTAGGGTATAACTCAGCTCCCTGTGCTTTATCTTTCGTTATGTCGAAGCTACGGGATTTTGCAAATAATCCACTATACGTTTTCTCCAATCTTGTTCTGTTAGATTATCTATGAAAGAAATTTCGAAGTTTTCGTGATCAGCGTACCCCAACTTTGTTGTTTTCAAATCTGTTGGAGACAACTTGGTCAATGTCACTCTTCTTATAACTTCGATTACCTGTTGTAATTTCTCTTTCAAAATTTTGTACCCGGATGCAATTTGTGCTAAGTCATTAGCTACTTGATTCTCCAGTCTTGGTATATGTCGGATGTTGATATTTTCAAAGTTTTTCAACAAACGATTGACTATTACAAAATACATGATAAGATTTTCTCTTATGCATTTATATTCTTTTGTAACTTGTTTTATAACTAACTCTAAGTCTCCCATTATTTCGAATCGAGTTGCCCCCAATTCCAACAATATTTCAAGGCCTACGATTAGAGATTTATATTCATCCTCATTGTTCGAACAAGAACCTTTGATCTTGTACTTGAATGTTGTTGGAATTTTGTTTGGAGAAATAATTAGAACCCCTACCCCAGTTCCGTCTTTATGACTAGAACTGTCGAAGTATAACTTCCAAGGCTCGATCTCTAAGTAGTTGATTGATTCCTCATTTATTGAGTGGTCAACTATAAAATCCGCTACCACTTGACCTTTCACAGCCTTAAGAGGCATAAAAGTTAATGAATAATCAGTTAATGCAATTGCCCATTTACCAATTCGGCTGTGCAAGATGGGTTTCGACAACATATATTTGAAAACATTAAAATGAGACGAAACAAAAACATAAATTGGTTTAATATATTGCTTGAGCTTTGTACATGAGAAGTAAAGACATAAACATAGCTTTTCAACTTCGCTATATCTAGTTTCTGCATTGTTTAAAACTCTACTGAGGTAATAAATGGGTCTTTCGACACCATTCTCATCCTCTTGAGCTAACATGCTTCCTAAAGTTTTATCGGATGCCGCTATGTACAATCTCATGCTTCTATTCCTACAAGGAGGTACCATAATGGGTGGTTTGGTGAGGTATTCTTTGATCTTGTCGAAAGCCTCTTGTTATTCTTGCCCCCACTCGAAGCCTCCTTTGTTGAGTCGAAGTAGTGGTGAGAAGGCTTGCGTTTTCCCACTTAAGTTGGAAATAAATCTCCTCAGGAAATTTATCTTACCAAGTAGAGATTGAAACTCCTTCTTGTTAGTTGGCGCTTTCGCTTCCAAAATGGCTTTGGTCTTGTTCTGGTTTACTTCAATTCCCTTCTTGTGGACCACAAATCCTAAGAAATCCCCTGCCTTTACACTGAAAGCACATTTTAGAGGATTCATTTTCAGACCATAGCTCCTCATCCTTTACACTGAAAGCACATTTTAGAAGCACATTTTATTAAATAATTAGAACAAAAACACAAAAATAATACATTTTATTTTTATTAACATTTTATACTAAAAATACCCTTTCTTTTAATATAATTCTATTTTTTGTACAAATTGATATATTATTGTATATAAATAATAAATAATACTATTTATTTAAGAAATTGGGGTTTTTTCCCTAAAAAAAATAATAATTGAAATTGACTTTTTATTTATTTACATTTCACATTAAAAATACTTTTTACATACATAAAAACTTTTTTGCATAATACATTTTATTTCATATTTATTTATTGTATTTATTTAAATGTTGTACATTTAATTGTTATGCCCTATACATTCAATTTGGTTGTAATAATTTAGGATTTAATTTTCTTGCAAAATATTCCCCAATTCAAATTTGTACCCCCCTCCCTATATCATGTTGTAATAGTGTAGAATTTAAATTCTCTCACCTTTAAGCTTTCAATTATGCCATGATTAGACTTAGGGTTTTGTATGCAAAAATCAAATTAACAAATAGTTTGACCTAATCCAAGATAAAAGTGCATGAAAAACAAACACAATGCACACTTGCACCCCTAGGGTTCCAATCCACTTGTTTCCTTCAAAAATGGGCCATGATATGCATGTCAAGTACTTTGGAAAAACAAAAACAAACAAAAGATCATAGTCCCTCGATGACGCTATCTGAGTTGCCTAAACAAAATGATCAAGTCCCTCAAGAAAATTGCCAAAAATACTTGACACAATTGCTATCATGGTCTATACGATGACCCGCGCATGTCCCTTTTAAACATCCTAACACAAGGTTGTTCACCAAATACAATGGTGAAACAACACTGTTAAAAGGGATAAAAAACATAAGAAAGATCTTTGAGTAAAATAGGATAGACAACTCTTAGTTACTTGATCAAAAAGCTTGCAAAACATCCTTGCCATTTTCAAACACACTTCACAACACAACTTCAAAAACAACTTTCAAAACATTGAAATATCTTTTCAAAAAGACATACACCTTTGTATATATTCAAACAAGAATCATTACAAAGGTTGCCTAGACAAGGTATCTTTTTCAAAGCATTTTCAAAACCACACACACAAATCACCATTTCAAACAATTGAAAAGTAAAGGCAGGTGATCTAAGCAAGTAACTAAGAGCCCATGGATAACCATGGATAGAAAGGGTCTTAATACCTTCCCTTTCTATAATCTACTCCCCGAACCCAAGAAAACATCTCAAAGGTCTTTCCTGTGCTTTTTGACCTTTCCTTAGGATAAAATAAAAAGTCGGTGGCGACTCTTGCTAAACCGAAACATTTGCGAACATAAGCGCAAAATCCCAAGTCAGTTCTCCCACCGTATCACAGAACTGGCGACTCTGCTGGGGAAACCTGAAAAGTGGAGTAACCTTAGGGCTTAGATCACCCTTTGCATGATTATATTATTTGCCTTTATTGCTTTATATTTGGTTCTCTTGTTTGGGCTTGAAATCCTCCACCCGAATTTGGGGAACATTCATAGGTAAATAGCAATACGTTGTGGAAACTGTGCGGGGTATACCGACATGGTTGAAGCAATAGCTATATTAGTGCGACATATTTGTGAGTACCGGTAGCCTTTGAGTCAATCAAAGAGAATACGGGGCCGCTGAGTGATGTCATGAAGCACTAATGAACTCTTAGCACTAATGAACTCTTAGAACCTTACTTGACCATCTTGGCCTTTTATTAGGGGTAGTGAGATGACCGGCTTTGGTGCAGTCTGAAGTTAGTAGATACTCGATACTACACTCATTGAGGGTTGTTTTCTTGGAATATTTTGGTCACTAGTTAAGTGGCTAAACCAAAACAATGAACATAGAAAACAACCCAGTGATATTGAGCTCCTTAGAACCTGGTTACTACTTATAGGACAGGTTTTGAGCCAACTAAACTCAAGAGGGTACTTACCTATGAAACCTCATACAAGCCTGAAACTAGGGTTTTGTGTGACTTGCTTGTACATGTGTTTGTGCATACATCATGAACATCATAAAGCATCATATGCATCCACTAACCATTTCAAGGGTTTGGATCTTCATCTTTGTTCTTATTTTGTAGGTCATGGAATCTCTTTGCAGGAAAACAATTCAAGTCAACCTTGTGAGAATCCCTCCTCAACTCAAGGAGCTTACTTCTAAGATTCCAGAGAATTCTCTCTTCAGTGAAAGACATGGTAGACTCCTCAACTTGGTCAACACCAACATTGAAGAAGACATGGTAAAAGTTCTCTTTCAGTTCTTTGACCCCCTACACCACTGTTTCACATTTCTTGACTACCAATTAGTACCCACTTTGGAGGAATTTTCTCAACTATTGAGAATTCCTATTCTTAATAAACTACCCTACAAAGGTACGGAAAAAGAACCAAAGCCTGAAGATGTCGCTCAAGCATTACATTTGCAACCATCAGACATCAAGGGACATTGGGAAACCAGAAGTGGTGTCAAGGGTTTCTTGGCAAAGTTTCTGTTTGAGAAGGCACAAGACTGCTGGAATTCTCTTGATCTACAAGCCTTTGAAGAGATTATGGAACTCCTTATCTATGGGTTGGTCTTATTCCCAAACCCTGACCAACTTATAGATGTGAATGCTGTCAAGATTTTCATATCCAGGAACCCTATACCCACATTGCTTGGGGACATCCTACACTCATTTTACACCCAAACAATGAGGGAAATAGGTGTTCTCATGTGTTGTACTCCTCTCCTAGCAAGGTGGTTTATTTCTCACCTTCCACAATCAGTTTTAAAGAATGAGCAGGGTTTAAGGTGGTCATAACGATTGATGACCCTCACACATTCTAGTGTTCATTGGTGTTCTCGGTCCAAAGAAAATGTCATCACCATTGATCATTGTGGGGAATTCCCTAATGTCCCACTACTCGGCATTAGGGGAGGCATTACCTACAACCCCTGTTTATCTCTAAGACAGTTTGGATATGCTCTGAGGGATGGCCCTCATGACATGCTGATTCTTGACCTAGTTTTTGACTTCGACAACGATGCGCAAGGACTTCGACAAAGGTTCATCAGAGCTTGGAGGATGCCCAACAAAGTGGATAGTAAGACACTGGGGCACAAAAATTCCATCCCCCTTGAGCCTTACCTCAAGTGGGTACGAACCCACGCCCAGAATCTTATGATGCCATACCCTTACATTCTCCCCGTGATCAAAGAGCCTGTTATGGAAGGAGAGGTTCCATACACCATCCTACACCCTGACATGCCAACATCATGGGAAGAAATGCAAAAGAGTTGGATCCAACTCAAGGAAGAACGAAATACTTTTGAAGCCAGCTTCTATGCCAGTGAGAAGAAGGTTTTGGAGCTTACCCGCCGACTTCATGAGGAGGAAACTCTCAACACTTACATCGCACCAAAGAGGATGCGCAATGTCTTTTTACATTAAGAATTTTGTAATTTTTTTCCCATGGGGCACTTATGTACTAAAAATTTCTTCTTAATATGACGTGTGCTTCTTTTTGTTTACAACAAATTTGAATTTCTGAATCCTTGAATGCATTACATGAATAACATACCATTCATCATATGCGTAAACAGGTCTTCACACCAGGTTTCCTTATCTTTCTGTTGTTTATTTCAGCAAGATGGATTTGGATCAGACGGTAAAGGATTTGTAGACACAAAATTCACAATTCCAGTAACTCCTCATGACCTTGGCAAAGGGTCAAGAGGACCTCAAAGCTCTGTTGGAGAAGAATAAAGAGAAAAAGAAGAAGAGGCCCGGAGTAGCCACTTTTGGAAGAAGGTTTGAGAGCAATGCTAGGAAGGTTCTTGAGTTCCCCTCAACGTCTGACGAAGGGGCTGGGAAAGGAAAAGGGGTTGTTGTACCTTCTGAATCTGAGGTTGAAGAGGAAGAAGAGGAAGAAGACGAAGACTACTCCGAACAACAATATCCTCCAGCGGATGATAAATATAAGAACCTTGAGGATAGATTGGCAGCCATGGAGTTGCAGAGGGTACCTGGTTTGGATTTTGAAGAACTAGGGTTGGTAGCTGGGATTGTTATCCCTCCCAAGTACAAGGTGCCAACATTTTCCAAGTATGAAGGTCTGTCGTGTCCAAAGAGGCACCTGAGATCGTATTCAGAAAGATCCAACCCCACTCATCTGATAAAGACCTCTGGGTACACTTTTTCCAAGACAGTTTGTCTGGCACACAGTTGGATTGGTTCTATCAACTCGAGAGATCAGAGGTTCACAATTGGGAAGACTTAGCAGCTGATTTTTACCGTCAGTATCAATACAATGCTGATTTGGCGCCCACTCGTACTCAGTTACAAAGTATGGGGATGGCTTCCAATGAAGGATTTAAAGAGTATGCCCAGAAGTGGCGTGATCTGGCTGGAAGGGTGCAGCCACTGTTGTCAGATAGGGAGTTAGTTGACATGTTTCTGGGGACCCTGTCTGGCCCCTTCTTCAATCATCTAATCGGGAGTTCTTTCGCGGGATTTACTGAACTAATTTTGACCGGCAAGAGGGTCGAGGCCAGTATTAAAAGTGGCAAGATTCAGAAGGATACTTCCACATCCACTGCTGTTAAGAAAGCCTTCCCATCTAAGAAGGAAGCCTCTACTGTGTATTCTCAGAAGGGTCAGGGAAGAACCGAGCGCCGGCCAACTGTAGGGGATGTGATGATTCAAAACTCATCAAATGATCAACCTCGTAACAATCAGCCGAGACCTAATCAACAACGGGTAGAAAGGCCACAACGGCAGTTCACCCGCCTCAACATGACGCCAGCTCAAGTACTCCCCCATTTGTTGAAGCTGAATCTTGTCAGTTTGAAGGAAGCGCCAAAGAACCCTAACACCACCTCTCCATCCTACCACCCCAATGCCAAGTGTGCTTACCACTCTTACAGTATTTGGCATGATACCAATAGTTGTTGGGCACTTAAGTTCAAAATCCAGGACCTGATTGACACTAAGGAAATATAATTTGATGCTCCTGAGAAGCCCAATGTGATTTCTGCTCCAATGCCCAAGCATGGTAATAATGTTCATGTTGTTATGGAGGACCTTCATGTTACTGATGTTGTTGACCTGTTGACACTTTTACTTGTGATTAAAGAGAATTTGATGAGAGTCGGGATCTTTCCTGGTTGTGGTAAAGACTGTTATTTTTGTTTGAACATACAAGGTGATTACCCAATGTTGAAGTCAGGTGTCCAACGCCTGATGGATACCCAAGAGATACTTTTCCAAAAAAAACCTGTTGATACCTCCAATCCTGTTACTCCTGCTACTTTTGATACTTCAACCAACGATATTGCGATCATAACCATTTCCGACAATCCTCCCAAGGCTTGCAAAAGGCCTGTCGGGACGACCTTAAGTTTGTACCTTTAAAGATCACCATGCCGGGACCTGTCCCGTACCAATCCAGCAAAACGATACCATGGAACTATGGAGGAGAAATCTTCTATCATGGTATCAAACAAATTGAGGCAGTCCAAGAGATTTCTGAAGAAGAAGACCCTGATATAGGGAACATTGTGGGTACAAGCAAGATAACCCATAGCGGCCGGATCTTTTCTCCGGAGATTGCTCCCCCTCGAGCAGTTTTCAGACCCTCGAAAGCTTCTGCACCTATTAAGTCATCTGTGCGAGACCCGATAATTGAAGAATTAGATGCTCCTGAAGTAAGACCATCTGCTGATAATATCGATAAGGGTAAGGGGATACTGGAAGAGCCTGTCAGGACGAAGGCTCATGTTGTGGTGATCCCCGAAACCACTCAGAAAGAAATGGATGAAATCTTGAAAATAATCAGAAAAAGTGACTACGACGTTGTGGAACAGCTAGGGCAGACCCCTTCTAAAATTTCAATGTTGGCTCTTCTACTCTGCTCTGAGGCCCATGCTAAGGCCCTGATCAAATTCTTGAAGGCGGCACATGTACCCCAAGAAACTTCGGCTGACCAGTTTCAGGAATGTGTGGCCAGTCTTACTGCTGATAATGGCCTTGGCTTTTCCGACACTGACTTAACTCCCAAAGGAAGGAAGCACAACGACGTGCTACATGTCTCAGTTGAATGCAGGGGAACCACCATCGCCCATGTCTTAGTTGATACTGGTTCTTCCTTGAATGTGCTTCCGAAGAAAGCCTTAGACCGTTTGGACTGCAAAGGATTGACCCTCAAACCTAGTAACATCGTTGTTAGGGCTTTTGATGGTTCCAAAAGAATGGTTCATGGAGAGGTTGATATTCCTATCAAAGTAGGCACAGAAGTTTTCAACTCCACCTTTTATGTGATGGACATCTGTCTGTCATATTCATGTTTGTTAGGGAGACCGTGGATCCATTATGCCTGGGCAGTTACCTCCTCTTTGCACCAAATGCTGAAATATCCTGTTAAGGGTAAGATTATAACAGTGCACGGCGAGGAAGAGTACATGATAAGTCATCTCAATTCCTGCCGCTATGTGGAGTTGGATGGTGAGTTCATCGAAACGCCTTTCTGACATTTTGAGGAAGTTTCTCCTGAGGTAGCAGTTGCGAAGACAATGGTTGAGATGCCTATCATTCCCAAGCATGTATCTAGAATGGCATCTCTCAAGGACGCAGAGGCTGTAATTAAAGAGGGGAAGAGCACAGTGTGGGGGAAATTGCCTGATTTTCCCCATAAGACAGACAAGTTTGGATTAGGGTTCACTACTGCAGGACAAAAGGCTATGCGTCGTGCCAAGGTTGGAGGACCACCCGTCAAGATCTCTCACCATGGAATCAATGTTGTAGAAGATAAAGATGAAGAGAGCCACTTGGAAGATTGGATCTTTTCGACCGTCGAAGGGGGTTTAAGCAACTGGGAAGCAAAGTATTTTATTCCAATCACCTTTATCAACCAGTAATTTTATCTTTGAACAATTTCCCATTTATGGTCTGTAATAACTAAACAATTTGCACACTATTTTTACCTCATGCCTTGCCCGGGGCATGTAGGTCCATTTGTAAGGGCTTGATCTTCTTCATTATCATATGCCATGTTTTAATGAATCATTGGACGTTTTTCATTTATAAATTGTTGTGTTCATTTTCTTTCCTTTTGCATTTTGTTTGTTTAAGGATGGCTATCCCTTACACACACACTCACAAATGCAGGTACCCATCCACTCTGGATTTCATGGGAGACTATTCTGCTTTAGCCTTCGGTAATTCCGAAGATTTGGTCAATCACGCTGAGTACGAAGTTGACAAAGATTGTGAAGTGCCGGGAGAGTTATCCAGACTTTTGCAACAAGAAGAGAGGGCTATTCTTCCTCATGAAGAGTTGCTAGAAACCATCAACTTGGGGACAGAGGAGGACAGGAAAGAAGTAAAAGTGGGTGCCAACCTGGAACCAAGTGTCAAGGAGCGCTTAGTGCAGTTGTTAAACGAATATGTTGAAATCTTCTCCTGGTCTTATGAAGACATGCCGGGATTAGACATAGATATTGTGGTTCACCGTCTCCCTACGAGAGAAGATTGTCCACCGATCAAGCAAAAGGTCCGCCGAATGAGGCCCGACATGTCTGAAAAGATCAAAGCTGAGGTAATGAAGCAATTCAACACTGGCTTTCTGGCTGTTACTTCCTATCCATAATGGGTTGCTAACATTGTGCTCGTGCCTAAGAAGGACGACAAAGTCAGAATGTGTGTGGACTATCAGGATTTAAACAGGGCTAGCCCTAAAGACGATTTTCCACTGCCACACATCGACATTTTGGTTGACAACACAGCTCAACACAAGGTTTTTTCCTTCATGGATGGATTCTCGGGATATAACCAGATCAAAATGGCCCCCGAGGACATGGAGAAAACTACTTTTGTCACGCAATGGGGTACCTTCTGCTACAAAGTGATTCCATTCGGACTGAAGAATGCAGGGGCAACCTACCAACGCGCCATGGTAGCTTTGTTTCATGATATGATACATCATGAAATCAAAGTTTACGTAGACGACATGATAGCTCAATCACAGACAGAAGAAGAACACCTTGACCATTTGTAAAAGTTGTTTTCCAGGTTGAAGGAGTATAAGCTCAAACTAAACCCAAGCAAGTGTACTTTTGGAGTTAGGTCTGGTAAACTTTTGGGATTTATTGTCAGCAACAAAGGCATTGAGGTTGATCCAGCTAAAGTGAAGGATATACAAGAAATGCCTGCCCCCCGTACTGAAAAGGAGGTTAGAGGATTCTTGGGACGCTTAAACTATATTGCGAGGTTCATCTCTCACCTGACATCTACCTGTGAGCCAATTTTCAAACTGTTGAAGAAAGATCAGGTAGTTGAACGGAACAATGATTTTTAAGTTGCTTTTGATAAGATCAAGGAGTATTTGCTGGAACCTCCTATTTTGATACCACCCATCGAAGGAAGGCCGTTAATCATGTATTTGACTGTTTTGGATAACTCAATGGGGTGCGTGCTGGGCCAACATGACGAGTCTGGCCGAAAAGAGCATGCCATTTATTACCTTAGCAAAAATTTTACCGACTGTGAGACTCGCTACTCACTGCTCAAGAAAACTTGCTGCGCTTTGGTATGGGCTGCTCGCCGACTAAGGCAGTATATGTTGACTCACACCACTTTGCTGATTTCCAAAATGGATCTGATCAAGTATATCTTTGAGAAGCCTGCTTTATCTGGAAGAATCGCTAGATGGAAAATGATCCTGACTGAGTATGATATCCAGTATACTACCCAAAAAGCTATAAAAGGGAGTGTACTAGCTGACCATCTAGCTCATCAAGCCGTCGAAGATTACCAATCTATGAGATTCGACTTCCCTAACGAGGACATCATGACATTGGACAACATTGAAGGTAACGGACCATATGACGGACCTGAATAAGGATCCTGATGGACCCTGTACTTTGATGGTGCTTCAAATGCACTTGGCAACGGTATCGGTGCGATACTCATTTCTCCTGAAGGTTGTCATACACCTTTCACTGCCCGACTTTGCTTCAGCTGTACCAACAACATGGCTGAATATGAAGCTTGCATCTTTGGTCTCAAGGCTGCTATAGACTTGGGAATTAAATCTTTGGTCGTATTTGGGGACTCAGCTTTGGTTATCAGTCAAGTCAAAGGAGAGTGGGATACCAAACATCCTAATCTTATCCCATACAAGGAACATGTCTTGACATTGTTGCCTCATTTCGAGCAGATTACTTTTGAGCACTTCCCGCGAGAAGAAAATCAGCTAGCAGATGCTCTGGATACAATGTCTTCCATGTTTAAACTCAACTGGGATAACGAGGCTCCCCAAATTACCATTGAGCGAATGGATGAACCTGCGCACTGTCATGAGATTAATGCCGAAGAAGTAGTGGAACAACCCTGGTTTCATGAAATCAAAAGGTATCTTCAGACTAGAGAATACCCTAAAGGAGCTTCCGTCAATGACAAAAAGTTCTTAAGGAGATTTGCTGCCAAGTTCTTCCTAAGCAATGGCATCCTTTATAAGCGCAGCCATGATTGTGTTCTACTTCGTTGTATGGACAAAGCTGAAGCAGAGTTGATCATGACTGAAATACATAGTGGCACATTTGGCACCCACTTGAGCGGACATATGATGGCTAAGAAAATTCTAAGGGCAGGCTACTACTGGTCTACCATGGAAGCTGATTGTCATCAACATTCCTGTACCTGCCATATATTCCAGGTATATGCCGACAAGGTAAATATTCCTCCTGTTCCTCTCAACGTTATAACAGCTCCTTGGCCATTCGCAATGTGGGGCATTGACATGATTGGAGAGATCAAGCCTACGGCATCCAATGGACATCGCTTCATCCTGGTGGCTATTGATTACTTTACCAAATGGGTCGAAGCAGCTTCCTATGCCTCAGTTACAAAGAATGTGGTTGCCCGCTTCATCAAGCAAAACCTCATATGCCGGTATGGTGTCCCCGACAGGATCATCACAGATAACGATACAAATTTAAACAACACTATGATCACCGCTCTATGCGAATAGTTCAAAATTTATCATCACAATTCATCTCCCTATCGGCCGAAGATGAACGGTGTTGTTGAAGCCGCGAACAAAAATATTAAGAAGATCATTCAAAAGATGACAGTCACCTACAAGGACTGGCATGAGATGTTACAGTTTGCTCTACATGGATATCATACCACGGCACGTACTTCAACAGGGGCAACCCCATTTTCTTTGGTGTACGGTATGGAAGTTGTTCTACCCATGGAAGTTCAGATTCCTTCCTTAAGAATTATGAAGGACGCTGGTTTGAGTGAAGACGATTGGATTCAGACCCGGCTTGATCAACTTAATTTGATCAACGAGAAGCGACTTACTGCTGTTTGTCATGGTCAGACGTATCAAAAATGGATGATCAAGGCTTTCAACAAGAAAGTCAGACGTCAGGTATATCAAGTCGGAGATCTTGTAATCAAGCGGATCATCTTACTGCAAAGTGATCCCAGAGGCAAGTGGACTCCAACCTACGAAGGACCATTTATGATCAAGAGCATCTTTTCTGGTGGGGCAATGATTCTGACCACCATGGACGGCAATGATTTGCCGCACCCTACGAACGCAGACATAGTTAAAAGATATTACGCATAAAACGACCCGGTAAGTTGAAAACCCGAAAGGGCGCCTTGGGCAAAAATGGGCATCCTGGTGAATCGAAAACCCGAAAGGGCGGTTCAGGCAAAAATTAGGGATAAAACAAAAAATTCGTACACCCGGCAAGTTGAAAACCCGAAAGGGCGAATTGGGAAAAAAAGGGTTTCCCGGTGGATCGAAAACCCGAAAGGGCGGTCCAGGAAAAAGTTAGGGAATTAAAGCGTATGACTATGTCTCATCGGATCACTTTAAAGAACAACCTCTTCACCAACAAGCTCCAAGCTTCTGATCAATCCAGTCATCGGCGGACGAAGCAGCGAATGGACAAGATATTCAGAGTTGTGAAGGCTATAGCAGAATGGGAATCCCATGGAATTGTTACACATAGCCATCTTTCTTATGTATAAAAAATTTTCAATTTTTACGACAATATTCTCTTACTAGGATGTCTGTCTCCTTTGTACAAAGATACTCACAAAATTCAAATACAAATATACTTCAAAGTGCAAAAATTTGCTTGCCTTTCTTTTCTTTTTTACACTTATGTTTCATTTGAAAACGTCCAATGTTTTGTTGAATAGGCATATGCATTTGAATATAATCACTGCTTACAAATAAAACGAAATTGAGAAAGGATAATTACCGATAGGTTGAAGGTGTAGGGATATATCTTTATGCCATTCCAGAAGAAATCCCCTACAATACATCATCCAGATCCTCAACAAAGCTAAAATTTCGAGTATATTTCCCATCAGAGTTAAGCTTCAAGATCCCCAGTGGAGCCCGAAAACCCTGAAAATCCTATCCCCAGTGGAGCCAGAATAGTGAATATTTCCCCCACAGAGTTATCTCCCAGCAAGATCGAAGATTACCGGTCTCATTTCTCCCAGCAGAAGCCTCCTAGGTTTTAACTCCCCAATAGAGATTTTCAGAGTTTTCCCTATATCCCAGGAAAGTCATGAAGGATTCTCATTCCCTGCAGAAGTTGTCAAAGGCTTTTTAATCCCACGAATCACCGAGGATTTTAAATCTCCAGCAGTAATCTAAGGATTTCTCCTTCTCAAGCAATCAGAGATCTTTAATCCTCAAGCAGCCAACAAGGAGTTCTCATCTTCAATATTCAAAGATTTTTGGAATCCCCAGCATCGGTCAAGGATTTACTTTCCCCGGCAGCAGTCAAAGATTTCATTATCTCCAGTTATCAAGGATTTATTTTCCTCAGCAAGACAGCTACTCAGCTTACATGCACATCCATTACATTCATATATCATAAACATTGATGAAACATAGTTCATTGCATCATACGTATCATACAGCATAACTTTGTGTTTTAGCTAACATTTTACCCTTTTCAGGATAAGATTAAAAGGCCATTGTTAACAATTATTCAAATACAGTACAGATATACCCCAGACATGGCGGTCATTCTACTACTCATTCAGGCTTCAGCAATCCGATACAAACTAGATATGCTCCAGACACAGCGGCCATTCTATCTCTCATTCAGATTCAACTATCAAATTCAAGTTCAGATGTGCTCCAAACACGAATACCATTCTGACCTTTACACCAGCAGTTTGATTATCCCCAGTGCAGTCGCCATGAAAGTCATTCTGTCACTTATTCAGATACCAGTTACAGTCTCAGATATACTCCATACACAGAAGTCATTCTGCTACTCATACAAATCTCAACTCCAGTTACAGTCTTAGATATACTCCAGACATGAAAGTCATTCTGCTACTCATACAGCTCTCAACTCCAGTTACAGTCTCAGATATACTCCAGACACAGAAGTCATTCTTCTACTCATACAGATCTCTACTTCAGATACAGTCCAGATACGCTCCGGACAAGGTCGCCATTCTGTCACTCATTCGGAATTTATCCCCAGTCCAGAGATGCTCCATACACAGATGTTTCTATGTCGCCCATTCAGAATTCAGATACAATACAGATATACTCCAAACACGGAAGTCATTCTGATATTCATTCAAAGTTCAAATATAGTTATAGCTCAGATACACTCCAGACACGGACTCCATTCTTTCGCTCATACAGACTCAGTCTCCAGATACAATTCAAATGCATTCCAGACACGGATACCATTTTAAACGCTCATTCTTCTGGCCTACCACATTGAAATTCAACAAACATTCTTGGATGGCATCTTTAAGCCCATCTCCATCAAGATTCTACCATCTCTAAATGGCATCTCTAAGCCCATTTCCTCAGCTATACTTTGACGAGTGCAAATTTACGGGCACTCTAGTGTCCAATCCTCTTTTACCTTCGAGTCGCGAAAGGAAAACTTGCCAATCTAACTCTTCAGGTTCAAGAAGATTCAACAGGGGCAACTGTTGTACCCCAAAATTTTCCCTCTTATTTCATCAGCATTACTCATCACAAGACACTTGGAATTCAAGATCAAGCTAGGGTTTGCTCTACTCAAGACATCTCCTTGCATTGTTGACCTAAATTAGGGTTTGAGTTTGCACAGGGATGTTTTGACCTACAATGCCCAAAGTGACTTTCATACTTCATGTTGGACTCACAAGTTTGTCCATACCAAGTTTCAAGCCTTGATTCAAATTTTTGCCCAGTCAATTGGACAGTTGACCTAGAAATCAGTTGTATTGGGGAAAAAGTCAATTGTGGCCAATTGACAGTCAAACCTCATGAAATTTGAATCAAATCAACATTATGAACTCATATGAACCATTTGATCAAGTTTGGATCACAATCTCACAAGAAATTTAATCAGATCACCAAAAGGGCAAAATGGTCATTTTTAGGGTTTTGACTGTACAAAGGCAATTTTTGACTGTTTGACCTATCCAATGGCAAATCAAGTTCAACCATGTACTCAAGGACTCAATGACATTGTCTTGACCCGTTCAACAAGTTCAAAAGATCTCAAATGCATAGGATTGATAGATGAATTCTTCAGTCAACTGATCAAAATTTGACTGTATACTGAAAAGTCAAACTTTGACTTTTTGGTCAAAATCAAGTGCCAAGGGATATTTTTCATAAATACATGTCAAGTTAGGAAACTTGTTCATCAAGAAACCCAAAAATGCAAATTAGGGTTTAAAATGGAAAATTTTCATAACTTAGAAATTTTCTAAGTTATAAAATTTTCTTATTTTTTCCTAACTTTGTACCATTTTTTCACCAAGATGCAAATGGATTCAAACAAAACTTACAACATGAAAGTTGTAGTCCATCACAAAGTCTACAAATTTTATTCAAAAAGTTTTCTCAAAAGAAGCTTGGATCTCAAGTTATGATTTTTGGAACAAGGGTATCTAAAACTTTTAACTTAGAGAAATTTTGCCCTAGTTTAGGTAGGATTTTGACCCATCTTCTTGGCCATTTTTCAAATAGTTCCACTTGGAGTTTCAAGTTGCATTTCAAATATGGATTATAGTACATGTTGCAATATTTCCAAATTGTCCAAGAACTCCTCAAACACATTTGTGGTTATGGAGAATCGAATGCTTGAAGTTGGCAAAAACCCACTTTGATCCATGGCCAATACATGTTCATACCAAGTTGCAAATCTGACCAAGATAGCTTTATACACAATTACAGGCCTCAAAACCAGTTTGTACTCCATAATCTAATGCAAACCCATTGAGCTAATGCATTGTCTTGGTCATTAGGGTATTATACACAAGTTTAATCCCTAAATGGTAAAAGGCATAGTTCCATTTTTGAAAAATTATACTTTATGTCAAACCAAGATCTTTGAAGCATGGGGCCATATCTCTGAGGCAAGATCAAATCCATAAATTGCAAGTATCAAGGGCAAAGTATGCAGCTTACAAGAGAGAGTGTACAGGCCTGCATTTAGTAGTTACACATTCTTGCTTCATAAAGAAGAAATTGGTCCAAATCATGCAAACTTGAAAACCAGCCATAGTCAGCTTACACAAACATTGAAAACACATTTCACACAACCCTTTGAGTCATAAACATGAGCTCTTCACCACTCAAACCTCCTTGTACACAAAATCACCATTTTTCTGCAAAACAGGGCAAGCCCTGCAGAACCATCTCCATCTCCACTTTCCCTCGTGCGTTTTGCCTCAAACTTGTTCCAATACCTTCCATTCAACTCACCTGAACTATTCCAGACCTCCATTTCCAGTTGTAACACCATTAACACACATTCCCATTTTTGTTTGAAAGCTTTGCAGGTTGAGTTCTGTAGCACGATTCAGGCTACTTCAAAATAAGCCAAGCATTGGGAAAGCTTCAGTGGACATCATGCAAGCTCAAAAGAACCTCAAGCACCCTTGGAAGTTGCTGCATTGTCCAGCTCAAGCTCAACTGAAATAGGTATTTCATGAACTTCTATCTCTCTATTTAGGAATAGTTAGACTTAGGTTTGTGTATGAAAGATGTTGTATTCATAGCCCTGAAACCATACATGTGCTTAGTTTTCATTTATATTAATTGTGCTAGGAGATTTTTGTTCATGAACTTTCTGAAAAAACTAGGTTAAGAATTAGGGCCAGAGAAATTATCTCTGGTCTTTGAGAGTTAGCTTAAGTTTTTTATATGGTTAGATTCGTTGTTTGATGCTCTACAAGTTTCATGTTATGAGTTTTGTCAAAAAACCACAGAATCAGGAGATAGCATTTTGTACATAGAGCGCGCGTGTTTCTGTTCAAAGGAAGAAGATGAAGTTGGTTTTGGGCTGGGCCTGGACAGGCTTGCTTTTGGCACCCCTCACTTTTCTTTTTGTACCCCCCTGGCCCTTTTCTAGTATATTTATCATTTTTGCATTTTTATTTCATTTCTGACCTTCATATTTTATTCTCAAATATAAAAAATACTTAAAAAATATTTTCATAAAATTTTATATTTATTTGGTATTTATTTCAATTGTTTCTAGTATTAATACATTAAATACATTATATTTACTTTTGTTTAAATGAAAAAATAATGTAAAAAAATACTTTCATTTTTACTTATTATTTATATACACATTTTAAAATATTTTCTTGAAATATATACATTTTCTTTGTAAGTAATTTATTTTATTTTTTATACACTTAATATATATATATATATATATATATATATATATATATATATATATATATATATATATATATATATATATATATATATATATATATATATATATATATATATATATATATATATATATATATATATATATATATATATATATATATATATATATATATATATATATATATATATATATATATATATATATATATATATATATATATATATATATATATATATATATATATATATATATATATACTATATTTTATTAAATAATTAGAACAAAAATACAAAAATAATACATTTTATTTTTATTAACATTTTATACTAAAAATACCTTTTCTTTTAATATACTTCTATTTTTTGTACAAATTGATATATTATTGTATATAAATAATAAATAATACTATTTATTTAAGAAATTAGGGTTTTTGGCCTAAAAAAAACAAAATAATTGAAATTGACTTTTTATTTATTTACATTTCACATTAAAAATACTTTTTACATACATAAAAACTTTTTTGCATAATACATTTTATTTAATATTTATTTATTGTATTTATTTAAATATTGTACATTTAATTGTTATGTCTTATACATTCAATTTGGTTGTAATAATTTAGGATTTAATTTTCTTGCAAAATATTCTCCAATTCAAATTTGTACCCCCTCCCTATATCATATTGTAATAGTGTAGAATTTAAATTCTCACACCTTTAAGCTTTCAATTATGCCATGATTAGACTTATGGTTTTGTATGCAAAAATCAAACTAATAAATAGTATGACCTAATCTAAGATAAAAGTGCATGAAAAATAAACACAATGCACACTTGCACCCCTAGGGTTCCAATCCACGTGTTGCCTTCAAAAATGGGCCATGATATGCATGTCAAGTACTTTGGCAAAACAAAAACAAACAAAAGATCATAGTCCCTCGATGATGCTATCTGAGTTGCCTAAACAAAATGATCAATTCCCTCAAGAAAATTGCCAAAAATACTTGACACAGTTGTTATCATGGTCTATACGATGACCCACGCCTGTCCCGTTTAAACATCCTAACACAAGGTTGTTCACCAAATACAATGGTGAAATAACACTGTTAAAAGGGTTAAAAAAACTTAAGAAAGATCTTTGAGTAAAATAGGGTAGACAACTCTTAGTTACTTGATCAAAAAGCTTGCAAAACATCCTTGCCATTTTCAAACACACATCACAACACAACTTCAAAAACAACTTTCAAAACATTGAAATATCTTTTCAAAAAGACATACACCTTTGTATATATTCAAACAAGAATCATTACAAATGTTGCCTAGACAAGGTATATTTTTCAAAGCATTTTCAAAACCATACACGCAAAGCACCATTTCAAACAATTGAAAAGCAAAGGCAGGTGATCTAAGCAAGTAACTAAGAGCCCATGGATAACCATGGATAGAAAGGGTGTTAATACCTTTCCTTTCTGTAATCTACTCCCCGAACCCAAGAAAACATCTCAAAGGTCTTTCCTATGCTTTTTGACCTTTCCTTAGGATAAAATAAAAAGTCGGTGGCGACTCTTGCTAAACTGAAACATTTGCAAACACAAACGCAAAATCCCAAGTCAGTTCTCCCACCGTATCACAGTATCACTCACAACCTAAGTCATTTCTAACCCAAATTGAGAGCCCTACTGCATCACCTTGGTAGCAATCTCTCAACCACCTCAACAACACATAAGTCAACCGTGCTCGCTTGCATTGACAATATCTCAGAGCGACACAAACAACACAGAGGCATTAAGCTCTGATACCCAAGTAGATGCCAACTCTAAATCTATCTCTAGAGTTCGGAAACTAATAGATGATCATCCTAGATAAGAATCTCTAAGTAGTATATGTCTATAACAACTCAAATCCCTAACACAGAGTAAAAATCCAGGACAACAATCCATAAATATTCGTAAAGCAAGTTTAATCCAATGCCAAGGGCGACAAATATACATGAGTTCAAGGAAAATATACATACCAACCCAACCAATAGATAATACACAAAGAGGAAGATAAATGAATCACAGATCTACCTATTTGTCAGGGTCGATCGAAGAGCAATCCACCTTGGATCATCCGTATGCAAGCTCCATAGTTGTTATCTAAGCTAATCCAAACAAAATTTACAAGTTGATGGAGTTGGGAGAAAAAACTTCCCCAAAACCATAACCTAAAAATGACTGAAAATTAAGTTATAAAACAAATATCAGCAGACCGCACTAAGCGGCCTTAGCGCGCTAAGCGGGCTGCACGATATTTACACACTAAACCGACCTAAATCGCGCTAAGCGCACTATCCATGCTAAGAGGGCTTCAAAACACTGGTTCTGCCAAATTCTCAAATGCGAACAGCGCACTACAAAATACATTGAGCGCCACTCGCGCTTAGCAGCCTCTGCATGCTAAGCGAGCTCTCCTGGTCAACAAGTCACAAAATTGATCTTTTATTTTGAAAATGCGCATCCGGAGTCGTGCCTTCGGCAACTTATTCCGCAATGATCCAAAATGCAACAAATGCCTACAAAATAAATGGAAAAACATCAAACGATACGCTATGTACATAAAAACACAAATAAACACAAACTAAACGTATTTACACAAAATTCAGGATTATTCAACAATATTAATAACAAAAAGTCGATAAGTGCAACAAAAAGTATATACAAAAATAGCTACAATTTGCACTTATCATACTCTCCCCAACTTGAACTTGTTTGTCCTCAAACAAAGCCAAACAACTCAAAGAACTAAAAGTAATAAACCAAAGAATCATGAATCAACAAGTTTTGAAAACGAAAAACAAATGCAATGACTCAATTGAAAAGCGGTACACACGAAGAAACATACTTACCACTACACTACGACGATAACATAAACATGAAACAAATGCTCAATACAAAAATTATGCTGAACATTCTAAAACAATACTAGTTCACAAATAAATCACACCTATCAAACACAATCAACGGTAGATAAAAAACACACAAAAATAGGGTATTTTCACTCATCCACAATCTTGCAAACAAAAGACTAAATTATTCATTCATCCAAAAACTCATATTTATAATATAAAAGCAAGAATCTCAAGGGCTTTTCAAGGTTGTAGCATGGTCGGGTGAACAAACAAGGGATAATCCCTAAGGCTAATCGAAACAAAAACTTGCCTAAACCTAAGGGAGTGATCAATTCACCAAAGTTTCAAACAATAAAATTTCAATCAAACTTCTCCTTCATCCCAAGTGTTACACCAAACACACATCACTTATTAACACAACTATTTCAAACTCTTTTTGTTTTTCTTTTTCAAAGTTTTTTTTTTCATTTTTTTCTTTCTTTTTATTTTCTTTCTTTTTTACTTTTTTTTATTTTTTCTTTCTTTCTCAGCCTCATAGCAATCACAACATAAATACATAACTATTTTTCTCCCCAACATGAATTCAACCATACATTAAAGTGAATGCTCCCTACTTTCTAAGGCAGGGTAAAAATTCAATCCAAAATAATGGTTGAGGATTCAAGAAAACAACGAATCAACATCCATGCAAAAAGGGAAACTAAACACTCATAGACAAGCATTTAGCAAATACAACATGGATATCGACAAAAAGCTCAAAGGGGTTACTAATGATCACACACTCACAAGGTGAATTAACTATTTGGCCAAGGTAGTTATGCTCAAAATGGAATAAAAAAACGCCTTAATCATTTTCATGCTTTCATAAAACCAACACAAAAAAAAGATTAAGCATAATAAAATCCAGTTAAAACAATAATATGATCTCCAGCGTATGTGAACAATGGAAAGCTACCTCACAAAAAGGGTAGGAACTAAAGTGATTCACAAATGAACAAGTATACAAAAGAATGAATGACATAAAAATTGTAAAAAGTCTAAGTATCATGCATATGCTAAAGTATAGAAAGTGATAAACACATACCTCGAACGTGTACAAAACTTTAACAAAATCATTACCACGCATTCGCAAGTTGAAACACTCAAACTTGGAAAATCACCAAAAGCGACTTCAAGATATCTAACCAAAATTTGAGTCCAAAAGACAAAAGAAAGAATTAAAAATATTAATGTTATTTACTATTTAAAGCCTAGGTTGAAGTGGGAAAAAGGAAAAACAAGCGAAAAATTAAAAAGAGTTCACTGGTTCTGCACAGCAGAGCGCGCTTAGCGCGTTACACCAGATGCAGAAACAGGAGAGCAGCATCTGGTGCAACAGCTATGCAGCTCCACAATCACCCTACTCACTTAATGTACATAATAATTACAACATAAAAACTTCCTCAAGCTAAACACAACAAGCTTGCGGAAAAACACAAATCTACATAACGAAGCAAACGAGTGAAAGTGAATTAACAAGTTGAAAAGTGAAAATTTGAGAATTTAAAACAGGTCCAATTTCAACTTGTTAAAACACAAGTCACATATAACAAAAATGAATACAAACAAAACATGTTTATTTTACGTCGTAAGCTCGACGCCTTTATTGTGCGAGCTAGTAACCTCCTATCGGCATGCCATGGTATTGTCACACCGTACAAACCTAAAGAAAGTTTCCTAACATTCACACAACAAACTCTACGAAAACAAGAAAATTTACAACAATATGTGAAAACAAATAAAAACACATATATGCACAAGTATCATATACAAGTTAATGTACAATTTCTATTCAACATATACATTAATTACAAAACTTAAAAACAAAAGAATTATCGCAATGCGAAAACAATAGAACAAATCCCTGACAACATCATTGTTTTGTTGTTGCAGTATAGCGGCAAGTAAAAAGTAAGTTATTAATTTACTGGGTGATATTTAGGTTATATCGAATCGTACCCACAGAGATTGGTTATTGATTCATCGTTTAATAAATCATTCGTTAATGAGTTTGGGATTGAATGGGTTGAAAGAAAATATATTAACAGAAAATAAATGTATAAAAAGGAAAAAGGAATAACTTATTAAGCATGCATATATACGACTTCTCACAGACTTAAACCTATCAATCTGTTATACTCAACCTACGATATTCATCAATGTCACTATGTATCACTCATAATCTAAGTCATTTCTAACCCAAATTGAGAGGCCTACTGCATCACCTCGGTAGCAATCTCTCAACCATCTCAATAACACATAAGTCAATTGTGCTCGCTTGCATCGATGATCTTTCAGAACGACACAAAAAACATAGAGGCATTAAGCTCTGATACCCAAGTAGATGTCAGCTCTAAATATATCTCTAGAGTTCAGAAGCTAATAGATAATCATCCTAGATAAGAATCTAAGCAGTATATGTCTATAACAACTCAAAAGCCTAAGACAGTAAAAATCCAGGACAACAATCCACAAAGATCCGTAAATCAAGTTTAATATAACACCAAGGACGACAAATATACATGAGTTAAAAGAAAATATACATACAAACCCAACCAATAGAGAACACACAAAGAGAAAGAGAAATAAATCACAGATCTACCGGTTTATCAGCGCCGGTCGAAGAGCAACCCACCCCGGATCATTCGTATGTAAGCTCCATAGTTGTTATCTAAGCTAATCCTAACAAAATTACAAGTTGATGGAGTTGGGAGCAAAAACTTCCCCAAAACTATAACCTAAAAATGACTGAAAATGAAGTTATAAAACAAATCTCAGCAGCCCACGTCAAGCGGCCTTAGTGCGCTAAGTGGGCTACGTGATATTTACACACTAAACTGACCTAAACCGTGCTAAGCGCGCTATCCATGCTAAGCGGGCTTCAAAACATTGGTTCTACCAAATTGTCAAATGTAAACAACGCGCTACAAAATGCGTTGAGCGCCACTCTCGCTTAGCAGCCTCTAGCTAAGCAGACTCTCCTGGACAGCAAGTCCCAAAATTGAGATTTTATTTTGAAAACATGCATTCGGAGACGTACCTTCGACACCTTATTCCTCAATGCTCCAAAATGCAACAAATACCTATAAAATAAATGGAAAAACATGAAACAATACACTATGTACATAAAAACATAAATAAACATAAACTAAACGTATTTACATAAAAGTCGGGGTTATTCAATGATATTAACAATAAAAAGTGGATAAGTGCAACAAAAAGTTTATACAAAAATAGTTACAATTTGCACTTATCACAAGGTTATAAGTTATATAATTCAATAGATGTATAAACAATTTTGGGAGAGTTCTAAAGATGTTCCATGTAAAGAAGTTTGGTTTAACAGATTTAAGGCATAATTAATTTATTTTTTAGTTATTATTATTTAAATGACTTTTTCATTATAACTATCTAACTATTTATTTTAATGTTATACAATCTTGTAGGAAAAATGTGTGTATGACCCAATAGCGATAGACTGATTAAAATAAATTATTATGGAACAACCTCAAGATGACTTTCTGACATACTTCGGCGTGTTAGACAGCGTTAGGCACTTCTTGGTATCCTTCCCAATTGGATAGGCAAAAAAGTTTTTGAGGAACTTCTTAAATATTGGGAGACACCAGCTTTTTAGGCTAAATATGAAAATGCAAATAAGATGAGGGCATCTGAAAAAGGGGGTTGCCTTAATGCAGTTGGAAGTATAAGTACCACTGAGCATGTTCAATGCATGGTAATTATTACCATTTTTTAAAGTTATATTTTGATTCATAATATATTTTATTAATTAAGATTAATTTTATTATTTAGACTAAGACTTTGGGGAGACCCCCACTGATGATTGAGCTGGTTAAAAAGACTCGGACAAAGAAAACAGGGATTTTGTTGACGGACATACACTAAAAGCTATAGTAAGTTATTTAATTTACGTTGTTTATTATTTTTTTAATTTAATGACAACTTTGTGGCGTGATTTTCACGTGGCAACTGAGAAGTTGTGGCATAAAAAACACGTGGAAATTGAGAAGTCGTGACGTGAATATCACATGACTATATTTCATATATTATTTAATTTAATTTAATTAATTTATATTTAACTTAATTTTTTATTGAATCTGTAGGAGGATTATCAGATATTACTCGCAAAATTTATGACTCATAATCCTCAATACACTCCTAGAGAGGGAGAGTCGGTCATCCAGATGTGGATTTTTATATCTAGAGTAAAGTCAATAGGGGAAAGGGGCCTAACAGTTATTTTTCTGGTGGTGGAAATTTGGCGGACACCTTGAAAAGTGGGGATAGAACTCTATTTCAAAGAGTTATAGATGGGGAAGGAGGTCACCCAACTAAATTTGACACTGGAATAACTTGAAACAGTTAGACAATTGGCATTAAATGAGGCGAGACGCGAGTCAGCGTAATGTGACGCGACAATGAAAGCCCAAAAGGATGCCCAAATGGAAGCAATAAGGCAAGAGCAACAATGGCAAATGGAAATCATGGCGAAGAGGAACGCTGATATGGAGCAGTAAATGAAGCAATTTATGCAAGGGTTTGGTGGAAATTAAAACGTTTGTGATCAAGAGTCGGAGGATGACGGAAACAAAGATAATTTTGACATTGACAACTATCTCAACCAAGATGATCCGTTGAATTATTTTTATTTTTATTTTGCTTATAAATTTGTGTAACATACTAATTAAATCTATTTAGTATATTAAATTAAGAAATCTTAAATTTATAATTTTAGTTTATTAATTTTGTTATATTAAATTTATTTAGTTTATTAATTTATATATTTAGTATATTTATTTTACTTATTAATTTTATTAATTTAATAATGTATATTTTGTTTCAGCAATTAAATTTAAAAAAAAAAACATTAGTGACGTGATTTCCATGTCACAAAGTTGTGACATGTAAATCACGTCGCAACCTATAAATTTTTATTAAAAAAAGAAAATCATGTTAGTACGTTAATTTATAAAATGTAATTATTTAGTGACGTGATTTTCACATCACAAATCAGTGATGTGAAAATCACGTGGCAAAAAAAGTTGATGCTCTAACTCTACGCATGCTCCCACTGTAATTTTTTTATTTTTGTGCAAACATGTTGCGACGTGATTTTTACGTCACAACTTTGTGATATGAAAATCATGTTGCAATAAAGTTTCCCCATGCTCTACTGTGTTGTAATTGTTCACATCATAAAAAAACACGTTGTGATGTGATTTTGCATATTGTGACGTAATAATCATGTCGCAACTAGGCTTTTTTGTAGTGTCTCCTTAGTTGTCCAATTCTTGAGTTCTTCGCCTGGAGCACATTATTGGATGATGTTAGATTCTCCTTTGTTGTTTCCTTCGTCAGGTAACATTGAAACTTGTCCTCCATGCTCTACTCCTTTGTTGTCAAGGGTTTCCTTGATGGCAGGAAATTGCCTTTTGCCTTTCTTAGTAGTCTTTGACTATTGATAGCCCAAACCAAAACGATATTTTTTATCAGTTATCTCTACAAGTTTGCCCCAACCTTTAGATGTTCGATCATCCACAGCTGTTTGCAAGTCTCTTCATGATGCCATAGAGGTTTTGGGTTTTGTAATTTTCTCTACAGGGAGCGTAACCATTGTAGCCACTTCTAAGACCTGGAATGGCGTCTCCACACAATCCTCTTCCACACTGATATATCTATAGGACTCCAAATGGTTTACAAAGATGTCTTCTTCTTCGTTAATTATCACCAGTTTTCCTTCAATGAGGAACTTCAATTTTTGGTTCAGGGTTGAGGTGACAGCTTCTGCAGCCTGAATCCAAGGTCACCCGAGCAAGCAAGTATATGCCGATTCTATATCCATTACCTGGAAGGTGATGTAAAACATATGTGGGCCGATCTTTACTGGGAGATCCACCTCTCAAAACATAGTGCTTTGAGAACCATCAAAAGCTTTAACCCCCATAGAACTTGGTCTTATGATGATGTCGTTCATCGTCAACTTCATCAAGCTATCCTTTGGCAGGACATTGAGGGAAGAACTAGTATCAGTGAGTACTCTGGATAGGCTAGTTGTCCCTATTTGATTGAAATTTGCAACACCTTATTGTGAGCTCTACCTTGTGGAGGTAATTCACTGTTGTTGAAGCCTAAATGTGTTCCTGGCGTTAGATTAGCCATAAATCCATCAAATTGGTTTACCATGATCTCCTTTGTAACATGCACGAAACTTAGAATTTTCATCAGAGATTCTCGGTGCGCCTCTGAATTGATCAGTAATTAGAGTATTGAAGCATTTTTAGGGGTATAGTGTAGTTGATCCACCACCATATAGTCACTTTTCTTGATCATTCTCAAGAATTCGTTAGCCTCTTGATCAGTGAACATCTTACTCGGAGGTTCTTTCCCATGATTAGTTTCATCCATAACCTTACCTTTATCTTTAATCAAGGTATTATCCTTCTTGTGTTGGTCTGGAGCACATACGCGACCACTGCAAGTCATGCCCCCTGTTCCTGCTATATTTGTAACTGCAGGTCCTTGGTTTGTTGATGGTTCACATTCATGCTTTTATCCACTGATATAGATAGTAGTATCGTAATTCCATGGTACAGCTTTATCACTTTTATAAGGAGTGGGAGACGGGCCTCTGATCATCATTATACTCTTCGGAAGCACTGGTGTTGTTATTGGTACTTTTGTTAAGATGGGTTCTTCACAAGGGATTACAAGTGATTTCTTTGCATAACTTAAACCTTAGCAAGGAATCACCATTGGTCTTCTTGTATTCCCATTGATCGCATCTAAATATCCTGCTTCAATATATCGCTCAAATTGGATTATCCCCTGATCCACCAATTGCTAGAAAGTGTTCTCGAAAGCATCATTGTGTTCTAGAAGAAATCCATGTTCTAATAAATTCTCCTTTAACATATCTATCGGGGATTTTACTTGTTTAGTCTCTTCAGTGACTATCTCAATTGCGTTCACAGTTGGACCACCATGCTGAGGCATAAGATTTGTTTTGATATTTAGCTTATCAAAGGTGATATCCTGGTAATCCAACAAATCTTGAAATTAATGTCTGAATGCCCAACATTTCTCTATGGTATGCCCTGGAGAATTGGCATGATACTCGCACCTTGAATTTGCATCATATTTTGGTGGGAGTGCCCAAATTGGAGGAGCAAGTGGCTTTAGCTCTACCAAGGATGTCTTGAGTAAGTGTTGGAGTAATTGACTATGTGGAATAGGGAGAGGATCAAATCTTCTCAGAGGCCTTTCGAACCTGTTTTGTTCTTGTGGGATAACCAATTATTGTTGTGCTTTTTAGTGTTTTGCGATAGCATTTCCTTCTCCTTCTTTCTTTTTTGAGAAGTTCGGCGTATTCTTCTTTGGGTAATAAAGAGTATTGGATGACGCTCCTTGTATCTTTCCGCTTTCACACCAACTTTGATTCTTCCGCTAATTGTCTCCAAATCAGGAAATACAGAGGAGACGTTGCCTACCATTTTCTCATAATGCAGACCTTGTAGAGTATCCATGAACATGTCTACCAACTCCTTTTCTCTCCATCATTGAACATATTCTTTGAAAGATATGTCCTTCTCTTGGGACAAACTCTAAAGTTGCATGTTATTATACGGTGCGAGAACTGACTTGGGATGTTTTGCGTTTGATCGCAATTGTTGCAGTTAGCAAGAGTCGCCATCGACTTTTCTTTTATCTAATGGAGGAAAGGGTGAAAAGAATAGGAAAGACCTTTGAGGCTATCTCTTGGGTTTGTGGAGTAGATTATGAAAAGGGAATGTGTTAGCACCCTTTTCATCCATAGTTATCTATGGGCTCTTAGTTTCTTGCTAGATCACTTGATTTGTTTGAAAGTGTGCTTTGTGGTGGTTTTTGAAAGTATTCTTGAAAAGGCGCCTTCGTTTAGGCAAACTTTGTAATGGTTCTCGTTTTATAAGAACGTATACAAAGTGTTGGACTTTTGAAAATGTTTCATATTTTGAAAGTGTCTGGTGTGTGTTTGCAAGGATGTTTGTTTTGAAAGTGAGCAAGCAACTAGGAACGTTTCTACCTACTCAAAAGTCTTTTTTGTTCGTTTCTCTCTTCCTTTGATATTGTTATCTTACCATTGATTGGTAAGAAGCCTTATCTTTGGATGTAAAGGGACGGACGTGGGTCATCGTATAGTCATGATAGCAATGTTGTGAGATATCTTAGCATTTCTCTTTGAGAGACTAAGATCATTTGAAAGGCAACTTTTGAAGCGTCATCGAGGGACTATGATCTTGTATTTTTTATTGTTTTTGCTAAGACATCCCACATGCATAACATGACCATTTTTTAGGCAACAAGTGGAGTTAACCTTAAGGGTGCATGTGTAAATAGTGTGTTTGATTTGCATGCATTTAATCTTTGATTAGGGTTATCTACTTGTTGATTTTATCTTTCCATACAAACCCTAATTTACTAGCATTTATATGAAAGTGATAAATTATGGAAAGTAAATTTACTATGCTATTGCATCATTTGGGGATGGGGTATACAAATTTACAAATGGGGTTTGCAAGAAATTAAACCTAATTATCTATTACAATCATATTGAAATAATGAATAATGTACAAGAATGTAAATGGAAAAAGAAATGGATTTTTGTTTAGATTTTGAAGAAAATGGTTTTAACCTAATTATCTAAAAAAATAAAAAAAAAATAATTAATTAAAATAAGTAAAATTAAACCCTAGTTTAAAATAAATAAAATTAATCAAGAAACCATTTTTAGGTTTTTTTTGTTTATGAAAAGTCTTGATTTAATTAAAATAATAAAAGGAAAGAATTTAATTAATTAAAATCTCTAAATTCTAATTTGATTTAATTAGAAAAGAAATTCAAAGCAAAAACTAATTTAAAAATTAATTTAATCAAGAAAAGAAATTTGTTAAGAAAAATGTTTTTTTTAGTTTTTAATAATGAAAAAAACCTAAAAGATGCTACTTTGAATAAATCATGAATAATGAAAATAAAAATATTTTTGGTGAGATTTTTATATATTCATAAAATAGACCTAATAAACTAGTAGTGTGCAAAAAATTAGTTCAAAAGGAATTAACTTGATGGGTTAAATAAATTGTTGAAGTTTGTTAAAAATGTAAAATGGGTTAAATAAATTGTTGAAGTTTGTTAAAAATGTAAAATGAGTCAAGTGATAAAAATAAGATGTTGATCCTGCCAAGGCTTGAACTCAAGACATTCAGGTTGTTGGCTCAAAAGAATACCACTAGGCCAGGCATATTTCCTTGTCAACCATGCACTTGAATAATATTATATGAGAACATTGCTTCCTGAAATCACAAAATCACAAAATAACACAAAATATACAAAAGGGGGTTCACTATGGTTCAAACTCGCGCCCTTAAGGTGAAAGTGACATAAAATGCGCGCTGCTTGCCACTGGGGTGGTTGTTACATCCGTTAGTGAAAAAATAATCATTAAATATAAAATGAACTTAGATGTAAAAATTTGAAAATGGCCATGCCCTCCTTCTTCTTCCTCGTGCACGTTGTTACTGTTACTGTAATAACATGTATTTTCCAATTTGTTTCAAAAAAAACTCTAACTTCCTCATTTCTCAACCAAATTCAAAAATGTAAAAATGAAACTTGCTTAGAATTTCCCAAGGATTTCAAATATGTAATTAGTTTTTATTTATTCCCACTATAACTCACGAATTTCTACCTGTATCAAACTGAAAACCTAAATGTCCAAAAAATTCAGTTTCAAAATTCTCATCCCACAGTCAATTAAAATGAAATTTAAGGATATGGTTAGCTTCATATGCATGATATCTACATTTTATATTTTAAAAGTAAGTGCAAATGATGCTTGTATCAAGATTTAAAAGTTGGAAAAACTTACCTCTTGATGCAAAAATTCAATGGCCTCTACACGACTTCCAAAAGCAATTTGATAATTGCTTTAGCTCCCTGGGACCTTGGTGAGTATGCTACAACTTTTACTTTATCTTGAAAGTGTCTGGATTGGTCTACTCAAGTCAAGTTACAATGGTGGATTTTGAAAATGGTGGATGATGAAAATGATGTTACAGTGAGGAAGCAGGGGTATGGATAGTTTCTATATGATATATATGAAGTGTTTGGATGATTTTTTTGTATAATAGTTGCAAGAGTGATGAGTTTCAAAGTTAAGGTTTCAAAAGCTTAAAAATGGTGATTTTTGGCCAATTCGGGTTTGAGAGTGTATGAGAGGGATTAAGGGCTTGTAAGTTAATGTCCCCAGTTGCATAAGAGTGTCTTGATATATAGGAAAAGGTTTGGAGACTTGAGATGGTCAGATTACCAAGATCACATGTTATGCCATTTTTGCTTGTTTTTAAAGCAAAGTGGAAAACCAAAATCCCAATGTGTGGTACAAGCTATGTAGAGTGGTTGAATCACTTTAAACATGCTTCTTCTGAGTTTCTAGGTTGAGTGTGTGAAGATAGAGCCATTGGGAGGCTCAATAAGGGTTGACATTGTGAAAAAGCTTGCTTTACAAGAATGGATATGTTACTTTTTGCAATTTCAACCATAAATGGTATCAAGACTTGGACAAAACATCAAATCCTTGTGTAATACACTTAGGGTCTATGTAATTACTTAATTATGGAGAGATTTAGAAGCAACATGGCCTGAAAAGTGATATTGAATGATAAGGTTGTGAAATTTGATTATGAGTTCATCACAAAAATGACTTATAATTCATGTTTATCATGCCAACTTCAAGTCTTCGAATCTCCTAGATCAAAAATGATCTCTTCGAGTTCTTGGACATTTTGAAAAGCTTGGAACATTCTATACAACTTTTATGTTTGACATTTTTGAAGAATCAATTTGGAACTAGGTGAAAAGTTGTCATGAAGTTAGGTCAAAATCCTGCCTAAACTAGGGCAAAATTTCACTCAGTTTTTCAAGTTTCATGAACATGTCTTCTTAAAATCATAACTTGAAATACATGCATTTATAGAAATATTTATGCCCTACAATGTTTTAGATCTCATTGAGATCTACAACTTTCATGTTGGAATTTTTCCTTGAATCATCTTGCATCAGGGTGGAAATTTGGCACAAAGTTATGAAAAAATATGAACTTTCTAACACTTAAAAAAAATTCTAAGTCTTAGAATTTTGACTTTTCAAAGATAATTTTGACTTTTCAATTTATTGATGAAAAAGTTTCATATTTTGACATGTCTTGATGAAATGTGATTTTTTGAAACTTGATTTTGGTTAAAAAGTCAAAGTTTGACTTTTCAGTGTACAGTTGACTTTTCATCAGTTGACTGGAATTCAATTATCAATCAATTGATCTTGAGAAATGTTTTGAGCCATTCCATTAGGTAAATATGATGTATTTGAATCCTTGAGATCATTTCTTAACCCAATAAGTCATTTCCTTAATCAAAAGTCAAAAACTGAGCCTTCTCAATCAAAACCCTAATTTCGACCATTTTGCCCTTTTGGTGTTCTGATCAAATTTATTGAGGAATTATGATCCAAACTTGATCAATTGACATGTATGAGTTCATGATGTTGGTATGGATCAAAAATTATGAAGTTTGACTGCAAATTGACCATAGTTGACTTTTTATCCAATACAGCTGATTTTAGGTCATCTGATCAAATGACTGAGCAATTTTGTGATCTAAGACTTGAAAATTGTCATGAGAAATCTTGAGGGATCCTAATGATCCATGAAGGTCATTTTAGGCCTTGAAAGTCCAATTGTCCTTGTGAAAACTCAAACCCTAATTTGAGTCATCAGTGCTTGAGGAGGTGTCTTGAGCTGATCAAACCTTGTGTAGTCTTGAATCAATGGAGATCTTATGAAAGATTTCTTGAGAAATGAGAGGGAAAATTTTGGGGTACAACACATTAGATTAGGAGCCATGTCCAAGTTGTACTTGTATTGTTTTAATAAAGCATTTGCAAGGTCTACCCATG
Source organism: Vicia faba (assembly GCA_948472305.1). Classification (NCBI taxonomy): domain Eukaryota; kingdom Viridiplantae; phylum Streptophyta; class Magnoliopsida; order Fabales; family Fabaceae; genus Vicia; species Vicia faba. Next base: position 1,080,181,938 of record OX451736.1, on the reverse strand, counting down.
ATCGAACATGTGGTTGTTCCAATTGCATATACCAATCTAGGGACGCCCCGCTCAGGGTATCTTGGAAGAAATGGATCATTAGCTTCTGATCATGAGCATAGGAATGCATTTTCCTATAGTACATGCATAAATGATTCCTCGGGAATGTGAGTCCCTTATATTTTCCAAAGTCAGGTACTTTAAATTTGGGAGGAATTACTAAATCTAGAACCATACCCATTTTAAGAGCATCGACGTGGAAAGCATCAAAACCCTCAATGGCCTTCAGTCTTTCTTCAAGAGCTTTATTCTAGTTAACTGCCACAGGATCTTCAACAATCTTTTATTGGGGAGCTTGAGTAACGACTTCCAAATAGTGGTCTCCATATTGCAGGTATATATAGTTATCCATGTTGTTAACTAGAATTTGCAAAGTACGAGATTCCCCCGCCTTCGGAGGAGGTGGAACAAAACCTTCAGTCATGATGGTCTCTTGTTGGGCGACAATTGACTTTGTGGGACCGAATTCTAGTTCATGTCTTGGTTGGTGACCAATGGTTTGGGCTATTTCTTCAAAAGCTACATTGGGAATCTGATCTTGCCTTTCTGTGATGTTCTTCAAGGCGAGCAGAACTTGACTCATATTATCCTTCACTGAGTCAATACTTCCTTTCACTTGTTCCAAGTCTTCTTGAAAAGAAACTTGATTTTGTTTAATTTTCTCCATTACTTTCTTTTGGTGAGATCTTATTTGATATGGTGGCCGGGAGGGTAGTGTGGTTTTCCCAATGATTTAATTGGAGATGATATGAAAACAATGAGTTTTTTGTATGAAATGTGATGCTTGTAGTTTGGATAAATGCGTATGAAGATGCTAAGAATTTTTGAATGTCTTATTCACATTAGATTTCCTTTTATTATTCATCCTTATTTTTTCAGGTTTTACTTTTTATTGGTTAGTATCCTAGAATATATACACAAATGAAATATTGAACAAAATTACTTTTATTGAATGATAACCACCATCCTTGAAAAAGGGGGATACAATTCAAATACCGAAACAAATATTGAATGGAAAATACTGAAAAGGAATACTAAATCAAATTTAAAATACTGAAAGAAATAACAAAAGGGGAACTAAATCATCTAAGTACGTTTGTGGACCTCCATCCTAAAACCATCCACCATCTCCCTACAAAGCTTGAGGAAGTTTTCAACGTCCTTCGGGAGAGGGATCATTGTAACATCCCGACTTAATTAAGATTATTCTTAATTAAAAATAATTAGATGAGATGATGTGTTTGCTGATTTTGAAATATTTTATGATGTGATGTGATACAGTTGGGAAATTAGAGGTTGAGATGTTGGGGATGTATGACTAAAAGCATAGAGAACATGAGGTGAATAGAGAATATGTGCATTATTATTATTATTATTATTATTACTATTACTATTATTAATATTAATATTAATATTATTATTATTATTATTAATATAGATATAAAGTTATTTATAAATTAGTGATTAAATAATTAATTAAAAACAAAGAAGGGCAAGATGGGAATATAGATTTAGGGGTCTAATTTGTGTTATTAGAAAAACAAGAAGTGAAAACACGAGGAATAGATAGCAGAAGTGAGAAGCAGAGGAAAAAGAGAAGAACGAAGAGAAGAGAAGAGCGTACAAGCTAGGGTGAGGAATTTCCAGTAGAGAACTTAGAATCATCAAACCTAAGGTAAGGGTTGGGTTCTAACTCTACAAGGAATTTTATGATGATGGGTTATGGTAGAGTTAGGTTATGTAATTGTATAATCTTCTTGTGTGAATTTTGATGTGTTTGTAATAAGCGATGATGATAAATTGGTGTGTGTAAACCTTCAATTTTGATGATATAGGATGACCCTAATTGATGGTTATGAATTGTATGTGTTTGATATAACAATTGCTTCTGTTTCATGATGCGAATTAGTGAATTTGGGTGTTTTGAGAAGAGAAATCGCAACCTGCATAATTGCAGAAGTTTTGAAAAAAATAGCAGTGGTAACTGATTACCAATGGGGAGTAACCGGCTACCGTGTGAAAATTTGAAGAAAAAAAGGCTATTTTGTTACGCAGTAACCGGTTACCATAATGTAGTTACCGGTTACCGCTGGCAAATTTTTGAAAAACATAGCTACTGAGTTGTGTAGTAACTGTTACCGTAATGCAGTAACCGGTTACCTTTGTGTTAGACAGAATTTTGAAGAAAACTCCATAACTTTTGCCTCGGGTGTCTGTTTGATGCACCGTTCGAACCTATGAAAAGATGAAAATATTTTTTACTTAATAAAGTGAATATTATTATAGTCTATATTTTATTTGACAAGACATTGTTATGAATTGTTAGAGTTGATGAATAAATATATTCTTAATTATTTTTCGTTGCATTAATAAAAAGAAGTTGAATACCATGTTTTGAAGGTGATGTCGATTCATCAGAAAAGTGTGTTATGTATCTATTTGTGAAATGATTGAGCAATTTTTGAGATGATGAAATGTGACATCCTATTTTTATGTTGATTGAAAATTTTTAATTACTATGATTTCATTTAATTATTCGATAGGGATAATGGGGTGTTACAATCATCACGGCTTCTACATCTCTCAAGATTCTAGGAATGTCACCAATGAGTTTGTTTGCTAAGAAGGTGAGTTTTGTGTGTTTGTCTTTATACCTCATATATTCTTTGTAAAATGTGGGGATTACTACCTTGTTGTCTTCTCCCGCTTGAGCTATCTTTGTATATTTTTCTTCCCCATATTTCTTTTCAGCTCTCATTTCATCATAGAATTCCCTTTATATAAGGAAATCTTTTCGGAGTCCTTCCAACTCTTGACAGACTTGTTCATATTCCTCCACCTTTTGAGAGATAATTTATTATGCTCTCATTTTTCTAAGGCGTTCTCTCACCTCTGCTTCTTGGCTTTCTTGGAGACTTGTGAGAAGGATTTAAATCTGGTCTACTTGGTCTTGAGCACCTTCTTATAATCCTTGGATTTTGATTCTCATTACCTCTTCCAATTCTCTTTTGTCTTGCAATTCTTTATCATACCATTTATTTAGTCTTCCAAATTCCCTAGCAGCAGCATCCAACCGTTGATTGTGGGAATCAAGACTGAAAGTAGAACTTAGCAACCCCTCAGTCATACGCTTTTGTTTAGACCTCTCTTTCTCAGCCAATTCACATTCGTTTTGAATTTTTTAGTCTTTCAGCTCAAGCTCTCATTGCAAATTATTATTCTCAATAACAAGGTCATAAATGTTATGTTCCAAATTCTCCTTGTCCCTTTGATCTTGCTCAAGGGAATTCTTTAGCTCTTCTATCTCCCCCACTGACATCGGAAGAGGATCTGTTATGTATGGTGTGTAGGTAGGATCAATATCAAATAGCAGTTTAATGATTTGAACTCTCTCCAAAACCTATTGAGTATAAGGCTCCCTTGCCACAACATTTTTCCTACAAAATTCAGCACCTTTCTTGTGAACCTTACCACAAGCTTGTATGACTTTCTTGAGTAGCCCGGGGTTACTCTTACCCATGTCATAAAGGACCAATTGTTGAAGTTGCTCGTCAGAAGGTTTATCTTCCAAAGGGTACCCAAGTTGACATAAAGCCAAAGTGGGTTTATAGTTGATACATCCTCCCGTCCCAATTTCAGAGGAACATTTTGAAATTCTCCACAACTAAAGAAAATTTCTCCTATATTCATCTTTCTAGCATACCATAAAACGAAATCATCACTAAGAGCCCTCAACTTTTGGGACCATTCATTCTTTGTTAAGTCCTTAACCATGTAGTTCTCTTTGTAGAGGTGAGAAATGAGCCAAGAGTATAAGAGAGGAATAGCACACCCATCCCCTTTTCATAACGTATATGAAGGGTGTAGTAACCATCAACAAGTAGAGCAGGAGTAGGATCCACATTTAACACCTAGTCGATAGTATTTGGAAATAAAACCAAACCAAAAATTAGTAGTGCCAAACAGTCCACACAAGCTTCCCATTCTTTCTTATCAGCAAAAGAAAGAGCCTTGGATTCTAAGTATTGTCTTTTAATCCATTGAACTTCATCGTCTTTCTTATAATTGAGCACCAAATCAGTAAACGGTATCCCTATCTCCTTAGCCAAATTTAGAATATTGATAGTCTGTCCAATCCTTAAGTAAGCTTCATCTTTGATCCTAAAGAAATCCAAGATCCTATCAAATTCTTCCAAGGTAGGTGCTAGTTGAAAGTTCTAGAAAGTGAAACACCTTAACGGAGGGTCATAGAATTGAGAAAGGGAAGTGTATGCTTCCACTTGCACGGTTATCTTGTTCAACTCAAGGATATCCTCATAGCATCGAACAAACATCTTCATAGCTTTCTCTATTAGTTTCCCCATAATCAGTTTGATCTTCTTCATATCAGGAACCAAAATGCTAACTCAGACGATTTGTTTCTTATTGGTATTCATATTTAGGATATTCACCAAATTATGTTGGGTATAGTAAATAAGGTGTGTAAATATGACTGGGTCATGCCCATAACAAATTATTTGGCTCGTTTGGACATTGTATGGTTGATCTATGGCGCTATGGTGTGTTGCATCCATGGGGAGCATTTGATTTAAATCAAAAAGATCAACAAAAGTTTATTCTAGATCGTTGATCCGAAGTATAACAAATGAAGGGCTTAGATTAATGTTGACTCGGGTGCATGGTGGACGAGCATTCAGAAGGACTAGTTGTTGTACCCCAAAATTTACCCTCCCTTTTCTCAAGACATTTCTCACAAAGATCTTCAAAGTTCAAGGTTTCTCCAAGATTTGATCAGACAAACTCATCTCCTAACACTAAGGACACAAATTAGGGTTTTGGTTTTCTCAAAGACAATTGGACTTCTAATACCTCATATGACTTTCATGGATCATTATAGACCTCCAAGAATACTCATGTCAAGTTTCAAGTCTTGAATCACAATTTTGCTCAGTCAATTGACTAATTGTGGTCAACCTACCGTCAAACTTCATAATTTTTGGCCAACATCAACATCTTAAAGTCCTATTCATAATTTGATCAAGTATTGATCACAATCTCTCAAGAAAAGCACTCAATTTACCAAAAGGGCAAAATGGTCAAATTAGGGTTTTGATTGTATTTGACTGATCAGGGACCTTTGACCTAATACATGATCTAATGGCTTGAAGCATAATCTCAAGTATACAAATGCAACATGTTGACCTAATTTTATGGTTTAAAACATTTCTCAAGATCAATTTATTGATAATTGAAATTCAGTCAACTGATAAAAAGTCAACCGATACACTAAAAGTCAAACTTTGACTTTTTGATTAAAAGTGAGTTTCAAAGATCATAATTCATCAAGACATTTAAAAATATGAAGCTTTATCATCAAAAAATCAAGAGAGTCAAAAGTCAAATTGAAAATTCAAACTTTTCAAGACATAGAAAATTTTTTGTGTTTTAAGTATGATAATTTCACTACTTCATGACATTTTTTCACCAAGATGCAAGATGATTCAAAGAAAACTTTCAACATGAAAGTTGTAGATATTTATGAGATATACAACTTTGCTTTACTGATCAAGTCCTGGAAATGCTTGAATTTTGAATTATGAATCCATGAAGTCATGCACTTTTTCTTAAACACTTGGTGAAATTTTGACCTAGGTTGGTCAGGATTTTGACCTAACATCTTGGCCAATTTTCACATAGTTCCAATTTGATTTTGAAAAAATGGAAAACATGAAAGTTGTAAAGGATGTTCCAAGCTTTTAAAAATTTCAAAGAACTCAATGAGGTCATTTTTTGAGCTAGGAGAATCGAAGAGGAGAAGTTGGGCTTTCAAACTTGAATTACAAGGCATTTTTCATGAAGAACACTTGATCTAAACCAAAGCTATGCTGCATAACTTCACTTTGCATACATTCTAACTTACAAATTACTCCTTAATTTAATGTTTACACAAATTATTGATCAATTTTCCAATAGATTTAAGCATTGTCCAAAGCAATTTGCCATTTTTTGGAGAAAGACACCACTTCCATTCTAGTAAAGCGAGCCTTTATGAAATTGTCAACTCCTTAAGCCTATCAATTGTTATCTCTGCACACACACTATGCTAAAGCAAGAAGCAACATTTTTACAGCTCCTAACCACCCTATGAGCCCTTGTACCATCACATTGAAACCACAATTTTCACTTTACTTCAAAACTAAGCAACAAAGCCATAACCCTATATCTCAAAAATCTGATTAGCTCTTGTGCTAAGACCTTTTCCTATAATTATAAGGCTCATTTTCAAGCTAAGGGAAGGATTATCAAGCCCTCAAACTCCCTGAAACTCTCCCAAACCCATAATTGCACATAAACCTCCATTGTTGTCATTTCTGGCCAGAAAATTCCAATCTCTCAAACTACTCGTGCGTTTTTACTCTAATCCATTCTCAAAGCTTCTATACCTCAAATATAACTCAACCAAACACCTGTTACAATTATGTAACATCATCTCCTTTATCTTCCAGAACCAAAAACAGAACATTGCAACTTGACTTCTCTAGACCATTTCAGCCACTCTCAACTCAAGCTAAGCATTGCATTAGCTTCCTAAGGACTCGAGGAAGCTAACCTGATCATTGCAGCACCTTGAAACAAGCTCATTTGCAAAACACGAAATACATTTTCAAGGTCAGTTTTTTTATTTTTGAACTATTCATATAGGCATTGTTAGCTTTCCATTTTCAAAGATAAAATGTAGACATCATGGCCCTGAAGCTGACCATGTCCTTAGAATTCATTTATATTGCTTGAGTAGTGAGAATTTTAGGTTAGAACTTTCTGAAAAAGTTAGGTCAAGATTTGGCACCATTAGAAAGCCATGCTCATCTTTGATTTATAGCTTAAGTTATTTACATTTCTGAAATCGTGAGGAAATTTGGGACAAGTTTGATGTTTACATTTTCGCAAATGGTTGAGAGATGAAGAAGTTACAGGATTCAAATTGGTTGTCTGTTTATGGCGCGAGGGTGAAGATGAAGTGAAGCTATGAACATGTTTTATTTTAAGTTTATTGAAACATGGTTTACTAACGAATGAAATAGGCCACCCCAGTTGTAGCAAGCGCGCGTGTAAGGCATTATTATGGAAGGTCCTGGGTTTGAGCCCCAGCGAGACCTTTTGTGATTCTTCATATTATTTATGTTTCTTTTTTTGTTTGTTTACTAGCGCGTTGGACGTCCTCCTTTGGGCCTCCCTCCTCTTACTCAGCATCACCCCCCCCCCCCCCCCCCCCTCTGTATGCTAACAAGCCACGCAGCCCACATAACATTTTTTTATTTTTTTATTCTAATTTACAAAAACCAACATTGGGCCTAAAATCAAACCAAAAACAGTTTTACTTACAAACACCATTTCCACTTTCTAAATCCCCTGACTTAATTTTTATATTTTCTATTTTTTTTTCTTTTTCTTTATTTTATTATTATTATTATTATTATTATTATTTAAAATACCAAAAATATTTTATATTTATTATTTAGATATTTAGTATATTTTTATTTTACTTCTTTTAGACAAAAAGACCAAAAACATTTCTTTAACAAATTTCTTTTTTAATTTAATATATGACTTAGATTTATTTTAGTTGAATCAATTTAGAACTTAGGAGTTCAATTAGTTAACTCTTTTTTCATTCATTAATTAGATTAAAACCTTTCATATAAAAACACAAACAAAAAACAATTTCCTTTTCTTTGTATATTATCTTACATTCTTGTACATTTTATTCTTGAAATATTCAATATGGTTGTAATAGTAAATTAGGGTTTAATTGCTTTCATTCCCCATTTTTCAATTGTATCCCCATCCCCCAAATGATTGTAATAGCGTAGAACTTTAAATTACCGCAGTTTACCGCTTTCAATATAATTGCTAGTAATTAGAGTTTGTATGGCAAGATCTAAAAATCAATAAATAGAAAACCCTAATTCAAAGACAAAAAATGCATGAAATAAAAATACTTTGCACACTTGCACCTCTAGGGTTAACCCTCACTTGTTGCCTCAGATAAAACAGTCATGTCCCTCGAACGTGAGATACTTTAGTAATCACCCCCGAATACAAGATCGTAGTCCCTCGGTGACCATTCAATGTTGCCTTTGATAATGATCTTAGACCCTTAAGATAAATTGCTAAAGGTATCCTAAAATGTTGCATTCTATGACTCTACGACGACCTACGCATGTCCCTTTACATCCAATGATAGGGATTCTTACCAATCAATTGTAAGATAGCAATATCTAAAGGAGGAGGAAATGAACAAAGACTTTTTGAGTAGGTATAATGATCGTAGTTTCTTGCTCACAAACATTTCAAAACATCTCTCAAACACACCAACACTTTTCCATGAAATATTTTTAAAAGTCAACACTTTGTATACATTCTTATAGAGACGAGAATCATTATAAAGTTTTCCTAAACAAAGCACTTTCAAAAATACTTTCAAAAACTATCACAAACACATTTCAAATAAAGCACTTTAAAGTGAGCTAGCAACTAAGAGCCCGTAGATAACTACGGATGAAGAGGGTGCTAACACCTTTCCTTTTCATAACCTACCCCCCGAATTCAATAAAATTCTCAAAAGGTCTTTCTTGTTCTTTTCACCCTTTCCTTTATTAGATAAAAGAAAATTCGGTGGCGACTCTTGCTATCCACAACAATTACGATCAAACGCAAAACACCCAAGTCAGTTCTCCCAGCGTATTACAAAACTGGCAACTCTGCTGGGGAAGTAAACTTAAAAGTGGGGTTACCTTAGAGACTAGATCACATTTAAATGCTTTCATTTTTTGACTTGTTTTCTTTACATTTTTGGGCCTATGTTTGGGTTTCTTGTATAGATCTGTGATACGGTGGCAGAACCTGACTCGTTTTGAAATGCTGGTTTGCGTTTTGCGTTTTTTATTCGCAAAATGTCGCGGTAAGCAAGAGTCGCCACCGACTTTTATTTTATCCAACTGGAAAGGAAAAAAGCACAGAAAAATTCCTTTTTCGAGATTTTGAGTACGGGGGTAGATTATAGAAAGGGAAGGTATTAGCACCCTTTCTATTCGTAGTTTTCTACGGGCTCTTAGGTACTTGCTCATCATTTTAAAAATTGCTTGTGTGTTTGATTTGAAAAAGTTTTTGTTTTACTTCGATTTAACCCTTGCTTCTGTCTTCAAGAGTGTTACGAAGTCGTTTTGAAAACTTTGTTTGAAAAGAGTGTAAGTGTGAAAAAATGTTTGTTTTGCTTGAGCAAGTACTTAAGAACTAATCTACCTACTCGAAAAAAAGAGAATGTTCCTGTTCTTGTTTCCTTTAGACAGCGCTATCCTACTATTAGTTAGTAGGTAGCACTGTCATTGGAGTTTTAAGGGTCAATTCGAAAGGGACGTACGATCACTAAAGCAATGTTAGGACGTCTTAGTAATAACCATAATGTCTTAAGATCATATTCGAGGCAACAATTCTGAGGCAACCTTTCCGAGGCAACTTTTCTGAACGGGACATTTGATCTTTTGTTTAGACAAGAGGGCGACCACTAAAATACCCTATACTTAATGACCATTTTACCGAAGGCAACCGAAGTGAGAGTATACCCTAGGAGTGTGCATGTGTGAGTGATTCAATTTCAAGTTATTATCTTTGCACATTCAGGGTTTGCTAACCGTTTTAATTTTAACATACATTCTTGTCATGCATCCCTATTACCATACATTTAACAATTAATATTTGCGGAAATTAAAATACGGAAGGTAAAGCTACGCTATTACAAGGCTTCGGGTATTAATTACATAGCCAAAAAACCCGCTAAAACAATAAATGAAAAGAAAAAGACCGAATTAATCTATTACATCCTGTGTGCAGTTACATCAATATTGTAAAAATAAATAAATGCGCGACGAATGGAGAACGAAAGAAATTAGGGTTTTGACCTCGTCTAACCTAATTAAAAGAAAATTTATTTTTGTTTTTTTTATTATTTTTAAAAAAATGAATAAGGTTTCTAAATTAAATACAAATCTAATTAGTGATTAAATTAATTTAAAGAAAATAATTTACATGACCTATTTTTGTATTTTGTTATTTTTAAGAAAAAGAAAATAGAATTTAAATTAAACAAAACCCTAATTTCTAACTTGTTTTAATTTATTTACAAAAGAATTAAAGTTACCCTAAAATTAAATAAACTAATTAAATTAATTTTTTTGATAAAAAAATAACCTAAATCTAATTGGACGAAAAATTATTTTTTATGATTTTTAAAAAAAAGAATTGATTTTTCATGTTAATAAAATAATTAAATAAATCAAATAAAAGAAAATATAAATGAAAAGGAAAATAATATGGGCCTATAATCAGCAATTGGGGGGTGCGAATATCAGCTTCTGGGCCCAAAACAAGTTGGCCCACGTTTAACTTCCATGTTCCTATGTTGTGCATTGACCAGGGTTTTTGGTGGACCCTCATGTAACGGCCTTCAGATCTGGATGGTGGGTAATTTGATGGTTAGGAGATGATGATCCATGGTGGTCTTCACACCTATGTGCGCGCCTGATTAAGCAAATCAAAATAATATGAAACATGGGGGGACCTGGGATTCGAACCCAGGTCCTATGGCCTTTTCCACTACCTCTTTACCAACTGAGCTGCGCGTGTTTATTGTACATGGAATAATAATAATGGATAATATATAATAATGTGAGTTAGTGGGGGACAAATGAAAAATGTGCGCCAGAATTCAAGTGGACAAATAAGATGGTGCCACGCAGGTCGTCCCCAACCTCTCTCCGTTGGTAAAAGTCAGAGACTCTTACCCACGAACAAACGTTTGTCACTACAAACCCTGCACATTGCAAAATCACACACAAGCATGATAAATGAAATCTAAGGCTGTGAGTCAAGTCACCTTGGCCTGCTGAGCATCATGGTACCCTTCTTGTGGGCCAATTTCACATGTATAGAAAGATCTTAAATCGAGACCAAGAACCCTAGCAATGGTGGATTCTGATATAGCCAACGAAAATGCAATTGATTACCACCACAAGCTTGCAAACATGTTAGGTATTCAGAATATGCTATTGAAACATGATAAATATGCAAGAATAACAAGATTCGATTCTGGAAATAACGGCAAACCGTGGACCACTTACAATGAGTTCTAGCGCACGAGGATCCTTGTTTCCGATTGCTATGGCTTCCTTGTATGTCCAGGATGTGAATGGGATGGCTTAGGGATCTTGAAAACGTCTGGAAGTGAAAAATCAGATTATCACTTTCTTTGAATTTTTTCAAGTTTTGTTATGCCTTTTCACGCCTCAAAACTTTGTTGTTTTTGGCTGCAATTGTACACTATATACCACTTATTGAATTAGGGTTGCAATTGTGATCTCAATCTTTGTCCATTATGATTTGTGATCATGATTTGATTTCCATGAAATTCCTTCCAAAATAGGCCAAAGTCAATCTTTTTGTACCCACCTATGCCTTGCACAAATTGATTCACTTGCTAGCTGTATAAGGAACCTGAAATGTGCACAAAATCTTAAGGTTTCAATCGTTTGGATATTTTTATGATTTATTTTGATTTAAATTGATTTAATAAAAATAAAAAATCAAAATAAATAGCAAAAGTAAGATAAAGACAAATGGAAAAAGCTAGTGCTCGTGGACCATGCTACCAACTCAAAACAAGTCCAAAAGATTGGGCCCATTTAACAAAAATTGCAATTTGAGGCATATTTGACTTTTGACAATTTTGCAAAAAAAGTCAACTTCACCAATGCATAGCTTCCTGAATTTTGACTATTTGAAGGTGTTCTTGGACTTTTTAGAAATATAAAGATGTCCTCTAATCAACCCTTTTGGTCTCATCTCAATTGGGTCTTCCATGTTCATGTATGAAGCTTTGACAAAAAGGTGTTTTTGTTGACTTTTTAAAATGACCTATAATGTCTAAATTCATAACTTCTTGTGAGTGCATATTTTGAACTTGGGAGATGAATATGGATTGTATAGAATTGCATCCTCTTCAAAATGCGCTTTGGATGGGTCATTTCTCATAAAGTATGAGAAAGTTATGCTTGGTCAAAGTTTAGTTGACTTTCCTTGCAAAACCCTAATTTAGCAACTTTTGGGTTTTGATGAATTGTGAGCAATCATTGAGGAATCATGATCAACCCTTGATCAAATGATGAATAATCCTTCACAATGAGGATGTTGACCAAAAATATTGAAGTTTGACTGTATGTGGGCCACAGTTGACTTTTGCCCTAGCACGGTCGATTTTCAGGCCTTTGAGCAATTGACTGAGCAAACTTCTTCTCCAAGGCTTAAAACTTGACATGGATGGTCTTGAGAACATATTAGGACAATGGTGAGCATTTGGGATCCCTTAGAATCAAGTATCTTGATGCAACATGAAACCCTAATTTGAGGTAGACTGCCTTAGGAGAGAGTTTGTCTGGTCAACCCTTGGGCTTCCTTGAGCACCTTGAGGATCTTTCTTGAAATGTTTTGGGAAATATGGGAGGGCAAATTTTGGGGTATAACAATATCCTCTATCCAGATCTGGGAACATTATTAGGTAAGTAGCAATAGATTGTACGGTGTAGACAAATATGGTTGAAACAATGGCTATGTTAGTGTGACACATTTGTTGGTACTGGTATCCCTTGTGTTGAATCGAGGAGAATACGGGGCCGTTGTATGGTGTCATGAAGCACTAACTGACCATAGAACATTTAGTGAAACAACTTGTCCATTATGAAGTAGTGAGATAGCCGACTTTGGTGCAAAGCTGAAGATTGGTTGATACTCGATACTACACTCATTGAGATCAGACTTTTGGGATATTTTGGCCGCAAGAAAAGATTGATTGTGATAAAACAATGCCCAATGAAGAAAGATCAATGATATTGAGATTCCCTAAAACCTGTTTACTTTCTAGGATAGGTTGAACCAACTAAACTTCAAGAGGGTACCTACCTATGAAAACCAATGCAAGCCTAAACCTAAGGTCCTTGTGTGCTTTGTTTGTGATTATTATTCATGACATCATAAACATCATAACATCATGAGAATTCTCACTAACCATTTCAAGAATTTAGGAATTTATCTTTGTTTTGTTTTGTAGTACATGGCTTCCACTCGTAGAAATACCATCTGAGTCAGCTTCGTGAAAGTGCATCCTCAACTTCAAGAGCTAGCATCAAGGGTGCCTATGAAGATGTGAAAAACACAAGAAGGGGGGTTGAATTGTAAAACTTAAATCAAATGCTTATACAACACAGTATTTTTATCCTGGTTCGTTTGATCTCAAACTACTCCAGTCCACCCGTCAAGGTGATTTCGCCTCTCTCCAACGAGGTCTTAATCCACTATATTCAAAGGATTACAACAGCTACTTTAACTACTGTTAAAGCCTTCTTGAGTATAACCATAAACTGGTTTATCTCAAGGAAATCTTTTACAAGTATTTTGAACAATGATGTGTTAATGTTTTCTAATAAAACAATATATCACAACTGTGATAATTACACAACTTAAGCTTGGAGTAAAACTGAATTTGCTAAAGCGTTTGAGTAAGCGTGGTTTTGAAGGCTTGGCAAATTTTATGAGTGCATGAGTGCGTCTTTTCTAAAGCAGATTTGTTTATATAGACAAGGCAGAGATACGTTGTCCATAAAGCCATTTTAATGATAATAACGCACTTTCCTTTTTTGAGAAGATATTGTCTGAGGATATCCGTTAGCATTTAATTCTGTCTTGAATACTTAGTAATGCTTCAGAGTCTTCTTTTCTTATGATAACACTTCTGAGTGTTGATGACTTGGTAAAGATCTTTGATCAGAGTCAGAGTGTATATGTTTATGCGCAGATTCTGGTCATCAAGCTTCAGCGTATGATCTGGTAGCTTCAGCGTGTAGCACATGTTACTGATATTTTGATGCTGACATATTACTGATCTGCTAATTCCATCAGAACTTCTGTATATACAAAACATAATTTTAAGAAGCATATTTGTCTTATATATAAATCTTACAATTTATTTATTCTTTGTATTTTGTTATCATCAAAACTCTAATTAAGGGTTGTAGAATCAAACTATGTTCTAACAATCTCCCCCTTTTTGATGATGACAAAAACCAGATTTTTCAATTGAAAATAAAGAATAAAAGTATAGAATTAAGAAGAGGAAACTCCCCCTGAGTTGATTACTTCCCTTTAATTACATGAGTCTTTGAGCATCAGAACCTTACTGTATCTTTCCTCAGAGTTTTGTACTTGTTCAAGCTTTTCAGAAGAGAAAAAATTTAAATAGATCAGAATGTTTGAGACTTATGTCTCAGTAATCCGTTATTGAAAAATATCATTCTTTCTCCCCCTTTTTGTCAGTTATCAAAAAGAATAAATAATCAGAGCCAAAATGCATTTATATTAAAAACTAGAAGCAATGATAAGTTCAAAACAATGTAAAAATATTACAGATAAACAAGTTTTAAAGACAAGTAAATTCTAAGAGGGAGGAGGTAGACGCGTGAACAAAGCTTCCAACATGCTCTTGATCTGGGTGTTGGTTTCCTGTTGCTGGGTTAACATGCTCGTGATTGCATCAATTTTGTTGTCTTATTTATCCATTCTTTCCTTCATCAAAATATCAGATCTTTTCAGGTCTTCTAGAGTCTGCCTATCAAAGGAGGAAGCTTGAGGATCTTCAGTAACAGGATGCTTCTCAGAGCTTTCTGCAATATCCTTTTCTTGACCCAGTGCTTCAGCAGGAATCATCTGCTCTAGAGTATCAGTCAGATTGAGATCTTTTGACCAGGGAGCAATGTCCAGAGGAAGAACTTCTTCCTTAAGCAGCTTGCTTAGAACTGGACCTTCAATTTCTTTCAGTAGATTACCGAAGTTCTATTAAGCTTGTCCGTAGCTCTGTTCTTACAACTTATGAATTTCAGAACATACCCATCTTCTGAACTTTGTCCAAAGGTAGTCTGATGCAGCAGGATCAACCAACTCAAGACTAACTTGTTTCAGAGAAGTGGTCCACTTTTGTACTTCTGTTTCAAATATCAATATGCGGGTACCAACATCTAGAGAGGGTTCAGATGGTTTTGGTTTTGGGATAGATATTTTGTGGGTTATGGCAGCAAGACGTTCAAAAACCGTTAAATCAATGACAGTCTTGTTGTGGTCATCTGGATTGTTCTTTGGTGAGGGAGTGGGAGAGTCAGGAATTATGATTGGACTTGATGGGGAGTTTGGTGTAGTTGATTCTAGAAAAGAGGGAATTTGGGGAATATTCAGAATGGTACCAAGAGGCATACGAATGGCCAGAGATTCTGTGATTCCAGGAATGGGAATGGTATCAGAATCAACAGTTTGGTTTGATTGATCGTTATGAGGTTCTGGTTTACAGGATTCAGAAGGTTGAGTCTCAGAAGATTAAACTTCTGGTTGAAATGGTTCAGGTTGTGGAGAAGGTGGATGAATTTCTGGTTGAGGAGATGGAGGTAGTGGATTTTCTGGTAGTGGAGAGAGGGGAATTTCTGGTTGTGGTGAGAGGGGAATTTCTGGTTGTGCTTCAGTGGTGGTTTCAGGGTTTGGATTTTCTGACATGGGAGCAGAAGTATGTTGGTCAAAGGTATCTATATCAGATAGAACTTTTGCAAGTTCTTGTTTGGTTGCATCAATATTTGGATTTGGAGGTTGGAAGCGAGATCTTCTAAGAGTTAAGGATTCAGAGGGGTCAAAATCAATGTCAAAGTCATCAAATGTTTGTGGTGTGGGGTTTTCAGATTGAGTGGGAATTGGTATAGATGTTGATACAGAAATTGAATCTAAAACTGTTACAGAAGAAGGATTACCTCTCTTTTTAGGAGTCTGCTGGGATGATCCTTCTGCTACAGCTTTCCTTTTCTTGGTTTTCTTCAGCACAACTTCTGGAGCCTTCTGCAACAGATCCTGAATGGTCAAATTTGGTGTTGTACCATCCGCCTTGCAAGCATCCAGATATCTGACTATTATATCAGGTTTAGAATCAATCTCTGAGAACAGAGGAAAGTTATCCAGAGGGACTCTTCTGCTGGAGATTGTTGCAAAAGGAGTGACGTTGGGTTCCTTCTTGATGTTCTCAATCAACTTCATTTTCTTAAGATTCTTTGTATTCAGCTGTTTGCCAACAGTAGCTTCCAAAGAGCTGATTTCCTGAGCCTCTGTAAGATGATCAATCAGCTTATTCTCTGTTAGAATATATGATATAAGTCTTCCTAGGAGTATCCAGTCCCTTTTTGTGCGCTCCTCTTCTCTGGTTTCCTTAACACTGGTCTTTAGATGGTTAAACAGCAGATGAGCCAGATTTACCTTGATCTTCTGGGAGATGAAGTAGATCGGAAATTGCTAATCGATATTGATATAGTCAGGAGAGCTGGTATGCTTCTTGTGGTTTATGCACCCCAGAATGATCTTGGCCCATATTCTGTGATGGTCTTTTAAATCCCTTATCTTGCTGGAGGGAAGACCTAGAGTGAAGATTTCTCTAGCAATTGGGGCAACATCAGCGCATCTTTCAGCCATGTCAATGCAACGAACACCACCACCACTGTAGCCTATTAATCTTGCAATGAGGTCCTCAGTAATAACTATCTTCTTCCCCATAATGTATGAAGTAACTTGATGGTTGGAAGATGAAGCATGAATCCAAAATTCCTTTACCAGAATTGGGAATGTTTGACCCACCAGTCTGTCAAAATATTTGTCCCAGCCTTGAGCTTTAACTTCTTCAGAGATATTAAACCCATTCTCTTGAAGACTGTTGAAATCCACGATCAATTCTGAAAGAACTTCTAGATTTTTGATGGGTGTAAGAAGAGTTCTGTAGGGTTCTTCATATTGTTCAGAGGAATCTGTTTTTTGAGAACTGGAAGTAGGAATGCTTGAGGAAGCCATGTTCATACGAAGGTTTTGAAGAAATTGAAATGGTTTTGAGAAAGGATGCAAACTTAAAATAATACGTTTGTAGAGAAAATGAAAGTGAAGGTAAAAGAGTGTAAATGGTGAGAAATGTGTTTAAATAGATTTCTAAACAAATTTTGAAAACATAAACGGTAAGAGAGAGAAATTAAATATAATGATTATGAGCATTTAATGATAGCTGATTTTGGGGGATTCAGAAAGATATTGGAACGGTTACCCATGACATGTGTCCCAATGCATCCAATCAGCGCTTTTGACCTTTCAGAAACGTGAATGCGTGTTCATCCTCAGAAAGTAGCTGATGACTGGATGACACTTGTTTGCTTGAGTGAACTGCATAATTCTATCCTTGATTCTGTTACAATTTGTACTTCTAAAGATCTGAAGAAAGATTGATCAATAGTTCACGAAAAAGTAGACAAAGTTCTGAAGGTTAAGATATGGAATCAAAACAGTTTTATTCTGGGCAGAGCTTCATGCTGAGATGTTTCAGAATGAAGTTGAACCTATCTTCAGAAAGAGGTTTTGTAAAGATATAAGCCCATTGATGGTCTGTGTTAATAAAATTAAATTTTAAAATCCCTTTCTGAATATAGTCCCTAATAAAATGATGTTTTATTTCTATATGCTTAGCCCTAGAATGCAAAATAGGATTTTTACTGAGACAAATATCAGAAGTATTGTCACAGAGGATAGGGATGTTACTCTCAAATATCTGGAAGTCCTCAAGTTGACTTTTCATCCAGAGCATTTGTGTGATGCATCCAGCTGCTGCTATGTATTCGGCTTCTGCTGTTGATAGAGAAATTGTGGATTGTCTTTTGCTGGACCATGAGATCAGATTTTCTCCCAAAAACTGGCAGCTTCCAGAAGTGCTTTTACGTTCTACTCTGTCTCCAGCGAAATCAGCATCACAGTATCCTATCAAACTGTAATCACTTGATTTTCTATAAAATAAACCCAGATTAGTAGTACCTTTCAGATACTTGAAAATTCGCTTAACTGCTGTTAAGTGAGATTCTCTAGGATCTGATTGGAATCTAGCACAAATGCAAACACTGAATAGAATGTCAGGCCTTGAAGTCGTCAGATAGAGAAGAGAACCAATCATACCTCTGTAGACCTTCTGTTCTACCTTTTTACTTACCTCTTCTCTTTCCATAATTCACGTGGGATGCATTGGAATCTTTGATGGCTTACATTCTGAGAGATCAAATTTCTTCAGAAGTTCTCTGACATATTTGCTCTGATGAATGTAAGTTCCTTCCGGGGTTTGATTAATATGAATGCCCAGAAAGAATTTTAGTTCCCCCATTAGGCTCATCTCAAATTCTGCCTGCATACATTTAGCAAACTTTCTTCCCAGAGAGGGTTTAGTGGATCCAAATATGATGTCATCAACATAAATCTGACATACTAAAATGTCATTCTTAACTGTCTTACAGAACAAGGTTGTGTCCACTTTCCCTCTGGTGAATTCCTTTTCTAACAGGAAGTTACTTAGTCTTTCATACCAAGCTCTGGGAGCTTGTTTCAGACCATAGAGTGACTTCTTTAGTTTGAAAACATATTCTGGATTTTTGTAACTTTCAAAACCAGGGGGTTGGTGCACATATACCTCTTCTTCTATATAGCCATTTAAGAATGCACTCTTAACATCCATCTGATACAGAGTGATGCCTTTATTAACAGCAAATGAGATTAAGAGTCTGATAGATTCTAACCTGGCGACTGGAGCAAAGGTTTCTGTATAGTCTATCCCCTCTTGCTGACTATAACCTTGTGCTACCATTCGTGCTTTGTTTCTGATGACTTCACCTTGTTCGTTCAGTTTGTTTCTGAACACCCATTTTGTACCAATGACGTTGAATCCTTTTGGTTTGGGAACTAGATCACATACGTCATTTCTTGTGAATTGATTTAGCTCCTCTTGCATTGCTAGAATCCAGTCATTGTCCAGCAGTGCTTCATCAATTGTTGTTGGTTCAATTAGAGAAACCAGTCCCATGAGGGATTCTTCAGAGTTTCTGAAGCTAGATCTTGTTCTGATTGGATCTTCCTTTCTTCCTAAGATTATTTCTTCTAGGTGATCCATTCTGCTTCTGGATGGTCTTTTCTGGAGTTGATCAACAGAAGGTGTTGGATTGCTTGCAGTGCCTCTTTCTGATGTTGAGGGAGTGTCTCTGTTTAGAGCTTCTGATGATTTGTCTTCAGTACCTATGAGTTCAACTTCCATACCTGCAAGGAATTCATTCTGCTTTGACTTTTGAGAGTCAAGCTTATCATCAAAACAAACACTGATTGACTCTTCCACAATCTGTGTTTCTGTATTGTATACTCTGTACCCTCTTGAGCGTTCAGAATATCCTAACATAATACACTTTTGTGCTTTAGAGTCAAACTTGTTCAAATAATTTTTTGTATTCAGAATAAAACATGTACATCCAAATGGGTGAAAGTAGGAAATGTTGGGCTTTATGTTCTTCCACAATCCATATGGAGTCTTTTCCAGAATAGGTCTTATGGAGATTCTATTCTGAATGTAACACGCTGTGTTTATTGCCTCTTCCCAGAAGATCTTAGCAACGTTAGTCTCGTTGATCATGGTTCTGGCCATTTCTTGCAATGTTCTGTTCTTTCGTTCTACAACTCCATTTTGCTGGGGAGTTCTAGGACAAGAGAAATCATGAAGAATGCCTTTGTCATTAAAGAATAACTCAAAATCTTTGTTTTCAAATTCTCCACCATGATCACTTCTGACTTTGACGATTCTAAGATCCTTTTCATTCTGAACTTGGTTACAGAAGGTAACAAACACAGAGTGTGACTCGTCCTTGTGCCTTAAGAACTTTACCCATGTCCATCTGCTATAGTCATCTACGATTACTAGCCCATACTTCTTTCCACTGACTGAAGCAGTTTTAACTGGTCCAAATAAGTCAATGTGCAGAAGTTATAATGGCTTGGAGGTGGAAACAACGTTTTTGGATTTGAAAGTTGGTTTTGCAAACTTGCCTTTCTGACATGCTTCACACAGAGCATCTGAGCTGAACTTCAAATTATGAAGTCCTCTAACCAGATTGAGTTTGTTAATCTGAGATATTCTTCTCATACTAACATGTCTCAATCTTCTGTGCCAGATCCATTGCTCGTTGTTAACAGACAGAAGACACTTTACATTCTGACTTTTTAGTTCAGAAAGTTTTATTTTATAAATGTTGTTTTACCTCTTTCAATTAAATAGGATAGTCCCATCTTTCTGACTAACAGCTTTGCATGAATTTTGATTGAAGATTATATCATAACCGTTATCACTTAATTGACTTATGGATAACATATTATGCATTAATCCATCAACTAGTAAAACATTACTTATAGAGGGAAGATTTCCATTACCTACTGTTCCAGAGCCAATGATCTTTCCTCTCTGATTGCCTCCAAAACCTACATGGCCTCCAGGCTTAATTTCCAGGCTTTGGAACATATGCCTTCTTCCCGTCATGTGTCATGAGCAGCCAGAGTCCAGGTACCATGATTGGTGTTTTTGCTTTGCTGCTAAAGATATCTGCCACATGTATTATTTTATCCTTAGGTACCCACATTTTCTTGGGTCCTGATTTGTTAGTTTTACCAAAACTCTGGTTGAATTTTGGTTTGACAGAGTAATCAATACTTGTATATTTTATGTCATGTGTGTGCCCATATATAAAGTGTGAATCAAGTGGAGTACGTTTTATAACTAAATCCATGGCATTTTTTGGTGTAGGTACCTTACCTTGATATCCTATCCCTTTTCTGCCATTTCTGCTAACTCCATAGATCATTGAAGCCATTTTGCTTCTGTCTATGTTTTTAGCTAGAAACTTCTGAAAATTGTGATCATACTCCTTGATGATCTCATCAGCATTGCTGGGAGTTTCAGGGATTGTTTCCTTCTGAGAGTTTTGCAATTGGTTTTCTAATTTTGAAATTTTATCTTTTAACTCAAAATTATCCAATTTGAGACTCTCAGTCTTATCAGAGTCAGAAGCAAGATTCCTTTTCAGGTTTCTGAATTTGACTATGATCTGCTGATATCTTTCCAGAATTTCATTAAGGCTTTCAGCTAGTTCAGCCTTAGTAAAGTTTATAGTAAAGTCAGGGAATACCTCTTCTGTATCTGATTCAGATTCTAACTCAGAAGCTTCATTGTCTTCTGTTATGTTTGCCATGAGAGCTATGTTTGCTCTTTCATCATCTGATTCTGAGTCAGCTTCAGATGTGTCAGAATCATCCCATGTAGCCATGAGACTTTTCTTCTTTTCCTTGCCAAACTTCTTTTTGGGCTTTTCCTTCAGAAGCTTTGGGAAATCACTTTTGTAGTGCCCTTGCTCGTTACATTCATAGCAGATGATGTCTTTGTTGTTTGGCTTTATGTTTCCTAAAGAACCTTCAGATCTTCTGTGTCTAGAGGAGGATTCTGACCTTCTGTATCTGGAGAAAGATTCATTCTGATTTTCTGATCTTCTGGGATTCCTGAACTTTCTTTGCCTCTGCTTCCACAATTGGTTTACCCTTCTGGAGAGGAGAGATAGTTCATCTTCTTCTGATGAGGACCCATCAGAGGTTTCTTCCACAGCCTGCAAAACTTTGGAGTCAGATTTTCTGTTAGATTTTAAAGCTAATGGCTTACCTTGCTTTTGAGGTTCATCTGCTTCTAGCTTTATCTCGTGACTTCTGAGGGAGCTGACAAGTTCCTCCAGAGAGATTTTGTTGAGATCCTTGGCTAGCTTAAAAGCTGTGACCATTGGCCTCCATTGTTTTGGCAAGCTTCTGATGATCTTCTTAACGTGATCAGCAGTAGAATACCCTTTGTCAAGAACTTTTAGACCAGCAACAAGAATTTTAAATCTTGAAAACATAATTTCTATTGATTCACTCTCTTCCATCTTGAATGCCTCATACTTCTGAATGAGTGCAAGGGCTTTGGTTTCTTTTACTTGAATGTTGCCTTCATGCGTCATTCTCAGAGAGTCAAACATATTCTTTGCAGTGTCTCTGTTTGATATCTTCTCATATTCTGAATAAGAGATGGCACTGAGAAGAATTGTTCTGGCCTTGTGATGATTTCTGAACTCACGCTTTTGTTGATCAGACATTGTTTTCCTGTCAATCTTCTGACCACTTCCATCCACTGGGTGCGTGTATCCATCAGTCACCATGTCCCACAGATCAGCATCATGGGCCAGAAAGAAACTCTCAATTCTGTCTTTCCAGTAGTCAAAGTTCTCTCCATCAAAGACTGGAGGTTTGCCACTGAATCTGTCTCTTTCTTCATTGTTGTCATTGCTGATGTTTTGATTTGGTCCTGCCATTGTGTTTTTCTGACGCTGGATCTTGTACTGACACAGTTAAGTGTTATAAGCTCAGAACCAGGCGCTCTGATGCCAATTGAAGATGTGAAAAACACAAGAAGGGGGGTTGAATTGTAAAACTTAAATCAAATGCTTAGACAACACATTATTTTTATCCTGGTTCGTTTGATCTCAAACTACTCCAGTCCACCCGTCAA
Organism: Vicia faba; assembly: GCA_948472305.1. NCBI lineage: Eukaryota > Viridiplantae > Streptophyta > Magnoliopsida > Fabales > Fabaceae > Vicia > Vicia faba. Next base: position 1,080,159,347 of record OX451736.1, on the reverse strand, counting down.
GGTGATTTCGCCTATCTCCAACGAGGTCTTAATCCACTATATTCAAAGGATTACAACATCTACTTTAACTACTGTTAAAGCCTTCTTGAGTATAACCACAAACCGGTTTATCTCAAGGAAATCTTTTACAAGTATTTTGAACAATGATGTGTTAACGTTTTCTAATAAAACAATATATCACAACTGTGATAATTACACAACTTAAGCTTGGAGTAAAACTGAATTTGCTAAAGCGTTTGAGTAAGCGTGGTTTTGAAGGCTTGGCAAATTTTATGAGTGCATGTGTGCGTCTTTTCTCAAGCAGATTTGTTTATATAGACAAGGCAGAGATACGTTGTCCATAAAGCAATTTTAATGATAATAACGCACTTTCCTTTTTGAGAAGATCTTGTCTAAGGATAGCCGTTAGCATTTAATTCTGTCTTGAATACTTAGTAACGCTTCAGAGTCTTCTTTGCTTATGATAACGCTTCTGAGTGCTGATGACTTGGTAAAGATCTTTGATCAGAGTCAGAGTGTATATGCTTATGCGCAGATTCTGGTCATCAAGCTTCAGCGTATGATCTGGTAGCTTCAGCGTGTAGCACATGTTACTGATATTTTGATGCTGACATATTACTGATCTGCTGATTCCATCAGAACTTCTGTATATACAAAACATAATTTTAAGAAGCATATTTGTCTTATATATAAATCTTACAATTTATTTATTCTTTGTATTTTGTTATCATCAAAACTCTAATTAAGGGTTGTAGAATCAAACTATGTTCTAACAGCCTAGAGATTCTCCCTTCACCAAGAAATATGGTCGACTTCTCAACTTGACTACCTCAAACTTCCAAGAAGAAATGATGTGTGTGCTCTTCCAATTCTTTGATCATATGCATCGTTGCTTCACATTTCCCGACTACCAAATGGTGCCTACATTGGAAGAATTCTCTCAACTGTTAGAAGTGCACGTGCTTGATCAAATACCATTCACCGGTTTAGAAGAAACTCCAAAGCCTGAGGTTATTTCCAAATCCTTGCATTTAAAGAGATCCGACATTATGGCAAATTGGGAAACAATAAGTGGGGTTAAAGGTTTCTTAGCCAAGTTTCTATTGAAGAAGGCTCGTTTATTTTGGGAAGATATGGACTTCCAAGCTTTTGAAGATGTCTTGGCCCTTCTAATCTATGGTTTGGTTATTTTCCCCAATCCGGACCAATTCATAGATGTGAGCACCGTCAAGGTTTTTCTCTCTTGTAATCTCGTGCCTACGCTACTTGGAGACATCCTACATTATTTTCATACTCGCACCATGAAGAGGAGAGGGGCTCTTTTGTGTTGTATTATGTTGCTGTCTAGGTGGTTTATTTTGCACCTACCTCGATCAATATTGAAAGATGAACAAGGCTTGATATGGTCTCAAAGGATTATGTCACTCTCACACTCGGATATTCATTGGTGTTCCCGATCTATGGAGGATATTACTGCCATTGACCATTGTGGGGAGTTCCTTAATGTTCCACTCTTGGGAATTAGGGGAGGTATTACCTATAACCCTTCTCTTTCATTACAGAAGTTTGGGTATGCGCGAAGAGATAGTCCCCATGATGCGCTCATCCAAGGTTTGGTATTCGACTACGAGGGCAACGTCCAAGGCTGTCGTCAAAGGTTCATACGAGCTTAGAGAATGGTAAACAAAGTGGATAGCAAGACTTTGGGGCATAAAAATTCCATCCCTCTTGAACATTACCTCAAGTGGGTACGAACTCGTGCTCAAAGTCTCATGATGCCTTACCCTGCCATCCTACCTGTGATTATGGGGCCTGTTGCTAAGGGAGACACCCCTTATACTCTTCTTTATCCTGACATGCCTACTAACTTCGAGGAATTGCAAAGATCATGGATTCAACTTAAAGGGGAACGAGATACATTTTAAGTATAGTTCAACGCAAGCGAGAAGAAAGTTTTGGAGCTCACGAGGCAACTCCATGAAGAGCAAAGCATGAATGCTTACATTGCACCAAAGAGGATGCGCCGATGGGAAGCTTAAGTCCTTATTGTTTTAGGAGTTTATTTTGTATTATTTTTGCTTCTTCCATTGTAAGCCCAAGAGAGGCATTTGTAGTTTATGAACTTATTAATGCAATTAATGTTTGTTGTCTTCTCTCCATAAAATCCTTGAAAACATTGTATTTGCATAACATGCATCATATCATAAGTTGGTTTTCCGACACAAGTTTCCTCATCTTTCTATTGATTATTTCAGTACAAGATGGATCTCGAGCAAACTGTGAAGGACTTGCAGACTCAAAACTCTCAGTTTCAAGAAACTCTGCTCAACTTAGCAAAGGGGCAACAAGAAATGATGGCTTTTCTTGTTACAAAGAAGAAGACAAAGAAGAAAGTTATGATCAACATGGGGAAGAGGTTTGAAGGCCCCGCCCGACAAGTCCAAGTTGAAGAGGACTCCTCCGAAGAGGATGAAAATCAAGATGAAGATGCTAGGAACACCCGTGTTGAGGGTGGAAACAATCAAATCTCTGAAGATGAAGATTATTTTGATGAGCAATATCCACCGGCGAGAACAAATATAAGCAACTAGAAGACAAATTGAAAGCTGTAGAAGTCCAAGTTATGCCTGGCTTGGACTTTAGTGACTTGGGTTTTGTTCTTGGGGTAGTCATTCCCCACAAATTCAAGATCCTTGTTTTTTCCAAGTACGATGGTGTCTCATGTCCGAAGCTTCACCTAAGATCTTATGTCTGCAAAATTCAACTGCATACCGCTGATAAGAAACTGTGGGTGCACTTTTTCAAGAAAGTCTAGTTGGGATGCAGTTGGGGTAGTTTTACCAATTGGAAGGGACTAACATCCATACTTGGGAGGATTTGGCCACTACTTTTTACCGCCAATATCAATATAACGCTGATCTTACGCCAGCTAAGGTACAATTGCAAGGAATTACCACGGGTACCAACGAGGGCTTCAAAGAATATGCTTAAAAATGGAGAAACCTGGCTGGCAGGGTGCATCCACCTTTAACTAATAGAGAGTTGGTAGATATGTTTATGGGCACATTTATTGGACCATTTTTCAATTTACTAATTGGAAGTTCATCATCCAGATTCACTAAATTAATCTTGACTGGTGAGAGGGTTGAAAGAGGGATTAAAAGCGGGAAAATACCCATGGCCTCCACATCAAATGCTGTGAAAAAGTCGTTTATCAGTAAAAAAGAGACTAATGTTGTGTATGGGTCGAGGAGTCATGCTAGGAAGGACCGTCCTCAATCAGTAAGTGCAGTTCTAATCTCTAATCCAACTTCTACTCAACAACCACAACAACGAGCTAATCAACAAAGGATGGGGTTTCAAGAAAGACATTACACCAAGATTGGGATGTATTTACCCCAAGCCCTGCAACATTTACTGAAAGCTGAGCTAATTTCGCTAAGAGATCCTCCACAAAATCCCAATACATCCTCACCAAAATACAATCACAATGTAAGATGCGACTACCACTCAAATAGCCCCAGACATGATACCAACAATTGTTGGGCATTAAAGAACAAAATCTAAGACCTAATCGATAACAAGACAATTGAATTTGAACCTCTGCCAACTCCAAACATAATCACCGCACCCATGTCAAATCATGGTAAGGGTGTCAATGTTGTTGAAGATGCCTCTTTTGTTTCCTCTGTCAAAGACTTGACCGCCCCTTTGAAAATTGTTAAAAAGAATTTTTTGAAAGTCGGGGTATTCCCTGGCTGCCTTGAAGACTGCTGCTACTGTACTATTTTGATTAATGGTTGTGAATGGCTGAAGAAAGGTGTCCAATACCTGATGGATAGTCATGAGATTCTATTTGAAAGAACTCCACCTGTGAAAAGTTTGACCCAAAGTGTATCTCAAGAATTTGAAGACGTGTCCATCATTACTATCTCAAAAAAACCTATTAGGATCACCTCCAAATGTCCTATTAGGATTCCCGTTGAACCAAGAATAGTTCCACTAATTATCACCACCCTGGGCCAGTCCCCTACTCTTCTGATAAGGTTGTTCCCTAGAATTATGGGGCAGAAGTGTACTACCTTTGTATCAAACAAGATTCCTGGATAGATGAAGATGAAACTGCTGACATTACAAACATTGCTGGATCAAGTAAAGTTGCTAGGATGAGGAGGATCTTCTCTCAAGAGATTTAACCTCCGACAACCACAACTACACCCATTTGTATTATTGTTGTTAAACCTATTGCTGATACTCAAGGAAAGGAAAAAGTGACCAAGCCTGCCAGGACGGAGGCGCCCACAAAAGATATTACCATTGAGGACCCATCAACCCAAGAGATGGAGGAGATTTTAAAAAATTATCAAAAAAAGTGACTATAAGATAGTGGAACAGTTGGGGAAAACACCCTAGAAGATTTCCATGTTGTCTTTGTTGCTATGTTCTGAGGAACATGCTTAAGCACTGATAAAATTCTTGAAGAATGCACATGTCCCTCGAGAAAATACGGTCGACCAATTTGAAAACTATGTAGCAAGCTTGACTTCCGACAATAATTTAGGGTTCCCTAATACATATTTGACCCCGAGGGGGAAGGATCACAACAAAGGTCTCCACATTTCCATAGAATGCAAGGGCACCACCCTAGCATATGTATTAGCGGATGCTGGATCTTCTCTCAACGTCATACCTAAAGGAGCATTGGATAGGCTAGATTATGATGGACTGGTTTTAAAACCCAGTGACATTGTAGTAAGGGATTTTGATGGTTCTAAAAGGATGGTACATGGAGAGTTTGATCTCCCTATCAAAGTTGGGTATCAAGTCTTCAACTTAATATTCTACGTGATGGATATCCATCCTGCTTACTCATGCCTTCTTGGATGCCCTTGGATACATGGGGCAGGTGCAGTGACTCTCACACTACATCAAGAGTTGAAATATTCGATCAAGGGGAAAATTGTTATCGTCTATGGTGAAGAAGAGTTTATGATTAGTCATCTAAATTCATTCAAATATGTTGAAATGGATGGCAAGTTCATTGAAACTCCTTGTCAAGCCTTTGAAGTGGTCTCTCCCATGGTTGTTGTTGCCAAGGCCACTCCTAACACTCTTGAAGCTGCTAAAGATACACAAATGTTGGCTTCTCTCAAAGATGCTCGTGTTGTTATTGAAGAAGGAGGTTGCACCATTTAGGGACAACTTCCTGATTTCCCTTTCAAGTCAAACAAATTTGGATTGGGCTTCACTTCCAAAGCTCAAAAGGAGGTTCGACGTGCTCACATAGGGAAACCATCTCTCCGCATTAGTAACCATGAGATTAATTCCCTTAAAGACTCTGATAATGATTGTGACTTTGATGATTGGATCTACCCGACTATTGACGGAAGGCTTAACAACTGGAAGACCAAGGACTTCATCCCAATCTCCTTCAACCAGGAGTAATTGCCATTTTTTTTTAGAACTTTGTCTCTAATTTCCATTAAAACAATGACTTTAAGCCATGTGCCTTTCCCGAGGCACAATGGTCCACTTGTTAAGGGTTTTTCATTATCATATGCCATATGCTCATTTTAATGAAAAAACATTGAACTATTTTGCATTCAAATTTTGTGCTCATTGTCTTTCTTTCACTTTATTACATTTTTAAAATGGCCACGTGATCTTACATGCACACACACGCACATTTGCAGACCCACATCCATTTTGGATCTCATTGACAACGACTCTGCTATTGCCATCTATGACTTTGATCATCCAATCTATCAAGCCGAGGACGAAGGTGAAGAAGATTGTGAAATACCTGGGGAACTTGCTAGACTTCTGATGCAATAGGAAAAGGCCATTCAACCGTACGAGGAACCAGTTGAAGGAGGTCAGGGGTTTCTTAGGTCGACTCAACTATATTTCATGATTCATATCTCACCTAATTACTACTTGTGAGCCAATTTTCAAACTGTTAAAGAAAGATCAAGTAGTCAGATGGAACGATGATTGCCAAGCAGCCTTTGACAAGATTAAAGAATACTTACAAGAACCTCCATCATGATGCCTCCAGTTGAAGTAAGACCTCTGATTATGTACTTGATCGTATTAGAGAATTCAATGGGGTGTGTGTTGGGCTAACATGACGAGTCTGGCCGAAAAGAGCATGCAATATACTACCTTAGCAAAAAATTTACCGACTGTGAAACCAGATATTCACTGCTCGAGAAAACTTGCTGCACTTTGGCATGGGATGCTCGCCGGCTAAGATAATATATGTTGACTCACACCACTTTATTGATTTCTAAGATGGATCCCATCAAGTATATCTTCGAGAAGCCAGCTCTTTCCGGATGAATAGCTAGATGGAAAATGATTTTGATCGAATATGAAATCTAATACACTACACAAAAATTAATCAAAGGAAGTGTGTTGGCGGATCATTTGGCCCATCAAGCTGTTGATGACTACCAATCCATGAACTTTTAATTCCCGGACGAGAATATCATGTTGATAATTGACTTTGAAAAACCTGGACCATATGAAAGACTTGAACAAGGATCCCGATGGACTATCGTTTTTGATGGAGCTTCCAATGCATTGGGTAACAGAATTGGTGTTATGATCATTTCCCCCAAAGGTTGTCATATAGCTTTCACTGCCAGACTATGCTTCGATTGTACAAACAACATGGCTGAGTATGAAGCATGCATCTGGAGTCTAAAGGATGCTATCGACCTAAGGATCAAGTTATTGGATGTATACGGGGACTCAACTTTAGTAATCAATCAAGTTAAAGGAGAGTGGGATACCAAACATCCAAATCGGATCCCTTACAAAGAGCTTGTGCTAACCCTGATCCCATACTTTGAAGAAGTTACCTTTGAACACTTCCCAAGAGAAGAAAATCAGTTGGCAGATGCCTTAGTAAAAATGTCATCCATGTTCAAGGTCAATTGGGACAACGAGGCTCCTAGAATTACTATCGAAAGACTTGACGAACCTGTGCACTGTTATGAGTGACACTGATGAAGAGAAGCCTTGGTATCATGAAGTGAGGAGGTACCTCGAAGCACAAGAGTATCCTGAATGAGCCTCAATCAACAACAAGAAATTCCTGCGGAGGTTCTCAGCCAAATTCTTCCTAAGCAATGGGATCCTATACAAGAGCAACCATGATTCTACCTTACTCTGTTGTATGGACAAGAAAGAAGCAGAAAAGATTATGGAAGACATGCATGAAGGTATCTTTGGAACTCACTCTAGCGGGCACACTATGGCTAAAAAGATTATGAGGGTTGGTTACTATTGGTCGACTTCGAAAACTGATTGTCACCATCACTTGAGGACTTTCCATAAGTGTCAAATCTATGCCGACAAGGTTCATGTGCCTCCAATTCCTTTAAATGCCATGACTGCTCCGTGTCCATTTTCAATGTGGGGCATTGACATGATTGGAGAGATCAAGCCCACTTCCTTTAATGGACACTGTTTCATCCTCGTCGCCGTCCAATATTTCACCAAGTGGGTCGAAGACACTTCATTTGCCTCAGTCACTAAGAATGTTGTAGCCCAGTTTATCAAGCATATCCTCATCTACCGGTATGACATCCCCAAAAGTATCATCATCGACAACGGAACCAACCTTAACAATGCCATGATCACTGAACTCTGTACGTAGTTCAAAATCAAACATCACAATTCTTCTCCATACATACCTAAGATGAATGGTGCAGTGGAAGCTTCCAACAAAAACATAAAGAAGATTGTGCAAAAGATGGTGGTGACCTACAAAGATTGGCATGAGATGTTACCATTTTCTCTTAATGGCTATCTTACCTTGGCTTAAACATCAACTGGGGCAACCCTTTTCTCTTTAGTCTATGGTATGGAAGTTGTCCTGCCCGTCGAAGTTCAGATTCCTTCCCTAAGGATTATGAAAGAAGCAGACTTAGGAAAAGACGAATGGATTCAGACTAGGTTGGATCAGTTGAACTTGATTGATGAAAAGAGACTGGTTGTTATTTGTCATAGTCAAATGTATCAAAAGCGTATGATCAAGGCATTCAACAAAAAAATCAAACCTCGAGTATACCAAGCTGGCGACTTGGTAATAAAGCGCATCATTTTACCATAAGACGATCTCAGGGGCAAATGGACTCCCACTTACGAAGGGCCATTTGTTGTCAAAAAGTATTCTCTGGCGGCGCTATGATGCTAACCACTATGGACCATGAAGATTTCCCACATCCTGTGAACACGGACATAGTCAAAAAATACTACGCATAAAGAATGACCCACTAGGTTGACATACCTAGGAAAAAATTAGGGATGTATACAAAAGATTGTACACCTGGAAAGTCGAAAACCTGAAAGGGTGGCTTGGGAAAAAAGAGTATCCTGGTGGACTGAAAACCCGAAAGGGCGGTCCAGGCAAAAGTTAAGGGTTAAAGAGTACAACTATGTCTCTTTGAAATTACTACAGTCAGCTTTATTACCAAGGTAAAAAGTTCAAATAAAACGAGATCAATCCAATAAAGTTTTTTCGATGGCAAGAGATGATGTTCGAAGACATAGAGATCACTTCCACATGGCTCTAAAAAATTTTGTTTTCACCTTGTATTCTTTTCGTTTTTCGACGATTTCCTCTTACTAGGATTTCTGTCTCCCTGTACAAAAATGCCAGTTTTTAGGCAAATTATGAATACAAATATACTTTGAAGTGTAAATTTTTTGTTTTTTCTGTTTTGAGTGCAAAAATGTCCAATGACTAAAATGGAATGAACATATGCATATGAACATGATTAACTGTTAATAAATGTACGCACAAGAACAATAATAAGCATTTACTTAAGGATTTGGGATATCCCCACATAATTACTTCAACAAGATTATCCCCACGGAGTAAATTCATACATTCTCCATCCAGAGTTTCTAAACATTCCCTGGAAATTCTCTTCCCCAATCAAGTCTTTCAGAACTAAAAAAGAAACTTTGCAAAATTTCTTCCTATGATGAATACATCTTCCCAGTAAGGTCTTCAGAATACCTTCCTCGACATGGTTTATTTCCCCGACAGACTACAATCTCCCCAGCTTGAGTTTACTTCTCAACGGACAACACCCCTTGTCCCTAGCAGAGTTGATACTATCCCCGGAAAGTTACTGCAAAGCTTGGAACCCGACCAGATACCAATTAACTTCACTCCATCCTCCCCAAACGATCAGAAGTATAATCATCTCTTTTAGCCCCAGTCAGGGTATATGAGAATTAAATTCCCCAGTAGAGTAATGGTCAACTAAGGTTCCCTAATTCTACTCCCCAAGCATAAATAAACATTCCCTGCAGATTTTCCTCAAACAACAAACAGGAATTCCCAGCGGAAGCACTCTAAACAAAGTTGATGATACACATACTCCTCATCTCCAGCAGTAGTCAGGAATTTATTTTCCGGACAAAGATACATTTTAACATTACACATTCACATATCATGACATATGCATACGAAACACATATAGCACAATCTCATTTATTTTAAGAACATCATTATGCAACACATGCATCTTTATGCAACTAATTCTTTACCTATTTTAGGAAAGATCAATCAAAAGACATACAAATTATCTGCTGGCTCAGATTAAGTTCTGATACCTCCTTCAGTAAACCTTTCTCCGGGTCAGATAAAGTTCTGATACTTCATTCGGTTAGAGACATCAAGATTATCTACTAGCTCGGATTAAGTTCTGATACCTCCTTCAGTAGACCTTTCTTCGGCTCATATTAAGTTTTGATACTTCATTCGATTAAAGACATCAAGATTATCTGCTGGCTCAGATTAATTTCTAATACCTCCTTCAGTATACCTTTCTATGGCTCAAATTAAGTTATGATACTTCATTCGGTTAAAGACATCAAGATTATCTGTTGGATCAGATTAAGTTCTGATACCTCCTTCAGCAGACCTTTCTCCGGCTCAGATTAAGTTCTGATACTTCGTTCGGTTAAAGACATAAAGATTATCTGTTGGCTCAGATTAAGTTCTGATACCTCCTTCAGTAGACATTTCTCCGGCTCAAATTAAGTTTTGATACTTAGTTTGGTTAAAGACATCAAGATTATCTGCAGGCTCAGAATAAGTTTTGATACCTCCTTCAGTAGACCTTTCTCCGGATCAAAATAAGTTCTAATACTTTGTTCGGTTAAAGACATCAAGATTACCTGCTGGCTCAAATTAAGTTTTTATACCTCCTTCAACAGACCTTTCTCTGGCTCAGATTAAGTTCTGATACTTTGTTCGGTTAAAGACATCAAGATTATATGCTGGCTCAGATTAAGTTCTGATACCTCCTTTAGTAGACCTTTCTCTGGATCAGATTAAGTTTTGATACTTCGCTCAGTTAAAGACATCAAGATTATCTGCTGGCTCAGATTAAGTTCTGATACCTCCTTCAGTAGACCTTTCTCTGGCTCGGACAAAGTTTTGATACTTCATTCGGTTAAAGACATCAAGATTATCTGCTGGCTAAAATTAGGTTTTGATACCTCTTTCAGTAGACCTTTTCTCTGGCTCAAATTAAGTTCTGATATTTTGTTTGTTTAAAGACATCGAGATTATCTGTTGGCTCAGATTAAATCGACCAAAGATTTATTCTGATACTTCTATCAGTAGACCTTTTTCTAAGCAGATTAAATTGAACAAAGATTTATTTTGATACTTCTTCAGATACAATCGAGTGAAGACTCATTCTGATACTTCTATCAACAATTACCTCTGGATGGCATCTATAAGCCCATCTCCAATGATTCTACAAATGGAACCTTTAAGCCCATTCCCAACATAATCAACAAGTAGTATTACTTTGTGCACAAGCGAGAGTGCAAATTTCTGGGCACTTAAGTATTCAATCATCTTCTACCTTCAAGTCACGAATGGCGAAAAAGCCAATCTAACTCCTCAGGTTTAAGAAGATTGAACAGGGGAAGCTGTTGTACCCCAAAATTTTCCCTCCCTTTTCTCAAGACATTTCTCACAAATATCTTCAAAGCTCAAGGTTTCTCTAAGATTTGGTCAGACAAACTCATCTCCTAACACCGAGGCCACAAATTAGGGTTTTGGTTTTCTCAAATACAATTGAAATTATAATGCCTCAAATGACTTTCATGGATAATTATAGACCTCTGAGAATACTCATGTCAAGTTTCAAGTCTTGAATCATAATTTTGCTCAATCAATTGACCAGATGACTGAAAATCAGTTGTATCAGGTAAAAAGTAAATTATGGTTAACCAACAGTCAAACTTCATTATTTTTGGCCAACATCAACATCTTAAAGTCCTATTCATCATTTGATCAAGTATTGATCACAATCTCTTAAGAAAAACACTCAATTTATTAAAAGGGCAAAATGGTCAAAATTAGGGTTTTGACTGTATTTGACTGATCAGAGACTTTTGACCTAATACATGATCTAATGGATTGAAGAATAATCTCAAGGATTTAAATTCAAAATGTTGACCTAATTTCATGGTTTAAAACATTTCTCAAGATCAATTGATTGATAGTTGAAATTCGGTCACCTGATAAAAAGTCAATTGATACACCAAAAGTCAAACTTTGACTTTTTGATCAAAAGTGAGTTTCAAAAATCACAATTCATCAAGAAATTCAAAAATATTAAGCTTGATCATCAAGAAATCAAGAGATTCAAAAGTCAATTTGAAAAGTCAAACTTTTCAAGACATAGAAAATTTTCTAAGTGTTTTAAGTATGATAATTTCACTACTTCATGACATTTTTTCACCAAGATGCAAGATGATTCAAAGAAAATTTTCAACATGAAAGTTGTAGATATTGATGATATCTACAACTTTTATTTAATGATAAATACCTAGAAATTCTTGAATTTTGAATTATGAATCCATGAAGTCATGCACTTTTTCTTAAACACTTAGTGAATTTTGACCTAGGTTGGTCAGGATTTTGACCTAACTTCTTGGCCAATTTTCACATAGTTTCAATTTGATTTTTCAAAAATGGAAAACATGAAAGTTGCAGAGGATGTTCGAAGCTTTTCAAAATGTCCAAGAACTCAATGAGATCATATTTTGAGCTAGGAGAATCGAAGAGGAGAAGTTGGGCTTTCAAACTTGAATTACAAGGCATTTTTCATGAAGAACACTTGACCTAAACCATAGCTATACTGCATAACTTCACTTTTCATACATTATAAATTTCAAATCACTCCTTAATTTAATGTTTACACAACTGATTGATCAATTGTCCAATTGATACAAGCATTGTCCAAAGAAATTTTCCATTTTTGGGAGAAAGGCACCACTTCCATTCTAGTAAAGCAAGCCTTTATGCAATTGTCAAATCCTTGAGCCTCTCAATTATTATCTCTGCACATACACTATGCTAAAGCAAGAATCAACATGTTTACATCTCCTAACCACCCTATGAGCCCTTGTACCATCACATTGAAACCACAATTTTCACTTTACTTCAAAACTAAGCAACAAAGCCATAACCTTATATCACAAAAATATGATTATATCTTGTGATAAGACCTTTTACCAATAATTAGAAGGCTCATTTGCAAGCTAAGGGATAGATTAGCAAGCCCTCAAACTCCCTGAAACTCTCCAAAACCCAGAATTGCATACAAACCTCCATTGTTGTCATTTCTGGCCAAAAAATTCCAATCTCTCAAACTACTCGTGCACTTTAACTCTAATCCATTCTCAAAGCTTCTATACCTCAAATATAACTCAACCAAACACTTGTTACATTTTTGTAACATCATCTTCTTTATCTTCCATAACCAAAAACAGAACATTGAAACTTGACTTTTCCAGACCATTTCAGCCTCTCTCAACTCAAGCTAAGCATTGCATTAGCTTCCTATGGACTCAAGGAAGCTAACTTGATCATTACAGCATATTGAAACAAGCTCATTTGCAAAACACAAAATCCATTTTCAAGGTAAGTTTTCTGATTTTTAAACTCTTCATATAGGCATTGTTAGCTTTTCATTTTCAAAGATAAAATGTAGACATCATGGCCCTGAAGCTGGCCATGTCCTTAGAATTCATTTATATTGCTTGAGTATTAAGAATTTTAGGTTTGAAATTTCTGAAAAAGTTAGTTCAAGATTTGGTACTGTGATACGGTGGCAGAACCGACTGTTTAATACTGGTATGTGTTTTACATTTTTTGTTCGCAAAATGTCGCGGTAAGCAAGAGTCGCCACCGACTTTTATTTTATCCAATCAGAAAGGAAAAAAGTACAGAAAAAAATCCTTTTTCGAGATTTCGGGTACAGGGGGTAGACTATAGAAAGGGAAGGTGTTAGCACCCTTTCTATCCATGGTTTTCCATGGGCTCTTAGGTACTTGCTCATTTTTAAATTGCTTGTGTTGGTGTGCTTGTTTTTGAAAATGTTTTACTTCGTGATAACCCTTGTATCAGTCCTCAAGGGTGTGGTGAAGTTGTTTTGAAAATTTGTTTGAAAAGTGTGAGTGTGAAAAGTTTTGATTTGAGCAAGTACCTACTAGCATCTACCTACTCGAAAAAAAAGATCGTTTCTATTCTTGTTTCCTTTAGACAGCATTATCCCACTATTAAGGAGTAGGTAGCACCGTCGTTGGAATTTGTAAGGGTCAATTTGAAAGGGACGTACTGTCACTAAAGCAATATTCGAATGGGACATTTTGATATTTTTAGCTTGGAGGGAAACCACTAAGACACCCTATGCTTAATGATCGTTTACCGAAGGCAACCGAAGTGAGAGTATACCCTAAGAGTGAATATGTGCGAGTGATTTAGTTTCATTTTACTATCTTTGCACATTAGGGTTTTCTAACCGTTTTAATTTGTCATGCATTCTTCCCATACAATCCTAAACATACATCTAACAGTTAAATATTTGCAGGAATTAAAAATGCGAGAAAATAAACCTAGCTATTACTAGGCTTCGGGGAGGAGGATTAATTACATAACCAAAAATCGGGGATTTAAACAGCAAATAAACACCCTAAGTTAACTATTACAAACCCTGAACAGTTACAAAATAATGGTGAAATAATTAACAAGCGCGCGGCGAATTAAATGCGAGGCGACTATGGTTTTGACCCTTTGACTAATCCTACTTGTGATTGATTAAAGAAAAATGTTTTTTTGTCATGTTTTGTTACTTGAGAAAATAATGGAGAATTAAATTAAAAGAAAATCCTAAGTTCTAATTAATGTTAATTTTTGAAAATAAATTAATTAATTCTAAACAACCTATTTTTGTATTTTTTGTTTTATTTGAGAAAAAGGAGAAAAATTAAATCAAGAGTTAACCCAATTTTCTAATTTAATTTTAATTGTGAAAAAAACAAATTAAAGTTACCCTAATTTAAATATTAATCTAATTAATTAACAAAAAATTAATTTAATAAGAAAACAACTAAATCTAATTTTTTATGACCTTTTTTGATTTTTTATGATTTAATTAAAATTGATTTTAAAAAATAAAATAATTAAACAAATTAAAATAAAAAATAAAAAATAAGAAAAGAAAATGAGAATTGGGCCTGTTAGTGCTGAAAGAGGGGGTGCAAATCTGAATTCTTTGGCCCAAATACTCCAAGCCTGGTTGACCATGCTTGATCTGGTGCAATGTTGACTTTGTAGAACACCATGGTCCTTCATTGCTGGAACGTTGGATATGGCTAGTTGAGCATCCAGTGGCCAGGCGTTGAGGGTGTATGATGGGCGTGTGATGGAGTATTGCATTGGATCTGCAAAGGGAAAACAAGAAAATGCATTTTGCCGGGACTTGGGATCAAACCCAGGCCCTTGTACTCCCTACCAATGAAGCGTTGCCAACTGAGCTGCGTTGTTAACTTGTTATTATAATAACAATAAAACATAATTTAAGAAAAGCAAAAAGAGTTGATTCCAAGGCTCGAAATTCAAACGTCCCAATGGCTGCTTGACACGCCAGCGTCTTCTTCCTGGCAACTGTCGTTTTAGAAAACAAGACTTTTACCTACAGACGTTCACTGTAGGTATAACCCTACACATTTCAAAAATGATGTACACGTAAGATAAATGAAAGGTAATGGTACCAATCAACTCTTCTCATCCTCACGAGCATCATGGTACCTAATTCAAGACCTAATTTTGTCTATACAAAAAAACCCTAAAAATAACTCAGAAACCCTAGCAATGGCAACATCATGTACAGGCATCAAAAATGCAATTAAATGGAATGGTTAGCTTGCAAACATGATGACAAACATGAATATAACAATCAAAAGTGCTAATCATGCAAGAATTGTGATAATCGAATTGAAAAAATAAGCCAAACCGTGTGAAGTGTAGCGCGTGTTTCTGGGTGTTTCAGGCCTTGCAAATGATTGGGACAGCTTCCTGGGACGTCTAGTAATGGATTAGGATAGCTAGGATGGCTTGAGATGGCCTGTGGAGTGAAAACCAATTCACACTTTTGCCAACTTTTTTCAGTTTTGTTCTATGCTTCTCAAGACCTCTCAACCTCTGTTTTTTGATCTGGAATTCTTCATTATATAACCCAGAGTGAATTAGGTTAACAAACTTGGACTAAATCTTTGCATTTATCCAAGATTTGATTTGATTTGCAAGCTATATGATATGTTGCTATTTTGAGCCAAATCATGCCTTTCTTGCACCAATTGCCCTTGATTCGATTTGATCATGTTAACTTAGCATATTTTGATTGCCAATCTGTCAAAAAAAACAAACCAAATCATATATTTGTTAATTTTCATCATTTATTTAATTTAATTCACTTTTTAATTAATGAAAAATAAAAATAAATTGAAAAATGAAGCACATAATGGGTGAGTGAACATTTGAGTCGTGGACCACATTACAAATGAGGTGCAAGCATAAAAAGTTGGGCCCATTTAGCAAAAAATGCAAATTTGAGCACATTTGACTTTTGGCAATTTTGCAAAAATGGTCAACTTGGCCAATGCATTACTCTCTCAATTTTGACCCTAGAGAGGTTTTCTTTAACTTTTTAGAAAGCTTAGGATGTCCTCTAAACAACCCTTTTGGTCTTATCTCAATTGAGTCTTCCATGTTCATGTATGAAGATTTGACCCAAAAGGTGTTTTTGTTGACTTTTCAAAAGGACCTATAATGTCAAAATTCATATCTTTTTGTGAGTGCATATTCTGGACTTGGGAGCTGAAGACGAATTGTATATAATTGCATCATATTCAAAATTAGCTTTGGATGTGTCATTTTTGATAAAGTATGAGAAAGTTATGCTTGGTCAAAGTTGAGTTGACTTTTCCTATAAAACCCTAATTTAGCAACTTTTGGGTTTTGATGAATTGTGAGAAATCCTTGAGGAATAATGATAAACCCTTGATAAAATGATGGATAATACTTCAAAATTATGATGTTGACCAAAAATCTTTAAGTTTGACTATATGTGGGCCAAAGTTGACTTTTGACCTAGTACAATTGATTTTCAGGCATTTGTGCAATTGACTGAGCAAACTTCTTCTGCAAGGCCTGAAACTTGACATGGATGATCTTGAGAACATATTAGGACAATGGTGAGCATTTGAGTCCTTTGTGATTCACCCATCTTGATGAAGATGGAAACCCTAATTTGAGGTATACTGCCTTAGGAGAGAGTCTGTCTAACCAATTCTTGGGCAACCTTGAGCAAATTGGGGACCTCACTTGACATTTGTTGAGTAAAATGAGAGCGAAAATTTTGGGGTACAACAGCTGCCCCTGTTCAATATTCTTAAACCTGAGGATGTAGATTGGCTCGTCTGCCTTTCGTGATCTGAAGGTGGAAGATGATTGAACACTAGAGTGCCCAGAAATTTGCACTCGCATGAAGTGGCACTTGATTTATGATATCAGGAATGGGCTTACAAATGCCATTCAGAGGTCGATGATGGAAGATTGTAGGGGATGGGCTTAAAGATGTCATCCGAAGAGGTGTCGATCGCATAAGAGATTCCTTTGTGAGAACTCATACCTGTTTTTTAGGAGGACTTCGCTGGGGAATGTTGGTCTCTGTCTTGGGAGAAAAAGAGTTTTAGGAGCTTCAGTTGTCTGTTACTCTACTGGGGAATAACTCCGGTTTGGGGAAGCGGAAGTGAACTGCGTATCTGGTCAGGGTATATACTGCACCGTGACTTACTGGAGAGATGCGAAACCAATCGCGTTTGATCGGGTCCCGGTCTTACAGTGTTATGGACTGCTGGCTGGGGATAAGAGAGGAAGAACCCGAATAGTAAGGTAATGAGAAGGAACCTGGATAATAGGGTTACTTCGAGATGAAAGCCTGGATATTGGGGTGTGAGAAGGAACCTGGATAGTAGGGTTACTTTGATATGAAAGCCAGGATAGTAGGGCTTGAGAAGGAGCCTGGGTCGTAGGGTTACTTTGAGATGAAAGCCTGGATAGTAGGGTTGTGAGAAGGAACCTGGGTAAGGTTATAAGTTTGTGTAAAACTTCAGGATGGAACTTGGGTAAGGTTACTTTGGTCGCACCAATGATTACTCTGTTTAGCTTCGAGTGTTAATCATGGACCTGCTAGAAATTGTTGATAATAAATGTTTTTCCTGAAAGAGATACATGATTAGTTATGTGTGATGCATGAGATGCATTGTGATGAGGTTCTCAAAATAACTGGGATTATGTTATATGTAATGTATGCACATGTCATGATGTATGAACATGAAATGTTGGCGTAATAATCTAAGTCCGGGAAAATAAATCCCTGACTGTTGTTTAGAGAGTATGAGAAATGGTATTCTTGACTGTTGTAAAAACCATAGTTCCTCTACTTCTGTTGGGGATGGTGAACAAAGATGACTATGCTGGGGATTCACATCCATTCGGCTGGTGAATATCCTGCCGGAAGAGACCCTGTCTGAGGATAACTCTGCGGGGAATAACTCTGTTGGAGAGGAGATACCCTGTTGATAGATCTGCTGATTTGGAGAAATAAACTCAGCTGGGGATGAATTTCCGTTGCTGGTGATAATGAATTTTGTTGGAGATTGAATTTCTGCTTCTGAGAGAAATAAACTCTGCTTGGGGAAAAATTTACTGACTCACTCGCGATTGTGAACCTCAGTTGGCGAGAGTTATGTCCTGTTCGGGAAAGCTAACATTATTGTCTTTAGATACTTTTTACTCTGTGGAAAGTGTACGAACCACTACTCCTTTTCTTAAGCTGGCTCAATCCCGGTACCTGATGGGCAGAGTAACTATAAGGTTTGGTAACTTCTTGTTTTCCCTATTTTTGGCATTATGAGTAATCGTCTTTTGTTTCTTGTGTAAATATTTATGAGCAGCCATTATTTTCAAATGCATATATAAAAAATGAATCATTGGACGTTCTTGCAAAACAAAACAGAAAAAGAAAAAGAAACAAATTGAAGTTTTGTACAGATGACTTATATTGATTTTGAAATTGGCCTGTAATAGGCGTTTTGTACAAGGAGGCTGACGTCCTAGTAAGAGAACGCCGCCGAAAGAAATAACAATTTGTGTAAAATAAATAAAAACAGCTATGTGAAATAACCCCATTGGGTTCTAACTCTGCTATTTCCTTTATATCTTCAAGCTTCTCATCACTTTGCTACTTGGCCGAAGGTTGATCAGATTGATTGGCGCCATCCGAGCTTGATAGTTGATATCGAAGTCTGGTTGCAAGATGATCCAATGAGACATAGTGTTACGCTTCAATCCCTAATTTTTGCCTGGACCGCCCTTTCGGGTTTTCGATCCACCGATATACCCTTTTTTGCTCAAGTCGCCTTTTCAAGTTTTCGACTTGCCGGGTGTACAGTTTTTTTTATATTTTCATCCCTTACTTCTGCCCGAACCCTTTTGGTTCACCGGGAAGCCCTTATTTTTGCCTAGGACAGTCAACCTAGTGGGTCTTTGATTATGTGTAGTATCTTTTCACTATGTCTGCATTAACGGGGTGAGGAAGGTCGTCACCATTCATGGTGGTTAGAATCATAACTCCTCCCGAGAAAATGTTCTTAACCACAAATGGCCCTTCGTATGTGGAAGTCCATTTTCCCCTGGGATCACCTTGCGGTAGTATGATGCGTTTGATCACTAGATCCCCGACTTGATATTCTTGACGTCTGACTTTCTTGTTAAAAGCCTTGATCATTCGCTTTTGATACGTCTGACCATGGCAAATAGCAGTAAGCCTATTTTCATCTATTAGATTCAACTGATCAAGTCGGGTTTGGATCCAGTCGTCTTCGTTCAAACTCGCATCCTTCATAATCCTGAGAGAGGGTATCTGGACTTCAATAGGTAGGACTGCCTCCATGCCATACACCAAAGAGTAGGGTGTTTCCCCTGTCGACGTTCGTGCTAAGGCACGGTACCCATGAAGAGCAAATGGTAGCATCTCGTGCCAGTCTTTGTATGTCACTGTCATCTTCTGTATAATCTTCTTGATGTTCTTGTTAGTTGCTTCAACAACCCCATTCATCTTCGTCCGATAGGGAGAAGAGTTATGATGCTGAATCTTGAAATGTTTGCAGAGCTTAGTGATCATTGTGTTATTGAGATTTATACTATTGTCAGTAATAATCTTCTCTGGTACACCATATCGACAGATCAGATTGTGTCGGATAAACCGCGCCACGACGTTCTTGGTTACTATAGCGAAGGAAGTTGCCTCAACCCACTTCGTAAAGTAATCAATGGCTACCAGAATGAAGCGATGCCCTTTAGACACAGTAGGTCTGATCTCGCCGATCATGTCGATCCCCACATTGCAAAAGGCCAGGGAGTCGTCAAAACATTCAAGGGAATCAGAGGTGCATGCACCTTATCAGCATAGACTTGGCACTTATGACAGGTTCGAGAGTGCTGATAACAATCGGATTCCATAGTGGACCAGTAATATCCTGCCCGTAGGATTTTCTTCGCCCTGGTGTGTCCACTAGAATGGGTTCCGAAAGTGCCTTCATGTAGATTCGTCATAATCCTTTCCACTTCGCTCTTGTCTACACACCGCAGTAAGGTTGAATCATGGTTACGCTTATAGAGGATTCCATTACTAATAAAGAACTTCGCAGCGAACCTTCTCAGAAACTTCTTATTATTAACAGATTCCCCCTCGGGGTATTCTTGAACCTCGAGATACCTTTTGACTTCGTGAAACCAGGGTTTGTCTGCCACTTCTTCGGTATCGATCTCACAGCAGTGTGCGGGTTTGTCCAACCTATCGATAGTAATCTGGGGAGCTTCATTGTCCCACCTAAATTTGAACATAGAAGACATGGTAGCTAGCGCGTCTGCCAACTGGTTCTCTTCTCGTGGGAAATGTTCAAAGGTTATCTCCTCAAAGTGCGGGAGCAATGTTAGTACATACTCTTTGTACGGAATAAGATCCGGGTGCTTCATATCCCACTCGCCTTTGATCTGACTTATCACCATAGCGGAATCCCAGAATACACTCAAGAACTTAATCCTCAGGTCAATAGCAGCTCGAAGACCCATGATACACGCTTCATACTCCGCCATATTGTTGGTGCAGTTAAAACATAATCGGGCGGTGAATGGAGTATGACTGCCCTCAGGAGATATAATTACAGCGCCAATGTCATTACCCAATGCGTTCAAAGCTCCATCAAAATACATAGACCATCGAGATCCCTCCTCGGGTCCTTCATCCGGTCCAAGTTCTTCGTAGTCGGTTATCAACATGATATTCTCATCCGGGAACTCGAAATTCATGGATTGGTAGTCATCCACGACCTGATGCGCCAAATGATCCGCCAATACACTCCCCTTGATTGCTTTTTGGGTTGTGTATTAGATGTCGTACTCGGTTAAGATCATCTACCATCTTGCTATTCTTCCGGATAAGGAGAGCTTCTCGAAAATATATTTGATCGGATCCATCTTTGATATCAACAAGGTAGTGTGAGTCAGTGTATACTGTCTAAGTCGGCGAGCAGCCCATGCCAAAGCGCAGCAAGTTTTCTCGAGCAATGAGTATCGGGTCTCACAGTCGGTAAACTTTTTGCTAAGGTAATAAATGGCATGCTCTTTTCGACCAGGCTCGTCATGCTTCCCCAGCACACACCCTATTGAATTGTCTAGCACTGTCAGGTATAATATCAAAGATCTCCCTTCAACTGGAGGCATCAAAATTTGGTGGTTCTTGAAGGTACTCCTTGATTCTTTCGAAAGCGGTATGGCATTCATCATTTCACTTTACCACTTGATATTTCTTCAGTAGCTTAAAGATTGGCTCACAAGTAGCAGTCAGATGTGAAATGAACCTGGCGATGTGATTCAGACGTCCCAAGAAACCTCTAACTTCTTTTTCTGTGTGGGGAGCCGGCAACTCTTGTATGGCTTTTACCTTTGCAGGGTCCACCTGAATACCCATATCACTGACAATAAAACCCAAAAGCTTACCAGACCTTACCCCGAAGGTACACTTGTTCGGATTCAACCTCAACTTGTACGTTGTGATACGGTGGCAGAATCGGACTGTTTAATACTGGTTTGTGTTTTGCGTTTTTGTTCGCAAAATGTCGCGGTAAGCAAGAGTCGCCACCGACTTTTATTTTATCCAACTAGAAAGGACAAAAGCACATAAAAATTCCTTTTTCAAGATTTTGAGTACGGGGGGTAGATTATAGAAAGGGAAGGTATTAGCACCCTTTCTATCCGTAGTTTTCTACGGGCTCTTAGGTACTTGCTCATCATTTTAAAAATTGCTTCTGTGTTTGTGTGTTTTGAAAAGTTTTTGTTTTACTTTGTTTTAACCCTTGTATCAGTCCTCAAGAGTGTTATGAAGTGTTTTTGAAAACTTTGTTTGTAAAAAGTGTAAGTGTGAAAAGTTTGATTATTGAGCAAGTACCTACTAGCATCTACCTACTCAAAAAAAGATCGTTTCTATTATGGTTCCTTTAGACAACGCTATCCTACTATTGAGAAATAGGTAGCACCGTCGTTGGAGTTGTAAGGGACAATTCGAAAGGGACGTGTTGTACCCCAAAATTTGCCCTCCCATATTTCTCAAGACATGTCAAGAATCATCTCCAAGTTGTTCAAGATAGCTCAAGAGTTGGACAGTCAAATCACCTCCTAAGGCAGTCAATTCAAAATTAGGGTTTTGTGTTGCATCAAGGTCCTCCCATCCAAATGGTCTCAAATTCTCCTTAATGTCCTAACATATTCTTAAATTCAGGTTCGGCTCAAGAGTCAATTCTTTAAAGAAGGTATCCGAATGTGTGAGTTTTCTCGAAGAAATATGGTGAAAAAGTGTGTTGAAAGTGCAGTTTTTACGCGCTAAAAAATTCATAACTTGAAGATCGTGGCTCATTTTGAACTCGTTCCAGTGGCCAAAATTCTGTCTTGCTGTCATCTATGTTTTCATCTCTCACGGCTGGAAGCCAATTTCGATCAGAAGGTCTTCAAAAATGCGGATTTATCAAGTATTTCCGTACAGGAAATTTGTGTCAGAAATTTATTTACGTCATGTTCGGAAAATCATAACTTGGTCGATTTTCATCGTATCGAGCTGGTTCTGGCGCCAAAATTTCAAAAATTGAGTTAGCTACGTTTTCATAGGAGGTATCGAGTTCGAATGGTGTTCAAAAGGCCTTCGTTTTTTGCTCATAATGCACGTGACGCGCCGAAAATCCTGAATGCTGAATATTATTTTATCTGGGTCGAAACTTCGAAAATTCATAACTCGGTCAATTTTTATCGGATTGGGCTCATATTTTTACACAAGGTCACTGACTCATAGATCTACAACTTTTCTTCAAAAGTCGATACCGGATTATGCTCCGATCAATGCCAGTTTTTTATTGAAGAACATGTCAGAGTCGACACTGGAGCCCAAAATAAGTTTGTCTGAGCTGAAACTTCAAAAATTCATAATTAATTCACCGTTTATCCGATTGAGCCGATTTTCATACAGGAGTTAGTTCTCGATGTCGGATACATTTTGTTTTCACATTTCAACTTCAAAAATTGCACTTAAGCCCCTGCGATTTAGCCTGAAACGTGACGAATTCAAGTGAACATTGGAGGCCCAATTGCACATTCAAAGCCCATTTTCTTTGCTCTAATTTCCATTATATAATCTCATTCTTTTCACACAAACAGAGAGGAGAGAAAAAAACCCTTGCCACAACGCTGTCAGAATATCAAATTCTTTCAAGAACCCTAAAACCTTGAAATTCTTATTACAAATCCCTCTCTCACTACAAACAAGTCATCCCGGTTACAAACCAACATCTCACTAAAAACAAGCCATCCCGGTTACAAACCAACATCTCACTACTTCTCCGGTAAGGGTAAGACTGGCTTGATCTCCATGATCAAAAGGCATAAAAGCATTCATATCACTACTTCTCCAAGGGTAAGGCTGATTTGATGTCCATGATCAAAAGGGTATAATCATTCATACATGCCATATTGGGCCTAAACATTAAATTTCTTCATATATTGGCTTTATTTGTATTTTATGATATATAGTAATTTATTTAATGTGTTCATGAGATTCAACACTGCAGATTTAGACAGGATCCCATGCAGGTTCATTAAGGAACGTTGAGGCCAAAACACAAATAGCCAAAAGCCAAAACACAAATGGCCAAAAGTCAAAACACAAATGGCCAAAATAGAACAGTTTACAGATGACACCAATACATGGCGAGACAGACATCCTGAGAAGGTTAAGGAACATTGAGACCAGAACACAAATGGCCAAAAGCCAAAACACAAATGACCAAAACAAAACAGTTTACACATGACGCCAACAGCTGTTTCACCCCTCCAATCAGGTCCGTATACTCCTAAACTCTCTCTCTATTTTTATTATTTTCCTTTAATTAATTAATTATTATTCTTTTTATTAATCACTAACCAATTAATCTTTTTTCTTAATAAAATCAAAAACAAAAAAATATATTTTATTTATTAAAATTAAATTCAGCACTTTATTTTTGTAAATAAATATTAATTCAATTAATTTAGTTTAATTAGGAAATAACTTTAATATTTTTTCAATAACTAAAATTAATTTAGATAATTAGGTTTTTATTAGCTCTGATTAATTTATTTTATTTCTTTAAATACTCAAAAATCTAAAAATATTTTTATTATTTAATTTAATTTAATTGTTCGTTTAATTTAATTCCATAATTTCCAAAAATAACAAAAAAATATGCTTTCTTTCAAAAAAGGGTCAAAACCCTAAAAAATACGCCGATTTAATTTTCTTGCACGCGATCCATTTATTTTCAATATTGTAATTGCTTCCGGAATGTAATAGCTCTTAATTAGGACTTTAATTATTTATCGCTTTATTTTACTTTCCGCAATTTAAATTAAAGGGTTTGTTTTTGGCGATGTAAATACCCGACGCCTTGTAATAGTTTAGACTTAATTTCCCGCAATTTAATTTCCGCACAATATCAACTGTTAGATGTTTGATAAATAGGGAATGCATGACAAGATCAAATGTATGAACTTAAAATCAACATAGCTCACCCATGACATGTACAAAGATAAAATTAACCGAAATAACACACTCGCACATGCGCACTCTTAGGGTACACCTCACTTGGTTGCCTTCGAACGTGGTCATTGAGTATAGGAAGTTTTAGAGGTCGCCCTCTTGTCCAAAGATCATAAGTTGCCTCGACACGGTTGCCTCGGAAAAATGATCTAGGATATTAGGGTTACCGCTAAGGCATCCTAACATTGCTTTAGTGACCATACGTCCCTTAATCGAATTGACCCGAAAACTCCAACGACGATGCTACCTACTCATCAATAGTGGGCTAGCATTGTCTAAAGGACATTTGCACAATTTAATTCCCTTTTCTAGTAGGTAGATGGTTCTTAAGTACTTTCTCCTTTTAAAACAAAACAAAACTTTTCGCACTTACACTCCTTTCAAACAAAAACTCTTTTCAAACCCACAAACACAAAGAAAAGCAAAATTTTGAAAACACTTTGAGCAAGTACCTAAGAGCCCGTGGATAACCATGGATAGAAAGGGTGCTAACACCTTCCCTTTCTATAATCTACCTCCCGAACCCGAGAAATATCTCAAAAAGGAATTTTTCTGTGCTTTTGTCCTTTCCTTGTTAGATTAAATAAAAGACGGTGGCGACTCTTGCTTACCGCGACATTTTGCAAAAACAAACGCAAAACGTGAACCAGCATTCCAAAAACAGTCAGTTCTCTTTCCCACCGATCACAGAATTGGCGACTCTGCTAGGGACATTAATAAGTGAGGTGTACCTTAGGATTAGATCATTGTGTTTTCAATTGTATGCTTTGTATGCTTTAATTTTGTGGGCTTGTATCGGAGTTTCTATAAATCCTAACCCAGATCTGGGGGCACCCTTTAGGTAAGTAGCAATAAACTGTGAGGGAACTGTCTGACGTAGACCGACATGGTTGAAGTAGTAGCTACATTGGTGTGGCACTTTAGTCTGTACCGATATCCCTTGTGTTGGAATGAGGAGAATATGGGTCTTCTAAGGGGTCATTAAGCACCAACTGACCTTAGAACCTTTAAATTGACCAACTTGGCCATAGAACAGTAGCAGTGTGCTACACTCATTAAGACTAAACTCTCGCGATGATTCCGGACACAAGAAAAGGTTGCTAAACTAGAATTATGACCGATTGAGGGTAGTCAGTGATATTGAGATCCTCTAGAACCCGGTTACTATTTTTAGGACAGGTTTAAACCAACTGAACTGAAAGAGGGCAGTACCTAAACTCCATGCCAGCCTAAACTTAAGGCTTCTTGTGTGCCTTTAAACTTGAACTACTTGCACATTCTTGTTATCTGACAACATGAGTTCCTTGCAAGTTTTGTTTACAGTCCTTATCCAATAATTTGGATTTATTGCAGGGTTTACTTACATCACTTCACACTTTTGCTTAAATGCATATCATATACATCATAACATCATACCTTAATATTTCCTTAACCATTTCAAGGATCTCAAGGGTCTGTGATGCAGGTTATGGTAAATCAAATGTCTAGCAAGGGGCAAAGGGGATTTATTTTTCTCTAGCCAAGGTTGTCTAGAAATCAAAACATGATAATTTGAGTCAGGGGCTATGACCCACTCGATATGGTAAGCTTGACTCTTGAGGAAGGACTCTTGACGACACGAAGTTTCTTCAATCAAGCTGCAACCAAATTCTAACAGTTTCTTGTTTACCCCGCGAGATCCTTGAAAACATTGCATACATATATCGTACATATCATTGTATAACAGGTCTCCCAGTACAGGTCTCTCATGTTCTCGTTGTTTATTTCAGCAATGGCTTTCCAACCAGACAACCAAGATATCCAAACTCAAGAAGCTCAGTTCAGGGAAATCTTCCTAAACCTATCCAAGGGGAAGAAAGAGTTGAAAACACTACTCATTGGAAACTTGGTCAAGAAAAGTCCTGAAGACAATAAGGACGAAAGGCTGGAACAATTGCAAGTCGAGGTAGATGCAATGAGAACCCAGATGCTGGGGCAGATGGCTTTTATCCAAAGCTTAGCCCGGGAACAAGAAGAGTTGAGAACCATTATCAACCAGCTTCATCAAGACAGATACAACAGCATGAAGCAAACAGTCAAGGCCAGGGACCAAGTCATTGATCAACTTCCGAGAAGTCAAAGGTTTTGTTTGATAAAGAATAGACCTCTCCAAGTTGCTACTACCTCACAGGTCCAACAACAACCTTGCCATAAACAACAGGTTAATCAGAGTAAGCTGGATACACCCAAGAGGCAGTTTACCAAGCTCGACACGTCGTTGTCTCAAGCTTTACAACACCTGTTGAGATTGAATTTGGCGATGTTAAGGGACCCTCCTAAGAATTCTAACATAGCCTCCCCAAGGTACAATCCTGATGCAAGGTATGCATATCACTCCAACAGCCCGGGGCATGATACTAACATTTGTTGGGCGTTGAGCAACAAAATTCAAGACCTGATTGATGAAGGAGCATTGGAAATCACACAAGACGGTCAGATTGAATTCTTTTGCCATCCCACCAAGGTTCACCATTTGAAGTGACAAGTACTGAGACGAGAAGACTTTTTGTTCATTAGAATTTTCAAGTTGTATTTTTCTTTTGATTGTTCGAACATTTATTCATGTCAAACTTTATTACTTTATCAATGCATTGCATATGTCTGTCTTGAATCAATCCATTCGTATTCACTATATTCAAATTGCTTTCATTTTTTGTGATGATCAACTCTTGATTAAAAAATTCTAAGCCTTTTGAGGGAGGATGACGAAAATGATATCAAAATCTCTACAGTATGCTTTTGAACAGACCCCACTGACGATGTATAGGCATTGTTTCAAATCCTAAACAGTGGAGTTATAAGGAAGATAATGACTCGTCAACCCCTTTGAGCCAAAGAAGTTGGAGTTTTTCTTTTCACAAATTAAAACCCGTAATCACAACCTGGGGCAGGATAGTTTGCTCAGTTGATCCAGGTGCACAATGAATGGCATCAAAGAAGTCCTTCCGAAACAAGAGACGGTGATGGTTCCTTATAATCGCCAGGACAGGCAGTCATTATCTCTCAAAATAAAAGCCCAATAAGTCAAAACCTATGAAGAAGACTTAAGAAAAACTGGGGCATCCCGCTGACTGTAATTACAAAAGAAACAGTTCAGGCAAAAGACAGGGATAATAAAATCAAAAAGAAAGAGATCCTGCAAACTCTCAACAAAATGACTTCCTATTCAAAATAAATTGTCAGTATCCAAACCATCACTGGTATATCAGAGCAAAGACTCAAACAGGATCTAAATGCACGGTTAGCTGAGTTTAGGATTGAAGAACATCACGAAGAGCGGGTGGGTACAAATAAATTTTGAGCCTTTATCCTTTGTTTCTTAAACCGTAAACCAGGCCACGTTATAACCCTTAAAAATCCTAGTTGAAGCATGGGTTAGTTCGAAAGCATACTGTTACAAAAGGTATCCTGACTCCTGTAGGGCTTGCTGTAAAATCCTGAGTTGATATCACATTTTACAAAAATTCGCTTGTTTTATTGAAAACTGCATTTTCAAAGAACTTCAAAACAGACATAAGCTTTGCATTCTTAAAATAACATTGTTTACATATGACTATTTGCTCGAAACAGCAAAGAAATTCGCACGACGAATATCTAGGGAACAAAAAACCTTCTCAATAAAAGGATCACCTCAAGTGGAAAAAGCACTTCTAACCAAGGGGCACGGCATAATCATTGTCCATCATCTGGGGCAGTCAAGTCAAGATTCAAGGAATCTATCAAAATTCCAAATAGCCAGGGGAAAATCTCCATCTGAATCAATCGGGGCATTGGACATGAATTCCAGCAACGAATCTTGCATGATCAAACGAAGATCTTCTGGTAGTATGGCAACACAACACTACCGACAGTGACACCTCCCTACATCCTGAGAGCATGGACATAATCAGAAAATACTATGCATAATCAAAGACCCGCTAAGGTTGACTGGCCTAGGCAAAAATAAGGGCTTCCCGGCGAACCAAAAGGGTTCGGGCAAAACAAAATTAGGGATAAAAATGGAAAAAAATGTGTACACCCGGCAAGTCGAAAACCTGAAAAGGCGGCTTGGGCAAAAAAAGGGTATCCCGGTGGACTGAAAACCCGAAAGGGCGGTCCAGGCAAAATTTAGGGATCAAAGCGTACGACTATGTCCCATCATCTCGTCACTGGCCTACCAAAAGAAGACTTGTCATTTTGACCGAAAGATACCAAACACCTCATAGGTGGGGATAATACTCGATCCACAAGGCCTCCGCATGCACCTTCTCCCGCAGAAACAGGGGCAATAAGAATTGTCCAAGCTGTACAGTTGCTCTATCCACCAGGTACAAAGGTAGATTCAGCTGAAGAATATGGCTAAGGTACTTTCACTCCCCGCAGAATAAGGCAGTAATGGTAGCTCTCCCAGCTGAGACTTGCAGCTATGTACAAATCAGCAATACTCTCCCCAAGCAGAGTTAGTCTACCATCAGCCCTAAAAAGGCTTGGTATCCCCAGAAGGTCTTAATATTCCCCAGCGGAGTATAAGAATATTCTCCAACAAGTATCAGAGTATCCCCGGCAGTCTTAATATTCCTCAACAGAGTATAAGAATGTTCCCCGGCAGAATACAAGATACCCCCAGTGGAGTCAATTTTCCCAGCACGGTCTGAAAAAGCTTTCCCAACGGAGTTGAATCATCATCCCTAGTAGACTCTAGAAGTTTACCCCCAACGGAGTACAATAAATCTCCCCAGCCAAATTCAGAGGGTTATCCCCACAAGAGTCTAACAGGGTTATCCCCAGCAAGTTGCAACTGAAAGATCATCCCCAACGAAGTTCTTTCCTTTTACAAACAGGACTTCAATCCTCAAAAGATTCAATATCACCAGCAACAATAATCCATCCCCAGCGGAGTTTATCAGCGGAATCCCCAGTGGAGTTTATCGTTAAAATCTTCAGCAGAATATCCTTTCCCCACAGAGTATTTCCCCTCAGAATAATCTCTTCATCAGTTTATTCCCCAACGGAGTTCTTTTCTCCTACAGGTTTATCCTCACAATCATCTTTGTTCACCATCCCTGGCAGAAGCGAAGCATTCAACTTTATTCTCCAGCAGCTCCGGGATTTATTTTCCCCAGCTAAAACATTACATGTCCATACATCATGCTACATGCATATACGCATCATACCATACAATCTCATTTATTTTGAGAACATCATTGCCTGATACATATCATGCATTACATACAGCTAACCTTTACCTTTCAGGAAAGATATAATCAAAATTCAAGTTATGAAGCCCGGGTACGACCAGGATAGTATCTTGATTTCTACAGCATATTGTGAAGCCCAGATTACGACCAGATAACAATATCAGACTACCGCGAAGCCTGGATTACAACCAGATAGTGATATCTCTCAAAAGTAAGCTATGAAGCCCGGAGAACGACCGGATAATAGTTTATTCCCCAGTGAGCCGTGGAGCCCGGATTACGACCGGATAGCAACTCAGTAAGCACCATGAAGCCTGGATTCGACCAGATAGTGGTATATCATAAACACAAGCCGTAAAGCCCGGATCACGACCGGATAACAGCTCAGCAAGTTATTGTGAAGCCTGGATTACGACCAGAAAGCAATACAAGACCATGAAGCCTGGATTACGACCAGATAATGGTAGAAGATGTTGTGAAGACTGGATTACGACCAGATAGCAACCCAGAGTACTACGAAGCCTGGATTTCTACCAGATAGTGGTATGATACATCGTGAAGCCTGGATTACGACCAAATAGCATTAAGGGACACTTTGAAGCTTGGATTGCGACCAAATAGCAGTTTACCCATCCAGTTACTATAAAGCCCGGATTCGACCGGATACTAGTAAACCCAACAGTCAAAGGGAAGCCCGGATGCGACCGGATAACCACTTGATGTGTTCTGAAGCCTGGATTTCGACCAGATAAGAAGTGAGGTATTGTGAAGATTGGATTCGACCAGAAAGCAATAAAAGACCATGAAGTCTGGATTACGACCAGATAATGGTAGAAGATGTTGTGAAGACTGGATTACGACCAGATAGCAACCCAGAGTACTACGAAGCCTAGATTTCGACCAGATAGTGGTATGATACATCGTGAAGCCTGGATTACGACCAAATAGCATTAAGGGACACTGTGAAGCTTAGATTGCGACCAAATAGCAGTTTACCCAGCCAGTTACTATGAAGCCCGGATTCGACCGGATATTAGTAAACCAAACCGTCAAAGGGAAGCCCGAATGCGACCGGATAACCACTTGATTTGTTCTGAAGCCTGGATTTCGACCAAATAAGAAGTGAGGTATTGTGAAGATTGGATTCGACCAGATAGCAGTACGTGACACCCCGAAGACTGGATTCGACCAGATAATGGTATAACACATCGTGAAGCCTGGATCACGACCAGATAGCGGTACAAGACACTGTGAAGCTTGGATTCTGACCAAATAGCAGTTTACATGGACAGTTACTAAGAAACCTGGAGTCGGTCAGATATTAGTGTGCCCTAAGTTCAAGTTGAAGCCCGGATGCGACCGGATAACCACTTGATTTATTTTGAAGCCTGGATTTCGACCAGATAAGAAGTGAGGTATTGCAAAGCCTGGATTACGATCGAATAGCAAGTTTAATCTCATCTCCCCAGTAAGTCACTGTAAAGCCTGGATTACGACCTGATGGCAGTCGGTCTTATCACTATGAAGCCCGGATGCGACCGGATAACCACTTAATTTGTTCTGAAGCCTGGATTTCGACCAGATAAGAAGTGAGGTATTGCAAAGCCTAGATTACAACCAGATAGCAAGTTTAATCTCATATCCCCAATAAGTCACTGTAAATCCTGGATTACGACCAGATAACAGTCGGTCTTATCAATATGAAGCCTGGTTTGCGACCAGATAGTAGTTCACTCTCGCCTCTTCAACAGAGATGATTCCTCAGTAGAATAACGGACGACCGAAGCTCCTAAAGTTCTATTTCTCCTAAGACAAAGAACAGCATTCCCCAGCGGAATCTCCCTCAACAACAGGTATACAAGCTCTCACTAAGGAATCTCTTACGCGATCGACACTCCTTCGGATGGCATCTTTAAGCCCATCTCCCATCATCAATCTCCAAATGGCATCTGTAAGCCCATTCCCGACATCACAAGACAAATGCTACTTCATGCGAGTGCAAATTTCTGGGCACTCTAGTGTTCAATCATCTTCCACCTTCGGATCACGAAAGGCCCAAACGCCAATCTATATCCTCAGGTTTATGAAGATTGAACAGGGGCAACTGTTGTACCCCAAAATTTGCCCTCCTGTATTTCTCAAGACATGTCAAGAATCATCTCCAAGTTGTTCAAGATAGCTCAAGAGTTGGACAGTCAAATCACCTCCTAAGGCAGTCAATTCAAAATTAGGGTTTTGTGTTGCATCAAGGTCCTCCCATCCAAATGGTCTCAAATGCTCCTTAATTTCCTAACATATTCTCAAATTCAGGTTCGGCTCAAGAGTCAATTCTTTAAAGAAGGTATCCGAATGTGTGAGTTTTCTCGAAGAAATATGGTGAAAAAGTGTGTTGAAAGTGCAGTTTTTACGCGCTAAAAAATTCATAACTTGAAGATCGTGGCTCGTTTTGAACCCGTTCCAGTGGCCAAAATTCTGTCTTGACGTCATCTACATTTTCATCTCTCACGGATGGAAGCCAATTTCGATCAGAAGGTCTTCAAAAATGCGGATTTATCAAGTATTTCCGTACAGGAAATTTGTGTCAGAAATTTATTTGCGTCATGTTCGGAAAATCATAACTTGGTTGATTTTCATCGTATCGAGCTGGTTCCAGAGCCAAAATTTCAAAAATTGAGTTAGCTACGTTTTCACAGGAGGTATCGAGTTCGAACGGTGTTCAAAAGGCCTTCGTTTTTTGCTCAGAGTGCACTTGATGCACCGAAAATCCTGAATGCTGAA
This sequence comes from Vicia faba, assembly GCA_948472305.1. NCBI lineage: Eukaryota > Viridiplantae > Streptophyta > Magnoliopsida > Fabales > Fabaceae > Vicia > Vicia faba. Next base: position 1,080,126,778 of record OX451736.1, on the reverse strand, counting down.
TACTATTTTATCTGGGTCGAAACTTCGAAAATTCATAACTCGGTCAATTTTTATCGGATTGGGATCATATTTTTACACAAGGCCACTGACTCATAGATCTACAACTTTTCTTCAAAAGTCAAGACCGGATTATACTCCGATCAATACCAGTTTTTTATTGAAGAACGTGTCAGAGTCGACACTAGAGCCCAAAATAAGTTTGTCTGAGCTGAAACTTCAAAAATTCATAACTAATTCACCGTTTATCCGATTGAGCCGATTTTTGGACAGGAGTTAGTTCTCGATGTCGGCTACATTTTGTTTTAACATTTCAACTTCAAAAATTGAACTTAATCCCCTGCGATTTAGCCTGCAACATGACGAATTCAAGTGAATATTGGAGGCCCAATTGCACATTCAAAGCTCATTTTCTTTGCTCTTGTTTCCATTATATAATCTCATTCTTTTCACACAAACAGAGAGGAGAGAAAAAAACCCTTGCCACAACGCTGTCAGAATATCAAATTCTTTCAAGAACCCTAAAACCTTGAAATCCTTATTACAAATCCTTCTCTCACTACAAACAAGCCATCCCGGTTACAAACCAACATCTCACTACAAACAAGCCATCCCGGTTACAAACCAACATCTCACTACAAACAAGTCATCCCGGTTACAAACCAACATCTCACTACTTCTACAGTAAGGGTAAGGCTGGCTTGATCTCCATGATCAAAAGGCATAAAAGCATTCATATCACTACTTCTCCAAGGGTAAGGCTGATTTGATGTCCATGATCAAAAGGGTATAATCATTCATACATGTCATATTGGGCCTAAACATTAAATTTCTTCATATATTGGCTTTATTTGTATTTTATGATATATAGTAATTTATTTAATGTGTTCATGAGATTCAACACTGCAGATTTAGACATGATCTCATGCAGGTTCATTAAGGAACGTTGAGGCCAAAACACAAATAGCCAAAAGCCAAAACACAAATGGCCAAAAGTCAAAACACAAATGGCCAAAATAGAACAGTTTATACATGACACCAATACATGGCGAGACAGACATCCTGAGAAGGTTAAGGAATGTTGAGGCCAGAACACAAATGGCCAAAAGGCAAAACACAAATGGCCAAAATAAAACAGTTTACACATGACGCCAACAGCTGTTTCACCCCTCCAATCAGGTCCGTATACTCCTAAACTCTCTCTCTATTTTTATTATTTTCCTTTAATTAATTAATTATTATTATTTTTATTAATCACTAACCAATTAATCTTTTTTCTTAATAAAATCAAAAACAAAAAAATATATTTTATTTATTAAAAATTAAATTCAACACTTTATTTTTGTAAATAAATATTAATTCAATTAATTTAGTTTAATTAGGAAATAACTTTAATATTTTTTTAATAACTAAAATTAATTTAGATAATTAGGTTTTTATTAGCTCTGATTAATTTATTTTATTTCTTTAAATACTCAAAAATCCAAAAATATTTTTATTATTTAATTTAATTTAATTGTTCGTTTAATTTAATTCCATAATTTCTAAAAATAACAAAAAAATATGCTTTCTTTCAAAAAAGGGTCAAAACCCTAAAAAATACGCCGATTTAATTTTCTTGCACGCGATCCATTTATTTCCAAAATTGTAATTGCTTCCGGAATGTAATAGCTCTTAATTAGGACTTTAATTATTTATCGCTTTATTTTACTTTCCGCAATTTAAATTAAAGGGTTTGTTTTTGGCGATGTAAATACTCGACGCCTTGTAATAGTTTAGATTTAATTTCCCGCAATTTAATTTCCACACAATATCAACTGTTAGATGTTTGATAAATAGGGAACGCATGACAAGATCAAATGTATGAACTTAAAATCAACATAGCTCACCCATGACATGTACAAAGATAAAATTAACCGAAATAACACACTCGCACATGCGCACTCTTAGGGTACACCTCACTTGGTTGCCTTTGAACGTGGTCATTGAGTATAGGAAGTTTTAGAGGTCGCCCTCTTGTCCAAAGATCATAAGTTGCCTCGAAACAGTTGCCTCGGAAAAATGATCTAGGATATTAGGGTTACCGCTAAGGCGTCCTAACATTGCTTTAGTGACCACACGTCCCTTAATCGAATTGACCCGAAAACTCCAACGACGATGCTACCTACTCATCAATAGTGGGTTAGCATTGTCTAAAGGATATTTGCACAGTTTAATTCCCTTTTCGAGTAGGTAGATGGTTCTTAAGTACTTGCTCCTTTTAAAACAAAACAAAACTTTTCGCACTTACACTCCTTTCAAACAAAAACTCTTTTCAAACCCACAAACACAAAGAAAAGCAAAATTTTGAAAACACTTTGAGCAAGTACCTAAGAGCCCGTGGATAACCACGGACAGAAAGGGTGCTAACACCTTCCCTTTCTATAATCTACCTCCCGAACCTGAGAAATATCTCAAAAAGGAATTTTCCTGTGCTTTTGTTCTTTCCTTGTTGGATAAAATAAAAGACGGTGGTGACTCTTGCTTACCGCGACATTTTGCGAAAACAAACGCAAAACGTGAACCAGCATTCCAAAAACAGTCAGTTCTCTTTCCCACCGATCATAGGACGTAATGGTCATTGAAGGCAACATGTAAGGATACCTTAGCATTTCAAAGGGACTGTCATCATATATTCGTAGGCAACATCGAGGGACAAGATCATATACCATAGGCAACTTCGAGGGACATCGAGGGACCATGATCTTTATGATGATTTTAACCGAGGGCCTTTGCTAAGGGTATCCCTATGTTCGAGGGACATGACCATTATTTTCCTAGGCAACCAAGTGAGGTATACCCTAAGGGTGCATATGTGCAAGGTGTGTTATGTTCAGTTATTTTAGTCTTGTGTTAAGTTTGCTAATGTTTGATTATTCTTGCCATACAATCCTATCAGTCATACATCTAGCAGTTAATAATTGCAGTAATTTAAAAGTGCAGAAATATAAAACCTAACTATTACAAGGCTTCGGGGAGGGGGATTATGTACATATCCAAAACTGGGGGGGGGGGGGGGGGGGAATAAATAAAAGCGGTAAAGGTCCTACTAATCATCTATTACATCCCAATATACAGTTACAATAATAAAATGAAGTGCGAAAGAATAATAACGCGCAAATTTGAAAAGACGTCTAAAAATCCTAAGATATAAAAAAAACTTTTTGTTGTTTTTTTTGTTTTAATTTATAAAAATGGTTTAAGTTAAAAAATAATTGATCTAGATCTATATTTAAAAAATTATTATTATTATTATTAAAGAAATATGAAATTTAAATAAAAGAAATTAATTCTATGTTTTTTTTGGTATTTTTGTTACGAAAAGGAAAATGAATTAAAATGAAATTAAACATAAGTTCTTTTAATTTAAAAAAAATTAAAGTGTTTAGTTAATTAATTTACCAAAATTAAAATTTAATTAAGAAAAAATCCTAAATATATTTTTATGTGATTTTTATATTTGTTTATTGATAAAAATAAAAATAAAGGATTAAAAGAAATAAATGAAATGAATAAAACAAGAAAATAAAGATGGGCCTAGTAGCAAAAGTAAACAGGGGGTGCAATCATCATAAATCCCTAGGCCCGAATCTTCGAAAGCTTCATGCTCTAACTATGGTGTTTTTTTATTCTTGCGTGGAACCTATGATTCAACCATCCATAAATGTTCTATATAAACTCAAACAAACGTTAGCATACCATAAAATGTGATTAAAATTAGAGATTCGAAGTTTAAAATTTTACCAAACCGGTGTTGTCAAATGGGGGCGTGCTAGGCGTGTGATGGATTGCTCTTGGGCCTTGTAAGACTCCTGAGGACTTCAAGAGGATGGTTTGAGGCTTGATGTCAATTGAGAGAGACCGGAACCTCGAGATACGACTTGCACCAATTCTTTGATTTCTGGAGAGCTTTTTGAAGAGATTTTTAGAGAGGAATTTCGTCCCTTTCAAGCTTGTATGGATCTATATTTATAGATGAGAATGATGAGACAAGAAAGCATGGAAATAATATCGCTCATAATGTTGTGTTTTAAGACCATGATCAAGATTTGAAAAAATGTCATATTTGATGATTTTATGTCATTTTCACATGTGGATGAAACTGGACATATTTGAAGGGTTATTGCATGAAATAAATTGACATAAACCAGCATAAAACTTGCCCAAAATGGATTCACATCAAAATTTACATTATTTCTATTATTTATTTATTTAATTCTGAATTTTAATGAATAAAATATCAAAATAAATAACATAAATAGTAGAAAAATGTATGGGTGGACTTAGAGGTCGTGGACCATGTTAGGAATGAGTTTCAAACTTGAAAATATAGGCCCATTTGGAAAAAATCCAAGTTTGGTCAATATTTGCTTCATGCATTATTTTCAAAAATTGTCCAACTTTGACAATGCATATCTCTCTCAATTTTAACCTTATGAGGGTGTTCTTAGACTTTTTAGAAATCTTAGGATGTCCCCTAAGAAACCTCTTTGGTTTCATCTCAATTGGATCTTCCATGTTCATGTAAGAAGCTTTGACCCAAAAGGTGTTTTTGTTGACTTTTCAAAATGACCTATAATGTCCACATTTATATCTTCTTGTGAGTGCATATTTTGAACTTGGTAACTGAAGATTAATTGTAGGGAATTACATCCTCTTCAAAATGAGCTTTGGATGGGTCATTTATGATAAAGTATGAGAAAGTTATACTTGATCAAAGTTGAGTTGACTTTTCCTGCAAAACCCTAATTTAGCAACTTTTGGGTTTTGATGAATTGTGAGCAATCCTTGAGGAATCATGATCAACCCTTGATCAAATTATGAATAATACTTCAAAATGAGTATGTTTACCAAAAATCTTGAAGTTTGACTGTATGTGGGCCACAGTTGACTTTTGCCCTAGCATAGTCGACTTTTAGGCCGTTTGAGCAATTGACTGAGCAAACTTCCTCTGCAAGGCTTGAAACTTGATATGGATGATCTTGAGAACATATTAGGACAATAGGGAGCATTTGGGACCCTTTATACTCAAACATCTTGATGCAAAATGAAACCCTAATTTGAGGTAGACTGCCTTTAGGAGAGAGTTTGTCTGGTCAACTCTTGGACTTCCTTGGGCAATTTGAAGACCTTACTTGAAATGTATTGAGAAATATGGGAGGGAAAATTTTGGGGTACAACAGTTTCCCCTGTTCATTCTTCTTAAACTTGAGGATGTAGATTGGCTTGCTTGCCTTTCGTGATCCGAAGGTGGAAGATGATTGAACACTAGAGTGTCCAGAAATTTGCACTCGCATGAAGTGGTACTGTCCTTGCGATTTTGGGAATGGGCTTATAGATGCCATTTGGAAGTTAATTACAGAAAATGGGATTAGATATGCCATCATAAGAAGTGTTGATCGCATAAGAGATTCCTTTGCGAGAGCCCGTATATCTGTTGTTGAGGAGGATTTCGCTGGGGAATGCTGGTCTCTGTCTTGAGAGAAATAGAATTTTAGGAGCTTCAGTCGTCCGTTGTTCTACTGGGGAATCATCTCTTAGTCGGGGAGGTGAAAATGAATTGATATCTGGTCGTGTATAGGCTGCATCGCGACCTACTAGGGAAAGGTGAAGCCGGTCGTGTTTGATCAGGTCCAAGTCTTACAGTGTTATGGACTGTTGTCTGGATATAAGAGAAAAGAAACATGGATGGTAAGGTTATGAGAAGGAACCTGGATAGTAGGGCTTATGGGAAGGAACCTGAGTAAGGTTTTTTCGTGAGGAGTTTGGATAAAACTACATCTGAATCGAGAAGGAACCTGGGTAAGGTTGCTTTGTGAGGAGTTTGGGTAAAACTACATATGAACTGAGAAGGAACCTGGGTAAGGTTGCTTTGTGAGGAGTTTTGGTAAAACTGCATCTGAACTAAGAAGGAACCTAGGTAAGGTTGCTTTGTGAGGAGTCTGTGTAGGGCTTTAAGAGGAACCTGGGTAGGGTTACTTCGGGATAAGTCCGTGTAAAACTTCGGCAGGAACCTGGGTAAGGTTACTTTGGGCTAAGTCTATGTAAAACTTCAAGAGGAACCTGGGTAAGGTTACTTTGTGATAAGTTCGTGTAAAACTTCAAAATGAACTGGGGTAAGGTTACTTTGAGATAAGTTTGTTTAAAACTTCAGGAGGAAAATGGGTAAGGTTAATTTGTGATAAGTTCGTGTAAAACTTCAGGAGGAACCTGGGTAAGGTTACTTTGTGATAAGTTTGTGTAAAACTTCAGGAGGAACCTGGGTAAGGTTATTTCGTGATAAGTTTGTGTAAAACTTCAGGAGGAACCTAGGTAAGGTTATTTCGGGATAAGTTCGTGTAAAACTTCAAGAGGAACCTGGGTAAGGTTACTTTGTGATAAGTTCGTGTAAAAATTCAGAAGGAACCTGGGTAAGGTTACTTTGTGATAAGTTCGTGTAAAACTTTATTTGGAAATGTATGAGAAAAGACCCGTGTAAGATTTTTCAGGATAAACCCGTGTGAAGCTGCATTTAGGAGAAACCCGTGTAAGATTGCTTCGTGACGAACCCATGTAAAGCTGCATTTAGGAGAAACCCGTGTAAGATTGCTTCGTGACAAACCCGTGTAAAGCTGCATTTAGGAGAAACCCGTGTAAGATTGCTTCGTGACGAACCCGTGTAAAGCTGCATTTAGGAGAAACCCGTGTAAGATTGCTTCGTGACGAACCCGTGTAAAGCTGCATTTGATCGTGCAAATAATTACTCTGTTTAGTTTCCGGAGCTAATCTTGAACTTGATGGAAGTTGTTGATGATAAACATCTTTCTTGAAAAGGTACATGATTAATAATATATGATGCATGACATGCATTGTATAATGATGTTCTCAAAATAAATGAGATTATGCCGTATGCAATATGTATGCGCATGTCATGATATATGAACATGAAATGCTATTATGGCACGTCCGAGTTTGGGAAAATAAATCCCTGACTGTTGTTGGAGAGTAATGGAAATTGAGTTCCTGACTGTCGTAGAAAAAGTGGTTCTTCTACTTCCGTTGGAGATGGTGAACCAGAGATGACTATGTTGAGGATTTGCCCCTTGTTTATGGATATTCTGCCGAGGAGAGACTCTGCTTGAGAACAACTCTGCGGGGGAATAATTTCGTTGGAGAGAGAAGCTCCCATAGCTGAAGGGATAAACTCTGTCGGGGATTGAGCTTCTGTATTCATAGAAATAAACTCTAATCGGGAGAAAACTTTATGAACCGCTTGCGATTACAAAATTCGGCTGGGGAATATAGACGTCGGCTCTCCGAAAGAGCTTGGTTGGGGAAAGTAACTCCTGTTTGGGGAGGCAGAGATCAAAACTTTGGTTGCCTCTACTATGTGGGGAGTGTAGATGTTACTAGGACGCATACTGAGGATACGATAATGACTTCGTATCAAGACTTTTCTGCCCCTGTACCTGCTGAAGAAAGTGCCTGCAGAGGCCTTGTGGCTTGAGTTTTATCCCAACTTATGAGGTGCTTGGTAACTGCCGATCGAAATGATAATTCTTCTACTGATAGGCAAGTGACGAGATGACCGGACATAGTCGTACGCTTTAATCCCTAACTTTTTCCTGGACTGTCTTTTCAGATTTTCAGTCCACCGGGATACCCTTTTTTGCCTAAGCCGCCTTTTCAGGTTTTCAGCTTGCTGGGTGTACATATATTTTTTGTTTTTATCCCTAATTTTTGCTCGAACCCTTTTGGTTCGCCGGGATGCCCTTATTTCTGACTATGTCCATGCTCTCAGGGTGTAGGGAGTTATCACTGTCGGTAGTGTTGTGTTGCCACACTACCAGAAGATGTTTGTTTGATCGTACATGATTTGTTGCTGGAATTCATGCCTAATGCCCCAAGTGATTCAGATGGAGATCTGCCCCTGGCTATTTGGCATCTTTGAGAGATTCCTTTAATCTTGACTTGACTGCCCCAGATGATGGACAATGATCATGTTGTGCCCCTTGGTTGGAAGTGTTTTTCCACTTGAGGTGATCCTTTTTATTGAGAAGGTTTTTGTTCACTAGATATTTGTCATGCGAATTTATCTACTGTTAAATAAATAGTCATATGCAAACAATGTTATTTTAAGAATGCAAAGCTTATGTTTATCTTGAAGTTTTGAAAATGCAGTTTTTTTATAGAAAAAATAGAATTTTGCAAAGATGTGATATCAACTCAGGATTTGTAATGGACCTTCAGGAGTCAGGATACCTTTTGTAACAGTATGTTTTCGAACTAACCCATGCTTCAGCTAGGACTTTTAAGGGTTATAACGTGGCCTGGTTCACGGTTTAAGAAACAAAGGATAAAGGCTCAAATTTTATTTGTACCCACCCGTTCTTCGTGATGTTCTTCGATCCTAAACTCAGCTAATTGTGCATTTAGATCCCGTTTGAGTCTTTGCTCTGATATTCCAGTGATGGTTCGGATACTGACAGTTTATTTTGAGTAGGCAGTCATTTATTTTTTGTTGAGGGTTTGTAGGACCTCTTTTTTTTATTTTATTATCCCTGTCTTTTGCCTGAACTATTTATTTTTGTGATTACAGTCAGCGGGATGCCCCAGTGTTTTTTATTAAGTCTCCTTCATAGGTTTTGACTTAATGGGCTTTTATTTCGAGAGATAATGACTGCCTGTCTTGATGATTATAGGGAACCATCACTGTTATACCCCAAAATTTGCCCTCGCATGTTTCCACAAGAAATCGCAGCTTCAGGCGTTTCCTGATTTTTCAGATTGGCTCAAGAATCGGTCAAACGGACTTTTCTCGTCAGTCAGACACAATTAGGGTTTTATTGATTTTCAGGGCTCTGGATTGTTTCACACAGTTGGCTTAGGGTTTTGGTTGACTTTGACTCAACTTCGATCAGGCAAACGCACTTTGGCATTTAATCAGGAATTAAGGTTTTTGTGGGCATATTCTCAGAAAGATTTAAATTCCACAGCACTTTGCAAGTTATTCTGAGATTCGGGTTGAATTCGCATTGTTTTGATTTAATCAGTAAAAGAGGCATTTGGTTTGAATTCACGTTGGTTTGTTTGAGCCAGTCAAAAGAAATATGCAGTTTGGATTTACAGTGCTTGGTAAGAAATCAGTAAGAAAGGAATGCGTCTGATCAGTTATTGCGTTTGACTGTGCGTTGCTTTGGATGATGGAGGCGCCAAGTTCATTTATTTTGATCAACATAGAATCAATGTTTAGTTGATTATTTATTATTCTAAGAATTAAATATCTGGAATTTAATTTTCATTTATTTTAATTTAAGGAACTATGAATAATAAGTAAATAATTGAAAAGGAATTGAAAAGAATTAAATGGATCAATAGAATTTTTATTTCATATTTAATATTTGTTACAATTATTATTTGGATACAAGTATTCATTTACGAAGTATTTATAATAATAATAGTTTACAATGATTAAATTGAAAATAAAACTATCCTATTTTTCTAAATATTTTCTAAAGTCCCCAATTCTTCATTCTTCACTTTGCTCTCCTCCATTCAATTACTCATCTACAAAAAGAAAAGGAGAAAAGTCAGTGACTGATAAATAAATAAAGACAGATAAAAGAAATTCATCACTAAGGGCCACTGATTGGGATCAGTTAACCCTCTCTGCAAATCACGGGATTTCTCCCGGTTCACAAAGAGGGAAGAATTTTATTTAATCATGAATGCAAAGTTGAAAAAATGCAAAGTGTCAAAACTGCATAATTTCAAAATCTCAAACTCCAAGTTCAAACCAAACTGAAAATCCAAAATACAACTTGCTGTCATAATCCAAAAAGTGCAATTTACTGTCAAAATGCCAAGAAGTCTACTCAAAGCTGTCAAGAAGAGGATTTGGCAAAGATATCAAAGAAGATAAAAGTACCAAAAGCTGTCAAGGAAAAGATAAAATATGCAGAGGAAATCTATTATGCAAGCAAACCTATTCATATCATCATTTCCCATAAGGGTGGCCCTTTCAGAAAGTACACAAGAAAAACATTTAATATTCTGTGAAGTGTACTAAAGAGAGAGAAAAAGAAGAGATAAGAGAGCAGGTTTTAGGCTTTTAGGCAGGAAGAAAGATGTACAAAAAGACTGAACACAGTAGGATAAGGGGAGATTCAAGAAAACCAACAAAAAGAAAATATACAAACGGTTAAGCCTCAAGCTTAACTAAAACCTGTGAAGGTCAAGCCTGTCCCTGCTACCTCAAACGCCTAAACATCAAAAAACCAGTATAACCTCTAAACCATTACCTACTGTAAAACACACAACCTGCATTGGCTCAAACCTAAAAAAGCTCAAAACCTTACCATTTCCAAAACCTGAACTACCAAACAACCAACGCATATACCAGCCACGCACATGACCTGCTAAACCAGCAAAACCTGTCAAGCCATTATACCTGCTAAACCAGCATAAAACCTGTCCTAAACCAATATACAAACCAGCTGAAGCAAGTCAAACACCTAAACTATACACCCAACCTAATTAACCTGCATTAGCTTGCACCTCCAAACACATAACCATAAAAGATCAAAAACCTGCTAGGCCTCAAGCCTGAAACCAGTCCAGAACCTCAAGCCTTAAGACCAGTCAAACCAACCTTAAGCTTGCAACAAGCCTAAAACCTGTAAGAAACCTCACAAAGTCTGTCCAACCTTGCAAAGAAATAAAAGTGGTGCAAACATAGGTTCAAGCCTAAAGTCCTCAGAAAAGTATCATCATAGGACAACCAAAAAGCAAGCAATACTAGCATACGAGCAAAATAGGCGTTCATCATAATCAACAGTTCCAAAGGGCAAATTCGAGGCAAAAGAGAAGAAGAAAGTAAAAGGAAGCGAATCAAAAAGAGGAAACTCAATGTCAAAACCCTCGAGCCCTCAGTAAGAGTACATCATTGGGCAAAAAGCAACTATCAAGCTCAACAATCAAGAGGCAACATAAGCAAGCATTTCAACAAGCGTTCAAGGCAATAGGCATACAACAAAATCATAGCAAGAGAGGAAGAGAGAAAGTACTCAGAGGCAACCAAGGAAGCATTCAAGGCAATTCAAAGGCCTCAGAAGAAGGCTTCATCATAGGCAACAAGCTCAACAATTTCAAAGGCAACCAAGGCAACTGAGATAGAAAATCAACAAAGGCAAGCCAACGAGGAGAAGAGATAAAGAAGTGAATCTTTTAAAAAAGGGTTTTCAGTGCAAAAATCATCATCAACCCCTAAAGTGGCAGAAAAGGTAAAAGTTACCAGATAAAGCCCTCATCGCGCAATCTTCCTTCACCGCTGAGCCTCCTAAGCACCTCCATCTTCCTCCTTCCCCTCTCCAGTAAAGGTAAGACCTTTTCTTTCATCCCTTCTCACGTACCTCCAATAAAGTCAATAACGAACAGCATAAGAAATCTAATCAAGCAGTTAAATCAAGAAGAAGACAGTAACCCATAACATGTAAAAGAAATCAAAACCTAAAACGCGAAATCAAAGAGAAAAGGGTTACCCTTTTGTGCGCTTCCCTGCATCAAGGAAGAGGGAAGAAGAGTTGAAGGTCGCTGGTGGCTGAGGCAAAAGGTTCACGCTGGGCACTCAAGAACGGACGAAGAAGATGAGGCAAGAACGATGAACGAACGGCGCCGCTGCCGTCTCAAAACCCTAAGCGTAATCCCAACTAAACACAAAATGCATTAACCCTAAGAAACATTATTTGCAATTTTGGGCCTTGCCTGTTCCATTCACCAAAGGCCCATTCAATTAACACAAACCCCTTTTCATAAAACAAACGTTATCTTCTTTTTTTTAATTAATTAGCTTAGCCACTTTTTATATAATAAACTAACACAAACCTTTTTATATAACATTTTGTTAATTACATTAGTCTGCCTCTAAACTAAATTTTGTTACTTTGTATATCATTTCATTAATACAAAAATACTTAAAAACACATTTCTTATATACTTAACTTTAAAACATTTAATTAAATCTTTTTGTACATGCAAACAAAGAACCATTTTTTTTATCACACCATATAATAAATATTGAAAATACTTTTCATTTAATTTGTTTATAATAATTAAAAATACTTTTTTTTCTACTTTGTTTCTTGATATTTATTTAAATATACTTTTTTATAATAAATAAAGATACATGTTGATACATAATATAATTGAAAACATTTTCTTTTCACTAAAACATTTTCTTTTGTGCATATTAAGAAAATACAAGACTAATTAATTAAATAAACATTTGATTTTTTTTCTTTTAAGTCAAAACAATACTTAACACACATTAATTTCACATTGTCGCACTTGTAAATAATTACATACTTACACAATACATCTCACACTTACACAATGCAATACATTCACATTGTCCCTATACACATTTGTTTATCTTATGCATTGACATTCGTCATTTACTTTGGATCGCAAATTCGATTTGGTTGTAACTTATTGGATACTATAAGTCTCATCCCCATTTGTGAATATTGTACCCCCACTCCCGGATACTTATTTTGTAATAGCGTAGATTTTACATTTTCGCAATTTACCGCTTTCAATTATACCATGGTTAGACCTAGGGTTTGCATGTACATAAAATCAAACGCTAGATAACCTAATACAAGATAAATACATGAAATCAATACACAATCACACTTGCACCCTCTAGGGTAATCCCACATGTTGCCTTCCAAAATGGGTCATGCTTGCACGTCGAGTATCTTTGGCAAAACAAATTCAAATGATCATAAGTCCCTCGATGACGCTTTCGAATGTTGCCTAAACGGAATGATCATAGTCCCTTCAAAACAAATTGCCAAAGACACTTGGCACCATTGCATTCATGGTCCATACGATGACCCGCGCCCGTCCCGAATAAACTTCCTAAACGCAAGATTGTTCACCAAATTCAATGGTGGAACAAAATTGTTAAAAAAGGGTTAAAACATAACAAAAAAACCTTTTGAGTACAATAGGGTAGATAAAACTCTTAGTTACTTGGGATCAACTTACAAAAAACACTTGCCTTCTTTTCAAAAACCACCTTCCACAAGTACTTTCAAAACAAACTCTCAAAAACATTTGAAACATCTTTTCGAAAAGATACACGCCTTTGTAAAATATTCGAGTAAAGAATTGTTACAAGGTTAGCCTAAGACAAGGCATCTTCTTCCAAAACATTTTCAAAAACACTCACACACACACCATTTTCAAGCAATCGAAAATCAAGGCAAGTGATCTAAAAGACCGAGTAACTAAGAGCCCATGGATAACCATGGATGAAAAGGGTGCTAATACCTTCCCTTTTCATAATCTACCCCCCGAACCCACGAAATATCTCAAAAGGTTTTTGTTGTGCTTTTTTTAACCTTTCCTTTAGGATAAAATAAAAAGTCGGTGGCGACTCTTGCTCAACCGCACAAGTGCGAATACGAACGTAAAACGACAGTCAGTTCTCCCACCGTATCACAGAACTGGCGACTCTGCTGGGGAGGAATTTATAAGTGGGGTTACCTTAGGGTTTAGATCACCTTTATTTTCTCGCTTTGATTGACTTGATTGATTTATCTTTTGGGTTCTTGTTTGGGGTTTGTTGTAAATCCTACACCCGGATTTGGGGCACCTTTTTAGGTAAATAGCAAAAAACTGCGAGGGAACTGTGCGGGGTATACCGACATGGTTGAAGCAGTAAGCTATGTTGGTGTGACATATTTGTGAGTACCGGTAACCCTTGAGTAGTCAAGGAGAGTACGGGGCCGCTGTGTGATGTCGTGAAGAACTAACGAACTCTTAGAACCTTAATTAACCATCTTAGCCTTTTTAGGGGTAGTGAGATGACCGACTTTGGTGCAGTCCGAAGTTGGTAGATCCTCGATACTACACTCTTTTGAGGATTGTTTTCTTGGAATATTTTGGTCGCCAGTAAGTGGCTAAACCGAAACAATGAACACAGAAAACAATCCAATGATATTGAGCTCCTTAGAACCTGGTTACTTTTGATAGGACAGGTTTTAACCAACAAACTGAAAGAGGGTAGTACCTGAACCCCATGCAAGCCTAAACCTAAGGACTTGTTTGCTTTGTGTGAATATGTTTGTCTGTATATACACTCACTTGCCTTTCGCATACATGTACATGACATCATGACATCATACCATAGCATTTTCAATAACCATTTCAAGGATCTCGAGGGTTCTTCTGATGCAGGGTTATGTTGAACCAGACGTCTACCAAGGGGCAAGAGGTTTCTCCTCTAAGCAAAGTTCTCCAATCAAAGATCAAGTGCAACAACTTGAATCAGTGGCTATGACCCACTCGACATGGTAAGCTTGATTCTCGTGGAAAGACATCCACCGATACAAAGTTCTCCAAACAAAGATCAAGTACAACAACTTGAATCAGTGGCTATGACCCACTCGACATGGTGAGCTTGATTCTCGTGGAAAGACGTCCACCGGTGCGGAGATCTCCAATCCAAGAGCAAAGTTCAACCCCTAACATTTTCTTGTGTTTACCCCGAGAGATCCTTGAAAGTATGCATCCACATATCATGCATTGCATTTTGACAGTCTTTCCTTTTTCAGGTTTCCTTACTCTCCTGCTGTTTATTTCAGCAAGAGATGGCTCTAGAAAGGTCTGTCAAAGACATCCAAGACCAGACTGCTCAGCTGCAAGAGATGTTCCTGAACTTGTCTCTGGGGCAAGATGAGATGAAAGCTCTCCTCACCAAGGGCTTGGAGAATTCCAAAAATGCCAGAAGTGACCAGCTTGCGGAGCTGCAGTTCAATCTGACAACCTTGAGGACCCAAATGATGGGACAGTTGGTGGGCCAGATGGCTCTCATCCAAGACCTATCTCAAAGACAAGAGGAACTCAGAGTTCTGGTCCGCCAACTGCTTCCAAACAACCAACTGGGGCAAGCGTCTGAGGTTGAAGAGCAAGTCACCGCTCAACCTCCATCCACTCAAGAAGACAAGGGGAAAGCTCCTTTGCTTGCTTCAGGGTCGCAAACCCATCAACAACCTCGCCAGCATCCACGGGGTAATCGGCGTAAGCAAGAAACGTCGGGAAGACAGTTCACGGACACTGAAATACCATCATTCTTCATACTGAAGCGCCTGATGGAGGTCAACTTGCTTACCTTAAAGGATCCTCCTCAGAAGCCCAATATCTCCTCTCCTCACTATCATCCCGATGCATTTTGTGTTTACCACTCCTACAGCCCGGGACACGACACCAACGACTGTTGGGCCTTGAAGAACAAGATTCAAGATCTGATCGACATTGGGGTGCTGGAATTCATGCCAGACGGCGAGATGAAAATCTTCCGTTAAAAGGTTCTCCACTTGAAGTAACGAAGCTCAAGCTGAAAGACTTTTGCTTCTTTTTGAATTTTCAAAGTTGTAATTTCTTTTGCTGTCAAACAATTATCTGTTGATGTTAAACTTTGTTTTCATTAATGCATTACATATGTTTGTCCTGAATTCATCCATTCGTTTCACTACTCTTATGCTTTTCTTTATGATATTTGACTCTTGATAAAAAGCTGTAAGCCTTTAGAGGGAGGATGACGAAACAATACCATGATCTTATACAGTATGCTTTTGAACAGACCTTGCTGATGATGTACAGGCATTTCTTTCAAATCCCAAACACTGGAGTTATAAGGAAGTTAATCCCTAGTCAACCCCTTCGAGCCAAAGAAGTAGGAGTTTTCTGTTCTAAACAATCAAAACCTTGGATATAAACCCGGGGCAGGGTAGTGTCTCAGTTGATTCGAAAGAAAATGCGCATTGAAGTCGCAAACTCTCAATTCGTAATACAACGAACGACGTCGAAAAAGAAAGCATTCCTTTGGAATCAAAAGACAAGGGGGGTTCCCTATCACATAGACAGTCAATCTCTCAAAAGAGAAAAGCCCACCAAGCCAAAACCTATAAAGGAGGCTTAAGAAAGCTGGGGCATCCCACTGACAGTAATCCCGAAAAAACGGTAACAGTCAGGCAAAAGTTAGGGATAACAAATCAAAATCAAAATAGTGAGGTCATTACAAAATCCTCAACAACATGAAAAATGTTGAAAAAAAAGAAAAAAAGAGATGATGACTGTCTCCCCAAATTCAACTGGTGAACTGTCGCCCAAAAGTCGTTCAAAACTCAAAACGGAGTGTGACGCACAATTAACTGAGCTTAGGTTGGAAAACATCACGAAGAGCGGGTGGGTACAAATATATTTTGAGCCTTTATCCTTTGTTCTTAAACCGTGAACCAGGCCACGTTACAACCCTTCAAAAGTCCTAATTGAAGCATGGGTTAGTTCGAAAGCATACTGTTACAAAAGGTATCCTGACTCCTGTAAGGCTTTACTCTAAATCTTGTGTTGATTTGTCTTATAAAAAGTTTTCTGCTAAAAACGCATTTTTCAAAACTTCGAGACAAACATAAACTTTGCATTATTTGAATATCATTGTCTGCATTTGGCTTTTTGTTTGACAGGGAAGAAATTCATACAGCGAATGTTCGGAGGAACGAAAACTCTCTCGGTAAGTAAAAATCACTTCAAGAGGATAACACTTCCATTGCAAATCTCCTACCAGCAAGGGGCATGACATGTCACAATTCAATTAACCTGGGGCAGTCCAGTCAAGGTCCAACAGATCTTTCAAAATTCAATTAACCTGGGGCAGTCCAGTCAAGGTCCAACAGATCTTTCAAAGTTCAGTTAACCTGGGGCAGTCCAGTCAAGATTTTAAGAAATCTCTCAATATGCAGAGTAATCTGATTCAAGACTCCTTCTCCACCACTTGGGGCATTCGAATGTCAAAAGTGTTCAACAAATCAACTATCACCTTTCCAGATTCGATTCCTGTATCCGGCCAGGGCACGTCTGAAGAGTTCCAGATCAACACCTGTAACAAGCCAGGAAAACATCTGTGAACGACCGATTGTAGACCAACACCTGTAATAAGCCAGGAAATTATCTACATCACCACTTGGGGCATTCGAATGTCAAAAGTGTTCAAAAAACCGATGCAGCTTTACACGGGCTCATCATCAGGAAACCCTACACCGGTTCCTCTTCAAGACTTCTGGAAACAGTCTATGGATTCTTCCCAACAACGGATGTTAATCTATCAGCTTGTTCAGATGCAACTTTTGAAAACAGCTTACGGACGCTTCCCAACAACGGATGCTGCTCTATTGCTGATTCAACTTCAAGATTTCTGAAAATAGTTCACGGGTTCTCCAAGTAACGGATGTTAACCTATCACTTGTTCAGATTCTTCTCAAGACTTCTGAAAACAGTTTATGGATTCTTCCCAACAACGGATGTTAATCTATCAGCTTGTTCAGATGCAACCTTTGAAAACAGTTTACGGACGCTTCCCAACAACGGATGCTACTCTATTGCTTATTCAATCTCAAGATTTCTGAAAACAGTTCACGGGTTCTCCAAGTAACGGATGTTAACCTATCGCTTGTTCATATTCTTCTCAAGCTAACTCCACTCAGAGTCAAGCTTCATGATCCCCAGCAAAGCCAGGCTAATGAACCTTCTCCCTACAGAGTTTTAGGAGAGTAAAATCTTGAGTTCCCCAGTGGAGTCGCCAGAGATGTTTCCCGCCGAGCTGAAGATTCTCAATCTTACCTCCCCAGCATGAGTCTACTAGTTTGGAACTCCCCAGTAGAGGTCATCAGGAATTCTCCTTCACAGCAGCAGCCAGAGATTTGTTTTTCCCGGCAGCAGTCAAGATGCTTTTATCTTCGGCCATCTCAGATTCATTTATCCTCAGCAAGATAGCTCATCAACTTACATGCGCATTCGTCACATTCATATCATAAACATTAATGTCACATACATTGCATCATGCATCATAACATTGCATACAACTAACTCTTTGCCTTTTCAGGTAAGATCAGTCGACAGACACAGATCATCTTACGAGATTCTTCCAGAAATAGTTCAGATGTGACCCGGACACGGCGACATTCTGATACTTATTTCGGATCCATTCAGACGCATCATCAGGAAACCCTACACTGATTCCTCTTCAACTTCAAGATTCTTGAAAACAGTTTACAGATTCTTCCCTACAACGGATGTCAATCTACCAACTTGTTCAGACTCTTCTCAACTTTTGAAAACAGTTTACGGACGCTTCCCAACAACGGATGTGGCTCTATTGCTTATTCAATATCAACTCCTGAAAATAGTTTACGGATTCTTCCCAACAACGGATGTCAATCTACCAACTTGTTCAGATGCCAACTTTTGAAAACAGTTTACGGACGCTTCCCAACAACGGATGTGGCTCTATTGCTTATTCAATCTCAACTCCTGAAATAGTTTACGGATTCTCCAGATATGGATGTCAATCTATTGCTTGCTCAGACCCCCGATTCAGAGATGTTCCAAAACATGGGTGGCTTTCTGATACTTGTCCACTCACCATTGACATACAGTTCAACATAACCAGATGCCATCTATAAGCCCATCCTCTTACCAGCAGTCACCAGATGGCATCTTTAAGCCCGTCACCAAATGGCATCTCTAAGCCCATTCCCCGACAAGATTCTATCGCACCCGATGGCATCTTTAAGCCCATCACCAAATGGCATCTTTAGGCCCATTCACCTCTACCATCACATCGCCGAGTGCAAATTTTCTGGGTACTTTAGTGTCCAATCTTATTTTAACTTCAAGTCGCGAAAGGCAAACTTGCCAATCTAACTCTTCAGGTTCAAGAAGATTGAACAGGGGCAACTGTTGTACCCCAAAATTTGCCCTCGCATTTTTCCACAAGAAATCACAGCTTCAGGCGTTTCCTGATTTTTCAGATTGGCTCAAGAATCGGTCAAACGGACTTTTCTCGTCAGTCAGACACAATTAGGGTTTTATTGATTTTCAGGGCTCTAGATTGTTTCACACAGTTGGCTTAGGGTTTTGGTTGACTTTGACTCAACTTCGATCAGGCAAACGCACTTTGGCATTTAATCAGGAATTAAGGTTTTTGTGGGCATATTCTCAGAAAGATTTAAATTCCACAGCACTTTGCAAGTTATTCTGAGATTCGGGTTGAATTCGCATTGTTTTGATTTAATCAGTAAAAGAGGCATTTGGTTTGAATTCACGTTGGTTTGTTTGAGCCAGTCAAAAGAAATATGCAGTTTGGATTTACAGTGCTTGGTAAGAAATCAGTAAGAAAGGAATGCGTCTGATCAGTTATTGTGTTTGACTGTGCGTTGCTTTGGATGATGGAGGCGCCAAGTTCATTTATTTTGATCAACATAGAATCAATGTTTAGTTGATTATTTATTATTCTAAGAATTAAATATCTGGAATTTAATTTTCATTTATTTTAATTTAAGGAACTATGAATAATAAGTAAATAATTGAAAAGGAATTGAAAAGAATTAAATGGATCAATAGAATTTTTATTTCATATTTAATATTTGTTACAATTATTATTTGGATACAAGTATTCATTTACGAAGTATTTATAATAATAATAGTTTACAATGATTAAATTGAAAATAAAACTATCCTATTTTTCTAAATATTTTCTAAAGTCCCCAATTCTTCATTCTTCACTTTGCTCTCCTCCATTCAATTACTCATCTACAAAAAGAAAAGGAGAAAAGTCAGTGACTGATAAATAAATAAAGACAGATAAAAGAAATTCATCACTAAGGGCCACTGATTGGGATCAGTTAACCCTCTCTGCAAATCACGGGATTTCTCCCGGTTCACAAAGAGGGAAGAATTTTATTTAATCATGAATGCAAAGTTGAAAAAATGCAAAGTGTCAAAACTGCATAATTTCAAAATCTCAAACTCCAAGTTCAAACCAAACTGAAAATCCAAATTACAACTTGCTGTCATAATCCAAAAAGGGCAATTTACTGTCAAAATGCCAAGAAGTCTACTCAAAGCTGTCAAGAAGAGGATTTGGCAAAGATATCAAAGAAGATAAAAGTACCAAAAGCTGTCAAGGAAAAGATAAAATATGCAGAGGAAATCTATTATGCAAGCAAACCTATTCATATCATCATTTCCCATAAGGGTGGCCCTTTCAGAAAGTACACAAGAAAAACATTTAATATTCTGTGAAGTGTACTAAAGAGAGAGAAAAAGAAGAGATAAGAGAGCAGGTTTTAGGCTTTTAGGCAGGAAGAAAGATGTACAAAAAGACTGAACACAGTAGGATAAGGGGAGATTCAAGAAAACCAACAAAAAGAAAATATACAAACGGTTAAGCCTCAAGCTTAACTAAAACCTGTGAAGGTCAAGCCTGTCCCTGCTACCTCAAACGCCTAAACATCAAAAAACCAGTATAACCTCCAAACCATTACCTACTGTAAAACACACAACCTGCATTGGCTCAAACCTAAAAAAGCTCAAAACCTTACCATTTCCAAAACCTGAACTACCAAACAACCAAAGCATATACCAGCCACGCACATGACCTGCTAAACCAGCAAAACCTGTCAAGCCATTATACCTGCTAAACCAGCATAAAACCTGTCCTAAACCAATATACAAACCAGCTGAAGCAAGTCAAACACCTAAACTATACACCCAACCTAATTAACCTGCATTAGCTTGCACCTCCAAACACATAACCATAAAAGATCAAAAACCTGCTAGGCCTCAAGCCTGAAACCAGTCCAGAACCTCAAGCCTTAAGACCAGTCAAACCAACCTTAAGCTTGCAACAAGCCTAAAACCTGTAAGAAACCTCACAAAGTCTGTCCAACCTTGCAAAGAATTAAAAGTGGTGCAAACATAGGTTCAAGCCTAAAGTCCTCAGAAAAGTATCATCATAGGACAACCGAAAAGCAAGCAATACTAGCATACGAGCAAAATAGGCGTTCATCATAATCAACAGTTCCAAAGGGCAAATTCGAGGCAAAAGAGAAGAAGAAAGTAAAAGGAAGTGAATCAAAAAGAGGCAACTCAGTGTCAAAACCCTCGAGCCCTCAGTAAGAGTACATCATTGGGCAAAAAGCAACTATCAAGCTCAACAATCAAGAGGCAACATAAGCAAGCATTTCAACAAGTGTTCAAGGCAATAGGCATACAACAAAATCATAGCAAGAGAGGAAGAGAGAAAGTACTCAGAGGCAACCAAGGAAGCATTCAAGGCAATTCAAAGGCCTCAGAAGAAGGCTTCATCATAGGCAACAAGCTCAACAATTTCAAAGGCAACCAAGGCAACTGAGATAGAAAATCAACAAAGTCAAGCCAACGAGGAGAAGAGATAAAGAAGTGAATCTTTTAAAAAAGGGTTTTCAGTGCAAAAATCATCATCAAACCCTAAAGTGGCAGAAAAGGTAAAAGTTACCAGATAAAGCCCTCATCGTGCAATCTTCCTTCACCGCTGATCCTCCTGAGCACCTCCATCTTCCTCCTTCCCCTCTCCAGTAAAGGTAAGACCTTTTCTTTCATCCCTTCTCATGTACCTCCAATAAAGTCAATAACGAACAGCATAAGAAATCTAATCAAGCAGTTAAATCAAGAAGAAGACAGTAACCCATAACATGTAAAAGAAATCAAAACCTAAAACGTGAAATCAAAGAGAAAAGGGTTACCCTTTTGTGCGCTTCCCTGCATCAAGGAAGAGGGAAGAAGAGTTGAAGGTCGCTGGTGGCTGAGGCAAAAGGTTCACGCTGGGCACTCAAGAACGGACGAAGAAGATGAGGCAAGAACGATGAACGAACGGCGCCGCTGCCGTCTCAAAACCCTAAGCGTAATCCCAACTAAACACAAAATGCATTAACCCTAAGAAACATTATTTGCAATTTTGGGCCTTGCCTGTTCCATTCACCAAAGGCCCATTCAATTAACACAAACCCCTTTTCATAAAACAAACGTTATCTTCTTTTTTTTAATTAATTAGCTTAGCCACTTTTTATATAATAAACTAACACAAACCTTTTTATATAACATTTTTTTAATTACATTAGTCTGCCTCTAAACTAAATTTTGTTACTTTGTATATCATTTCATTAATACAAAAATACTTAAAAACACATTTCTTATATACTTAACTTTAAAACATTTAATTAAATCTTTTTGTACATGCAAACAAAGAACCATTTTTTTTATCACACCATATAATAAATATTGAAAATACTTTTCATTTAATTTGTTTATAATAATTAAAAATACTTTTTTTTTCTACTTTGTTTCTTGATATTTATTTAAATATACTTTTTTATAATAAATAAAGATACATGTTGATACATAATATAATTGAAAACATTTTCTTTTCACTAAAACATTTTCTTTTGTGCATATTAAGAAAATACAAGACTAATTAATTAAATAAACATTTGATTTTTTTTCTTTTAAGTCAAAACAATACTTAACACACATTAATTTCACATTGTCGCACTTGTAAATAATTACATACTTACACAATACATCTCACACTTACACAATGCAATACATTCACATTGTCCCTATACACATTTGTTTATCTTATGCATTGACATTCGTCATTTACTTTGGATCGTAAATTCGATTTGGTTGTAACTTATTGGATACTATAAGTCTCATCCCCATTTGTGAATATTGTACCCCCACTCCCGGATACTTATTTTGTAATAGCGTAGATTTTACATTTTCGCAATTTACCGCTTTCAATTATACCATGGTTAGACCTAGGGTTTGCATGTACATAAAATCAAACGCTAGATAACCTAATACAAGATAAATACATGAAATCAATACACAATCACACTTGCACCCTCTAGGGTAATCCCACATGTTGCCTTCCAAAATGGGTCATGCTTGCACGTCGAGTATCTTTGGCAAAACAAATTCAAATGATCATAAGTCCCTCGATGACGCTTTCGAATGTTGCCTAAACGGAATGATCATAGTCCCTTCAAAACAAATTGCCAAAGACACTTGGCACCATTGCATTCATGGTCCATACGATGACCCGCGCCCGTCCCGAATAAACTTCCTAAACGCAAGATTGTTCACCAAATTCAATGGTGGAACAAAATTGTTAAAAAAGGGTTAAAACATAACAAAAAAACCTTTTGAGTACAATAGGGTAGATAAAACTCTTAGTTACTTGGGATCAACTTACAAAAAACACTTGCCTTCTTTTCAAAAACCACCTTCCACAAGTACTTTCAAAACAAACTCTCAAAAACATTTGAAACATCTTTTCGAAAAGATACACGCCTTTGTAAAATATTCGAGTAAAGAATTGTTACAAGGTTAGCCTAAGACAAGGCATCTTCTTCCAAAACATTTTCAAAAACACTCACACACACACCATTTTCAAGCAATCGAAAATCAAGGCAAGTGATCTAAAAGACCGAGTAACTAAGAGCCCATGGATAACCATGGATGAAAAGGGTGCTAATACCTTCCCTTTTCATAATCTACCCCCCGAACCCACGAAATATCTCAAAAGGTTTTTGCTATGCTTTTTTTAACCTTTCCTTTAGGATAAAATAAAAAGTCGGTGGCGACTCTTGCTCAACCGCACAAGTGCGAATACGAACGCAAAACGACAGTCAGTTCTCCCACCGTATCACAATCACCATCTTTTGTTTCGGAAGGACGTCTTTGATTCCATTCATTGTGTATGAAGCGGAAGATTGTGACTGAATGCGCCTCAGAATTAACTGAGAAAACTACCCTGCCCCAGGTTATGTTTAAGGGTTTTAATATGTGTGAAAATAAAAACTCCTACTTTTTGGCTCGAAGGGGTTGACTAGGGATTATCTTCCTTATAACTCCACTGTTTAGGATTTGAAACAACGCTTGTACATCGTCAACAAGGTCTGTTCAAAAGCATACTGTAGAGATTGTGGTATCGTTTTCGTCATCCTCCCTCTAAAGGCTTACAGTTTTTTAGTCGAGAGTTGAATATCACGAAAAGGAAATATAAAGCAATTTAAGCATAATGAAAAAAAATTAATTCAAGACAGACACGTGTAATGCATTAATGAAATAAAAAAGTTTGACATGACAATACTTGTTTGAATAAGCAAAGAAAATACAACTTCAGAGTTCAAATGAACAAAAATGCTTTCAATCCTAGCCATGTTTTGGTAAGGGAGCAGTGATCACATTGGGAGTCTCAAGAGGGTCGAATTCGATCTCCTTGGCGTCAATCATATTCTGAATCTTGTATTCCAGCACCCAACAATCGTTAGTATCGTACCCCGGGCTACCAGAATGATAAGCACACCTTGCATCCGGGTTGTAGTTAGGAGAAGAAGTCTTAGGGTTCAGATGAGGGTTTATCACCATAATCAGATTCATCTTCAACATGTGTTGCAATGCTTGTGACAATG
Source organism: Vicia faba (assembly GCA_948472305.1). Lineage (NCBI taxonomy): Eukaryota > Viridiplantae > Streptophyta > Magnoliopsida > Fabales > Fabaceae > Vicia > Vicia faba. Next base: position 1,080,102,401 of record OX451736.1, on the reverse strand, counting down.
GCATGTTGATTTGGGTGAACTGCCTTTGAGGTCTTTCCACCCTTGGTTGATTGTTTCGTTGTTGTGGTCGTTGTGTGCATGCCAAATTAGAGATCAACATTGCCTCCACAGATTGGTGGTAGTCTGCCTTGCTACACCTCTTCTGGCCGTGCACAGCATTATCTTCCCTCTTGCCACCAAATGACTTCTTCTTTGTACTCGAAGAGGTATTTTTATGGATCTTACCACCCAGGATCCCAGCTTCTACTCTTTCTCCAGTCAGAATCAGCTCAGTGAAACCCACAGATGAGCTGCCGATCAAATGATTAAAGAATGGACCAGATAGCGTCCCCAGAAACATATCAACCAACTCCCTATCAGACAACGGGGGTTGGACTCTTCCAGCCAAGTCTCTCCACTTTGGAGCATAGTATTTAAATCCTTCACTTGCACCCATGGATATACTCTGAAGTTGAGTACGAGTAGGAGCAAGGTCGGTATTATACTGATACTGCTTGTAGAAAACAGCAGCCAAATCTTCCCAGTTTCGGATATTTGCTCCCTCTAGCTGGTAGAACCATCCAAGTTGAGTCCCTGCCAGACTATCTTGAAAGAAGTGAACCCATAGATTTTTATCAGTTGTGTGGGGCTGGATCTTCCTGACATAAGAATGGAGATGGAGTTTTGGGCAGGACACCCCATCATACTTATCAAAAACTAGAGCTTTGAACTTCTGAGGGATCACCACTCCAGATACCAGTCCCAAATCTCCGAAATCCAAACCAGGGATCTTCTGAATCTCCATAGCACTCAGACGGTCTTCAAGTTGTTTGTACATATCCTCAGCAGGATGATACTGTTCCTCATCATAATCTGTATCATTATCAGAAACTGCAGGACTAGGGCCCTTTTCTTCTTCTTGGTCCTCCCCTCCCTTGGATGAAAAGGATAGATCAGCTTGCTGTTTCAACCTATCCCCAAACCTTTTTCCCATACTCAGCAGAACAACCTTCTTCTTCTTCTTCTCTTTCTCTTTCAGAATGAGAGCTTTCAAGTCCTCTTGCCTTTTAGCCAAGCTTAAGAACATCTCTTGGAATTGGGCATTTTGTGCCTGAAGATCTTTGATAGCTTGATCAGAAGACATTTCTGCTGAAATAAACAGCGAAGAAGATGAGAAACCTGTTATGGTACCTGTAATGGTGTGCATGATAATGGGATGCGTATGTAATGATTTCAAAGACTTTGGGAGATTTAAATTTGCAAACCAAGAAATAAACAAATTTTATTAGATTAAAATTGTAAAAAGGTTCAACAATGCCTTTAAGGCGTTTACAAAGAAGCAAATGAAAAACAAATCTAAACTAGAAAAAGCAAAATCAGAAATCCCATGGACGCTTCCCCTTGGTGCTGATGTAGTCATTGATCGTTCTTTCATTCTCAAGTTTCCTGGTGAGCTTCAAGATCTTCCTTTCTTGCTCATGGTACTTTTCCCGGTAGGTATCCCTCTCCTCTTTCAGCTGAATCCAGGATCTCTTCAATTCCCCAAGATCAGTGGGCATGTAGGGATAAAGGACTGTATAAGGAATGCCCTCTTCATTGGTAGGCTCCACAATCACTGGCAATATAACTTCATAAGGCATCCCAAGCTTCTGGGCTCAAGCTCGGACCCACTGGAGATAAGGCTGCATAGGGAGAGAAGTCTTTGGTCCTAGCTCTTGGGGGTCAGATCTGTTCACCATGCCCCAAGCTCGTATAAACCTCCGGTGATGCTCGTCAACGTCCTTCTAGTTAAATGCAATATATGTAAGAAGTAGCTCATAAGGACCGTATCTCTGAGCCCGAACGAATTGTCGCAAAGCTAAACAAGGATTGTAGGTTATCGCTCCTCTGATTCCGAGCAATGGGACATTAGGGTATCCCCAACATCGATCAATGACAGTAATGCTTTCCATATCCTTAGAACTCCAAAGAATGTCTGTATGGGCAAGGGACATTATCCTGTAAGACCATCCTAAACCTTCCTCATTCTTCAACACGAACTTGGGGAGGTGCGAAATAAACCACCTCGCCAGCAGCGGCATGCAACACATGAGAGTCCCTCTTCTTCGCATAGTACGAGTATAGAGGGCATGCAAAATATCACCCAGAAGAGTAGGCACAAGATTGCGAGACAGGAAGATCTTAACCGCATTCACATCTATGAAGGAATCTAGATTCGGGAAAAAAACCAAACCATAGATAAGGAGAGCCAAGATATCTTCAAAATCCTGAAAGTCCAAACTGTCCCAGAATAGCTGAGCTTGATCTATCAGAAACTTAGCTAAGAAACCTTCAACCCTGCTTCGCGTCTCCCAATTGGATATTACATGAGCCCGTGTCAGATGCAGAGCTAAAGCAATGTCTTATGGTCTAGGAGTCTCTTCCAAACCTGTGAAGGGCATCTGCTCAAGGATGGATATGCCCAATAAGTGAGAAAACTCTTCCAAAGTGGGAACTGGCTGATAATCTGGGAAGGTGAAACAATGATGCACAGGATCGAAGAACTAGAAAAGCACACTCATCATCTGCTCATCAAACTTTGAGGTAACCAAACTAAGAAGCTGACCATGTCTCTTAATGAAGGAAGAAGTCTCAGAAACTCTTGAGACCAACTCTTTGAGTTGAGCAGGTATTTGCACAAAGTTAACACGGATGGTGTTTCTGCGCATGGAAGCCATAATCTGCAAAACAGAACAAAGATAAATCCCCTCGGTCTTTGAAATGGTTAGTATAATGAAGTATGCATGCTATGTTATGATGCATGATGTCATGGTAAAAACAACACAGGTATAGAAGATAACAGACATGGCAAAGGAAAACAAGTCACACAAAAGCCCTTAAGTTTAAGGCTTGCATGGGGTCAAAGGTATTACCCTCTTGAAGTTCAGTTGGTTTCAACCTGTCCTAGCAATAGTAACCGGGTTCTAGAGGTTCTCAATATCACTGACCATCCTCCATCGGTCATGGTTTCAGCTCACGCAATCTTTTCTTGCAGCCGGAACTATCTCGAGAGTATGGTCTCAATGAGTGTAGCATCGAGTATCAACCAGTTCCCAGCTTTACATCGAGATCGGCTATCTCACTACTTCCTAATGGCCAAGTTGGTCTATTAAGGGTTCTAAGGTCAGTTGATGTTTAACGACACACATAGCAGCCTCGTATTCTCCTCGTTTCTCCACAAGGGATACCGGTACCAACCAATGTGCCACATCAACGTAGCTACTGCTTCAACCATATTGGTCTATGCCGTACAGTTCCCTCACAGTTTATTGCTACTTACCTAAAAGGTGTTCCCCGGATCCGGGTTAGGATCTATAGCAACTCCCAATACAAAACCCTTTAACAGTAAAGACAATAAAACAAACAAAAGAAGCAAATATGATGAACTAGTCATAAGGTATACCCCACTTATTAAGTCCCCAGCAGAGTCGCCAATTCTGTGATACGGTGGCAGAACCGGATTGTTTAATACTGGTTTGTATTTTGTGTTTTTGTTCGCAAAATGTCATGGTAAGCAAGAGTCGCCACCGACTTTTATTTTATCCAACTGGAAAGGACAAAAGCACAGAAAAATTCCCTTTTCTAGATTTTGAGTACGGGGGGTAGATTATAGAAAGGGAAGGTATTAGCACCCTTTCTATCTGTAGTTTTCTACGGGCTCTTAGGTACCTGCTCATTATTTTAAAAATTGCTTCCGTGATTGTGTGTTTTGAAAAGTTTTTGTTTTACTTTGCTTTAACCCTTGTATTAGTCCTTTAGAGTGTTACGAAGTTTTTTTGAAAACTTTGTTTGTAAAAAGTGTAAGTGTGAAAAGTTTGATTATTGAGCAAGTACCTACAACCATCTACCTACTCGAAAAAAGATCGTTTCTATTCTGGTTCCTTTAGACAGCGATATCCTACTATTGAGATATGGGTAGCACCGTCGTTGGAGTTGTAAGGGTCAATTCAAAAGAGACGTAATGGTCATTGAAGGAAACATGTAGGGATACCTTAGCATTTCGAAGGGACTGTCATCATATATTCGTAGGCAACATCGAGGGACAAGATCATATACCGTAGGCAACTTCGAGGGACATCGAGGGACCATGATCTTTATGATAGTTTTAACCGAGGGCCTTTGCTAAGGGTATCCCTACGTTCGAGGTACATGACCATTATTTTCCGAGGCAACCAAGTGAGGTATACCCTAAGGGTGCATATGTGCAAAGTGTGTTATGTTCAGTTATTTTAGTCTTGTGTTAAGTTTGCTAATGTTTGATTATTCTTGCCATACAATCCTATTAGTCATACATCTAGCAGTTAATAATTGCAGTAATTTAAAAGTGCAGAAATATAAAACCTAGCTATTACAAGGCTTCGGGGAGGGGGATTATGTACATATCCAAAACTGGGGGAAAAAATAAATAAAAGCGGTAAAGGTCCTACTAATCATCTATTTACATCCCAATATACAATTACAATAATAAAATGAAGTGCGAAAGAATAATAACGCGCAAATTTGAAAAGACGTCTAAAAATCCTAAGATATAAAAAAATATTTTTGTTGTTTTTTTATTTTAATTTATAAAAATGGTTTAAGTTAAAAAAATAATTGATCTAGGTCTATATTTAAAAAATTATTATTATTATTAAAGAAACATGAAATTTAAATAAAAGAAATTAATTCTATGTTTTTTTTTTGGTATTTTTGTTACGAAAAGGAAAACGAATTAAAATGAAATTAAACCTAAGTTCTTTTAATTTAAAAAAAAAATTAAAGTGTTTAGTTAATTAATTTACCAAAATTAAAATTTAATTAAGAAAAGAATCCTAAATCTATTTTATGTGATTTTTATATTTGTTTATTGATAAAAAAAAGATTAAAAGAAATAAATGAAATGAATAAAACAAGAAAATAAAGATGGGTCTAGTAGCAAAAGTAAACAGGGGGTGCAATCATCATAAATCCCTAGGCCCGAATCTTCGAAAGCTTCATGCTCTAACTATGGTGTTTTTTTATTCTTATGTAGAACCTATGATTCAACCATCCATAACTGTTCTATATAAACTCAAACAGACGTTAGCATACCATAAAATGTGATTAAAATTAGAGATTCGAAGTCTAAAATTTTACCAAACCGGTATTGTCAAATGGGGGCGTGCTAGGCATGTGATGGATTGCTCTTGGGCCTTGTAAGACTCCTGAGGACTTCAAGAGGATGGTTTGAGGCTTGATGTCAATTGAGAGAGACCGGAACCTCGAGATACGACTTGCACCAATTCTTTGATTTCTGGAGAGCTTTTTAGAGAGGAATTTCGTCCCTTTCAAGCTTGTATGGCTCTATATTTATAGAGGAGAATGAGGAGACAAGAAAGCATGGAAAGAATATCCCTCATAATGTTGTGTTTTAAGACCATGATCAAGATTTGAAAAAAATGCCATATTTGATAATTTTATGCCATTTTCACATGTGGATGAACCGGGACATATTTGAAGGGTTATTGCACGAAATCAATTGACATAAACCAGCATAAAACTTGCCCAAAATGGATTCACATCAAAATTTACATTATTTCTATTATTTATTTATTTAATTCTGAATTTTAATGAATAAAATATCAAAATAAATAGCATAAATAGTAGAAAAATGTATGGGTGGGCTTAGAGGTCGTGTACCATGTTAGGAATGAGTTTCAAACTTGAAAAGATAGGCCCATTTGGAAAAAAAAATCCAAGTTTGGTCAATATTTGCTTCATGCATTTTTTTCAAAAATTGTCCAACTTTGACAATGCATATCTCTCTCAATTTTAACCTTATGAGGGTGTTCTTGGACTTTTTAGAAAGCTTAGGATGTCCCCTAAGCAACCTATTTGGTTTCATCTCAATTGGATCTTCCATGTTCATGTAAGAAGCTTTGACCCAAAAGGTGTTTTTGTTGACTTTTCAAAATGACCTAAATGTACAAATTTATATCTTCTTGTGAGTTCATATTTTGAACTTGGTAGATGAATATTAATTGTAGGTAATTACATCCTCTTCAAAATGAGCTTTGGATGGGTCATTTCTGATAAAGTATGAGAAAGTTATGCTTGGTCAAAGTTGAGTTGACTTTTCCTACAAAACCCTAATTTAGCAACTTTTGGGTTTTGATGAATTGTGAGCAATCCTTGAGGAATCATGATCAAACCTTGATCAAATAATGAATAATACTTAAAAATGAGGATGTTGACCAAAAATATTGAAGTTTGAGTGTATGTGAGCCACAGTTGACTTTTGCCCTAGCACAGTCGACTTTCAGACCTTTGAGCAATTGACTGAGCAAACTTCCTCTACAAGGCTTGAAACATGACATGGATGATCTTGAGAACATATTAGGATAATAGTGAGCATTTAGGACCCTTTGTACTCAAACATCTTGATGCAAAATGAAACCCTAATTTGAGGTAGACTGCCTTTATGAGAGAGTTTGTCTGGTCAACTCTTAGACTTTCTTGGACAATTTGAAGACCTTACTTGAAATGTATTGAGAAATATGGGAGGGAAAATTTTGGGGTACAACATACGTAGTCAACCTGTCAAACAGTTTTTGGAGATGATCAAGGTGCTCTTCCTCAGTCTGGGACCTGACTATCATGTCATCAACATAAACCTCGATCTCGTGGTGAATCATATCGTGGAACAAAGCAACCATGGCGCGCTGATAAGTTTCCCCAGCATTCTTCAACCCAAAAGGCATCACTTTGTAACAGAAGGTGCCCCACTGTGTAACGAAGGTTGTCTTCTCCATGTCCTCAGGAGCCATCTTGATCTTGTTGTAGCCAGAAAAACCATCCATGAAGGAGAAGATCTTGTGTTGCGCGGTGTTGTCGACTAGAACATCAATGTGAGGAAGTGGGAAGTCATCCTTGGGGCTTGCCCTATTCAGATCTCTGTAGTCCACACACATCCATACCTTACCGTCCTTCTTAGGTATCGGAACAACGTTGGCAACCCACTGCGGGTAAGAAGTGACAGCTAAGAATCCTGCGTCAAACTGTTTCATGACCTCTGCCTTGATTTTCTCTGACATTTCATGGCGCATACGGTGGACCTTCTGCTTTATCAGAGGGCATTCTTCTTTAGTCGGTAGTCGATGTACCACAATATCAGTGTCTAAACAAGGCATGTCTTCATAGGACCAGACGAAGATCTCAACATAGTCGTGTAGCATCTGTATTAACCGTTGTTTGACACCAGGCTCTAGATTTGCACCTATTTTAACCTCTTTTATGTCTTCCTCTATACCCAAATTCACTGACTCAACTGGCTCTTCATGAGGCTGTATGGCCCTTTCTTCCTGCTGAAATAATCTAGCAAGTTCTCCAGGCACCTCACAATCGTCCTCACCTTCGTCCTCGGCTTGGTTGATTGGATTTTTGAAGTCATAACGGGCAGTAGCGGAGCTGTTATCAATGGGATCCATAGTGGATATGAATCTGCAGTATGATACGTGAGTGTGTGTAAGAGAATAGTTGTTTTGACAAAGTGAGAGAAAGAAAAAAAAAAGAAAAACAAAGAGCACAAAATGTGTATGCAAGAAACGTCCAATACTTTATTAATGATATATGAAATGACAAGTAATAGCCCTCACAAGCAAAGCCAAGGTGCCTCGGGCAAGGCACCGGGCCGTAAAGTTTCAAATTGTTTATTACAAATCTTAAAACAAATGAGTTAATTACTGCGGAATAAAAGAAACATGTATGAAGTCCCTAGCCGTCCAGTTATTTGGTCCACCGTTGGTTGTTGGGTAGATTCAGTTGTCGATGTCTCAATCCTCTTCACTATCTTTAATTGCATTAGTTCCCCGATTGCTGATGTGTAGAGGAGGTCTTCCAGCCCGAGCACGCCTAACAACCCTTTAAGCCCCTGTAGTAAAGCCCAAACCAAATTTGTCAGTTTTGTGAGTGAAATCAGGGAGCTTACCCCAATTGGTACACCCACCTTCTTCAACCACAGCCCTGGCGTCCTTGAGAGAAGCCATCTTCAATAGAGGTTTGTTGGTAGTAATTTCAGTTGATTCCGAGAACCGAGGGACCTCTTCGAAGTTCTGACAAGGAGTTTCTATGAATTCCATGTCCATCTTTATGTAGCGGAAGGAATTGAGGTGACTCACCATATATTCTTCTTCACCTTGCACTGTGACAATCTTTCCCTTCACCGGATACTTCAGCATTTGATGGAGTATGGAAGTAACTGCCCCAGCCTCATGGATCCAAGGACGACCCAACAAGCAAGAATACGACGGCCTGATATCCATTACGTAGAAGGTGGACCCAAAAGTCTAAGAACTCACTTTGACAGGGATGTCCACCTCCCCGTGCACCATTCTCTTCGATCCGTCAAAAGCCCTTACCATAATGTTACTAGGTTTCAGAGTCAAACCCTCACAATCCAAACGGTCCAACGCTTTCTTCGGCAGAACATTAAGTGAAGACCCAGTATCTACCAGCACATGAGCCATAGTGGTGCCTCTGCACTCAATCGAGACATGCAGAGCATCATTATGATTCCTTCCTTTCGGTGTCAGATCTGCATCTGAAAAACCCAGCCCATTGTCAGCAGTCAGGCTGGCCACACAATCTTTGAACTGATCTGCTGAAGTTTCCTGCGGCATGTGTGCAGTCTTGAGAAATGCAATCAAAGCCTTCGCATGGGCTTCAGAACACAACAGCAGAGACAACATGGATAACTTTGATAGGGTCTGCCCCAGCTGCTCGACCATATTGTAGTCGCTTTTCTTAATGATTTTCAGTATTTCCTCTATTTCTTGTTTAGAGGCTTCCACAACGATTTTCTTAGGTGCCTCCGTCCGGGCAGGCTCACCTATAATTTCCTTGCCCCGAGTCCCAGATGGCTCAGCAGTAGGGGTAATATCTGGAGTAGGAACAGGAGAAATGTCAGGAGTACTGGTTGGAGCAGTAGTTGGAATAATAGTAGGCATGATGATCTTTGGAGCAATCTCAAGAGAGAAAACCCTTCCACTTCGGGTAACCTTATTAGTCCCAACAATATTACTGACATCAGTATCAGCTTCTTCATTCTTCAGATCTTGCTTAATACCATGATAGTATACATCAACACCATAATGCCATAGGACAGCCTTGTCTGAGGTGTATGGGATGGGACCAGGAACAATGATTATCAGCGGAGCAATTCTTTGAACAGGTGTAATCCTAATAGGTCTTCTCGAGGAAACCTTGGAAGGATTGGCGGAGATGGTTATAATAGCAACGTCTTCAATGGGTACAACAGGGATCACAATATTCTCGAACAAAATCTCTTTATTATCCATCAGGCGCTGAACACTTGACTTCAGCAAACAGCAAGCAGAAGGTAGAATCGAACATATGTGGCAATCTTCACCACAACCCAGAAATAAACCGGCCAACAACAAATTCTTCTTAACAGTCATAAGAGGAGTAGAAATTTCTTCAACAGAGGTCACAAACAAATCAGTGTCCACAGCATTAACTCCACAACCATGTTTGGGCATGGGAGCAGTTATAACATTCGGCTTTTCTGGAGCATCGAACTATATCTCCTTGGCTTTAAGCAAGTCTTGTACTTTGTTTCTCAGAGCCCAACAATCTTTGTATCATGGCCAGGACTCGTAAAATGGTAGGCGCACCACGTGTTGGGATTGTATCTGGGAGAGGTAGTGTTTGGATTCTTGGGAGCCTCTCTCAAGGTTGCCAAGTTGGATTTTAATAAGTGAGGTAGAACTTCATCCAAAGTCATGTTGATGCGGGTAAACTGTTGTTGTGGTCTTTCCACCCTTTGTTGATTGTTGCGTTGTGGAGCAACTGCGGGTCTTGGTATCACTACAGCATTTACCGTTTGATGGTGTTCAGATCTGCTTTGGCCTCTCGGGCTATAGACCGCACTGGCTTCCTTCTTACCAGCTAAGGGCTTCTTTGCTGAACTCGAGGAGGCATCCTTTTGTATTTTACCACTCCGAATTCTAGCTTCTACTCTTTCTCCGGTTAAAATCAGCTCGGTGAAACCAGATGACGAGTTGTCGATCAAGTGATTGAAAAATGGACCTGATAGCGTTCCTAGAAACATATCAACCAACTCCCTATCAGACAAAGGGGGTTGAAATCTCCCAGCCAGGTCTCTCCATTTTTTAGCATAATCTTTAAAACCTTCACCTGCACCCATGGACCTACTCTGGAGTTGAGTACGAGTGGGAGCAAGGTCGACATTATACTAATACTGCTTGTAGAAAGCAGCAGCAAGATCTTCCCAGTTTCAGACACTGGCTCCCTCCAACTGGTAAAACCATTCAAGCTAAGTCCCTGACAGACTATCTTGAAAGAAGTGCACCCACATATTTCTATCAGCGGTGTAGGGTTGAATCTTCCTGACATACGAGCGGAGATGGAGTTTCGGGCAGGACACTCCATCATACTTGGCAAAAACCGGAGCTTTGAACTTCTGAGGGATGACCACTCCCGATACCAGTCCCAATTCTTTTAAATCCAGTCTAGGTATCCTCTGAACTTCCATGGCACTCAGACAATCCTCTAATTGTTTGTATTTATCCTCAGCAGGAGGATATTACTCATCGTCATAATCAGTATCATTGTCAGAGACTGCAGGACTAGGGTCCTTTTCCCCTTCTTGATTCTCCCCTTCCTTGGATGAAGAGGTCAGATCAGTTTGTTGCTTCAACCTTTCTCCAAACCTTCTGCACATATTCAGAATACCGACAACCTTCTTCTTCTTCTTCTTCTCTTTCAGAATGAGGGCTTTCAGATCCTCCTGCCCCTTAGCCAGACTTATGAACATCTGTTGGAACTGGGCGTTCTGTGCCTGAAGATCTTTGATGGCTTGATCGGAAGACATTTCTACTGAAATAAACAGCGAAGAAGATGAGAAACCTGTAGTGGTACCTGTAATGATGTGTATGATAATGGGATGCACATGGAATGATTTCAAAGACTTCAGAAAATTTAAATTTGCAAACCAAAATAAACAAAAACTTTATTAGCTTAAATTTGAAAGTTCAACATGCCTTTAAGGCGTTACAAATAAGTAAATAAAAAAAATCTAAAACTAGAAAAGAAAAATCAAAAGTCCCATGGATGCTTTCTCTTTGTGCTGATATAATCATTGAGCACTCTTTCTTCCTGGAGCTGCCTAGTGAGCTTTAAAACCTTACTCTCTTGATCATGGAATTGTTCCCTTTAAGTATCCCGCTCATTCTTCAGCTGAATCCAAGACCTCTGTAACTCCCCAAGATCAGTGGGCATGTAAGGATAAAGAACCGTGTAAGGAATACCTTCTTTAGTAGTGGGCTCCACAATCATTGGTAATACGGCCACATAAGGCATCATAAGCTTATGGGCCTGAGCTCGTACCTATTGTAGGTAAGGCTCTATAGGAATGGAAGTCTTTGGTCCCAACTCTTTGGGGTCAGATCTGTTTACCATGCCCCAAGCTCGTATGAACCTCCGGCGATACTCATTAACATCATCCTCATAGTTGAATAAAATGCCCTCAATAAGTAACTCATGGGGACCATCCCTTCGAGCATGACCAAATTGTCGCAAAGCCAGACAAGGAATGTAAGTTATACCCCCTCTAATACCAAGTAATGGGACATTAGGGTACTCCCCACAGCAGTCAATAATAGCAATGTCTTCCATAGCTCGGGAACACCAAATAATATCCGTATGAGCGAGTGACATCATCCTGTGCGACCAACCCAAACCTTATTTGTTCTTCAGTACAAACTTAGGGAGGTGAGAAATAAACCACCTCGACAGCAACGGCATGCAGCACATAAGAGTCCCTCTTCCCCTCATGGTACGAGTATGGAGAGTGTGCAAAATATCTCCAAGCAAGGTAGGCACAGGGTAGCGAGAAATAAAAATCTTGATAACATTCACATCTATGAAGGAGTCCGGATTAGGGAAGAGAACTAAACCATAGATAAGAAGAGCCAAGACGTCCTCAAAAGCCTGAAAATCCATATCATCCCAAAATAGTTGAGCCTTGTCTATCAGAAATTTGGCTAGAAAACCCTCGACTCCGCTTCGAGTTTCCCAATTGGATACCACATCGGCCCGTTTCAAATGCAAAGCTGAGGCGATGACTTATGGCTTAGGAACTTCTTCTATACCTGTGAAGGGTACCTGTTCAAGAATGGGTATGTCCAATAGCTGAGAGAATTCTCCCAAGGTGGGTACCAACTGATAATCTGGAAAGGTGAAGCAGTGATGCTTGGAATCGAAGAACTTAAAAAGTACGATCATCATCTTTTCATCAAAGTTTGAAGTAACCAAGATAAGAAGTTGACTGTGTCTCTTAATGAACATAGAAGTCTCAGAAACTTTTGATACTAGCTCTTTGAGTTGGGAAGGTATCTTTACAAAGCTGATTCAGATAGTATTTCTACGCACGGAAGCCATGATCTGCAAAATAGAACAAAGATAAATTCCCTTGGTCTTTGAAATGGTTAGTGAAATGAAGCATGCATGCCATATTATGATGCATGATGTCATGATAAACCACATGTATAGCAAACACAGGTATTGCAAACACAGTCAAATCACACAAAGCCCTTAGGTTTAAGGCTTGCATGAGGTTAAAGGTAATACCCTCTTGAAGTTAAGTTGGTTTCAAACCTGTCCTAGAAAAGTAACTGTGTTCTAGAGGATCTCAATATCACTGACCATCCTTCATCGGTCATGGTTTTAGCTCACGCAATCTTTTCTTGCGGCCAAAATATTCCAAAAGTATGATCTCAATGAGTGTAGCATCGAGTATTAACCAGTTCTTAGCTCTACACCGAGGCTGGCTATCTCGCTACTTTCTAATGGCCAAGTTGGGAAATTAAAGGTTCTAAGGTCAGTTGATGCTTCACGACACCATGCAGCGGCCCCGTATTCTCCTCGTTTCACCACAAGGGATACCAGTACCAACCAAAGTGCAACACCAACGTAGCTACTACTTCAACCGTATCGGTCTATGCCATATAGTTCCCTCACAGTCTATTGCTACTTACCTAAAAGGTGTTCCCCAGATCCGGGTGTAGGATCTATAGTAACTCCAAATAAAACCCTCAAAAAATAAAGCAAATAAAACAATCAAGAGAAGAAATTTTAATGACCTAGATCCTAAAGTATACCCCACTTATTATTCCCCAGCAGAGTCACCAGTTCTGTGATACGGTGGCAAAACCGACTATTAATAATGGTTTGCATTTTGCATTTTTTGTTCGTAAAATGTCGCGGTAAGCAAGAGTCACCACCGACTTTTATTTTATCCAATTGGAAAGGAAAAAAGTACAGAAAAAATCCTTTTTCGAGATTTCGGGTACGGGGGGTAGATTATAGAAAGGGAAGGTGTTAGCACCCTTTCTATCCATGGTTTTCCATAGGCTCTTAGGTACTTGCTCATTTTTAAATTGCTTGTGTTTGTGTACTCGTTTTTGAAAATGCTTTACTTCATGATAGCTCTTGTATCAGTCCTCAAGGGTGTGACGAAGTTGTTTTGAAATTTTGTTTGAAAAGTGTGAGTGTGAAAAGTTTTGATTTGAGCAAGTACCTACTAGCATCTACCTACTCGAAAAAAAGATCGTTTCTATTCTTGTTTCCTTTAGACAACGTTATCCCACTATTAAGGAGTAGGTAGCACTGTCGTTGGAATTTGTAAGGGTCAATTCGAAAGAGACGTACGGTCACTAAAGCAATATTAGGACACCTTAGTAGCAACCCTAGAGTCTTAAGATCTTTTGGAGGCAACATTTTCGAGGCAACATTCGAATGGGACATTTTGATCTTTTTAGACTCGAGGGCAACCACTAAGACACCCTATGCTTAATGATCGTTTACCGAAGGCAACCAAAGTGAGAGTATACCCTTCGAGTGAATATGTGTGAGTGATTTATTTTCAGTTTATTATCTTTGCACATTAGGGTTTTCTAACTGTTTTAATTTGTCATGCATTCTTGCCATACAATCCTAAACATACATCTAACAGGTAAATATTTGCAGGAATTAAAAATGCGAGAAAATAAACCTAGCTATTACAAGGCTTCGGGGAGGGGGATTAATTACATAACCAAAAATCGGGGATTTAAACAGCAAATAAAAACCCTAAGTTAACTATTACAAACCCTGAATAGTTACAAAATAATGGTGAAATAATTAACAAGCGCGCGGCGAATTAAATGCGAGGCGATTAGGGTTTTGACCCTTTGCCTAATCCTACTTGCGATTGATTAAAGAAAAATGTTTTTTTGTCATGTTTTGTTACTTGAGAAAATAATGGAGAATTAAATTAAAAGAAAATCCTAAGTTCTAATTAATGTTAATTTTTGAAAATAAATTAATTAATTCTAAACAACCTATTTTTGTATTTTTTTTTGTTTTATTTGAGAAAAAGGAGAAAAATTAAATCAAGAGTTGACCTAATTTTCTAATTTAATTTTAATTGTGAAAAAAAACAAATTAAAGTTACCCTAATTTAAATATTAATCTAATTAATTAACAAAAATTTAATTTAATAAGAAAACAACTAAATCTATTTTTTTATGACCTTTTTTGATTTTTTATGATTTAATTAAAATTGATTTTAAAAAATAAAACAATTAAACTAATTAAAATATAAAATATAAAATAAGAAAAGAAAATGAGAATTGGGCATGTTAGTGCTGAAAGAGGGGGTGCAAATCTGAATTCTTTGGCCCAAATACTCCAAGCCTGGTTGACCACGCTTGATCTGGTGCAATGTTGACTTTGTAGAACACCATGGTCCTTCATTGCTGGCACGTTGGATCTGGCTAGCTGGGCATCTAGTGGCCAGGCGTTGAGGGTGTATGATGGGCGTGTGATGGAGTATTGCATTGGATCTGCAAAGGGAAAATAAGAAAATGCATTTTGCTGGGACCTGGGATCGAACCCAGGCCCTTGTACTCCCTACCAATGAAGCGTTGCCAACTGAGTTGCGTTGTTAACTTGTTATTATAATAACAATAAAACATAATATAAGAAAAGCAAAAAAGAGATGATTCCAAGGCGCGAAATTCAAACGTCCCAATGGTTGCTTGACACGCCAGCGTCTTCTTCCTGGAAATCGTCATTTTAGAAAACAATACTTTTACCTACAGATGTTCACTGTAGGTATAACCCTGCACATTTCAAAAATGTTGTACACGCAAGATAAATGAAAGGTAATGGTACCAATCAACTCGTCTCATCCTCACGAGCATCATGGTACCTAATTCAAGACCTAATTTTGCCTGTACAAAAAAACCCTAAAAATAACTCAGAAACCCTAGCAATGGCAACATCATGTACAGGCATCAAAAATGCAATTAAATGGTATGGTTAGCTTGCAAACATGATGACAAACACGAATATAACAATCAAAAGTGCTAATCATGCAAGAATTGTGATAATCGAATTAAAAAAATATGCCAAATCGTGTGAAGTGTAGCGCGCATTTCTGGGTGTTTCAGGCCTTGCAAATGATTGGGACAGCTTCCTGGGACGTCCAGCAATGGATTGGGATAGCTAAGATGGCTTGAGATGGCTTGTGGAGTGAAAACCAATTCACACTTTTGCCAACTTTTTTCAGTTTTGTTCTATGCTTCTCACGACCTCTCAACCTCTATTTTTTTATATGGAATTCTTCATTATATAACCTAGAGTGAATTAGGTTAACAAACTTGGACTAAATCTTTGCATTTATCCAAGATTTTATTTGATTTGCAAGATATATGATATGTTGCTATTTTGAGCCAAATCATCCATTTCTTGTACCAATTTCCCTTGATTCGATTTGATCATGTTAACTCAGCATATTTTGATTGCTAATCTGTCAAAAAAACAAACCAAATCATATCTTTGTTAATTTTCATCATTTATTTGATTTAATTCACTTTTTAATTAATGAAAAATTAAAATAAATTGAAAAATGAAGCACATAATAGGTGAGTGAACATTTGAGTCATGGAACACATTATAATTGAGGTGCAAGCATAAAAAGTTGGGGCCCTTTAGCAAAAAAATGCAAATTTGAGCACATTTTACTTTTGGCAATTTTTCAAAAATGGTCAACTTGGCCAATGCATAACTCTCTTAATTTTGACCCTAGATAGGTGTTCTTAGACTTTTTAGAAATCTTAGGATGTCCTCTAAACAACCCTTTTGATCTCATCTCAATTGAGTCTTCCATGTTCATGTATGAAGCTTTGAACCAAAAGATGTTTTTGTTGACTTTTCAAAAGGACCTATAATGTCAAAATTAGGATCTTTTTGTGAGTGCATATTCTGGACTTGGGAGATGAAGATGAATTGTATAGAATTGCATCCTCTTCAAAATGAGCTTTGGATGGGTCATTTCTGATAATGTATGAGAATGTTATACTTGGTCAAAGTTGAGTTGACTTTTCCTGTAAAACCCTAACTTAGCAACTTTTGGGTTTTTATGAATTGTGAGCAATCCTTGAGGAATCATGATCAACCCTTGATCAAATGATGGATAATACTTCAAAATTAGGATGTTGACCAAAAATCTTGAAGTTTGACTGTATGTGGGCCACAATTGACTTTTGACCTAGTACAGTTGATTTTCAAGCATTTGTGCAATTGACTGAGCAAACTTCTTCTGCAAGGCCTGAAACTTGACATGGATGATATTGAGAACATATTATTACAATGGTGAGAATTTGAGTCCTTTGTGATTCACCCATATTGATGAAGATGGAAACCCTAATTTGAGGTATACTGCCTTAGGAGAGAGTCTGTCTGACCAATTCTTGGGCAACCTTGAGCAAATTGGGGACCTCACTTGACATTTGTTGAGTAAAATGAGAGAGAAAATTTTGGGGTACAACAGGTACCATTAGAAATTCATGCTCATATTTTATTTATAGCTTAAGTTATTTACATTTTTGAAATAGTGAGGAAATTTGGGACAAGTTTGATGTTTACATTTTCGCAAATGGTTGAGAGATGAAGAAGTTACAGGATTCAAATTGGTTGTATGTTTATGGCGCGAGGTTGAAGATGAAGTGAAGCTATGAACATGTTTTATTTTAATTTTATTACAACATGGTTTAATAACTGATGGAACAGGCCACCCAGTGGCAGCAAGCGCGCGCGTAAGGCATTATTTTGGAAGGTCCTGGGTTCGAGCCCCAGCGATACCTTTTGTAATTCTTCATATTATTTCTTTTTTTTTGTTTACTAGCGCGTTGGGCTTCCACCTTTGGGCCTCCTTCCTTTTACTCAGCATCACCCCCATGTATGATAACAAGCCACGCAGCCCACATAATCTTTTTTTAATTTTTTTTATTTTGACTTATAAAAACCAACATTGGGCCTAAAATCAAACCAAAGACAGTTTTACTTACAAACACTCTTTCCACTTTCTAAACCCCCTGACTTAATTTTTATATTTTCTATTTTATTTTCTTTTTCTTTATTTAATTATTATTATTATTATTATTATTATTATTATTATTTTAAATACCAAAATTATTTATATTTATTATTTAGAGATTTAGTATATTTTTATTTTACTTCTTTTTGACAAAAAGACCAAAACCATTTCCTTAACAATTTTTTTAAATTAATATATGACTTAGATTTATTTTAATTGAATCAATTTAGAATTTAAGAGTTCAATTAGTTAACCTTTTTTTATTCATTAATTAGATTAAAACCTTTCATATAAAAACACAAACAAAAAACAATTTCCTTTTCTTTGTATATTATCTTACATTCTTGTACACTTTATCCTTGCAATATTTAATATAGTTGTAATAGTAAATTAGGGTTTAATTGCTTTCATTCCCCATTTGTCAATTGTATCCTCATCCCCCAAATAATTGTAATAGCGTAGAACTTTAAATTGTCGTAATTTACCGCTTTCAATATAATTGCTAGTAATTAGGATTTGTATGGCAAGATATAGAATCAATAAATAGAAAACCCTAATTCAAAGGCAAAAAATGCATGAAATCAAAACACTTTTCACACTTGCACCTCTAGGGTTAACCCACACTTGTTGCCTCGGATAAAACAGTCATGCCCCTCGAACGTGGCATACTTTAGCAATGACCCTCAAATACAAGATCGTAGTCCCTCGACGACCCTTCAATGTTTCCTTGGGTAAAAGATCTTAGACCCTTAAGATAAATTGCTAAAGGTATCATATAATGTTGCCTTCTATGACTGTACGACGACCTACGCCTATCCCTTCACATCCAATGATAGGGATTTTTACCAATCAATGGTAAGATAGAAATATTTAAAGGAGGAGGAAATGAACAAAGACTTTAAGTAGGTAGAACGCTTGTAGTTGCTTGCTCACAAACATTTCAAAACATCTCTCAAACACATCAACACTTGTCCATGAAATATTTTCAAAAGTCAATACTTTGTATACATTCTTATAGAGATGAGAATCATTACAAAGTTCACCTAAACAAAGGCACTTTCAAAAATACTTTCGAAAACTATCACAAACACATTTCAAACAAAGCACTTAAAAGTGAGATAGTAACTAAGAGCCCGTAGATAACTACAGATGAAGAGGGTGCTAACACCTTCCCTTTTCATAACCTACCCCCTGAACTCAAGAAAATTCTCAAAAGGTCTTTCCTGTTCTTTTCACCCTTTCCTTTATTGGATAAAGGTGGCGACTCTTTCTATCTGCAAAAATTGCGATCAAACGCAAAACATCCAAGGCAGTTCTCTCGCCTTATTACACCAGTCAATGGTCTTCTCATCGTGTGGCCATCGAGAGGCCACACGTCACAGATCCAAGCGCGCACGGAGGGAGGTATTTATTCCAATTTCCTTTATAAAACCTCATTTTTATAACTCTCTTCTCTATTTACTCTCCTCTCTATCTTCCATATATATTCTTTCTCTCAAATAACCACCACCCCACCACCGGACGGAAATCGTCTTCGTCGGTGGTTGCTCTCTAACCGCCCCATCAACCATCACACGACCCAGATCTCCGGTTGAAGTTCAATTGAGATCTTCAACAAAAACCCATAAACATTCATACAACCTAGAACCTTAACCCTTGTACATGAACTCTTATAACCCTAGGTTCCATCCACTGTGGGAGGCCGTCTAGGTTGCCGTTCCAGATGAAGGCTCGCCAGGAATCTCATATAGTTTCTCAGAAATTCAACCATCCAAACTGTTGTACCCCAAAATTTTCCCTCTCATTTTATAAAGATTTCCCCTCACAAGACTCCTTGGACTCCAGACAGGATTAGGGTTTGCTCTGCTCAAGATATCTCCTTGCACTATTGACCTGAAATTAGGGTTTGAGTTTGCACAAGTATTTTTGGACATTCAATGCTCCAAGTGACTTTCATGCTTCATGTTGGACTCATAAGATTGCTCATACCAAGTTTCGAGCCTTGAATCAAATTTTTGCCCAGTCAATTGGACAGTTGACCTAGAAATCAGTTGTATTGGGGAAAAAGTCAACGGTGGCCAATTTACAGTCAAACCTCGTTATTTTTTATCCACATAAACATTATAGACTCATATGAACCATTTTATCAAGTTTGGACCACAACTCCTTAAGAAATTTGATTAGATCATCAAAAGGGCAAAATGGTCATTTTTAGGGTTTTGATTGTATAAGGGCAATTTCTGATTTTTCACCTAGCCGATGGAAAATTGGGTTCAAGTATGGATTCAAGGACTCAATGGCATCATCTTGACCTAATCACAAGGTTTAAAAGATCTCAAAAGCATTGGATTGACAGATGAATTTTCCAGTCAACGGATCAAAAATCAATTGTACACTGAAAAGTCAAACTTTGATTTTTTTGGTCAAAATCAAGTGCCAAGGGTCATTTTTCCTCAAGATGTGTCAAAACATGAAACTTATTCATCAAGAAACCTAATTTTGCAAATTAGGGTTTAATATTGAAAATTTTCATAACTTAGAATTTTTCTAAGTTATGAAATTTTCTTATTTTTTCCCAACTTTACCCAACATTTTCACCATGATTCAATTTGATTAAAACAAAACTTCCAACATGAAAGTTGTAGTCCTCCACAAAACCTACAACTTTGATTCACAAAGTTTTCCCAAAAGATTCTTGTATCTCAAGTTATGAATTTTGGAATAAGGGTCCAAACAACTTTCTAACTTAGTGAAATTTTGCCCTAGTTTAGGCAGGATTTTGACCTATCTTCATGGCAATTTTTCACATGGTTCCACTTGGAATATAAAAATGCATTTCAAAGATGGATTGTATATCATGTTACAAGATTTCCAAAATGTCCAAGAACTCTCCAAAATCATTTGTGGTTAGGGAGAATCGAAGGTTTGAATTTGGGAAATTATCACTTTGATCCATGGCATTTTCATGTTGACACAAGTTGCAAAATCTATCCAACTTTGCTTGTACTTGAATACATGTCTCTAAACCCTTCTACACTCAAAAATTGAATGCAAACTCATTGGTTTAAGGTATTATTCTGATCAATGGAAGTTTACACAAGGGTTTAATCTATTTTTGGCAAAAAGGCAACAATGCTATTTTCATAAAGCACAACTTTATGTCAACTTGTTTCCCTTGAGCCTTGAACCCCTCTCTTTGCAGAAAACAAGTTCCATAAAATTAGGCAAAGGACAACCACTTTGTGCAGCTAGGAAGGAGGCCTGTATAAGCTTTTTGCTTGATCACTTCACACTTTTCTTCAAAACCAAGAAATGTGCAAAAGTCTAGACAACTCTTGTATCTGTTATAACCAAGCTTGGTAACCATTTCAAAACAAGTTTTGCATATTGCCTTGAGCCAGAAACACGAGCTATCCAATCCTCAAACACCCTTGAACATCAAAACACCTTCTTCTTGCAAAACAGGGCAGTTTTTGCATTTTTGTTTCCAAATCACAAACTACTCGTGCATTTTGCCCCAAACCTCTTCCAATACATTCCATATAACCCACCTAAGTTATCCCAACCATTGGCCATTGACTGTAACTCCATTTACAAGCTTCACCATTTCTGATTTCAGCTTGTGCAGGTTGACTTCTACAGGCTTATTCAAGCAAACTCAAAGCAAACTAAGCATTGGGGAAGGTCAAACGAAGTTCAAGCAAGCTCCCAAGCATCTCAGGCCTCATTAAAAACCTCCACATTACCATACCCGAGTTCAACTGAAGCATGTATTTTCCAACTTTCTATCTCTCTATTTAGGAATCATTAGGCTTAGGTTTATGAATAAAAAATGTAGTACTCATTGCCCTTAAGCTGTACATATGTATAGATTTCATTTAAGTTAAGTGTGTTGAGAGAATTTGATTGATGAACTTTCTGAAAAAGTTAGGTTAGAAATTAGGGCCATAGAAATTCTCTCTGGTCTTTGAGAGTTAGATTAAGTTCTTTATATGGTTGGAATCGTGTTGAAAAATGCCATAACTTTTGTGTTGTAAGTTTTTGTTTTTAAGCACTGAAACAGGAGATACAAAGTTGTACACAGGCGCGCGTTTTTTTTTTTTGAACAAAGGTTGAAGATGAAGATCAGCTGGGCTGGGCCTGACTTGGCCTTGCTGTTTGCACACCCCTTTGTGCTTGCTGCATCCCCCTGGCCCATTTGTTTATTTTTTGCATATTTTTCTATTTTCTCTTTATTTCTGACTTTATTTTATTTTTCTAAACTTTAAAAATTACCAAAAATATTTTATTTTATTTTCACATTTTATTTCATTATTTTTATTTTTTTTAGACATAGAAATAATTATTAAATAGTATATACTTTTATTTTCTTTAATAAAAAACTTGTAAATAATACCAAAAAAAATTATTTTTTTTATTTTTTTATTATTTATATACTTAAATAATATTTTCTCATATTATTTTTATTTTTTAACATTTGTATATATTTTATTTATTTTATTGTACATAAACAAATAATACATGATATATATATATATATATATATATATATATATATATATATATATATATATATATATATATATATATATATATATATATATATATATATATATATATATATATATATATATATATATATATATATATATATATATATATATATATATATATATATATATATATATATATATATATATATATATATATATATATATATATATATATATATATATATATATATATTTTCTTAAAACAAATTAGGATTGCCACCCTTAATAAAAATAATCTTTTATTTTATTATTTTTAATGCATTAAATATTTTGTTTTTACATACATAAAAATAATACAAAAAACATTTTTTGCATATTTATAATATAATGCATATTTATTTAATTGTCCATTTAAATATTTGCCTATTTATTTATTTGCACAATTAATTCAATTTGGTTGTAATAATCTTAGGGTTTTAATTTCTTGCAAATAATCCTCTATTCAAAATTGTATCCCCCTCCCCATATCAATGTTGTAATAGCTTAGATTACTTTTACGCATTTATTGCTTTCAAATATGCAACGATAGAGATTAGGGTTTGTATGCAATATCCAAAATCAAAACAAATAGCTAGACCTAATACAAGACATTAAAGCATGTAAATTGACAACACAATGCACCCAAGCACCCCCTAGGGTTTCATCCACTTGTTGCCTTTAAAATGGCCATGGTATGCATGTTGAGTATCTTGGCAAAACAAAATCAAAACAAAAAGATCATAGTCCCTCGATGACGCTATCTTGGTTGCCTATACAAAATGATCTAGTCCCTCAAAAATTTGGTAAAGATACTTAGCACAATTGCTATCATGGTCAATACGATGACCCGTGCCTGTCCCGTTTAACATCCAAATACAAGGTTGTTTACCAAATACAATGGTAAAACAACAATGTAAAAGGGTTAAAAATGTGTAGGAAAGATCTTTGAGTAGATAGGGTAGATGCTCTTAGTTACTTGAACAAAACTTGCAAACATCCTTGCTATTTTCAAAAACACGTCACAACATAATTTCAAAACATTTTCCAAAACAAACTTTTAAACTTTCAAACATTGAAACATCTTTTCAAAAGACAAACACCTTTGTATACATTCAAACGAGAATCATTACAAAGGTTGCCACAACGATGGCCTCTTTTCAAAATACTTTCAAAACCACACACAAAGCACCATTTCAAATAATTGAAAAGCAAAAGCAAGTGATCTAAACAAGTAACTAAGAGCCCATGGATAACCATGGATGAAAAGGGTGCTTGCACCTTCCCTTTTCATAATCTACCCCCCGAACCCAAGAAAACATCTCAAAGGTCTTTCCTATGCTTTTTGACATTTCCTTTGGATAAAATAAAAAGTCGGTGGCGACTCTTGCTAAACCAAAACATTTGCAAACACAAATGTGAAAACTCAAGTCAGTTCTCCCACCGTATCACACAAACCATATCCCCCAAGAACCCTAAGAATATCAACCCTAACCCTTAGGACCCTAGGTTTATATGAAGAATGCTAACCCTAAAATGAACCCTAACCCTAGAATTTTGCAGAAACTCACAAATTAAACCTGAAATTTCAATAACCACACAATAATTAACAAGGCCCTAAGCTAAGTGTTTTTCGTGTTTACCTCTCCGCAATGATTCTCGTAGTATAATCTTCTCTGATTTTTCTTCCTCGCCTCTAATCTTTTTCTTTGTTTCCAATTGCAGGTACAAGGATTTTGGAGGATTTGCGGCAAGATCCAAAGATTTGAAGGATTCGCTCTTCAAATTCTCCTTCTACTCATCTTCTTCAATCCTCGGTCCCTTTCTCAGTTTAGGAATTAGGCTTTTATAGGCATTAAGTTTAGATAGATTAGGAAATTTGTATTGATTTCTGCTACAAATTAGAGTGGTTGGCAATTGTAATTAGATTGATTGAATCAGAGATTTGATTTAGTTGGAATTAGAAATTAGGGTTTGTAACAATTATGTATTTGGACAAAATTATGTTGTAAATTCGTGATTAATCAAATAAACAATCTTCTCAATCCAATATCTGATTTAGATTTGATTCAAAATTAGTGGATTCCAGGGCTTCTGAATAACTTAGAGAGAAAGAGTCTAAAAACATGGGCGCAACTTGAGACATGGGGTTTGAAAATCCTAATTTTGACCTTCAAAATTATAACAATTTTAATAATAAATAAATAATAATGAAAATAAAAATAAAAATCAATATGTGCGTATGAATATATGTTGACCTTAGGTCAACCTAAAAAAATATTAATAATAAAATTGGATAATAATAATAATTTAAAACAAATGTTGACTTCAGTCAACCATAATAAAATTAAAACCAATAACCTATTTTAATGGGCCCTCTAAAAACTTTAATGGGCTATTAACTCTATTTGATAATTTGTGAAACACACACCCCTTTTATTGAAATGATAAATAAAACCCTTCCCCAAGATTTAGAAAAAACCAAATATTTTAAAACAACCAATACAAAATATATATAAGTTAGCATTATAATTTTAAACAATTGTGTAGTAACACCAAAATTTAATATAAAAATGATTAAGTAAAGTATGTTGACTATTAATACCAGTAGGGAAAATTTGGGGTATGATAGAGGGGAGAAACTCTTCCACACTCCATTATCCATGCACTCAAACTCTTGGTGTTTTTTCTCTTAAAACAGTACAACTCTTTTTCTTCAATCTTCAAGGTCCTATTTATATACTTGAGCTAGGGTTTGTGTTGCATTGAATCAACCCCATCACCTCAATTCTTAGCCAACAAGAAATCGGGTACAGGGGGACAAATATGGCAGACTGCCACAACATGTTGCAGACAATGCAATAGGATGCGTAGTGTACTATTGTACTTTCTTTTGTCTTCTAGCGCCTAGAAACCTTATCTTTTGAATTCAAATGAAATTTCTTCAAAACACAACAAAGATTCCCTCCAATGATTTCATCCATCCACATGTTCCCTAGAAACAAACTGACTTCATTATTATTTCCCTTTTTCCAAGTCTAACTTCTCTCTTTATCTTGTGCTCTTCGTTACAGGAGATTGCAGTCTTGTCTCAGCTCGACAAAGTTAACCTTAAATTAAACAAAAATACATTAAAACATAAAAGAGAGCACCTATTGTGCTCCAAGAAAATTCTAATAAAAACTACTAAAATACAATAAAACAACAATTAAAAAGCAAATTAAAACCTAATAAAGATAAAGATTAAGGTATGTATTAACTCACATAATGTGGTTTAACATACCCCCAAACTTGAAACATTACCTGTCATAAAGTGATGCGACAGAAAATGACAGACATAATAATCTTCAAATGACCACCCCTCCTCTAATAGAACCAACCTTTCTCAAAATCCATAATTCTTCTCAAGGGACTTGTCCCAAAACAGGTACCACTCATTCCTAAGGTACAATCTTAATTGTGTGTGTGTTATTTAGATTACCAACACTCCCTATCACGACAGAGCTCTTCTGTCAAGTTAGTCAGCCTAATTTCAAATTTTGTTTCCCTTTTCTTATGGTCCAACAACTTAGCTTTCAACTTTAGTATGGGGTTTTGACTTCTTGTACTTTGAACCTACACCTAGGATCATACTTGCATTTATTCAAAATGTTTGTAGCTGCCCCCACCATTTCACTTGAAAAGATCTCAATTGAAATGAGTCCAATCTTATTAACAATGGTGGAAACAACTACCGTTCCTCCAGTTTCGAGCACAAGAACCTAAAAAAATTATTTGCTCTTCCAATTTTGGGTACAAGAGTTGTTCCTTCAGACACGGGCACATGAAAATATTGAGAAGTTTTATTTAGCAACTTCTTTTACACACTTTTATGTGTTTATTTTCAAGCTAATGCAATGCTCCCGAAGTGTTCCGGTCCTTATAACAAAAGTATTAACCACCCAAACTAAACTTTATAGCTCACTTATTATTTCATAATAAAAAACAAATTAATATTTTCTAGAGGCTGTCTACTTCCCAGACTACCCAAGTTACGACTGGGGTTATCAGTAACAAAAGACTTAGGGCAATAGATACTCCTCAAGTCTTTTTCTCC
This sequence comes from Vicia faba, assembly GCA_948472305.1. NCBI lineage: Eukaryota > Viridiplantae > Streptophyta > Magnoliopsida > Fabales > Fabaceae > Vicia > Vicia faba. The sequence continues at coordinate 1,080,076,339 of OX451736.1, read as the reverse complement.
TGAATTGTTAGAGACCCAACATAATTCCTTCTAGTTCTTTCTGAAGGTTGTTCTTCTTAAGGGGGTATTAAAATCATATTGTTCTAATTTTTTTTAACATATAAACAAATGAAAATTAATATAACTAGAACTTAAATGAAACAACAGCAAACATTAAAAAAACTAGAACTTAATCAAACAACAAAAAATAGATTATTATATGACTGAGGATTGATGGATAAAAGGGGTCACGACACAAGCCACCATTCCCACATACTTAAAGTAAGGACAATGTTCTCAGTGTCAGAAGATGAAAAGGGGCGCGCCAACGTGTTCCTTTTCTTACCAGCTATGTTTTGTGCCTGATGCTCTTGCGCGCCAAGTCTTATCTCATTTTCTTTCTAGCCTCCGTCTTGGCAGGCTCAGGGGAAAATGACTTCTTTGCGGCTGGTGCCTTTGGGACAACCTCAGTCGTGACAGTTGTTTGCACTTGTGATGATTTTGCAGACACCTTCTTGGGAGGAGTCTTGGATTTTGTCTTTGCAGGGCACTTGGCTTTTGTCTTTGCAGGGAACTTGGATTTGGCAGCGGAAGCTTTCTTCTGGTTCTTCTTTGCTAGGACTGGAGTGCAGACTTTCACAGGAGAGACTACTGGAGTCTCATTTGCACTCATCTCATCTTCAAAATTCTCAGTGGCTCCAATTTGTGTAAGACATCTGAGTAATTATCTTTCTCTTCTTCACCTTCCTCCTCATTTTCTCCATCCTCAGTATTTTTGTTAGCTTCATGCACATCCATATCCTCCTCAACATTGCTATCATTTTTACTCTCCACCTTCTCAGAGTCGTCCTCAGTCTCATCATCCATTTCCCGCATCTCTTCAACATTTCCCTCCAGTACTTTTATCACTTTTTCTATTTTCATCTCCTCAACTCATTTTGTAACTTTCTTGGAGGTGGCCTTCGCATGCATGCCTTATTTCTTCTTAGGGGTCTGCTCCTTTCTAACTCTCTTTTTGGGCTTCTCAAGGGTGTCTTCTTTGGCTATAGCAGAAGTAGAAGCCCAACAGCTCTAGTAGAAACTTTTTTTCAATATTATTGACTTTCCCTTTATTTTCCTTATCCTCATATCTCTTGTGTTCTTCAGCCAAATCTGTAGCAACAATCACAGGCAGCTTATGTTCTGCCTCTATATAAGCGTATTGTAAGTGAGATGGCATTTGCTTCAATTCTAATTCTGAGGGAACTTCTAATGAAGGTGAGTTTTGCTTCTGTAATACAGTGGATAACTCCAGTACCTCCATAGTCTCTTCTTCAAAACATGGTTTTCTCAAAGGTCCCATAACGATTCCATCATGTTGAATTTCATCCTTTTCTAACTTCCCTAACTCTTGCTCCAAGACATTACCTGACTTGAGTAAGTTCTTGTGAATTATTCCTTCCCAACTAGAGATCAAGGAACAATTAGCTACATATCCCCCGGGATCATGCAATGCATTTAGTACATTGAAAACTACTTGTTGTCTATTTACTCTCATGGTAATTTCTCATTTTTCTACATCAATCAAAGTTCTACTTGTGGCAAGGAAATGTCTTCCCAACAGAATGAGAGTCTTTTCATCAGCATCAAAATACATAATAATGAAATCAATAGGGAACACAAATTTGTCAACTCTTATCAACACATCTTCTATCTTTTCTTGAGGATAGCAAATACTTTTATCTTCTAGTTGAAGAGTGGTGGTTGTAGGCTTGGCAACTCTTATTCCTAGCTTTTTAAAGATGGACAATGGCATAAGATTTATGATAGCCCCTAAATCACATAGAGCTTTACCATAAAAGGTATCTCCAATGGTACAAGGGATGGAAAAACTTCCAGTATCTTTCAACTTTGGAGGGAGTTTGCATTGAACTAATTGGCTACACTCTTGAGTGAGTGCAATAGTTGCAAACTCTCCCACTCTTTTCCCCTTGTGAGTACATACTTCATGAACTTAGAGTAATTTGGCATCTGTAGAATGGCTTCAATCAGAGGTATGTTAATGTGAAGCTTCTTTAAAACTTCCATGAATTTGCCAAATTATTGTTCCTCTTTAGCTTTCCTAATCCTTTGGGGAAAAGGAGGTGATGGTATTTCTTGAGCATACTTCCTTACATTGTCAACTTCAGGCATGAATTCTGGTTCCTTATCAATATTAAAAGTTAGACCAATAGTATCTCTGTCAACATTCTCTTGTTGTTTTCCAAATAAGGACAGTTCCTCATTGGAAGTTTCTTCATCTTCAGGACTGTCTAGAGTAGGCAGTTCTCCACTCGAATCTTTGCTTTTAGGTGCGGGTCCTTCACATTATTTTCCACTTCTGAGTTTGATAACCTAACATGTTTTAACATTCTTAACTCAAAATGTTGTTACTGGAGTTTCAGTAGAACTTGAGAGTGTGCCCATGTTTCTTCAACTCAAGGCAAAAGCAATTTGCTCCACTTGGTTTTCTAGATATTTGATGCTCACTCCTTGTGCTTAAAACTGATTTTTGGCCTCTTGAATGAAGGACTTCAGAATATTTTCCAGCTGGTTGTTGCCTTGATTTGCCACAACATAGTTGGGTGTGGAAAAACTAGAAGGAACTTATGGTACTTAAGTTGCTTGAGGCTTCAGTTGGTTTTGATTATTACTCCGTGAGAAATGGGGTGGTTGTACCATCCATGGTTGTAAGTGTTATTATAAGGGTTGTTTTACATGTTGTTGTTATTTCCAACATAGTTGGCTGAAACAGGATTTCCATAACATTCTTCAAACAAATGGGCTCCTCTACAGTACATACATGCAACTTTAGGCGTGTCAGTGACCACCTTCACAGGCTCTAGCATAGTCACTTCTGGAGTCATCACTTTCTTCATCATCTGATGGATTTGAGTCACTTGAGCATCAAGAGTTGTTGTCTCAATGACCTTATGAACTCCAGCTGGTCTCTTTTGAATTAAATTTTCCGTAACTCTTGTGAATGGCCATTGATGTATGTTACCCGTAATACTCTCAATCAATTTATAACCCTCTTCATAAGACTTAGACAAAATAGCTCCACCACTTAAGGCATCTAACGTATTCCTTGAGGAAAGAAGAAATCCACTGTAAAAAGTTTCAAGTTGAATAAGATGGGTATGCCATGGTGTGGACATTGTCTAAGTATCTCTTTAAATCTTTCCCAAGCATCAAATAAAGATTCATCATCTCCTTTCTAAAATGAAGTAATTTCATTTCTCATCGTTGCATTCTTGGAAAGAGGAAATTACTTAGCTACAAACTTCCTAGCTAGATCATTCCATGTGGCAATGGAATTGGGATCTAAATAATTTAACCAACTCTTGGCTCTATCCCTTAGAGAATACGGAAAGAGTCTCAACCGAAAAGCGTCATGAGTCACGCCTGGATTCTTGAAATTACTAGCAATATCCAGGAACTGTCTTAGCTGCAAATGAGGATCTTCATGAGGAGAGCCTGAGCATGGGCCAATGGTTTGCAGCATTTGAAACATCATAGGCTTGAATTCAAACTGAGTTGTAGTGATTTTTGGTAGTATAATACCAGTACTCATGGTATTGGGATAAAAGACAACATAGTCTCGGATGTTATGCGCCCTATCATTAGCAATGCCAATAATGTCGGTGGCTGCCATGACAGCTTCTGCCTCTGCTTCTCCTTCTTACACTAGTACCTCTGGTTCAGAATCTCCTCTGTAAGCTGGACATAACAACTTGTTCATATAATAGCTACACACCTATCATGACACCAGACTATAGGAAACGTTAAAATCTCAAATGCTTAAAAACAAAAACAAAAAAAACTAGTGAAAACTACAAAATCAGAAATGTAACAAAACACTCCCCAAAAACGGCGCCAAAAACTTGTTAGCTAATCAGGTGTCACATGCAAGTATACATGTTTTTATTGTAGCGAGTAATACCATGCACCATAAAAGGCAAAACTTTCAAGAGGGTTCTATTTGACTATGGCTCTAGTGTGAGTTTAATGCCATTATCAATTTTCAAGAAGCTCGGCATTGAGAAGATAAGTGGGAGTGAGACAAAATTGAAATTTGCGGATCACACCATCAAGCAGTCATATGGGATAGATAAAGATGTATTAGTGGAAATTGATATTTTTGTTTTCCCATTTGATTTTCAGATCATGGACATACCTAAAGCTGAAGAGACTCCTATCAGTCTTGGTCGACCATTTATGCTGACTAGTCGATGCAATTTTGATATCGAGACAGGTAATCTGACACTAAAATCTTTTGATGAGGAGATAACTTTGAAGGTGTTAGAGATCAAAAAGCAGGGTGCACGTGAAAAGAATCAAGCTTCAGCTGCTATGATTAAATTAGCTGGAGACAACAACAGTTTAAAATCACCTCCAGAAAAAGTCTCCAGCATAAGCTCTCAGGTGGCATCAACAAAAATTCTAAGTTGAGTCCAGAAGCCAAAAAAAGAAAGAAAAGGAAACTCAAATGTGAGAAGATGGAAGTTGTAAGGGACTGGAAGTAAAAAGTGGTCAATGCTTTTGATCTAGATGAGTTTTGGGTTGCGGAAAGGACAAGCAACAAGGTATGGAAGAGGAAGTATCCCCCATAAGGGGAAGAACCATCGAGCCATGCGACGTTAAACGAAGCGCTTCGTAGGAGGCAACCCACGCTTTTGAATAACTTCATTTTTCTTTTTGTATTATTTGCAGGTAATAAAAATGGAGTCTTAGTGGTGAAAGCTAGGAGGCAACAGCTGGTGCTGAATTTCCCTCTACGAGACATCTTCCTCGCGTTTGTTCTGAAACATTGGGGTCAATGTTTAGTTCAAGTTTGGGGGGGTTTATTGCTTTTCTTCTTTTCAAATTATTTTTTAGTTCTATGCGAATTGCTGTATAAATCCACGAGTTGAAGTCCTCCAAATTTGGCCCAATTTTTTTTTTTTGTTCAAGAACTTGTCCTCATATAGTTTGGGACAAGTTCTTTTAGATCAATTTGAATAATGGACGAACTTCTTCGCGTCATGTGAATAATGGACGAACTTCTTTTAGATCAATTTGAACGGATGCCTCGCGTATGAGTACTGGGCTGCTGTGATTTGCATGAGTTCTTGTAATGGTCACTTGAGGTCAAGCAACGGTTTAAGTTTGGGGGAGTTTGATCAGTGGTATTTACATAGTTATTTATCGTTAATTGCAGTTATCTTTTCTTTTATTGTCGAGTGTTTTATTTCAGTTTACCGTATTTTATATTTTGGTTGTGTATTTTAGTGTTTGCAGGGTCGGAAGAATAAAACAGGACAATTCAGGGCAAAAAAGTGCAAAAACTCGGAGTTTCAGAGAAAGTCAAAAATCCACTTTCAGGGGGCCTGACACAGGGGGGTTGTGTCACCTAACACGGGGCATGTCTGGATATGAGTGTGTGCAAAGCTGGATGCCAGGAGCTGGCACGGGCCGTGTGTTTACAGTGATTTCTGGTAAACAACCGCTAGTCCTCCAAACTATCAAATAAACTTAATGACTATTATTTAATCTCTCTGGTAACTTGCAGGATCGACTAGATTCATCCTATGGGGTATTGGTCGTTTGGATAACTCTAATTGTAGAACTGATATTCATAGTTAGGATTTGTATTTTGGAATTTTTATAGATGTTCAACTCACTTCGATTACCATATTAAAAGGATCTAATGACATGATCAAGTAAAGACATGCGAAACTAAATTGCATGAACAAAGATTCGATTGCAAAGAAGTATAAAAATGCAAGAAACAAGTAAATAACTTTGAAGGTAAGGGTATTCGAATGACAAAAGCATGAAGATAAAAGCATGAAATGTAAAAGAGTTTCTGAAATGTAAAGGATTTGAAATGGAAGAAAAAGTGTTTAAATGCAAGAAATCAATAAATGACTTTGAATGAAAAGACTTTAATGTAAAGAACATGAATATAAAAGCATGAAATGTAAAAGAATTTTTGAAATGTAAAGGATTCGAAATAGAAAGAAAGCGTTTAAATGCAAGAAATCAGTAAATGACTTTGAATGAAAATGTATTAATGTAAAGAACATGAATATAAAAGCATGAAATGTAAAAGAATTTCTGAAATGTAAAGGATTCGAAATAGAAAGAAAGCGTTTAAATGCAAGAAATCAGTAAATGACTTTAAATGAAAATACTTTAATGTAAAGGATTTTGAATGATATTGACATGAAGATAGAAGATAAACTGGAAATGATAAAGAGTTTTACTGAATCATAAATATTTGGTGTTATCATACGTACATTGTTCGAGCATTCGTTTCCCTAGCCATGTGGTATTTTGAATGTTTACTGAATTTTGTACAATAGATATGACACACGAAATCCTAACGCTAAGACTTCTATTTATACTACTTCGACCATAACGGTCTTGCTCATAAGATTTTGCCACGTTCAAAACATGCAGAGCACTGCTCCTCTCTAGCTTCCACGTGTCTTCGAACGCTCCAACGCATATATTTTAAATTTTGAACATCCCGCTTGCGTTTGAATTTCAAATGTTTTGGCACTCTTCGCTTCGAACTTATTTCTTAAACACAGTCTCATTACCACTTCGAGGCTTCTTTTAAATATATCTTCACAACTGTCACTCGAAGCTCCGAGCTTTGACATGTTCGTTCGAAGAACTGCTTCTACCATTCCGAACCATAACATCTTGTTTTATTCCAACGAAACATCCAACTTGCTTCGTTTCGAACTGTGTCATCAAAATCTTCAGCCAACAAAATGCCCCTTTAAAATATGTATTTCGATCCTTTGAGAAACACTTATTTTAAATATATATGCAAGATTTTGATGTGACCTTTGAGTAATTGTAACATTTATTGTGTATGACTCCAGTCACGTCAATCACGACGCCTCTTGGATTCCTTAACCGTCTTGAATCAGTATTTCACAGCATGGTGCAGTTATAAAATAATGATTATTATTAATCACGCCTATTACCAATATCAGCCTTCACGCCACCTCCTTCTCAATCCAACCCACGACTCCCACGTATCCTAGTCTCACTTAGTGGATGTTTAAACTTCCACACTATAAAAACCAATCAACTTAGTCTTTTATTTTTTCCACATTCTGAAACTTTTCTTCCTCTCTTCTCACCGAAAACCCTAAAACTTCCAACAATCTTCAACAATGTCTTCCACAACATCATCCCAACTGAAGAAAACTTCCAAAAAGAAAGGAAAGAACACAGGAACAATAATGGAAAGCAAGGTTGGTACTTATCAAGGTCAATCCGTGCTTATCCCCCAAATGATCTCCAAAGAGAAGGAAATGCTTTACGCCTCTCAGGTACTAATTCCAACTAACGCTGCTGGAAAGAGGTTTGCTCTAATGGGTCCTCTTACAGTCTTTGAAATCTTAAAAGATACTAGAAAAATCTTCCCTGTTTGCTATAACTTTAAGCCTTTGTTTAATAAGATGGATATCCCTAAGATAGGCGAGTCTTCTGATTCGACAACCATGGAAACTCCAATCGTTCCCCCAAAAGATCCCTTTGTGCTAGATATGTGAAGAGCAACTTTAAACCATTCCGATCCTGCCCTACCTCTGACATAGCTTACCAAAACTGGCTTACCAAAGTAGAAGCCAAGAAATCCCAGCAATGGGAGGAATTAGGAATCTACAATTTGATTAAGTTATCGAAACCAGGCTTCACCTATAGTCATCCATTATTATTTGCGTCCTTATATTTCTGGGACAGCACCTACAACACCTTTCATCTCCCTGGGGGAATGATTACACCCACATTTTTCGATATAGCAGCCATTAATGGTTTGTCACCAATAGAAGAAACCTACATCCCTGACAATGAAGAGCACTCCAGCATTATTGACTTCGAAGTCAAATTAGCCAGCTTTTCAAAATTCATTATCCATTGCCACACTGAAGGAGATAGTGTGTCAGATGTGGAACATATTGCTTTCCTCACCTTATGGTTATCAAGGTATGTATTCTGCAGCAGGTCCTTACAGGTAGCAAGCAGGTTCATCCCTCTAGCTAGAGACTTACATGAGAATAGGAGGGTGTGTTTGAGCGAACTGTTACTTGTTGATCTTTACGAAAGCTTAAGATCAGCCGTTTCGAGTTTGAAATCCCACACTCCCAAAAACATCCTTCTAGATGGCCCCTTCTGGTTACTCCAATTATGGCTTAATGCCATGTTTGAACCCTCACTATCAACTGCTAACACCATTGTTGAACAAGATCCGGAGATAGCAGATAGAATCATTGAAGGTACGAGGCTGCGACAACTTACCCCAAACGATGATAAAGATGACTTTAAAGTCCTTTTCTCAAACTATATTATGATTTTTTCCAAAAGACACAAATTTGAAGAGACCATGGCGCCCTTTGCTTCAAGGACTCATGGACCATCATGGTTCACCATGCCTCTTTCAGAAGCAATTAAAAGCAAAGAAATTCAAGATATTTGGAAAGCCTTTTTGCTTCCCAGATTAATTTCCTCACGAATCACTCCTTCCAAGAATCAAATCTTCCTTTTTGCCTATCAACCCAACTTTGTTTCTAGACAATTTGGCTTGTGCCAACTAATCCCTGAACCTCTGTTCCAAACAGAGAATGCCATCACTTCTGGTCAAACCTTTAAAGCAAGAGAAGCCAAATTGCAACAGGAACAATATCAAGGCTTCGCCCACTTTGAATTAATACCCTTTGAACCCACACACTTCACAGCAAAGGGTTTTCTGGAATGGTGGACAAAGTTCTACCAATCTTATATGTTCGATACCCTCTCCATTCAACAGAAACTAACTGATGCGTTCGATGTGCAAGTACACTCCAAGAAAGGTATGTTCACACACGCCAAAAAGATTAGGGCTTTTCAAAATTATTTCGAAACCACTTATAATCCCACACACTTGGAAACCACTGTGCATCAAGCGGCTGAGACCTTGAAGGAAAAATTTAAAGAAAAATTTCTAAGCTCAAACTTCCTTCAGGGTTGTCACCTGAGGATAGGTATAGGTTGGCACTCGAAATGCATCCACCTAAATTCCCTAGATTGCCTACCTCAGAACTGGCTCTGGCTTGGTTTCCTCCATACCCTTGGTGGTTCACTTGCAAGGAAATGTTCAAATACCTTCAAAAGAAACCAAAGCCATCTGAGACTGTGACATGGGCTCGTCATTGGCTCCATGATTTCCCAGGACATCTTCGCTATGACCTTTCTTCCATGTCGATTATATCTAATCAAGGCGCAGGTGCGAATGCTTGGGAAAATCCCAAATGTTTCTTACTTTCTACATTTTTTAACTTTTACCTTAATTGTTTCGATTTTCAGCCATCAGGATAAAGACCGCTGCTTCGAAGTCTAAAGAAGGAAGTGCTTCCCAAACATCTGTCGAAACCACTGATGATGTGACCTTATCCAAACCAACAACAACTACTGCAACAACAACAACACCAGTAATAACAACTGTTCCAACTCCACAGGTAATCAATTAGCCCTGATGTTTCAAATACACCGAAACTCATGATTTAGATCTAACTCATGTTTAAATCTTTTCAGACTAACAAACTCCCACCAACCACTCCAAAGAAAAGGAAAATCAGCACTTCTGGGAAGAATCCCAATGCTGGAGGGAGTTCACCGACCGCTTCGAAGAAGAAGCAGAAGAAAGAAACTTCCAAAGACACTGCACCAACTGGCATTTCTGGACTCGATTCCAGAGATGCTTATCCCTCAACTAAATCCAAAAATCCATCCTCGACCTCGAACATAATGTTGGAACATATAGATAGCAACCTCTCTTCTGAGAATCCACAGGTAAATTGAACTCGAATTTTTAACAAAAATAGTTATTCATTACCTTGGTGCATGCTCTTAATATTCTTTGTCTCTGTAGGACATTTTGAACCCAACTCTTACCACTTCGACTTCTCCATCAAAGACTGCTGCTCCCATCAACTCTTCTCCTCATGGGGACTCCAGTAACCTGGTGCAAAACAAAGGATCCTCCAACATGGAGGTTCTGACTGGGGCTTCAGAGCAGCAAGATGACCAAAGTACTTCTCCTCCTTTGAAAGAAACGAATGAAGCAACGCTTCATGCATCTGCAGAGATTTTACCAGAAACTTCTCTTCAAAAGTCCCCTCTCGAAACCCTTCAAGAGAACCCAAAGGACATTCATGCTGAAGAAGAGAAGGCTGATTCTGATCAAGAGAACGAAGAATCTGCAGAGGAAGGATCCGAGGAAGAAGATGCCCATAATGGTTCGACTGTTGGAACAGAGTCAGATGCCAATAGCAGTGAGAACAATGATATCGAAGTGGTGGATCTGGTTGATAATGAAGAAGGAAATGAGCAGGAAACGAGTGAAGGTGATGGTGACCGGACCAATGAGCCTATGGAAGTCGAAATGGATGTGACTCCCTTGCGCATGGAACTTCCTCAATCGTCTCAATCTCAAATGACTGAAGAGGAGCTAGCTCTCCTAAGACGAAATGACCCAATTGGGTATATGAAGGCAAAACTAGCTCAAAGGGATATTCCTCTTGCTAGGGCTGGTACTAGTTCGACTAGCAATCCGTTGCCCTCAGATGATAGAATTGTACTCCTTAACAGAATTAGGAGAACAATCCTTGATGTGGACTTGTTCGAAGTGCTCAAACAGGATAGTACAGCTTGATATACCATGAAGGAGCTACTTACGCAAGTTAACCTCGCCACCTGCTCTTTTCCAGTCAGCACCATATTATTCGATCTTTAATCTCTGTTAGACAACGTGACTGCGTGTCTTCTCCAAGACGAATTTGCTACCAGAAAGGTCCAAGAGAAACAAACTGCCATGGACGCTGCTTATGAGCATGCCTCGAAGCTCTCTAAAGAAGCTGAAGACCAAGCCATGCACATAAAGCAAGCCAAAACTGACTATGAAGCTCGAGCTGAGTCTATTATTCTCTGGGAAAAGCAAATTCAAGAACTTCAACAAAAGGTTAAGGAGGCTCAACAACAACAATTGACCTATGAAACCAATACTGCTGGTGATCAGTTCGAAGAGCTCCTCAACAAAGGACTTGCAGAAATGGAGGCAGTAGAGCAACTTAAAGGAGAAGTAGCTACCCTAGAAGGAGCAAGGCGTTTCACTCAACAAAGGCTTGAGTCCTTTCGGAGTACCTTTAATAGATTTAGGAACAATGCCTATTTTTAAATCTCAGTTTATTTAATTAGTTTTGAAACTTGGTTTTGGTCTGTAATATCCAAACAACGCCATTTTGGCAACCCTATATTACCATTTTGGCATTCCTTTATGATGTTTCGATTACGTTGTTATTATTCGAATCTCCTGTAGGCGTGGCTTATATTTCTTTAAATATTTCCCATTAACCTTTAGGATTCGCTTATCATCAGCCAACTCTTCGATTTCATATGCATTGTTTGAAAATATCTTTATTATTCGAAAAGGTCCTTCCCACTGAGGTGACCATTTACCTAATGTTTTATTTTTCTTGTCCATGGGCAATATGACTTTCCAAACTAAGTCATTAATAGTGAATGCTTTTCCTTTCACCCTTTTGTTATATGCCCTGGCTACCCTTTCCTTTTGTCTCATTAGGATTTCCAATGCATGCAATCTAACTTCATCTAACTCAACTAACTCATTCATCATCATCTCCCAATATAATGCAGATGGGATTTCGTTTTGTCTTTGAATTCGAACTGATTGTAGATGAATTTCTACTGGCAAAACTGCATCATGACCAAATGTTAGTTGGAAAGGTGTGGTGTTAGTAGCTTCTTTAGGAGATGTTCTACAGGCCCATAGTATTTGGTCCAAAGTTTTGTGCCAGTTCCTTGGCTTTTTACCAATATGTTTCTTAATTAATCCTATTATCACTTTATTGGCTGCTTCGACCTGACCATTTACTTGAGCATAATATGGTGTTGATGTTAGTAATCTAAACCCCATCTCTTGAGCAAATTCTTGCATCTTCCTACTAGTAAACACAGAACCTTGGTTTGTGGTTATGCTCTCTGGCAATCCGAACCTATAGATAATTTGTTTCTGTATGAACTCAATAATAGCCTCTTGATCAGCAGCTACTAATGGTATTGCTTCTATCCACTTGGTAAAATAATCTATTCCTACCAAGGTATATTTTTGTCCTTTAGACGAAGCAGGATTTATTTCTCCTATTAAATCCAATGCCCATCCTCTGAAGGGCCATGGTTTAATGATCGAATGCAACTCACTTGCAGGAGCATGTTGAATCCCTGCATGTTTCTGGCATTCTTCACACCCTTTAGCAAAGTCTATACAATCTTTGAGCATGCTGGGCCAATACATGCCATATCGAAATAACAACCATTTCATTTTATGACCTGCTTGGTGTGCCCCACATGCCCCATTGTGGACTTCTGACAATGCTAAGTATGCCTCACTTTCTCCTAGGCATTTCATTAATACGCTTTCTTGGGTCTTTTTGAACAATTCATTTCCCATGAGGACATATGATAATGCTCTATATTTTATCTTCCTATCAACATTCAAAGTTGGATTTGTTAAATAACTCACAAGTGGACTTCGCCAATCTGCATCTGATAAGGTGTCTATGGCTAGTACTTCGAATCCATGTTCCTCAACATAACCTAATTTTATACTCTCTAGATCTGATGGTATGAATCTAGTAGCCATAACTCTACCTCTTAATTCGACCAAATCCTCAAAGTTTTTGGCAGAAACTTTATAACCTGAAGCCAACTGTGCTAAGTCATTTGCTTCTTGGTTTTCTATTCTTGGTATGTGTTGAATATCCATGTATTCGAATTTTCTAAGTAGCCTGTTAACTATGACGAAGTATGTCATCAGATTTTCCTTTATGCATTTGTACTCCTTTGTTATTTGCTTGACCACTAACTCTGAGTCTCCTTTAATTTCGACTCTAGTTGCCCCCAATTCCAACAAAGCTTCAAGTCCAACAATAAGCGCTTCGTACTCAGCTTCGTTGTTCGAGCAACGAGGACCATCTAACTTATACTTGAATTTTGTTGGAATTCCTTCAGGAGAAATTATGAGAACTCCAACACCACTACCAGCCCTATGGGTCGAACCATCAAAGTATAATTTCCAAGGTTGCATTTCAACGTAAGCCATGACAGCCTTTTCAACCAGTGAATGGTCCACAATAAAATCAGAAATTACTTGGCCTTTCACAGCTCTTAAAGGCATGAAAGTCAAAGAATATTCCGTTAAGGCTAAAGCCCATTTACCAACTCTGCTATGCATTATTGGTTTCGAAAGCATGTGTTTAATAACATCGAAGTGAGATGAAACATAAACATCAACAAGCTTTATATAATACTTAAGTTTCATACAAGAAAAGTATAAACAAAGACATAGCTTTTCTATATTGCTATATCTAGTCTCTGCATCATTCAATACCCTACTTAAATAGTATATGGCTCTTTCGATGCCATTGCTATCTTCTTGTGCTAACATACTACCTATACTAACTTCAGAAGCAGATATGTACAATCTCACGGGCTTTCCCCATGAAGGTGGAGACAATATGGGAGGCTGAGAGAGATATCTTTTTATCTTGTCAAATGCCTCCTGATGGGCTTTGTTCCACTCGAAGGCTTGGCCTTGCTTCAAACGAAGCAACGGAGAGAAAGCTTGGGTTCTTCCACTTCGATTCGAAATGAACCTTATGAGAAAGTTAATCTTCCCTAGCAAAGACTGCAACTCCCTTTTTGACGTAGGTGCTTTCGTCTCCATTATGGCTTTGGTTTTATTTTGGTTGATCTCGATTCCTTTTTTATGAACCACGAAGCCAAGGAAATCTCCAGCCTGCACAAAAAATGCACATTTAAGGGGGTTCATTTTTAAGCCATGTTTTCTCATTCGTTCGAATGATTGGCTCAAATGATGCAAATGGGTTTCTGCAGATATAGATTTGATGACTATATCATCAATATACACCTGCATAAAGGTTTCAATGAAATCATAGAAAATCGAATTCATTGCCCTTTGATAAGTTGCCCCAGCATTCTTTAAACCAAAAGGCATCACTACCCATTCGTAGGTGCCTAAGGCTCCTGGGCAACGAATGCTGTCTTGGCAACATCTTCTTCAGCAATAAAAATCTGATTGTACCCAGAGTATCCATCTAACATGCTTAAATATTCGAATCCTGCAGCAGAGTCTACTAACATTTCTGCCACAGGCATGGAGTACTCATCTTTAGGGGTTGCAGTATTTAAATCCCTAAAATCTATGCAAATTCTCAGAGAGCCATTTTTCTTAATAACAGGCACTATATTTGCTAACCATTCGACATACCTTGTGGTTCTGATAAATCTGCAGCGCAGCAACCTTTCGATCTCAGCTTTGATCTTTGTGAGAACCGCCGGTGCGAATCTTCTAGGAGTTTGCTTGATGGGCTTCTTGCCATCCTTGATTGGAAGTCTGTGTTCCACTAACTCCCTCTTTAAACCAGGCATTTCATCATAGTCCCATGCGAAGCAATCTTTGTTTCTCTTGAGGACTTCGATCACTTCCTGCTTGAGGCCTGGATCAAGTTTTGCGCTTATGTAGGTTATTCTTTTCGTGTTCTCATCCCCTAAATTCACTTCTTCGAGTGGATCCTACACCAACATTTTGGCACCTGAGTCTATGGGGTCCCTCTCGAAGCCTAAGGGTTCTTTATCATAGATGGCGTCCAGCCTTTGATCTATTTCGTGTTCTTCAAAGGGTGAGCCTTTCGAGCCATCCCCATTTATTTCGTTCACTTCTACAGCCAATTTATCTATTTCAGCCTCTAAGTCCGCTTTCCATTCGTTCTCAGCCATATAGGCCGAAATCCTTTCGAAGAAGGAGGACTCAATCATAAGCAAGGTTGTCGAATTCCCAGCCTACTGGCCGTCTTTGCATAGTACCATCAACTCCTTCATCTTCACTGACTATTCTTCTATCCCAATATATGCCATCATGGCGAAGGGTCATATAATAGTGTGCGCTCCTGGTTTCTTTGATTTCATCATTAGGGACACAAGGAGCAATCTTGGCCAAATGTTTGTCACAATTCCTCTTGTCAACTAAGTTGACTGCTGTCATGAAGTAACTCTGGTCCGCTTCAATGTTCTCCACGATCCCATCTTATCTCCATAAAACCAACCTCTGATGCATTGACGAAGGAACTGCTCCTACGCCATGGATCCACTCTCTTCCCAACAACAAGTTGTAGTTGGCTTTGGCTTTGATCACCATGAACATGGTGGGCCTGCAGCTTGATCCTATCGTCAAATCCAGTTGAACTACTCCCAATGTTTGGCCTACTTTCCCTTCATAATTGGATAGAACCATGTTGTGTGGTTTGATGTCACCCCCGCGTATTTCTAACTTTTTCAGCATGAAATGGGGTATTAAGTTAATTGCAGCGCCCCCATCCACTAAAACCTTATTTATGCCATGGGCCCGAATGAATAATGGCTTCAAATGATTTTTCATAGCTGGCTCTAGGCGCTCGAAGAAAGCATTCTGCTCCTCGACGACTCTGTTATCCATCACGTAGTAACACACAGGCTTATGCTTCATCAGATCTATTGTATCATCCTCCTCATACTCTTCAATTTCAGTCTCCTGTCCAAACTCACAAGGTAGTACAGATACCACGTTGAAATTGATATTGAGTGAAGACTCTCCCTCTGATTCGAAGTTGTCCGTTAGCATATCCTCGTCTTCTTCTGGACCTGGTGTGTATTCCTTCGATTCATTTGGTTGTGCTTCAGAGAAGAGTCTCCTACTAACCGAGGGTTTGTCCTCAGTTTGATTATTTGGTGTGGGTTTGTTGGTACTTGATTCTCCTTGGTTTTTTATCGAAGTTGCTCCTTTATTTGCCACAGCTTCCCTTTCAGCCTTTCGAATTCTCTGTTGCCTTCGCCATTGTGATCTTGACATGGGGTTTCTTCCTTTGTAGTTTTCTAACCTCACTTCTTCCCTCTTCGCCATGTTGAACTGCCTTTTATATGTCATAGCGTGGCGTGCGTTTCGTTCATTGTTTCTCCATTTGTCTTTGCCCTTGTCCGTTCTGACTTGCAGCCACTTGTCTGTTGGTATTTCAGCAGGAATTTTGAACGTTACCCTTCGTGCGCCTTTGGGATGAGGGCTATCAGGCCTTCGTTGAGTGTCTTTGCTATCAAAATGTTGGCCCATCTGACCAGTCTCTTGGTGGTTCCAGCATGGGGTGAAAGGGATTGTTTCGAAGGCTCTGGCCATACTTTGATCGTATACAGCAGAACACCTTGGGCATACTAGGCATTTTGTTGCTCCTTTGTAACAGCGAACCAAGAACTCCAACAAACTTTCTACAGCTTTAGGATAACACCTG
Source organism: Vicia faba (assembly GCA_948472305.1). Lineage (NCBI taxonomy): Eukaryota > Viridiplantae > Streptophyta > Magnoliopsida > Fabales > Fabaceae > Vicia > Vicia faba. The sequence goes on along the minus strand of OX451736.1, from coordinate 1,080,059,948 downwards.
AATAACTGGTTATCCTGGCGCCAGTTGATGCCAGTTCGTGCCCTTTGTATCCTCTCGAAGTTTGCAGCAATTCTCTGGTTGCAGATGATGCTGCACCTAGGGCATAGTATCATTTCCGCATCTCCTTTGTGGCACAACATGAGGTAATCTTTAAGGATGGCATCCCCAGCATAATTATCCTCCATTTTGTATTTTTCTTTTTCTAAGTATCTCTCCATCTCCTCCATTTCAGAATGAGGTCTCTCCATATCCACCATGTTTACATCTACATCCTCCCCCTTTATGTCATCCTCTCCCCATACCGTAGGTTTTATATCTTCAATTTGGATTTTTGAACTTTCTGGGGCAGAATACTTCACCAAGTAGTCAAACTTTCCACTGGGCTCTCCTAAAGTATCCCATATTTCTTTCTGAGGGGAGGGTGGCTTTGTGATCTGGACTTTCTCCAATTTTAGCCTCAGGCCTTCAGTAACCTGTGTCAACTCTTGCTTTTGGTTCTCCTGGCCTTCAGTAGCTTGGATCTCTTTCGAAACAGCCAAAGGTACTGCTTCGATCGAAGCCTCTGGTTGCTTGTGGACGTCCTCAGTGACCCCCTTGTTGACTTCGACTAACACCCAGTTTTCATTCTCAGTGCCTTTCTCTCCTAATGGAGTGTCATATTGATCTGCTTCCACCATATTGATTCCTCCAATGCATACAGGCTCGGAGTAATTGGTGTCTGCGACATCCAAAGGATCTTCATCTACTTTCATTTTTGGTTTGTCAGCAAATTTCAGTCTGCCATCCTTAATTGCATTTTGAATTAGATCCCTGAAAAGAAAACACTGAGGTTTTGTGGCCTAGGAAACTATGATACTTACAAAATCCTCTTTTCTTCCTTTGATCTAAAGGAGGTATTTTGACATTTGATGGCACAATGAGTTGGCCATCTTTGACAAGTAAATCAAAAATCTCGTCACACTTAGTTACATCGAAGGTATAAACCTTCTTTGGGAATTTGTCACTTTTCTCATTTTCAACAATTTCTTTCCCTTTTGTGGAAACTAATAACTTACAAGAGTAAGGTGGAGCCTATTTCAATTCAGCGAGATCAATTTCGACCTCTTCGAATTCAGGGTAATCTTCTGCTTCCTCGGCCCCAACATAGGAGACCCTTTCTTTCTTGTTATTTTTAAAAACTCGGGCCTTTTCAGCCTTTAGCCTTTCGACTTGTCGAACCCTATCGGCTAATTGAGCCATATCCCTCAAGTATTGTGTATCTAATTTCTTTCGAATAGAGTAATCCAGGCCGCCAGCAGCCATTTCGACCAACTCGTGTTCAGGAACTACTGTGAAACATCTAGATTTCAAGAGTCTGAACCTATTCAGATAGTCATCTATGGGTTCAGTAAATTTCCTCTTAACACTGGCTAGTTCCTTCAGACTTATTTTAGATTGTCCCATGTAGAACTGTTCATGGAATAATCTTTCCAACAGAGCCCAAGTATCTATGGACCCAGGAGGCAAAGTGGTGAACCATGTGAAAGCGTTCTTAGTTAGGGAACTTGGGAAATATTTGATCCTAAGGTCTTCATTATTTGCTATATCTCCTGCTTCAGTTAGATACCTGGCTATGTGTTCGACTGTTGATTCATTGGTATCTCCAGCAAACTTTGTAAACTTAGGGACTTTATATCCCCTTGGTAAATCAGTATGCATTATGTAATCCGATATAGGAGAGGCATAATTTGGCCTTCTAATTCCTGTATTGAGGCCATTTTGGGCCATGATTCTCTCTATCATGGTGGTTAAATTATTTTCTGCCAAGATGTTATCATTTCGAATTCTGTGAACGACTGCATCAGCATCTTGATTTCGACCCACCATGACAACTCCTCTAGGTTGTTCTTCTCGAAACTTTGGGACTTTTAACCTTTCGATCCTTGCCCCTGGTTCTATAATTTCCCTTTGTGGGCCCTGAATCATTGGGGCTTCTAACCTTTGTGCCCTTGCCCCCAAATTAACCCCTCTTTGGCTGGTCTATAAGGTGGGTCATCAACAACTTGTTCTATGATAGGTACGTTTGCGCGAACTCCCGCCTGATTCTGTCTACGCCTTTCTGGGGGAGCGAAAAAATCTGCTATTCGACTCATGTTATCCGCGTTTTCTCTGTTTGTCACAGTTACATTTTGTACTATTGGGGCAAAGATCTCTTGCATAGTTTGCGCTAACACTCCTATCATATTATGGTTACTATCATCCATTAATTGCCTAAAGGCCAACTGATTTTCTGTGGTTAAGATAGGCATTGCACTATAACCTACTGACCCTTGGTTATTTGTCATAAATTGATTTGCCCCAGACCCAGACCCTAATTGTGGTGACGTATTCGATGTCGAAGTGTGCAGACCCGCCATAAAAGATGTTGGCATCCCATAAGAGGAATTTCTGTGTCTGTTAGCATCGAACCCGGGTGGTCTAGTTAGGGGGGTGGCGAAATGGGTTTGTGTCCATGATGGTGGAACGAATCCCCCAGGATAACCAATGGTTCCTGTATTTCCTAGGATCGAACTGTTAGTCGACATGCCACTTGTTCCATTAGTGGCTACACTACTGGTAGAAGATGCAACAGACTGTGCGTTCGAAGGGATCGCATTAGATGTTCCCGTCGAAGCGGACATATTAGTTCCTGTTGCATGTGGGATATTTTGTTCCCCCTGTTGATTGTCTGGATTAGACATCTTGTTTAAACGTTTTCTTCTGGGTAAGGGTTGATTGCTATTGGTTATTCTACCACTTCTAAGGATCATATAACAACGAACTTATCACTCAGAAAGTACTTTTACAATGGTTATGTCCCAACAATCTTTACTTTGTTCTAAATTTCATAACGACCAATGATCATCCCACTGGGCGTGCCAATTTGTTTACAGTGATTTCTGGTAACCGCTAGTCCTCCAAACTATCAAATAAACTTAATGACTGTTATTTAATCTCTCTGGTAACTTACAGGATCGACTAGATTGATCCTATGGGGTATTGGTCGTTTAGATAACTCTAATTGTAGAACTGATATTCATAGTTAGGATTTGTATTTTGGAATTTTTATAGACGTTCAACTCACTTCGATTACCATATTAAAAGGATCTAATGACATGATCAAGTAAAGACATGCGAAACTAAATTGCATGAACAAAGATTCGATTGCAAAGAAGTATAAAAATGCAAGAAACAAGTAAATAACTTTGAAGGTAAGGGTATTCGAATGACAAAAGCATGAAGATAAAAGCATGAAATGTAAAAGAGTTTCTGAAATGTAAAGGATTTGAAATGGAAGAAAAAGCGTTTAAATGCAAGAAATTAATAAATGACTTTGAATGAAAAGACTTTAATGTAAAGAACATGAATATAAAAGCATGAAATGTAAAAGAATTTCTGAAATGTAAAGGATTCGAAATAGAAAGAAAGCGTTTAAATGCAAGAAATCAGTAAATGACTTTGAATGAAAAGGTATTAATGTAAAGAACATGAATATAAAAGCATGAAATGTAAAAGAATTTCTGAAATGTAAAGGATTCGAAATAGAAAGAAAGCGTTTAAATGCAAGAAATCAGTAAATGACTTTAAATGAAAATACTTTAATGTAAAGGCTTTTGAATGATATTGACATGAAGATAGAAGATAAACTGGAAATGATAAAGAGTTTTACTGAATCATAAATATTTGGTGTTATCATACGTACATTGCTCGAGCATTCGTTTCCCTAGCCATGTGGTATTTTGAATGTTTACTGAATTTTGTACAATAGATATGACACACGAAATCCTAACGCTAAGACTTCTATTTATACTACTTCGACCATAACGGTCTTGCTCATAAGATTCTGCCACGTTCAAAACATGCAGAGCACTGCTCCTCTCTAGCTTCCACGTGTCTTCGAACGCTCCAGCGCATATATTTTAAATTTTGAACATCCCGCTTGCGTTTGAATTTCAAATGTTTTGGCACTCTTCGCTTCGAACTTATTTCTTAAACACAGTCTCATTACCACTTCGAGGCTTCTTTTAAATATATCTTCACAACTGTCACTCGAAGCTCTGAGCTTTGACATGTTCGTTCGAAGAACTGCTTCTACCATTCCGAACCATAACATCTTGTTTTATTCCAACGAAACATCCAACTTGCTTCGTTTCGAACTGTATCATCAAAATCTTCAGCCAATACTGTGTCAGCATGCCTGGGAGTTAAATAAATAAATTAAATATCGGAGGGCCAACACGGCCCGTTGATTTTTCATGTTTTCCTTATTTTTCACTATTTGTGACCCAGATGGGCATTTTTGGTATTTCTAACTGACCTAAGTGAGTGTTTGCTATTTAGAGGAGTTTTCACGATGAATTCCAGGAATTTTTTGGCGGAAGAAGATTAGGAACGATAAAGATTGGGGCTTTCAAGATATTTAGAGACGGAGATTCCTTCATGATCGATAGCAATTGAAGATCGAAGAATCCTCATCTTTTGTAATATCTAATTTTATTATTGCTTTTCTTTTTAATACTATGAAAGGCTAAACCCTCCAATGTTATGGGGTGTCCCTGATTTTCAAATGTATTCATTTTGAATTCTTGGTATTGATACAATAGTTGCTTTTCACTTTAATTGTTCAATGTTCTTATGCATTTCCTATCGGACAAATAGGGATTGATCCACGGTTAATAATTAGGGCTGGACCGCCATTATTAAGGTTTTTGAACAATTAGACTATAATAGATATCACCTAGGACTAGGGATACCCTATAGATCATCGGTAAAATCTTGATAACATAACTGTTTGGTTTCTTCATAATTCACTAAGGACTTAGGTATTAGGATGAAGGACCAAATGTTTTCTCACTAAAGACTTAGGGGAAAACAAACTAAAGATTCAGTAGTTAAAAGTAATGAACTTGTTGAAGATATCAAGAATGAAGGTTAATACAAGGTCAAATCACAATCATAGCATGCTCCTCATATCTGTTAAAAAGCCATTTTATCTTTCTGTTGATTAAGTGACAATTTCAAAACCTTATCCCAAAGTAAAACTTTTGTTTAATTGAACTACACATTATCCTCAATACTACACGCAGTCCGCGAGATCGATATTCGGGAAAAAATCCCTATTATTACTGTAAGGAAAAATAGTACACTTGTTATTTTCCATATCACCTATCACAACAGTAACACTGAACCATTCTCTTATCATACTTCTTCTTTCCCTTCTGATGTTTCTTTTTATCAGAATAGAAGACTTCTGACTTCTGAGACCTACCATATTTTTCTTGCTTCTGGTCTTTCTTGATAAAAGAAGCCTTCAGAGTCTGCTCAACTTCCCTCTCAGAAGTTCTTTCAGTCAGACGCAACTCTTGCGCCTCTAGACTGCTTTGCAACTCTTCTATTTTCATGGTGTCCAGATCTTTAGAGTGTTCAATTGCTACAACAATGTAATCAAATTGAGGGGTAAGAGACCTCAATATCTTCTCAATGATTACTTATTCAGAAAGAGTTTCTCCACAAGCCTTCATCTCATTAGTGATCAGAATCACTCTAGAGATGTACTCAGAAACCTTCTCGTCCTTCGTGTTGAGATTCTCATACTGCTTTTTGAGAGACTGAAGCTTCACCTTCTTCACTGATGCGTCACCACCGTAGCACCTACTCAGTGTGTCCCACGCAGCCTTCACCGTCGTCGAATCAATAATTTTCTCAAACATGTTCTCATTCACACACTGATAGATGAAGAACAACATCTTCTGATCTCTCTTCCTTGTATCTCTCTGCGCATTTCTATGTTCCTCTGTCGCATCTGCTGCAACTGGAATATATATCAAGAACATCTTGAGCGCCAAACAACACACGCATCTGAATCATCCAATGATTCTAGTTTTTACCATTAAATACTAGAAGCTTGGTACTTAGACTACCGTTTTCGGTCATCTTCAACCTTGTGTAAGTCACTCAGATCTCACAAACACATTGTTTCTCAATCCCGTAGAATCAGAAAATGTAATTATGTTCAGATTTTGTTCAAAATTCAACACGAATTCAAGAACCAAAATCAATCACACAATGCCTCACCGTTTCACTTGTGTTTTCCGTGTTTTCCTGTGGATCTGAACTGGAGCTCTAGATACCAATTGTTAGCGCACAAGGTTAATAAATGAAGGAAATGTAAGAGAGAATAATATTAAAGCTCTACAATGATGGCTATAAAATTGTATGGAAGAATGATTGAGTAATGATTGCTTGGTTGTTACAATTGACAGCTACCACTAATCTATGTATACACAGAGTAAATTGTCACGTTGGCTCTAATCAAAATAAACTTAATGATTAAGTTAAAAGATACAAATTAAGAAATACTAAACCTAACAGCTACGCTAACAAACTCAGCTCCAGAATCCAGAAGCTAAACATATTTCTAAACACAACCTTAAAAATTTCTGCTTCTGAACAACACTATTTCTAAGTAACAACATCATAAACTTCTAACTCATACAAAATAATAAAGTTGGCATTACACTTTAAAAGTGATTTAAAACAAAAATAAAAAAATAGAGAGTGGTTGGTATTGGAAGAACGAACCACCTTTTTTCATATGCATGTGAGTATGTCCTTTCCTGTTTCGCGAATCGCTTAAATTAACCACTATCTCATATGCTTCTTCTACTTTATGCTTTGGATCAAGCTCACAATTTTATGGTTGGTGAGTTAGTACGTTTTTTCACACCCTTCATCTATATAAAGTGCTCAATGCGAGGGACCACCAGGACCATAACCCTACAAAAATTAATATTCTCACTGTGATTATCATTTTAACAAATAAATTTTGTTTTAAAATAATTATTATTTTTATTTTTTAATAAAATAATGATTATTATTTTTTCAATTGTGTTCTTTATTTTTTACTTTTTACATTATTTCAATATTATATTAATAAAATTAATTTTATAAAAGTATAATCTCTTATGAAACCACAGTCATTTTAAAATGGATAAAATATTATATTTATACTATTTAATATTGACATTGTTAATTATGAATATATTGATAAATATAAATAAAATTATATTTTACTCTTATATTCAGTCATATCATATCATTTGTTTAAATTTTTATATGTGATTTGGAAGAATAAAAATGATAATCAATTGATAGGCAGTGGTGTATTTTTTATTTTCTCTTTCCAAAATACTATTTTAATTGGTATTATAAGTTTAAAACTATTTTGCTGTGATTATAAAAAATAATTTTTAAACTTTATAAATTAATTTCTAATATTTTATTGCCTATTTATTTAACTTTGTTGTTGAAGTCGTTTTCTTTGTCCTTTGGAAACAGCATACGAAAGTGATGCCTTTTGTATTAAAAGTCTCACTAGCATTACTAATGCTCCATGACATGCTTTTCCCTTAATCTTTAGCATGTCACAAATCACACTTTGTATGATGACCAAAGCAAGCAATGGCCTTTTAGCAATAGCTTTTGATTTGAGCCACTTTTAGTTTAGCTTCATTGCTACTTAATTCTTAATTAAGAAGACGTCTAAATCCAATTATACAATCCATAATAGGTAACTAAAGTGGCTTCCTCACTTTCAATTAACTCATCAATAATTTTTTCAAATAGTACAATTTAAAAGAGCCTATAATTAGTATATTTTTTCTTCAAATAGTTTAGTTATTAAAAAGTGGAAATGAGATAATGAGGCCCTGACAAACGTTGCTTGCTTCTTAATCTTGTGTTCCCATCCAATGCCCTAATTTCATAAAACACTATTAATTACACATTATTAGCAGTTTGACTAAGAAAAGGAATTTTTCTGTCTCTCTCTCTCTCTCTCTCTCTCTCCATGCCTATCAAGAACATTAATTAGTTAGCAATATGCATGTAGCACACCATTCAATATAATTAAAGATTTGAGTTTCACAATTAGTTTCATTGGTCATTATATCAGCCACCACCCCCCTCAAACAAACAAACAAACCTCATCGTTTTCCTTCTCCTTAGATGCTCTTTTCACTCTCTTTCTTCCATTTTTTTATTACTAGTATTTTATTATATAAAACAAACACCATTTTTTTCCTTTTTCCCGCTCCCTGAATTATATGAAATCTTTCTTAGTAGTTTCTATGTGACCCCGTCTCTAAAGTTGTTTCCTTGTATGCTCTTTTTCTTTTTGTGAATTATTGGTTACTGTTTTGTTGCAGATTCACTTTAACTTGTGGATGTTTTACCTTTTCTGCTCGCATTATTTTCTTTCTTGTTTTCCGTGACTACCACCACTCTCCAGGTAATCAAACTTCCTTCCAAATACCGCAAACTAGTAATTTCTTCTCTTCAATACAAAAACCAAAGTTTCTCATTGAATGTGCAAAGCAGGACAAGATGGAAAAAGGAGAGAGCAAGAAAATGTCAGCACGCAATGCTTCGAGAAACGAGCGTCGGGAAAGGAAAATGGCTTTGATACAAGATGTGAGTGTGACATGTTTCTTACATTATGAATTCTTCTTCACATCATTCATAGAGTGTTACTTATGGTGCTCTAAGTTTGCAGGTTGATAAGTTAAAGAGGAAGCTAAGACATGAAGAGAATATTCATAGAGTGTTAGAAAGAGCACTTACAAGACCTCTGGGAGCCCTTCCTCGGCTTCCACCTTATCTCCCTCCTCGTGTAAGTATCTCCATCTGCATGAAAAATACAGATTAACTCAGTGATTCATCAATTGTAAATGTGTGTTCTATATTTTAGACATTAGAGCTTGTGGCTGAAGTTGCCGTATTGGAGGAAGAGGTGGTTCGATTAGAAGAGAAGATTGTGAATTTCAGACAAGGTTTATACCAGGAAGCTGTATACATTTCCTCCAAGAGGAATGCGGAAACTCCAATTGATCCAATGGAGCACAATTCCATCACAGGATCCAAACATCAAAGGTCAAAATCTTTGTCTCAAAGTGACCTTAACTCTAATACAGTTAAGCCTCATATTTCTCCTGCCAGAAAGCTAGTCAATGGGAAGGAATTACATTCAAAACAAGATTCCTTATCATCGATCCCAGAAGACAAATCTCTTGCAAAGAAAACGGAAAAGGTTATCACTCCAGTGAAGAAATCACCAACCAAACAAGAATCATCCGACAAGAGTGTAGATCACTTGAAGTTGCAGGTACTCAGCAGTTTTCAATGGTTAACATTCCATGTTTCAAATGATCGAGCTGTCATTTTAACAATCACTTTTTGTTTTTGATTGTTCAGCTGGAGAAGAGATTAGTAGATCAGGACAGAGCACAAAACTCGTCAATTTCATCAGATGATAAGGTGTTAGAAGTTGATAGTACGCCAAATAGAGTTTCAGAGGATATTGTCAAGTGTTTATGTAGCATATTTATGAGAATTGGCACATTCAAGGACAATTTAGGAGAGTCAAAAACAAAAACACCTCCACGTGATCCATACGGCATCTGTTCAGTATCCAAAACTAGAAATATTGGTGCCTACAATAGTTTTTACGAGATTAAAGCACCCACCGTTGATTTCAACCGAATGAGAAATGCAGTGTTTCTGACCAATAGATTAAAGTAAGTTATATAGTTTTATTAACTTTTCTCTGTTGCTATCTATGAGTATCTGTCTAATCTAATAGACATGTTCAGGTTCCTATTTGGGAAGCTTGCTTCTGTGAACTTGAAGGGTCTTACTCATCAGGAGAAACTTGCATTTTGGATAAACACTTATAATTCCTGTATGATGAATGTATGATACTTTTCCGTGAATCATTTACTACTTATTGGCTCTTTGAAGACTAGATGTATATTTGATGTCACATATCAAAGTAACTTTGCTTAATATGTTGATTATTTGGTTCGAATATATTGTAGGCATATTTTGAGAATGGCATACCCGAGAGTCCTGAAATGGTTGTAGCACTGATGCAGAAGGTACGATAATCTCTCTTAACTTTCTCAAAGTTTGTTTCTTTTTTAAGAACAAATTATTCAGTGCTCAAAAACATGGCAATGCTTGTGACAGGCAACAATAGTAGTGGGTGGCCACTTGCTCAAGGCAATTACAATAGAGCATTTCATATTGAGACTTCCTTATCATCTGAGTTTCGTAAGTGCATAATCTATTCTCTGCTCGTGCTTCTAAACATTATGTAGCCTTTCTAATACTTTGAAGTCCTTGTCATGTTTTGTAGATTACAATTCATTCCTTGATTTTCATCTTTGCTTCCTGCAACAGACCTGTCTAAAAGCTGCGAAAAACTATGAGATGAAAGCAAGAAGCATATTTGGCTTGGAATGGACCGAGCCTTTGGTTTCATTTGCACTTTCCTGTGGAAGCTGGTCTTCACCTGTGGTATGTTTGTTTCTCAATTTAGATGGCAATATGACATGACATAAATAGAACTTACAAAACTCTGACAATCATTACCATACAAGGTATACGTCAGTTTTGTAGGATTGAGTTAGGCTTTAAAACTGAGATGTATTATAATCTATCCTAAATATAGTTAGCATTATTAGTCATTCTTAATGTGGATGAATTCATAAGTCAGTGTATTTCCTAATGTGGCTGGTTGAATTGATGGAACAAATATATATATTTTTATGTTATGAAGGTAAGGGTGTACACAGCATCACAAGTTGATAATGAGTTAGAAGCAGCAAAGAGAGATTATTTACAAGCAGCAGTTGGCATTACAACAACAAACAAGTTAATAATTCCAAAGATACTTGACTGGTTTTTACTTGACTTTGCAAAGGACTTGGAATCTTTGTTGGATTGGGTCTGCCTTCAGCTACCTGTTGAGCTGAGAAAGGAAGCAGTTGAGTGCCTTGAAAGAAAAGGAAGACAGCCTCTTTCACAGCTGGTCCAAATGATGCCCTATGACTTCAGTTTCAGGTTGCTTGTACACCAATAAACCGATTTTTTTCTTTTTCTGGACAACCACAAATAACCCAATTAGAGGTGATGTTAGTGACTCGGTTCTTCAATCAACATGGGTTACTGAACTTTGATGTGGTGGATTTTGTATATTGGATAGTGCACATAGAAAGTAGATAGCAAACAGTGTTTCCTTTCCTTTGGTAGGGTTTTGACCTTTGTAAACTGTAATAAGGTTCTTAGCAATAAGCATAGCTATTACAGGGGAAAAATGCCACGACCCCACCAAATAAAGAGATCTTTGAAAAATAATCTGACAGAAACATAATCTTTAAAATATTACTATGGCAGTAACAATATATACAACGTGGAATAGTTTTTTAGCAATAAAGTTTAAGGGGAGTGATTGTCTCATTTCAAATACATAATAAAATATTGTTGCAATGCTATTCAATATTACCTGTTAACTTTCATTGACAACTCAGATTAATTCTAAAGCAGAAGATGATGTTTTATGAGGTAGAATGTAATTATGCTATTCAACTTTCTGTTTGTGTCTTCAAAAAGGATCAATATGTATTACAAATTATTGGATAACAAAACCCTCTAACTACAGAGAAAAAATCACCCAGAAGGAAAAATCATGTTAAAGAATGCGCCGGGAGCAGACTGGAGAGATCATCTCAAATAACCATTACAAAACTCAGGCTGTATGCATAAAATTCAGAAACTCGTACGAGAAAATTTTTCTCCCTTCCTATCAGTTGTGTGTCCTTCTTACAGTGAAGTTATGATAACAGCTTCTGAAGGAAGCACACACTACTAGGGGGCTCAACCAAATGGGGAAGGAACTGGGCCAACTGACCCAGTGAGTGTATCTGATCTTTTGATGCTTCCCATTCCACAGATTAAACATCCAGGAGCATTCACAGCAGAAAATTTGGATCCACATAGATCACATACATCATATCCGATGGTTGACAGTCTGCTTAATGTGGCAGCACAGAACTGCGAAGGATCTTCCTGTGGATCAATGGATCTGTTAGTCAAACCTCTCTGAACACACAAGTTCATCAGGCTCCTAAATTCCTCCTGCTTGCTCGCAGGTGCTTTTGACAATAGTAGTTCTAGCATTTGCTTGGAATATGCATAATTTTGCACCTCCATGTTTCGTTTTATGGCAGTTCGAATGCAATTTATTCTGTGTTTAGCCAGAAGAGGCAATGAACCCAGATGACGTGAAAGTCTTGCCATCTCATCTTTTGCACTGACTGCCCTTGAACCATGAACTCTTTGCAAACGTCCGATTTCCTGCAGTCACAAGGACATCTTAAAATTAATAAAAGGAATACAGATATGAAAAAGTAAAAGAAATTCTGAACTATGTACATATCTAATATAGACATTATATGGCAACAAGATTAAAGACCAATATTTCTTAGAATTTGAGTTGGACTTATCCTATGAAGCACAGACTCCGACACGGACACCGCGACAGGACATAGACACTGACACTTTGACACCGGTAATGTAAAAAATATAAGACACCGACACCGACACCGACACCGCTATGTATATGACAATATTTGAGTTTCATTTATCCCTCTATCATTAAAAAATTCTAATCATAATTAATATTTTTTAATTCTTCATTGATATTATTGTTTTAAAACATGTTTAATCTTTTTAGACATGTATGAGATTTATCTAAAAAATGCATAAGGTGTGATGAAACAAAAAGAACAACAATTTCTTGTTGAAAAACTTGTCGGAATTGTGACACGTGTTGTATGAGTGTCATACTTGTGTCGGACACCGTTTCAACAAGTGCCGAAGCATATAAAAAAACTATTTTTTTGACGACACTTGTCTGATTTTTCCGACATATGTTTGACTTTTTCGACACGTGTCGTACGGGTGTCATACAAGTGTCGGACACCGACACGTGTCAGACACCGCGGTACACCTACACCTAGAGGTGTCCGTGTTTCATAGGGCTTAACTCAAACTTATAAAACCGGCATATAATATGAATTTCGCTCCGACTTATACACATTTTCAGACTATATCCCACACACCCAACACTATTGGTCTTGTGTATGGATAAAAATGAGCTGATAGCATGTTGCCCAACGAATCGATAGGCTCTGGTTACATCTTAGTGCTTGAGTTGGGCCTAACGCAATCTTATAAAACTGACTTGTAAGATGAGAGGCATCTCTCTTTATAAACCTTTTTTGAGCTGTATGTCTAACCAATGAGGTACAAAACCGGCATATAATATGAAGTTTGCTCCGACTTATACACATTTTAAGACTATATCTCACACGCCCAACACTATGGTCTTGGTGTATGGATAAAAATGAGTTGATAGCATGTTGCCCAACGAATCGATAGGCTCAGGTTACATCTTAGTATTTGAGTTGGGCCTAACGCAATCTTATAAACTGACTTGTAAGATGAGGGGCATCTCTCTTTATAAACCTTTTTTGAGCTGTATGTCTAACCAATGAGGGACTTGAGATTTTCTCAATACATCCCCTCACACCCAACACTATTGGGTTTAGTTCGTGGATATAAAAGGTGGGTGGCCCATGGTCCGATTGATAGGTTCTGATACCTCAACCTTACAAAACTAACTTCTAAGGTGAGGGATGTCACTCTATATAAACCATTTTCTGATTCTATGTCTAACCAATGTGGAATTTGAGATTTTCTCAATAGCTCAAATCGTTAGGCTCTGATACCATCTTAGAATTTAGGATGGTCTTACTCAACCTTACAAAACCAACTTGTAAGGTAAAGATTGTCTCCACTTATAAATGTATTTTCAAACCATATCCTTATCTACGTGAGACCCTTAACAATTTCTCACTTGTCAGGTATGATTGACCACCAATGAGTCCACAAAAATATTAACACTTGATTCAGAAGTGTAGATTAAGGTTTAATTTTATTCCTCACAGCCTAGACTAAAATGAATTAAAACCCGCCTTGAATTCTATATCAATTACGGAAAAATTTACACCCGTTCAGGTCTAATTTCATACCATCTATGACATTAGCAGAGATCATAATAATCCCTTTTATTGTCTCTAATGCTTTGCTATCTCAGGAGTCAGCTATCTTTACAAAAACTTTAACTACACAGCAAATATTGACAGAAGAAAAAAAAGTCTAACTACAGTTTTATGATAATGCTTCCTCACGGCCTAGAGTAGAGATACGGAAGGTCAGTAACCTAATGCATTTTTAGGTCAGAGTCCATTCTCCATTATTAAAATTTGTAGCATGGTCCTGATACCTGAAGAAGAGTGACTGTTATCTTGTATTGAGCACAGATTGTTGCTTGAGCTTTTATATCACTTCCGCGAGATTGTTCCTTAGCTAATGCAAGAAAAGCTTCATCAAAGCAAGACAAAGCATCTGGAAGATTATTGAGCTCAAGGTGAGCAAGTCCAGTCTTGAAACATACAGAGGCAGCAGCCTCTTGAGGAACCTGTCATAAAGAGTCATGATATTGGGAACAAATAAATAAATAAATCATACATGCTCAGTAATAGGAAAGTGGAACTAGAACATGGTTATATTGAAGAACTATCTGAGTTCCTTTATCAGCTTCCATTATAGTATCAGACCCTTACCTGTACGTTACCAAAGATAAAAAATAAAAAATAAAAAATAAAGGAAAACGATGGAGACATTACAAAATCTTCAAGTTCTTTGCTCCTACCCTTACCAATCCTAACCAAAACCTTGCTTTCTTCACCCTCCTTCTCACTTTATTCTGTTTTACTAACAGAATCAGGTCCCAGCCCCACCTGTGATGTGTGCACGTTACTGCTCACTTATATTCCCCCAAACTGATCACCTCACATATTTCCTCCATTGTCTCCACATGCCACTAGTTTCCTCCTTTTATTTTCTTTCTTCCTAAAGAACCCCTTAGGATGTGTTTGGTAGAGTAGAAGTAGGAAAGAGAGAAATAGGTGAGAAAGAAGTTAAAGACAGATTGATAACTTCTCTTGTTTGAGAAGAAGAGAAATTGAGAATAGAGATTAAAAAAATGTGGACCTCACACCTTTTATATTTCTCTTTAGTTATGAAGAGAAAGTGAGAAAAAACAAATTAAGATAGCAAAGTGACTATTTTGCCCATTAATTATAAATCTATATTTTTTAAATCATATTTATTATAAGGGTATTATAGTACTTGTTGATATTTGTAAATATATAATGTTAAGAATATTTGTACGTAGAATAGTCCCACATCGATTATATAGTGCAATTAGTTGTAATCTCTCTATATATAATAAAGTCTCCGTAGTGCTTTCATCACACACGGTTTAACCTAAATGTCTCTTAGTCTCTCCTAATTCAATATGGTATCTAGAGTCTTCTAAGAGACAATTCTTTGTCGTGCTTTTTTTCCAGCGACCTCCGCCAAGCACAGTCCACCGGAAAAAAAAAATTTCTCTCTCGGGAAATCGCCTTCCTCCTCCGGTTCCAGATCCGCCCTCGGTTTTCGTTTTCGACTCACAGAAAGTCGTACTCTCGGAAAGTCGTACACTATACAGACTTCACCTTCTCTTCAGAACCCTACGCCAAGCTACGAGGATTTTCTCAGGTGGTGTCAGACTAACCAAACCTCTGGTTCCACGACTTCGATTGCACACACTGGTAATTCATCTGTTTGCGTCTCTCAATCATCTCCTCTTGGTCCTTGGGTCCTCGACTCTGGTGCGTCTGATCATGTTACCGGTAATAAAAATCTTTTCTCTTCCCTTTCTACCTCTGGTTTCTTACCGAGTATAACTGCCGCAAATGGTTCTCAAACCCGATCCCAAGGGATCGGTACTGTTCAAATTCTATCATCTCTCTTTGTTACTTATGTCCTATATGTACCTAATTGCCCATTTAATCTACTGTCAGTCAGTCGTTTAACTCGTTCCCTTAATTGTTCTATCACTTTTACTAACAATGATGTTATTCTGCAGGATCGAAATTCGGGACAGACGATTGGCGTCGGATGTGAGTCTCAAGGCCTCTACTACTTCTCTACGTCATCTACCACATGCTCCACCACAGATTCTCCACTCATTATACATGCGCAGTTAGGTCATCCAAGTCTTTCCAAGCTACAAAAGTTGGTGTCCAGTTTATCTAAATTATCCACTTTACAGTGTGAGTCTTGTCAACTAGGGAAACGTACTCGTAGTCACTTTCCTGATCGAGTCAATAAACGGGCTGCGTCTCCTTTTGCTTTAGTTCACTCTGATGTTTGGGGTCCATCGCGTACTGTATCTACTTTTGAGTCTAAGTATTTTGTAACATTTATTGATGATTTTTCACGTTGCACGTGGCTATTTTTAATGAAAAACAGATCTGAATTATTTTCTATTTTTGAACAGTTTTATCGAGAAATAAGAACCTAATTTGGTTTGTCCATTCGTACCTTAAGAAGTGACAATGCACGTGAATATTTATCCCAACAATTTCAAAGTTTTATGTCATCCAATGGTATTCTACACCAAACATCTTGTCCTCATACACCTCAACAAAACGGAATAGCCGAACACAAAAACCGACATCTCGTAGAAACCACTCGGACTCTACTTCTCCATGGTAATGTCTCTCTCAGATTTTGGGGGGATGTTGTGCTCACGGCGTGTTATCTCATAAATCGCATGCCCTCATCTGTCCTTAATAATAAAATCCCTCATTCAATCTTGTTTTCAAACTCTCCTCTTCATCCAATTCCTCCTCGAGTCTTCAGATCTACATGTTTTATGCATAATCTCTCCCCTGGTCTTGATAAACTATCAGCTCGATCACTAAAGTGTGTCTTTCTTGGTTATCATCGATCCCAAAAGGGTTATCGTTGCTACTCCCACACTCTGCAACAATACCTAATATCGGCCGATGTTACCTTCTTTGAGTCTGTGTCATATTTTGCGTTCATCCAAGTCACTCCGGAACCCCTTCAGGAAAGTACTCCCACACCTCTTCCGGACGTCCCATTTCCCATTATTCCCCATCATTCTAGGGAACCTGTCCTACGAGAAACCCTACGGTTGACCCCCCCATTTCTCGTCCACTTCAAATATATCAGCGTCGTAAACCAACGTCTGTCATACCTGTCCCTGAGGTCATTGCAGACTCTCCTCCAACGCTATCGTCATCACCAGATTCGATCCTGCAACCTGAGTCTGATCTTCTGATTGTCCTTCGCAAAGGTATACGTCAAACACGAAATCCTTCTCCACATTATATTGATTTATGTTATCATCGTCTTTCCCCTTTGCAGTATACTTGTTTGTCCTCTTTGTCTTCTGTTTCTATTCCTAAATCTCCAGGTGAAGCATTATCTCACCTTGAGTGGAGGCAAGCAATGATTGATGAAATGTGTGTTCTTCAAAGCAGTGGTACCTGGGAACTGGTTCCTCTACCCACTGGAAAATCTTTAGTAGGTTGTCGTTGGCTTTATACAATGAAGGTTGGTCCATATGGTAAGATTGATCGTTTTAAAGCTCGCTTGGTAGCCAAGGGATACACTCAGATTTTTGGGTTGGATTATAGTGATACCTTCTCACCTGTAGCCAAGATGGCATTTGTTAGACTTCTTCTAGCCATTGCAGCCATTCAACATTGGCCTCTTCATCAACTTGATATCAAAAATGCATTTTTACATGGTGATCTTGAAGAGGAAGTATATATGGAGCAACCACCTGAGTTTGTTGCTCAGGGGGAGTCATTGAATATGGTTTGTAGGCTACACAGGTCTCTTTATGGTCTTAAGCAATCTCCGAGAGCTTGGTTTGGCAGATTCAGCACTGTAGTACAACAATTTGGTATGGTCCGTAGTGAAGCTGACCATTCTGTCTTTTATCGTCACTCAGTAAAATGGTGTATTTATCTTATTGTGTATGTAGATGATATTGTCATAACTGGTAGTGATGAGTCGAGAATATTCCAGTTGAAACAACACCTTTCAAATCAATTTCAGACAAAGGATCTTGGTAAACTCTGGTATTTCTTGGGTATTGAGGTAGCCCAATCTAAAGATGGTTTGGCGATTTCTCAGCGGAAATATGCTATGGATATTTTGGAAGAAATAAGTTTGTTGAACGCTAAACCAGTTGATACTCCTATGGATCCAAGTGTCAAACTACTACCCAATCAGGGGGAGCCTCTATCAGACTCGGGAAGGTATAGGAGATTGGTTGGAAAGTTGAATTATCTCACAGTAACTCGTCCAAACATTTCTTTTGCAGTCAGTGTGGTAAGTCAGTTCTTAAATTCCCCTTGTCAGGAACACATGGATGCTGTTATCCGGATTCTAAGATACATCAAATGTGCTCCAGGAAAAGGTTTAGTGAATGAAGATAAAGGACATATTCAGATAGTTGGATACTCTGATGTTGATTGGGCAGGGTCACCAATTGATAGACGATCCACCTCTAGGTATTGTGTACTTGTTGGAGGAAATCTTATATCCTGGAAAAGTAAGAAACAAAATGTAGTTGCAAAATCAAGCGTCGAGGCAGAGTATAGGGCCATGGCAATGGCAACATGTGAACTCATTTGGTTAAAACAGTTGCTCAAAGAACTTAAAATTGAAGAAGCAAGACCAATGACACTTGTATGTGATAATCAAGCTGCATTGCACATTGCTTCAAATCCAGTCTTTCATGAGAGGACCAAACATATTGAGATAGACTGTCACTTTGTCAGAGAGAAGATCGAATCTGGCGAAATTGTCACAAATTTTGTCAACTCTAATGATCAATTGGCAGATGTGTTTACAAAATCTCTGCGAAGCCCCAGAACTAATTATATATGTGACAAGCTTGGTGCATTTGATTTATATGCTCCAGCTTGAGGGGGAGTGTTGATATTTGTAAATATATAATGTTAAGAATATTTGTATGTAGAATAGTCTCACATCAATTATATAGTGTAATTACTTGTAATCTCTCTATATATAATAAAGTCTCCGTAGTGCTTTCATGACACACGGTTTAACCTAAATGTCTTTTAGTCTCTCCTAATTCAATAGTACTTTAAAAATATGTAACACTTCTCTCTTCTATATTTCTTCTAAGATGTTTATAGGTACCCTAGCTCAATAAGAACATTTTTCTTAGCAAACCTTCATAGTTTCCTCTATCTCTATAATCCACCAAATAGTGAAAGTAAAATAACAAAATGAGCATTCCTTTCTGTTTATGCTGCATGCTGGTTTAATCCAGTGCAGAACACCGGATTCTTGCATGCCTTTTCTGTTCTTTCCAAATATATGGAAAATACCGTTGAATTTCAAAAAAAAAAAAGTGGCACACACAAAGTATATTTACTAGTCTGGTTAGAAAGTGTTCCTAGTTCCACATGTATATGAATGCATGTACATATTTTTATCTTCAGTATGTGCATGGATGCCTCTCTATATATATACCTGTCCAGGTCGTACAGAAGATGGTGGAGACCCAACTTGTGCAGGCTTATCAACAGAATTCGGTACTCCAAGCACGCTAAGATCAAGAGGTTGGGTAGAAATTGCTTCCTGCCGCTGTGATGGGGGCATTCCTGCCGCCTGAGCAGAGTATTGTGGTGGCAAACCACCATCAGGAAATCCAATGGGATCATTTGAAACTACTGGTTGTTGAACAGCTTTCGGAGGAACATTGCCTACATCAGCTTCAGAAGCACTAAATTGGTTAGCAGTTTCCTGGCTGCCTTCTACACCTGGAGTAAGTTTAGACAGATACGACCCAGCAGGACGCAGTGTAGCAGCAACCTGGAGGGATGAAACAGTATTCTGAAAGAAATCCTCTGGAATAGGCCCTCTACCTTCAGACCCAGTTGCTGGTTGTGAAATTGATCCTGGTCGAGTAAAAGCTTCTGTACTAAACAGGTCGCCGGGAGTTGAAACCGTACGAGCAGACATTCCTGTTGTTACAGGTGGCAGGCCCGAAATCTGGCTAAAATCTTGTGATCCACTGGATAAAGACCTGCTCCTTGATGAAGTTATCCCTGCTGCAAGTTTAAATTTACTAGCTGCTTCTTTAATTTTGTTCACATCCACAGAAGGTTCAATTGGTTTCTCTCTTATTCTAACATGTATTTTTTTGGTTTTTGATACTCCTTCCTCATCGCTACTGCTATCAGCAGCAGCAGATCCATACATTGATTTTTTAAATTCTTCTGCTGCTTTAGCCTGTTTATCAGCAGAAGAACTAGCAAGCTGTTTGTTAAGACTCTCCAGACCCATCAGTGAATCACTTTGGGTCTTATCAACCCCCTTCAATTGATTAGGTAGGGATTTAATTGGAGATAATTCAAGATCATTGGCTTTAACATCACTGCCTGCCATTGTGATGGCTTTGACCAAGTTATCTTCCTTTACCTCTACAACATTGCCTCTTCCTTTAATTGAGCCTAAATACACACCAACGTGATCTACAATGATGGATGGAATCGCAGCATCATCAGTCTTCATATATGGTGTCACCTCTGCAGCAAGCTCCCACTTAGGTATATCCTTTGCAGTAGCAAGGGTTTTGATTTCCCAGTTTCCACCACCCCACTCAGGTCCTTTAGGAACCATACTTTCTGCAGCAAAGTTGGCAAATATGCCTTGTGTCCATCCAGTAGATCTAATTCGTAAAATCCTTTCACAATGTCGCCTCAATTCGGAGTCAAGATCTTCTTCTTCCAACTTCTGAGCAAGACGCCTCATGGCGCTAGGATTAAGGTGGCATATAAACAGATCAAGCATGCTTTCGTAATCTGCAGTAACTTCAAAGGTTTCTTTTGCTTTATCAAACTGTCCAAACCTGCAAGTAATCTCAAGTTACAAAAGTAAACAAACATTTGGATCAACCATTCATGCTATTCAGAGAACGACATTACACCTCATCAATAGCATGAAATCTGCTAGAATTTCGAGAAAATTAGTAATGATGGAACACACAAACATCATATTTTAGTGGTCCCTCTATCTAGAATAACAGAAACGTGCCTACCTGATACATGAATAACCCAACTGTCTGAACCTGTGAAATAAATGAGATGTCGGAGGGCATCGTGGATAGTCTCTTGAACGCAGAAACTCATCTTTCAAAACAGATGAAGCTATTGAAAAATGAAGAGATTTCACAGCATAGGCCCCCCGCATCACCTAAAATAAAAACCCAAGATCCCTAAGAGATCAGATAGAGAATAACTAAATGCCTAGATAAAGAGAACCCCTACTTACCTGGGTGAACTGTGGACCTGATTGGGATAATGACACAGCTAAATCTCCACAAACAGGAGAACCTAAAGCAAGGATGTCCAGAGACCTTTGTGTTACACGCAAGCTGTCAAATCTTAATTCAGATGAAAATTGACAGTGTCAGTAGCTGCCAGCTTTAACATAAAGTAAAGAAATGTGAAATGATATCATGAATTCTAGAACTTTCTCCATTATAAAGTTAGATTGTTTAAAAGGATACTATTTGGTAGCAGAGAATGAAACCTTGATGTTATTTGGTATAGTATTTCTGACAGTTCGAGCTTCTGCTTAAAACTTTGTTGCATTGTGACAAATCCAATGAGAAGAGGCTCAAGAAGACCAACAAGACAGCTTTTAATCTCGACTCCCTTCTTCTGTCTGGGATTTATCTCTGTCGGACTAGCAAGCAACAACCGATCATTCAAAGCACCAACCAAGACTGCATAAGAAAATAGATCAATAGGACATAACCTGGAAAGAATAGTACTGTAGTTGATAAGTAGAACAGACGAAATAGCTGGCTAAGATATCGTGAAGTCACTGAACGGAGCAAGGTAATTACCTGCACGAGGCATACTAATTGAGAGAATGGTCCTCACTTTTCCATCCCAGCCTAGTATACTGATTGCAGTAGCAGTAGAAAAAAGAAGGGCAGGCCCAACCCATAAGAGTGATCTGAAGTAGGCATCAATTAAGGAATTAAGAACACAAACATATCAAAAAGGCATATGAAATTTTTGACCTGCTTAGCTGAGTATGAGGAAAGGAGGAAGGTAGAAGCAGAGGAAAGAGTGAATATGGCTTTAATTAACGTGATGCGGTTCATCTCCAACTGCTCATTTCTTTAAAAAATTCCACCTAATCATTCAAAACCCCCTTAATATGAATAAATGGTTCAACTAAATAACATTCAAGGATATCGGAGGAAGTCCCTTGTCAAAATTTGTAGAAGTGCCAGCAAGTATATCGAGTGCTGCAGAAACAATAAGAACTCTCTGAGTTGTCAAAACTCCTGCAACTTGACCCCTCAGAGTCTCTTGCCAATGCACCTGACAAATTTGAAAAAATGTGTTATAGCAAGCAGAACCAAAATGTAGAACCATTTGATATTATTTGTTCCGTAATGCAGATTCATTTTATTTTTAGGTATGTAGGGGCAGAAGGTATAACCATTGTGTTGTTGGCTCATTCAATTGTGCTCAAACTCACGATTCTATGTGAGTCTGCATGATTCCTATGTAGATCTACCCGACTTTACATAGAAACAATATAATAAGCAAGTTAACTCGACTCTAATACCAAGACTCTTAAACCGGTGTGATTCTATTAGTTAACTCGAGAGTTGCGAAGAGGGCAGTCAGATAGCCGCACAAGGTGAGAGGGGAAGCTGATGAGGTCATTTCAGAGAAGAAATGGCAAAGACAAGAGAAGAGGGTCCTATTTCATTGTCATTCAGAATTTTAAGAATCATCTGAAGGCAAAAAATAGGGAACGGCTGTAAGTTCAGGGCGAAAAATAGCTAAACAGGTAAAATGATTAAAAAAAACCAACAAATATTTTAAAATTTTTGAGTTTCAGGTTAGCGGTTACTACAATCGCTATTTGGCAACTATCTGATCTCAATCGGCGATGCTGCAGCTGCTACTCAAAACCGCAATGCAATGAGTTTCTTGTAGCTCCTAGGGCTCACTACGCTACACCGCTGTAGAGACCGCTATCGACTATAGGGCCTTTTGTCTCTCCATTTTCTTTATTTTCTCCACTTGTGCTTGATTGCAGAAAAACTGTGTATCTCTACTAGTTCTTGTCATAATTAAGCATGCAACTGAGTGATACCTGGAGTACAATCTCATTTATTTTCAACTTGAGTGACTTTTTCCCCTCGCTATTGCTTGATATATACTGTCCATTAGAAGTTGAAGTAGAAGTTAAAAGGCGATACCCTTCTACGAGCTTCACTAATCCAATTTGGTTTCCATGAGAAGCGAACATCAGCGTTGAATCTACAACCAAGAAAACTAATTGTTACTTTATATTATTAAGCATCTAAAAATGTGTGTATGTCTTGGTGTGGATGGGGAATACATAGAGACCGGTTTAAGACTTGATATGCTTTTGAAGAATGATATCTTTTAGAAAACTACCAATCCAACCTGTGAAATGTGAGTAAATAGTATGTAAATGTTGCTGGCTAAATTTCAGAAAATGTAAAACAAGAAAAAGTTTTACAGAAGAAGCATAGATATTTCTATGTATTTGAAAACTAAAGTGTACATTAATCTTAAAACTGTTTGATGGAGCACATGAAGCAAATAATAGGAAATTTAATGCGTATGCATGAGTGGACTTTGGATGAAATACACCCTATAGAAGGTTATTTATTTGTCATATATGAATTTTGATTTATGTCATTATCAATGAATCCCATGTCTACACACCAAAAAAAAAAAAATCTATATATGTATGCGTGAATATAGGTATGTATTCAACTTTCAGGCACCTAAAGGATTAGAAAAGATACGATCAACTTCAGTTTCAAACATAAATGGTGTTGGGCCTTTAATTGAACCATCACTAGTTTCTGTAGGTTGATTTTCTTCAAAAGCTTTTTCAATTTCCTTCGGATCTATTGAGGGCCCTCCCGGTAGAGTAAATACTGCTAACCCTGTCTTGTCATCATCAAGAATAGCAAACTGATTTTCATTGGGACCAATAAATGCTGCATCTATACCTGTAGACAACTGCTTGAATCATTTTATAGCACATAATGCATAACCAAACTGTGGCTGAAAGAGAAAAGAAATGTATTCCTCACACAAAAGTACCTTTCACAGTGCTGCTTTTACTGTTTACCGTCTCTACTTCAGTATTTTCCCGATAAAGCACAACTTCAGTTGTAATGCCACTAAATTCATAAGCTACAAGAAACAGGTGTTGCTTTTTACTGTAAATCAAGTAATTTGCTTGATACTCCACATGGCCAGGAATCTATAAAATTTTGCGAAACATTAAAAGACTGGATATTGACATGATACTCCTTTGCAAAGTATAAATAGTTACAACATAAACTATATTATGTAATGGATGGTATCAATAGAATTAGAGGGACAACACAGCAATATTTGTTGAAGTTACTATGCTCTACATTACCGAATTATAGAGCTTTTTGTAGGTACTCTCCAATCCAGATGAGAGATTATATGCCATAAGATTTGGTCCATCCACATAAAAAGCCCTGACTGGATAATGAAGAACTCGGTTCTCTTTATTGAAAAAATTAAGCTCCAAATGGAATGGCTGGTAGTGCATGAAAAAGGTTTTAGGTGATTGGACAAAAAGGTCTAATAAGGTTCATCAGTTCCTAATCAAATTTCCATAGAAACGTTACCTGGACAACAGGGATGTGCTTCAGATGATGCTTGGTATCTAGAACAGCGATGACGGGTAGGCGAGATATGGGGGCACTTTTTGTATGGCCTTCGATAAAATGCTACAAGAATAATGCAGAAGATCAAAAATTGAGACAAGGCAAGGAGATTTCCTAAAGCTTTCTAAGGAAATTATACATAGGACTGCGGGGAAATTTGAGCCATCAAATTTTATTGTCAAATTAGAGAGTCACATTGTAGCCATTTCACCTTCTGACACTGGTATTTATAAAAAAGTAATACAATAGGAAAGAAACGTACACTGTGAAGAAAAGCCTTCCTTGCAATATCTGATATTGTAAGATGACTATGACTGCAAGAAAGAGAGTAGATTGTCAATAATGACATATAAATAATTATGAATTAGCACAAATCAAAGATCCCATGGCATTTATAGCTGCTTGAAGTCCACAGGCATGTAATTGTAGGAAACACAGAAATTCAGCCAAAAGTGATGGTTTACACCCCTTTTGATTATTGTAGTATGTGTTTGGAAACACGGTGGGGGACCGTACATTTCCCTGATGCTAAAAATTGAAGCTTCACTTTTTTCATGTCTTTTTGCCTTTGTCCCGCACGTTTATAGGTTGATGCAGAACCAAACATGCATTAATCATAATCAATCTTATCAAGTCCCTTTCATAAGTGTTTATGAAAATTAGTGCTAACGCAATACAAAACAATTTTGAATTAAACATTTTTCTTTTGTACCTCTTCATGGTCTAAAAGTTTTTTCCTATTCTTGATTTTGGAATTTGGACGCTAAAGCTGAATTTATCTCTGTCCACCTTAACCATTACTAGACCATTTAGCACCCCAAAAGTCCTAAGTTCAATCGTCTTTTGGGTGGACTTATAAAACTTAGAAAATTGAGATGCAACCTCATAGACCAACTCTATTTAAGCAGCATATTGATCTTGTGTAAATACCTAAGTACTTCAATTAAGGAAATGGAGAAGGATAACGAGTTAAAAATATGAAAGTTGATGGAAAAATTCTACCCAAGTGAGAGATTAATATATTATACATACGGCACAAATTTATTTATTGACAAAAATATATGCAAACAATAATTGGTTTCACCAAAGAAGTACACACCAGATGTAAGTCAGGCTCAAATTGCAAGACTTGTAAATTTCCCCCCACTGGTGGAAGCCACATTGGGGAACCAAACACACTCCTAACTATAACTTAAAAGAAGCCAGTGGAAATTTCATGATGATGGTAACATCTATGTCTTCCATCATAGGTTTGAGGGTCAAGGTTGACTAATATGGAAACCTACATACATCTTTGATTTGTGAAGAAGTTTTGTTCATTGAAAAGTTAAGGAAAATGGTTTCATAGAACATACTGAGAAACAATACAATTCTCAAAAATAGATAACTTCTAATTGAAAAATCAGTCCAAGAAGGAGCATAATGGACAAATACAAAAACTTTCAATTAAAGTACCAAAAACTTTGCCATCAATGGTCCACATTTCTAGGTTACATGCTGCATCCAAAACTAAACATTATTGTTATAACTTGCAACTATACGTATGTGCCAGTGTAGATATCAAGTGAAATTTCATTATTCAATTTCAAACAAATTCCATAAAAGATTCAAGACTAAATACTCAGAACAGTGAGGGGAATAAAATCTGAACAACAAAATATATTTCAACTTCTAGTTTTCCATAAAATACTAGTTATATATTTTCCTCTACCCGTTACATATTTCAACTCACCCTTTCAGATTATGTTCTTGTAATTGAGATTGAAGCTGATGGTCTGCTAAGATTCCAGATGAACCCAAGGCTGACAATTTTTCTTTTAAAACGGATGCTGTGAAGAATCTCAATCATCAGTATATATGATTAAGGAGATGGACAGAACAACAAATTTAATTCAAATATGACTCAATGATACTGTTAGATGTCAGAAAGTGAAAGACACAGCCTGCAACAGTAAACAAAAATATGTACTAAACAAATGAGGTACGTTAGAAAATCAAGACATAGACCTAAATGAACAAATATTTTTGTCCAAAAGACGCAATTAAAGATATGGCTTGGAATTGTACCCAACAAATAAATAAATAACACATTGCATGGAACACTAAGCAAGATATCCGAAAAAGGTGAAGAAAAAAATATCATATAATTTTACCACACAGGGCAACAAGGCTCAGAAAGTAAGATGTCCCATTTAAAATAAACAGAAAAACTCAAGATTTTATTATGCATCATGTTGATGAATGAAAGTATAGCAACAAAATTACAAACCTAAATTGTGGATATTTTATATGTACCAACTGAAAATATTCTGAAATACTGAAGGGTTTTTAGCCTTGATTCCAGCTAAATAAAAATAGTTACCCGACGATCCCCGTGCACCTTGCAAAACTGCAAAAAGTTGCTTTCTCCTTTCTCTATTGGACACAGTTTTGTTTTTTGAAGTATCTCCACTTGCTGCATTCTGTTAAAGTCAACAGTAAGTTTGTGTATCCTATATACTCACTAGCAAGATAGGTATATATAATGAAAGGTGGCACTTAACTGCAAACACTAATGCTGCCAAATTAGACTTTGGATGAAATTCTATAGCTTTGATTCGCGGTAAAGGATACACTGCTTCTCCACCTTGTTGAGAAAGGATACGTGGGATATCAATTGCTTCAATTGCTGCATCAGAATTTTTATTAATTAACCAGCCAAGTACAATGACAAGAACGGTAATAAAGTGAAGCAAGTCGATTGTGGGTATTGTTGAGTATATTTGATTTGATTCTTTCTAAATTTCTTTTCTTCATCCCATCATCATCACAGAGAAATTAAAAGGTAAGAACTATATGGATTGGCATAATGTTGTTGAAGTGTTGTTTCTAGGCCAAGGACTTTATGGACACCTTGTTAAGAAGGCTGATGATATTCATGCTATTGGGAGGGACACATAGCACGGGAATTTCAAAATAAACATAACATGAGAAACCATTTCTCAAAAGCCAACAAGAAATTCAGAGGTAGAGGCAGAAAGAATCAAGATAGCTAACCAGCAGTCTCAAAAAAATTTGCTGGCATAGGAGGTCTATTAGGATTAGCTATAACCCGTGTTTTCCAAACCTTCATATTCCCATCCTTTGATAGGGTTACAAGCATACGCAAAGTGGTCAGCCAAGCAACAGAAGTTATTGGTTGTGAGCAAACTTGAATTCTGATTTCCATGTAACCAAAATAACAGACAAACAATTCCATCAATAGGACATAAGTAAATAACAAATTCAAAATAGATAACCATGATGACAGGTCTTTCATATAGATAATAGAAAAACCTCAGTCATAGGTAAACTAGAGTCACTCACATTCCAATCATACTAGGCTTCTCGATTGATACATCCCATGCCAATAGTGTACCACGTCGATCTCCAACAAAAATCCATTCTAGAGTTGGATGAAATGCAAATGCACTAGCGCCATTAAGCTTTATAGTATTTTCAACTGAAGAGGAGACAAAAAATAAATAACACTAAGGGTATAGCTTATTGGATAAATATAAACAATATCAATAAGAATAGAATGTGTCAAAAATCATCTCACGTTGTAGTGTGTAATGAACAGCATAAGTGTGGATGTTATATGCTCGAATCAAACCATCTGCGTAAGCAACATACTGGACACAAACACAAACAACAAAGAGAAGGAAGATTTAAGTATCATTAGAAGAAAAACAAAAAACTGCATCATGTTACTGAGAACTACATATAACATGAACTAGCCAATAAATAGAATTATGGAAAGTAAACTAGCCAATAAATAGAATTATGACAAGTATAATTAAGAAATACCAGGACAGGAAGGCGAGGATGACATGCAAGATTAACAATTGGCTTCTTCAAGTCTGTCTTGATTTTTGTAGGTGCTCTACCGCCTTCAACAGTCCCAACAACTTCGTTTATGCAAAAACAGATGTAGAAGAAATATAACGATTATTGATTATCAAACCTGTGACAATAAGACATCTATCTACCTACACAGATAAGAAACAAGCCATCCAACCTGTAACACTCATCCGTTTATGAAACCCAAAAAACACAACATGTTGCAACGGAGTCATTGCCAGATGAACTTCAGTATCATTATAAATTTTCTCGGACTTCTTCTCCGGCGAATGCAATACACATGTTTGCTCCAAATCAAAATCACAAGATCTTATCGTACAATCCTACAAAGGAAAAGCAACAAATGTAATAAATCTAAAAGAACTTTGCAATCACAACAACAACTCACATACATAAAAACTATACACAACAATAAATAATTCAAATATGCACCAAAGAGAAGCTCGGCGAGTCCAACCTGGAGAATTGCAACGACAGTATGGCCACTTGTAGGACTATATGACATGCGGACAACAGGTGCACCAATGTCAAGTGCAGAAATCTTGCTTCCTGTCAATGCGTCGAATTCTGCATGCATGGAAAACCCCTAATTCGTAATGTATTTGCCAAAATCAATTCAAAAACAGAAATCGTATTGCTAAAAGGAGAGTCAGTTCTGTGATAGTGCAGTTGGTAAACTCACCGACAATGTAGGTTCCGATGGCGACGGCGACGAGTGCCTGATGAGAATGGAAGGAGGCAGCATGAGGCTGATAAGGTACGACGCCACGTCCTACGTGACGGAGATCCAGATGCTGTAATGTTGTCCACTCCATGAATGAATTAATCCGATTCTCCTCAAGTTTTCTTCATCTCAATATCTTCATTGTTTGCGAATCGAGGTGATTCAGATCTTGTGTCAGAGTTGAGATGCTAGAAAAAAGCGTGGAATCGTAACGAGAGTTTGTTATATAACGGTAAAATGGAATAGCAGTAGGAATTGCATGATCTTCGCGCCACAAAGCAGGAAGGAACGAAATGAACGCGAGATTCAATTGGACTTCTCACTATAGGCCCGTTTCAAATGGGCATGAATTTCCATTTTCAACCTGTCTTTTTGTCATACACCTCCTTTCCTTTTGAATAACCCCAAATTTTATTCTTGAAGCGACACTACTTAAATTATATCGAATTTAATGGACACTGGAAAGTATTTTTACACTGACTTTAAATTGTAATCCTCATATCTTAATTTATGTTTATTTTTATTTTTATTATATGTAAAATGATCATTATGAATGGTTGTGATAGATTAACATTATAAAAAAATTTATCTTGAAATTGTATAACCGTTAATTCCAATTATATAAAGGTGTTAGGTAGTTCTCAAAGAATATTTAGTTCCTAAATTTTATGAAAATGTGTTTTCATTATTTCTTAGCATCTAACCTAGATCAAAGGGATAAATTTCAAACAGACCGGTTATTTCTTTATATTTTTTATGAAATACATTTGAGAGATATTGAAAACTATAAAATTCTGGCTGCAGATACTCAATGTCACGTTCAAAGTTATGACACCGTATCTGACTTTCTATAAGACAGTAAATACAAAAACAGTAAAGAACACGGTCAATTGTTTACCCAGTTCAGTGTGCAACAACACCTACTCTGGGGGCTACCAAGCCAGGGAGGAAATCAACTATAAGAGATATTAATTCAGGAATAAACCAACCAATTTATCTCCTTCACTTAAAACCTATCCAATGCAACTTCAATCTAAGTACAACTTAAACCTGAGTTCCTACTCACTCCCCCTCAATCACAGCAGTGATACTTAAAACAATTGACTAATGAATTAATGAAGACACTCTTCAAAACATACACTTGATTATACTTCACAGCTTTTTAATCAAGCAACACAAACACTCTTGCTTCACAGCTTTGAGTGAGACATAAACCTAACTTGACTTTGCTTCAAAGCTTTAGTCAAGAGACACAAAACACTCTTGCTTCAAAGCTTTGAGTGGTACAAAAACTCTTACAAACAAAACCTATTCCAAGTCACTTATCACAATGACAATTGCTTGGATTACAGCAGTTAAAACTATACAGTTTCTAATTGATCTTCAGTCCAAGAGTTGTTTTCCAAACAGCAGACCTGTTGAATATATAGCAGCTGTTTCTTCAGTTAGGGTTTCCACAAAAAGCTAGGGTTAATTAGGTTTAACCATAAGACTTGGTCACAAGACTTTATCAACCAGTTTAGGGTTGAGCTAGGTTAACCCAAAGACAACGGGAGATTCTGTTCTGGAAGGAATGAGCCAACTTCCTGAAAAATCTCAGAATTAACCAAATTGCACTACTGTTAGATCAGTACAGGATGTCTTAACATTTGTTATGACATCAGAATTCCTGTTTACTGAGAAGACAATAAATGTGATCTTTTTGCAAAATGCTCAGATACACATTCATAAACAGCAGTACTTGTATGCCACTATTTTTCTGCAAAGGTACCTAATAAACCAGTACCTAATAAATCAGAATGTTATGACATTAGTCATGACATTCACACACCTGGTTTTACCAAAAATGCATGCCAATAACTAAACACCTACAAACTCCCCCTTTGGCAGATTTTTGGCTAAAGCCCCTAAGCAATCAGAGATAGCAGCAGAATAAATGTGACTGCAAAAAAATATAGTGTTTATCAAGTAATTAGCCACATAATATCTCCCCCTCTTTAGCCACAAATGGGCCAAAGATACATGTTCTTAAAAGTTATACAGTCATCCCAAACAAAGTAGTAAAAACAACAACTAAAGTCTGAACACACTTGCAAACTCCACCAGGAACCAGCACCAACTCCACCAACCTTTAAGCACTGTCCTCATACTCAGAAGGTTCGGGCTTCTTCCTTTTCTTGTGAGCAATATCAGCATTCTTCTCTTTGTCTGATGTCTCAACATCCTTAGAGACATCTGGATTTGTTTCAGCATTTGAACTTTCTTGATTTAAAGGAACAGAAATGCCAGGAACTAAGTGGTTCTCATTCAGAATTCTTGTAACAATTTAAGCTATTGCTTGACGTACATAGGCTGGCCCTTCCCTGTTTGCAATTTCAGAGGGAACAAAAGAAGAAGGATGAGAGGGATTACCAGAGGAAGTAGCTTGGGACCTTCCTGCGTGCCTTGTTCTCAGCTCTTTGACCTTGGTGGGGTTAGTTTCCACTTCTCTAAGAGGAGCAATCTCCAGGACTTCAGAATCCAGGCAAGATGAGATTGCCCTAGAATCTTGATCAGAGGAAGAGGATGAAATAGTCGTATTGGATGATGATGGTGTTTGAGACATTTTGATAGTCTTAGAAGACCAATAGTAACTGGAGAGAAAATTCTGATTGAGAGACTGGGTTTTGATGCGGAGACGAGAGGGGAAGGAAGAAAAAGAGTGTTTATTCAACTTCTTAAAAAATTTGAAGGAAATGGGAAAATATAAGTTTAACTCAATCAGAACAGACTTAACAAGCATAACTCCTTCAACCCTTGTTTTAAGCAAAATTAATTGCTACAATTCCTCATGTTGGCAAATACCCAACTTACCCCTCAAGTTTTCAAATTGATTTGCATCAAGTGCCTTGGTAAAAATGTCAGCCAGTTGTAGCTCAGTGGCAACATGTTCCAGTTTAATTGTCTTCTCTTCTACAAGGTCTCTGATAAAGTGATGTCTTATGTCAATATGTTTGGTCCTACTATGCTGAATGGGATTCTTGGAAATGTTGATTGTACTCAGATTGTCACAGTACAATGTCATAACATCTTGTGTGACATTATACTCAGTAAGCATCTGTTTCATCCAGATCATTTGAGAACAACTACTACCAGCTGCAATGTATTCAGCTTTAGCGGTAGAGAGAGACACACAATTCTGTTTCTTGCTGAACCAGGAAACCAGATTATTTCCCAAGAAGAAACATCCTCCAGAGGTGATTTTTCTATCATCAGTACTACCAGCCCAATCAGCATCACAATAACCAGTCAGAGTTGGTTCACAGCCATGAGAATATAGCAAACCATAGTTGTAAGTTCCACTCACATACTTCAAAATTCTCTTCACTTAGTTGATATGACTGACTTTATGATCAGCTTGGTATCTTGCACAAACTCCAACTACAAAAGCAATGTCAGGTCTGCTGGCTGTTAAGTACAGCAAACTTCCTATCATGCTTCTGTACAGACTTTGATCCACCTTAACCCCACTTGAATCTTTGGAAAGCTTTAAATGAGTAGGATCAGGAGTCCTTTTGTGACTGGCATTCTCCATACCAAACTTCTTTACAATGTTCTTTGTATACTTGCTTTGAGATAAAAAGATTGAGTCCTCCATCTGTGAGACTTGCAGTCCAAGAAAATAAGTCAGTTCTCCCATGAGACTCATTTCGAATTCAGCCTGCATCTGGTCAGCAAAATGTTTAACCATAGGTTCTGACATTCCTCCAAACACTATGTCATCAACATATATTTGGGCTACCATCAACTTCCCTCCTTCAGTTTTGATAAAGAGGGTTTTATCCAAGCCTCATTTTCTGTATCCTTTGTCTGAGAGAAATTTTGTTAACCTGTCATACCTGCTCTAGGAGCTTGTTTCAGGCCATATAGAGCTTTTCTCAATTTGTAGACATGATCAGGATGGCTTGGATCCACAAAGCCTTTAGGCTGTTCCACATAAGCTTCCTCATTCAAGTACCCATTTAGAAAGGCACTTTTCACATCCATCTGAAATAACTTGAACTTCAGAAGACAATCAATTGACAATAGGAGTCTGATTGATTCCAGCCTGACTACAGGTGCAAAGGTTTCATCAAAATCAACCCCTTCAACCTGAGTGTATCCTTGAGCAACAAGTCGTGCCTTATTCCTGGTGACAACTCCTTCAGCGTCTGATTTGTTCTTGAAAATCCATTTTGTGCCAATGATGTTAGTTCCTTCAGGTCTAGGAACTAGTTCCCAAACTTCATGTTGCTTGAATTGGTTCAATTCATCTTGCATTGCTCCAATACAGTATTCATCAATTAAAGCTTCCTTGACATTTCTTGGTTCAGCTTTGGACACAAAACAAGAGTTTGAGATGATTTCTCTAGATCTTGTAATGACTCCACTGTTGGGATCTCCTATGATGAGCTCTTTTGGATGATCCTTCTGAATTCTGATGGAAGGGATCTTGCTAGCTTCCTTTGATTCAGATTCTGCTGTGGTGGTGTTGGGTAGATCATTCTGTTGAGTTGAAGTCTCAAAGAATGTCTCAACATTACAAGGGACATCTGTTTCCTCATGATAATCATCAATTATGACATTTATTGATTCCATCATGGCTTTGGTCCTGGAATTGAATACCCTATAAGCTCTGCTGTTTGAGGAGTATCCTAGAAATATGCCTTCATCACTTTTAGGGTCTAGTTTTCTTCTTTGTTCACGATCTGCCAGAATATAGCATTTGCTACCAAACACATGGAAGTACTTCACATTTGGTTTTCTTCCTTTCCAGAGTTCATATATGGTGGATGAGGTTCCCTTTCTCAAGGTGAC
Source organism: Vicia faba (assembly GCA_948472305.1). Classification (NCBI taxonomy): domain Eukaryota; kingdom Viridiplantae; phylum Streptophyta; class Magnoliopsida; order Fabales; family Fabaceae; genus Vicia; species Vicia faba. The sequence goes on along the minus strand of OX451736.1, from coordinate 1,080,025,902 downwards.
CCTGTTATGGACATAGCAGGCTGTATTCATAGCTTCAGCCCAAAAATACATAGGAAGTCTTTTGGCATGTATCATTGCTCTGGCAGATTCCTGTATGGTCCTGTTTTTTCTTTCCACAACTCCATTTTGCTGAGGAGTTATAGGAGAAGAAAATTCATGACTAATTCCTTCTGAGGAACAGAATTCATCAAACTTGCTGTTTTCAAATTCCTTGTCATGCTCACTTCTGATTCTGACAATACACCCTTCTTTTTCTCTTTGAATTCTTTTGCGCAATTCTTTAAAAACTTCAAATACATCAGATTTTTACCTAATGAAGTTAATCCAGGTGAATCTGGAAAAATCATCCACAACAACATAGGCATATCTTTTTCCACCAAGACTCTCCACCTGCATTGGTCCCATCAGATCCATATGAAGAAGTTCTAGAACCTTAGAGGTGGTCAGATGTCTTGACTTTGGATGTGACATCCTAGTCTGCTTACCAACCTGACATTCACCACAAACTCTCCCTTCATCAATTTGCAGTCTTGGAATCCCTCTGACTGCCTCCATGGAGATAATCCTTTTCATTCCTCTTAGATGAAGATGGCCAAGTTTCTGGTGCCACAGTTTCACCTCTTTTTCTTCTTTGGCAATGGAACACACAATGGAGAAATTAGTGTTCTCAGGCTCCCACAAGTAACAATTGTCTTTAGATCTGACTCCTTTCATTACAACTTCTTGTTTTTCATTAATTACAAGACATTCAGATTTTGAGAAATTGACCTTAAATCCTAGATCACACAATTGACTGATACTAATGAGATTAGCAGTCAGGCCTTTTACCAGCAGTACTTCATTCAGGTTTGGAACTCCAGGACAGTCCAAATTACCAACTCCTTTGATTTCACCTTTAGCACCATCTCCAAAGGTCACAAAACTAGTGGTGTGAGGTTTAACATTATTGAGGAGGTTCTTGATTCCAGTCATGTGCCTAGAACACCCACTGTCAAAGTACCAGTCTGTTAGAACAAAGTTTGAATCTACTACCCTATGTTTAAGTTTTGATGATAACAAAATGAAAAGACATATTATTTATATGATTCATGTTTGAACTATTTGCTGCCTAAATTATTACGTTCTGATTTGCAGATACTCTGATAGGTATAAGCAAGATCACACCTAATCAGCATCAGAAATTTGGTTCTTGACATCAGCATCAGAAGTTGCTAAATCAGAATACCAGAATCAGAAGATTAACTCACGTGTATGCTGAAGCCTGATGAACAGAACTGCGCTCAACACTCTGATAAATAAAACAACAGTTCATCAGCAGCTAAGCAGAGTCAGAATGAGCCAAGCCAGAACATGCATTAAGTAAGCAACGGTACTGTGCATTGAAAGCAAATTATTACCAACGGCCTCATTCTAGACAAGATCTGCTCGATAAGGAAAGTTTGTTATTAGCATTGAATCAAGAATATTGCTCCAACGTTCAACAATCTCAGTGCTATATAAACAAGACTATGAAGATTAAATTGGCTAATGCTCTCCAACTCTTTACACGCCTAAAAGCTGATCATAATCTACCTTCTCTCAGTTTGCTAAACACTACATATCTCCTTACTCAATCATTGTTTAGCAATCTAGTTTCATAAGCTTAAGTTGTGTATACATCACAGTTGTGATACAGTTTTGTAAGAAAACATTCACACTTAGATTTATCTTCTTTGTAAGAAAGTGTTTCCTTGACAAACCGGGTTGTGGTTTGCATCAAGAAGGCTTTAGCAGTTGTTAAAGCAGTTTGTAATATTCAGTTGAATATAGTGGATTAAGACCTCGTTGGAGAGAGGCGAAATCACCTTGACGGGTGGACTGGAGTAGTTTGAGATCAAACAAACCAGGATAAAAATATCTTGTTCATTGCATTGATTTTCAGTTTTACAATTCAACCCCCTTCTTGTGTTTTTCACTTCTTCAATTGGCATCAGAGCGCCTGGTTCTGAGCTAAAACACTTAACCGTGTCAGTACAAGATCCAGCGTCAGAAAAACACAATTGCAGGAAACTATTCTCACACCAGCAATGACAACCATGAGGACAGAGACAGATTCAGCGGCAAACCTCCAGTCTTTGATGGAGAAAACTTTGATTACTGGAAAGACAGAATTGAAAGCTTCTTTCTGGAACATGATGCTGATCTGTGGGATATGGTGACAGATGGATACACGCACCCTGTGAATGCAAGCGGTCAGAAGATTGATAGAAAAACAATGTCTGACCAACAAAAGCGTGACGTCAAGAATCACCACAAGGCCAGAACCATCCTCCTCAGCGCCATCTCCTATACTGAATATGAAAAGATCTCAAACAGAGACACAACAAAGAACATTTTTGACTCACTCAGAATGACGCATGAGGGCAACGTTCAGGTCAAAGAAACTAAAGCTCTGGCGCTCATTCAGAAGTATGAGGCGTTCAAAATGGAAGAATCTGAATCCATTGAAACAATGTTCTCAAGATTCCAGATTCTGGTAGCTGGTCTCAAGGTTCTGGACAAAGGATACTCTACTGCTGACCATGTCAAGAAAATCATCAGAAGTTTACCCAAGCAGTGGAGACCAATGGTTACAGATCTGAAGCTAGCTAAAGATCTCAACAAAATCACTCTGGAGGAACTTATCAGCTCCCTCAGAAGTCATGAGATAGAGCTAGAAGCTGACGAGCCTCAGAAGCAAGGTAAGCCTTTAGCATTAAAATCTAACAAAAAATCTGAGTCTAAAGTTTTGCAGGCAGTTGAAGAAACATCTGATGGATCCTCATCAGAAGAAGACGAACTCTCCCTCCTCTCCAGAAGAGTAAATCAACTGTGGAAGCAAAGACAAAGGAAGTTCAGGAATCCCAGAAGATCTGATCAGAACGAGTCCTCTTCCAGATACAAAAGGACAGATTCTTCCTCTGGATACAGAAGATCTGAAGGCTCCTCAAGTAGCAAAAATCCAAACACCAAGGACATCATCTGCTATGAGTGCAATGAGCAAGGACACTACAAGAGTGACTGCCCAAAGCTTCAGAGGGAAAAGCCCAAAAAGAAGTTTGGAAGAGAAAAGAAGAAAAGTCTCATGGCTACATGGGATGACTCTGACTCGTCTGAAGCTGACTCAGAATCAGATGATGAGAGGGCAAACATAGCTCTCATGGCCAACATTTCAGAAGATAGTGAAGCTTCTGAATCAGACTCTGAATCAGACACTGAAGAGGTATTTCCTAACTTTGCTGTTAATTTTACCAAGGCTGAACTTGCTGAAAGCCTTAATGAGATTCTGGAAAGGTATCAGCAAATTAGAGTTAAATTCAGAGACCTGAAAAGGAATCTTGAATCTGACTCTAAAAAGACTGAGAGTCTCAAATTGGAGAATTCTGAGCTGAGAAATAAGATTTCAAAATTAGAAAATACTTTGCAAAACTCTCAGAAGGAACCAATTTCTGAAACTCCCAGCAACGCTGATGAGATCATCAAGGAGTATGATCACAGTTTCCAGAAGTTCCTTGCTAAAAGCATAGATAGAAGCAAAATGGCTTCAATGATCTATGGAGTTAGCAGAAACGGCAGGAAAGGAATAGGATACCAAGGTAAGATTCCTACACCAAAGAATGTCATGGACTTAACTATTAAACACACTCCTCTGAATTCACATTTTGTGTATGGTCACACACATGATATTAAATACACCAGCAGTAAGCACTCTGTGAAACCAAAATTCAACCAGAGTTTTGGTAAAACTAACAAATCAGGACCCAAGAAAATCTGGGTACCTAAGGATAAAATAATACATGTTGCAGATATCTTTAGCAGCAAGTCAGAAACACCAGTCATGGTACCTGGACTCTGGCTGCTCGCGACACATGACGGGAAGAAGGCATATGTTCCAAAGCCTGGAACTTAAGCCTGGAGGCCACGTTGGCTTTGGAGGTAATCAGAGGGGAAAGATAATTGGCTCTGGAACTGTAGGTAATGGAAATCTTCCCTCTATCAATAATGTTCTGCTAGTAGATGGATTAATGCATAATCTGTTATCCATAAGTCAATTAAGTGATAACGGTTATGATATAATCTTTAATCAAAAATCATGTAAAGCTGTTAGTCAGAAAGATGGGACTATCCTATTTAATGGTAAGAGGAAAAACAACATTTACAAAATCAAACTTTCTGAACTAAAGAGTCAGAATGTAAAGTGCCTTCTGTCTGTTAACAACGAGCAGTGGATCTGGCACAGAAGATTGGGGCATGTTAGTATGAGAAGAATATCTCAGATTAACAAACTCAATCTGGTCAGAGGACTTCCTAATTTGAAGTTCAATTCAGATGCTCTGTGTGAAGCATGTCAGAAATCCAAGTTTGCAAAACCTTCTTTTAAATCTAAAAATGTTGTTTCTACCTCTAAGCCATTAGAACTTCTGCACATTGACTTATTTGGACCAGTTAAAACTGCTTCAGTCAGTGGCAAGAAGTATGGGTTAGTAATCGTAGATGACTATAGCAGATGGACATGGGTAAAGTTCTTAAGACACAAGGACGAGTCACACTCTGTGTTTGTTACCTTCTGTAACCAAGTTCAGAATGAAAAGGATCTTAGAATCGTTAAAGTCAGAAGTGATCATGGTGGAGAATTTGAAAACAAAGATTTTGAGTCATTCTTTAATGACAAAGGCATTCTGCATGATTTCTCTTGTCCTAGAACTCCCCAACAAAATGGAGTTGTAGAACGAAAGAACAGAACATTGCAAGAAATGGCCAGAACCATGATCAATGAGACAAACGTTGCTAAGATCTTCTGGGCAGAGGCAATAAACACAGCGTGCTACATTCAGAATAGAATCTCAATAAGACCTATTCTGGAAAAGACTCCATATGAATTGTGGAAGAACAGAAAGCCCAACATTTCATATTTTCATCCATTTGGATGTACTTGCTTTATGTTAAATACAAAGAATTATTTGAAAAAGTTTGACTCTAAAGCACAGAAGTGTATTATGTTAGGATACTCTGAACGCTCAAGAGGGTACAAAGTATACAATACAGAAACACAGATTGTGGAAGAATCAATCAGTGTTCGTTTTGATGATAAGCTTGACTCTGAAAAGTCAAAGCAGAATGAAGTTTTTGCAGGTATGGAAATTGAATTTACAGGTTCTGAAGACAAGTCATCAGAAGCTCTCAACACAGACACTCCTTCAACGTCTGAAAGGAGCACTGCTAGAAATCCTACAACAGCTGCTGATCAACCACAGAAGAGATTACCCAGAAGCAGCTTGGATCATCCAGAAGAGACTATCTTAGGAAGAAAGGAAGATCCAATCAGAACAAGAGCAAGCTTCAGAAACTCTGAAGAAACTCTTATGGCACTTGTGTCTCTGATTGAACCTTCTTCTATTGATGAAGCACTTCTGGATTCTGGCAATGCAAGAAGAGCTGAATCAATTCACCAGAAATGACGTATGGGATCTTGTTCCCAGACCAAAAGGATTTAACGTCATTGGAATAAGATGGGTGTTCAGAAACAAGCTAAATGAACAAGGTGAAGTCATCAGAAACAAGGCACGACTGGTTGCACAAGGTTATAGTCAGCAAGAGGGGATAGACTATACAGAAACCTTTGCTCCAGTCGCCAGGTTAGAATCTATCAGACTTTTAATTTCATTTGTTGTTAATAGAGGCATCACTCTATATCAGATGGATGTCAAAAGTGCATTCTTAAATGGTTATATAGAAGAAGAGGTTTATGTACACCAACCCCCTGGTTTTGAAAATACAAAACATCCAGAACATGTTTTCAAACTAAAGAAGTCACTATATGGTCTGAAACAAGCTCCCAGAGCTTGGTATGAAAGACTAAGTAACTTTCTGTTAGAAAATGAATTCACCAGAGGGAAGGTGGACACTACCTTATTCTGTAAATCAGTTAAGAATGACATCTTAGTCTGTCAAATTTACGTTGATGATATTATTTTTGGTTCTACTAATCCTTCTCTTGGAAGAAAATTTGCTAAGTGTATGCAGGCAGAATTTGAGATGAGCCTCATGGGGGAACTGAAATTCTTTCTAGGAATTCAGATCAATCAAACTCCAGAGGGAACTTACATTCATCAGAGCAAATACATCAGAGATCTTCTGAAGAAATTTGACCTCTCAGAATGTAAGCCATCAAAGATTCCAATGCATCCCACGTGCATTCTGGAAAGAGAAGAGGTAAGCAAAAATGTAGAACAGAAAGTCTACAGAGGTATGATTGGTTCTCTCCTCTATCTGTCTGCTTCAAGACCTGATATATTATTCAGCGTTTGTATTTGTGCTAGATTCCAATCAGATCCTAGAGAATCTCACTTAACAGTTGTTAAGCGAATTTTCAAGTATCTGAAAGGTACTACTAATCTGGGTTTGTTTTATAGAAAATCTAGTGATTACAGTTTAGTAGGCTACTGCGATGCTGACTTTGCTGGAGACAGAGTGGAGCGTAAAAGTACTTCTGGAAGCTGCCAATTTTTGGGAGAAAATCTGATCTCTTGGTCCAGCAAAAGGCAATCAACAATTGCGCTATCAACAGCAGAAGCTGAGTACATAGCAGCAGCAGGATGTAGCACACAAATGCTCTGGATGAAAAGTCAGCTTGAAGACTTCCAGATTTTTGAGAGTAACATTCCTATACTCTGTGATAATACTTCTGCTATTTGCTTAAGTAAGAATCCCATTTTACATTCTAGAGCTAAGCATATAGAAATAAAACATCATTTCATTAGGGACTATATTCAGAAAGGAATTTTGAATTTAAAATTTATAGATACAGACCATCAATGGGCTGATATTTTCACTAAACCCCTTTCTGAAGATAGGTTCAATTTCATTCTGAAACATCTCAGCATGAAAATCTGTCCAGAGTGAAAATGTCTTAATTCCATATATTTATCTTCAGAATGTATCTGTTTTTCTGTGAACTTCTGATTAATCTCTTTTCAGAAAGATAGAACATGCAGATTGTATCAGATGCAAGTCTAAAGATCTGAGAGTCTAAGCTCAAAGACAGACGTGCTGATCACTACATCAAACAAGTGTCATCCAATCATCAGCAAATCTCTGAAGCAGAACGCGTGCATGCTTCTGAGAAGGCAAAACGCTGATTGGGTGCATTGAGACACATGTCTAGTAACCGTTTTTAAGTATCTTTCTCAAATCCCCCAAAATCAGCAAGCATTAAATGAAAGTAATCATGCTTTTAAAACGTAATCATGATTTTATTTCTCTTTCTTAAAAACGTTTACAATTTCAAAATATTCTGAACTCTATTTAAACACGTTAACCTCTCATTTTAATCTTTTACAGTTTCTCACTATTTCTCAAGCATTCTCTGCATTTTTCTGTGTTCATCTCTTGCAAACCCTTTTTCTCAGTTTCTTCTCAAAAATCTTTTAGTGTGAACATGGCAACCTCCAGCAGTGCTTCTGCAGGTTCTCAGAAGAAAGCATCATCTGAATAGTATCAAGTGCCATTCAGAACACTCCTCACTCCTGTGAAGAATCTTGAAGTGTTATCTGAATTGATCATTGATTTTGGAAGCTTGAAGGAAAACGGTTTTGACCTAACAGAAGAAGTTAGGGCACAGAAATGGGAAAGGTATTTTGACAGGTTGGTTGGACCAACATTCCCTATGTTAGTGAAGGAGTTCTGGATTCATGCGACGACTTCAACGCATCAAGTCGCCTCCTACATCATGGGGAAGAAGATTGTGATCACTGAGGATCACATAGCAAGGTTAATTGGTTACAATGGCGGTGGCGTCCGCTGTATTGATATGGCTGAGAGATATGCTGACGTGGGCGTCATAGCTGAAAGGATTTTCACCCATGGGGTGCCCAGCAGCAAGATCAAAGATCTGAAGGATCATCACAGAGTTTGGGCGAAGATAATTCTGGGGTGCTTCAACCATAGGAAGCCAACTAGTTCCCCTGATTACATAAATGTGGATCAGCAGTTTCTGATCTACTTTATCAATCAGAAGGTAAAAATCAACTTGGCTCATCTTCTGTTCAACCACCTCAGAACAAGCGTGAAGGAAACCAGGGAAGAAGAAAGAACAAAGAGGGATTGGATACCCTTTGGAAGGTTGATATCAGATATTCTGACAGAGAATAGGCTGATAGAGCATCTGATAGAAGCTCAAGAGTTAAGCACCATTGAACCAACGGTTGGGAAGCCTCTGAACGCGAAGAACTTGAAGAAAATGAAGTTGATAGAGAATATCAAAAAGGAACCCAGCGCTACTCCTATTGCTGATATCACCAGCATAAGAGTACCACTGAGTGACTTTCCTTTATTCTCTCAGATAGAATCCAAGCCAGTGGTAGTTCTCAGATATATGGACGCATGCAAAGCTGATGGTACAGATCCAAATCTGAAGATCAAAGATCTGCATCAACCTCAACCAGAAGTGACTCTGAAGAAGACGAAGAAAAGGAAGGCACCTTCAGAAGGATCATCCCAGCAGACACCCAAGAAAAGAGGTAATTTATCTGCTGCTTCTGTTTTAAATTCTTCTACTATTCCAGCATCTATTCCACCTCCAACCTCTCATAGAATCTCAATCCCCATCCCAACAATAGATGAAACTGAACCAGAAGATGACCCTTCTGAGGCACTACAACTCAGAAGACCCAGAACCAAACATCCCAAACCAACAATCTCAACAACATCAGCAATTGACAAAGTGCTGTCTGACACTGATCAACACACTTCTGATCACTCCTCCAATCCAAACTCTGAGCCACAAACTGTCCCTCCTCCACAACCAAAACAACAACAATCTGCTGAAGAACCAGAACAACAACAACCTCTCTCATCCATTCCAGAAGAACCTCTTATCCCTGAACAACCAGAAATTCCAACAACTTCTCCACAACCAGCAATTCCGTCTCCCTCTCCTCAACCAGAAATTCATCCACCATCACCTCAACCTGAGTTTCATCACTCTGAAACTCCTTCTCCTCCACCTTCTGAACCTCATTCACCCCAACCATCACCTCTGGCAATCCAGCTGCCATGTGGAACAACAGTCACAATGGCCCAACTGCCATCCTCATCAGAATCTACACCACCAAATACTCCCAAAACACCAAACAGTCCAATCATAATTTCTGATTCTCCCACTCCATCTCCAAAACAAACAGCTGCCAAGCAAACCACCGAAAACCCCAGCAGGACCTTCATAGACTTAACAATCTTTGACCGTCTTGCTGATCTGAAACATAAAATAGCCATCCCAAAACCAAAACAACCAGATGTTGGCTCTGGTATTATGAATTTTGAAACAGGTTTGCAGCAGTGGATTGCTTCTTTGAAGCAAGTCTGTCCTGGAATGATTGACCCAGCTGCCTCTGACCAGCTCTGGTCACAATTCAGAATTTGGGTACGTGCTGAAGCCCTCAAGTTGCAGGATATCAACTATGAGCAGGCACAACAGAACTTCAGCAAGCTGCTGAAGGAAGTTGAAAGTCAGCTGCCTCATGAAGTCGTGCTCCCTCTGGATAGTGAGCCATGGTCTGAGAAACAGCCAGCTCCAAAGGTGCAACCAGAAGAAGACAAGACCATTCAAGCTGAAGCAAGTCAAGCAGAAGATGTTGCAGAAAGCTCTCAGAAGCTCCCTGCTTCTGATGTTTCTCAAGCTGCCTTGGACAGGCAGACTCTGGAAGAGCTGAAGCTGAATGACATGCGTCTGCAGCAGAGGATGGATGAAAACGACCAGAAGATGAAAGAAAGAATGGATGTGCAGGATAGCAAGATTGACACAGTTGTCAGCATGGTACACAAGCAGAATGAGACTGCTGATCAGATCAAAGCCATGCTGGAGAACCTGTTCACACGCTTTCCTCCTCAACCTTAGTTTTTCATTCTTGTCATTTTCATGTTTTCTTTGATTATCTGATGTACTGCTTTAATATGTTTTGTTTAATTCTGAACCTTTTAATATGACAAGTCTTTCTGATCTTAATTGTTTTAGCACATCACTTACACTTTTTGATTACTGACAAAAAGGGGGAGAACAAGAATGATATTTTAAACAATAACGGATTACTAAGACAGAAACTCTCGAACATTCTAACTCTGATATACTTGAATATGTTTTCTGTTTTGCTTAAGTCTACAGGTACAAAAAAGCTCCATGATACTCTGAAGACTAAAGCTCTGATACTCTGATCCGCTCTGATACTCTGACCCAAAGCAAAGCTCTGACAAGAAAAGCTCTGATACGCTGATCTGAAGCTCTGCTCTGATATGCTGATCTAAAGCTTCTGATAGTCAAAGACTCTGACACTCTGATGTTCAAAGAAAGGCAAAAAGATCTGATCCTGAAGAACTCTTGGAATCAAAAAGGGAAGCAATAAACTCAGGGGGAGTATCTCTCAACTCTTATCCCTTATCTTTGACAACCTCTTACTCTGATACATCTCTCTGATACCTTTTCACGTTATTTTCAATTAAAAATATCCAGTTTTTGTCATCATCAAAAAGGGGGAGATTGTTAGCACAAAGTTTGAATCTACTACCTTATGTTTAAGTTTTGATGATAACAAAATGAAAAGATATATTATTTATATGATTCATGTTTGAACTATTTGCTGCCTAAATTATTACGTTCTGATTTGCAGATACTCTGATAGGTATAAGCAAGATCACACCTAATCAGCATCAGAAATTTGGTTCTTGACATCAGCATCAGAAGTTGCTAAATCAGAATACCAGAATCAGAAGATTAACTCACGTGTATGCTGAAGCCTGATGAACAGAACTGCACTCAACACTCTGATAAATAAAACAACAGTTCATCAGCAGCTAAGCAGAGTCAGAATGAGCCAAGCCAGAACATGCATTAAGTAAGCAACGGTACTGTGCATTGAAAGCAAATTATTACCAACGGCCTCATTCTAGACAAGATCTGCTCGATAAGGAAAGTTTGTTATTAGCATTGAATCAAGAATATTGCTCCAATGTTCAACAATCTCAGTGCTATATAAACAAGACTATGAAGATTGAATTGGCTAATGCTCTCCAACTCTTTACACGCCTAAAAGCTGATCATAATCTACCTTCTCTCAGTTTGCTAAACACTACATATCTCCTTACTCAATCATTGTTTAGCAATCTAGTTTCATAAGCTTAAGTTGTGTATACATCACAGTTGTGATACAGTTTTGTAAGAAAACATTCACACTTAGATTTATCTTCTTTGTAAGAAAGTGTTTCCTTGACAAACCGGGTTGTGGTTTGCATCAAGAAGGCTTTAGCAGTTGTTAAAGCAGATTGTAATATTCAGTTGAATATAGTTGATTAAGACCTCGTTGGAGAGAGGCGAAATCACCTTGACGGGTGGACTGGAGTAGTTTGGGATCAAACGAACCAGGATAAAAATATCTTGTTCATTGCATTGATTTTCAGTTTTACAATTCAACCCCCCTTCTTGTGTTTTTCACTTCTTCAATTTCCTTTGCAGAGACCCTCAGGGAAGTGTGGGCTATCAGGGCAGTAGCCTTTTTCTTCCATTTAGGAGTGGTACCTTTTTAGACTTAGGTTTGACACCTGAGTTCTGATTAAGGTATCCATGCAATCTGAAGCAGAAAGGCTTTATGTGGCCATACCTCCCACAATGATGACATCTCCATCTTTGGTACTTTTTCTTCATATATCTCTGTTCCTGATGTTGAGAGTTGTGTTGAGACATCTGCTTTGACATTTGTTTAACAGGCCTGATCTTCTTGTCTGCACCAGATTTCTTTGCTTCCACAAATCCTAGTCCAGATTTGTTTCCCACATTTTGTCCAACCTGAAGGATTTCTTCCAATTTGTCTGTTCCATTTGTCAGCATCTTGACAGATTTGGTCATCTGGTTCAGTTGTGAGTTCAGCAATTGAACTTCCCTTTCTAGATGACTTATAGTTTCAAGGTCTGCCCTTTTTTCAGCCTCCAGCTTTATGATGAGTTTTGTTTGTTTCTCATTCTGCACACAGACTTCAGCACTTCTGATACACAATTTCTTGTAAGTATCAGCCAGTTCTTCAAATGTCACTTCCTCATCACTAGTGTCACTTTCAGAGGTACAAACACCAGTTAGAGCAGTAACTAGTTTGGCAGATTCTTCTTCAGAATTACTTTCTGAATCACAGTCAGACCAAGTAACAGTCATTCCTTTCTTTTGTTTCTTAAGAAAGGTAGGACATTCAGCTCGAATATACCCATATCCTTCACAACCATGGCATTGAATTCCTCTGCCTTGATTTCCCTTCTCTTTTGACCTTGGTCTTCTGCTGGAACTGTCAATGTCAGAGGGAATGTTATGAACATTAGACCTTGACTTTGGATCTATTCTTTTGATGAGTTTGTTGAATTGTCTTCCAAGCATGGCTATAGCTTCTGAAATATTTTCTTCATCCTCCTTGTTTTTAACATCAGTGTTGGATACAAGTTCTATGCTCTTGTTCTTCTTGTCACCATTTTCAGTGATCCCCATCTCAAAAGTCTGAAGAGACCCAATGAGTTCATCCACTTTCAACTTGCTGATGTCCTGGGCTTCCTCTATGGCAGTTACCTTCATTGCAAATCTTTTAGGCAAGGATCTGAGAATCTTTCTCACCAATTTTTCTTCTGACATCTTTTCTCCCAATGCTCTTGAGGTGTTGGCAATCTCCAAGATGTTCATGTGAAACTCATGAATGGTTTCATCTTCCATCATTTTTAGATTCTCAAACTTGGTAGTCAACATCTGAAGCCTTGACATTTTTACTTTGGAAGTGCCCTCATGGGTAGTTTTGAGAGTGTCCCAAACTTCCTTGGCCAGTTCATATTGATGTACTAGTCTGAATATGTTTCTATCAATTCCATTGAACAAGGAATTTAAAGCTTTGGAATTACCCAGGGCTAACTCATCTTCTTCTTTACTCCATTCTTCCTCAGGCTTCAGACTGATTGTCCCATCTTTCTCAGTTATGATGGGATGGTTCCATCCTTTGTCAGCAGCTCTCCAGGCCTTTTTGTCCAGTGATTTTAAGAAGGCAATCATACGAGGTTTCCAGTAGTCATAATTTGATCCATCCAGAATGGGTGGTCTGTTTCCAAAAACTCCTTCTTTGTCCATAATGCCAGAAAGTGATATCCCTAGATCTCACCCAGTAATACAGGCAGGGTGCCTGCTCTGATACCAATTGAAATTCTGGCTGCAGATACTCAATGTCACGTTCAAAGTTATGACACCGTATCTGACTTTCTATAAGACAGTAAATACAAAAACAGTAAAGAACACAGTCAATTATTTACCCAGTTCAGTGTGCAACAACACCTACTCTGGGGGCTACCAAGCCAAGAAGGAAATCCACTATAAGAGATATTAATTCATGAATAAACCAACCAGTTTATCTCCTTCACTTAAGACCTACCCAATGCAACTTCAATCTAAGTACAACTTAAACCTGAGTTCCTACTCACTCCCCCTCAATCACAGCAGTGATACTTAAAACAATTGACTAATGAATTAATGAAGACACTCTTCAAAACATACACTTGATTATACTTCACAGCTTTTTAATCAAGCAACACAAACACTCTTGCTTCACAGCTTTGAGTGAGACATAAACCTAACTTGACTTTGCTTCAAAGCTTTAGTCAAGAGACACAAAACACTCTTGCTTCAAAGCTTTGAGTGGTACAAAAACTCTTACAAACAAAACCTATTCCAAGTCACTTATCAAAATGATAATTGCTTGGATTACAGCAGTTAAAACTATACAGTTTCTAATTGATCTTCAGTCCAAGAGTTGTTTTCCAAACAACAGACCTGTTGAATATATAGCAGTTGTTTCTTCAGTTAGGGTTTCCACAAAAAGCTAGGGTTAATTAGGTTTAACCATAAGACTTGGTCACAAGACTTTATCAACCAGTTTAGGGTTGAGCTAGGTTAACCCAAAGACAACGGGAGATTCTGTTCTGGAAGGAATTAGCCAACTTCCTGAAAAATCTCAAAATTAACCAAACTGCACTACTGTTAGATCAGTACAGGATGTCTTAACATTTGTTATGACATCAGAATTCCTGTTTACTGAGAAGACAATAAATGTGATCTTTTTGCAAAATGCTCAGATACACATTCATAAACAGCAGTACCTGTATGCCACTATTTTTCCGCAAAGGTACCTAATAAATCAGAATGTTATGACATTAGTCATGACATTCACACACCTGGTTTTACCAAAAATGCATGCCAATAACTAAACACCTACAAACTAAATTAGGCTAAGAGTTTATTTTATTCATGGCTTATTTAGTCTTGAAGTTTCATATGTAATAAATGTTATAAATAATTCCCTTAACGATACTTCTGTTAACTAACTAAGTCTATTCCGTTAATTTGATTGTAAAAAATATTAACTTTGCCTACGTGGCAAGACAACAAAACAAGATTGGGTCAGCAAGACATGTCTGAGTCAACATATGTACTAAAAAAATAGTATTTTATTTAAATTGCAGGGGTTTTATTTTCGGAGGTTAAAAACCCCCGCAAATTGTTAAAAATATGTAAAAAAAAATATAACAATTATTCTCCCGTAAGTTTCTAAATAAAATGTCATTTTAATGCTGAAACTTTTGTAAATTCTGCATATAACCAACACAAAGAAACCAGCAAATAAGCTATACAACAACTTCATTTTCATATCACATTAACCAAAAAAAGAGTATAAAAATATCATTCTAAATCAACCCAAAATATTATTAACTGCACATGCAATCTATACACATGCAATCTATACAATATATATAAACAAGATTCTTCAAAATCATTAAAATTTTGTTCCCCACAGCTAATTACAACAAACACATTCTTCATTCTTCAACCGAAAGTCGCAATATACGCTTTAATTATTACGAGATGAAGAGCCTCTAGTGCTTGTATTATACTAAACAATAAACCTGATTGATACTCACAACATATTGATGCTTTAATAGAACAAAGAAAACCATTGAATCCACAGTCTTGTTCTTCAACACTTAATTAGAGGGAGCTAATAATTTTTGTTACATGAATATATAAGAAATTGTTAAGTTTCATGGTGGCACAAATAAATCTACAGGTAATGCAATATAACAGTCTTGGTATCTCTCCACTTGAACTTGTTTCTAGCAAGATTGTTGAAAATGTGACATAATATGAACTCACATGGTCTCGAGGTTTGGAATTTATGATAAAGTTAACAAACCAGGTTGATACTCACGACATGGTTATCAATCAACAAGTTCTTCTCACCCATGATGAAGCGTCTTGTAGAGTTTGAAGCACAACTTGACCAATTCCATTATGGTCATTTGTAATTTCAATTGCTGCTCTAAAGTTTCATACTGTTGTAGAATGCCCTCATCTAAATTATTTTAGGTCCTCTATTTCTCTACTCGCCGAGCAAAACCTAACACGTTTCTTTAATTCGGAACACACTAAAGCCTAAGATTGTAGAGGCCTCCAGAGTCCACGCCTGCAATGAAACAGATAAGTAAATTAGCTTTTTCAATCAAAAGCAAAATTTCAATATAATTACTTGCTTAATCTATCCTCAGGGGTATGATTCAGAACAACTTGAAACAACTTTTACACAATGCATAACACCAAGACACATAACAAAAATAAATTTCTTCAAGAATCAAGAACATAACCAAAATAATAATGACAATACCAGTAATTCTTTCAAGAAAACACAACTTATGGAAAATACTATAACAAAATGCCCTCAAACTCCCAGGCTCGAAACATGACTGGACAATAAAAACTATATTAGAAGCCTTAACAAACTGAAACTTCACTCAGATTGAAACTCAATGGTTCTCGAACCTGACTCACGGCCAAGACCTCCTCTTGCAACAAACTTTAATGATCTTCGTGTTCAACGGGATTGTTTATGTGAGGTTCACTCAGATCTAAATCAAAGCCTTTTTCTCAAACTCTTTAAGATCGAAAATAAAATTACTTTCTTCTTTGTAATAAGAACATTTCTCAATCATCTTTAAGAGTTTTGATTCTTCCACTGATAGTGGGGAGGAGTTTTACAGTAGATTGATGAGGAGTTTTAGAGATCTGAGTTCTCTAAGCTTTTCCAGTTTGATTGAGGAGGATTTTTACAGTTGATGATGATGATGATGAGTGATGAAAATGGTGATGGCTAAAGGAAGAAAAGGTGACGGTTAAGGTTAGGGAAGAGAGGATAAGAGAGAAACTTAAGGGTACAAAATACATTTTAGTTTTTGTTTTGAAAATTTAAGTTTAAATTAATATAAACTAAAATAATTTCATGTCATATAACCTAGAAACAGATGGCATGCCACACAGGCATAAGTTAATGTAATTTGACAAAGTTTAACGGATAGGACTAATGTGATTAACGGGATGACATTTAAAGGACTTAAAACAAACATTTATTAAATAAGGGATTAAAGTGAAACCTTAAATTATGTTAAGGAACTAAAATATGCATTAAGCCTTTATTCATTTATAGAGGAAACTCAAAGTTGAAAGAAATAAATTTACAATCTAATATAATAATCCTTAATCCGCATTTCATATGTAAAAGATACTTGGAGCACAAACCCAAATACACATTTGCAAAATCGTTTAAGCTTCTTTTCCCACCCTTAGATTGTGTCTGGTAGTACAGTAAACTTTAGAAAAGACAAGTCTTTTTTGTAAACAATGGAGGAAAGAGTAGCTTCTAAATCATTTTGATTGCCTTTGTGAGTGTGTGCTTTGTATTTGATTAATAAAGGCAAAATACTCATTTTGATCCCTTAACTATACTTTTGGATTCATATTGATCTCTTAATTTTTTTTTTCGTGTCATTTTGGTTTCTTAACTTTTAAAACGTTTTATTTTAGTCTTTTTTGTCTATTTAGCGACAGATTTCAAAGTTTTTCAGTCGCTAATTAGACAAAAATGACTAAAATAGAACTTTTTGAAAATTAAGGGACCAAAATGACACGAAAAAAAGTTAAGATACCAATGTAAATTCAAGGATATAATTAAGGGACCAAAATGAGTATTTTGTCATTAATAAAATTTGGTTAAAAAATTACTAACACATTTGAATAAAGGATGATTACAAATTTACACTCTTTTCATTGTTCATCCAAAAGTACACTAGTTCAATTAGGAAATTTCTTTTCCCATCTCTATAAATTCTCTTAAATCTTTGACGAAAAGTCAAAAACGTTTTTAATTTTCAGAGATTCATTTTCGGACGTATTATTTCACATAAAATAAGTGCAAATAGTTTAGTTTCCCTCTCTTTACCAAAATTTAATTTAGAGATGCATTTTCGTTTGTGTTTTAGATTTTGTTCGCAGATGCATCTCTGGATTAACCCTTAATTTCAAATTTTGGTTTTATTTCGGAGATGCATCTCTAGACGCGTTCAATTGATATATAACACGCAACAAACCCTCACTATTCTCCTTCTTAATTTTCTAAAACTTTTGAGATATCCCATTGGAGCCTGTGAGTAACATTCTTCCAGTGAATTTTCAAGGAACAACATTACCTATACTTCAATCTTTCAAATTCCAACTCACCACACTTACTAAATTTAATATTTTTCATCCTCATCAATACTTTTTTTAGTAAATTTCTCATTTAACTTTTTGAATTTTAATTAATGTATTAGGTGAAATAGCTTATTTTAAATGCATTAGATAGTAGTCACATTCAAAATAGATAGTTGTTAGAGACATGCACTATGATTTGTTTGTATTTTGGGTTCTTATGGCAAGACTATTATCCGTTTATGTCATTATTGCAAACACGAGATTATTTGGAGATGCATCTCCAAATTGTATCCCTTCCGATTTTCGAAGATGCATATTCGAAAATATCCTAGATTCAAACTAAACTCTTTTTATCATTTTTGGAAAATGACTGCAAACAACGACGACGGAATAAGACTCGGGCGTGAAACCCAGCACGCATTTGTTCGACATGAGAGGGCTAGAATTCAGAATGAGCATGTCAGAGCTAGGAGGAGAACCATCCCTAGGCTTCTTGATGGGGAAGCATTGACTTCTAGGATCCACATGTCATTTGGGTTCTCATCCCAAGGGCACGTCTCCCTTACTAATGTAAACCAGAAGGAAGCTACTGCTGCACATGGTGGTGTCCCTCCACTTGCAGACCCTTATCCAGGAGGGCCCTCTGTGACCTCCTTAATGATATATGTAACACCCTTCTAAATATCACATATTATTTATGAATAATTTAATTAAGAACCACAACACAAGCCTGTCACACTTCATAACAAAACAACATAAATACAATCTTGCTCCGTAACAAGGGATACAACATTTAAGACATCATTCCCTTTGATATAACATCAACACATCAATTAAACTCTATAGTGGATAATCATAGTCATAAATAAAACTTCATTAAACTTTCAAAACTCAAGTATTATCTCCTCATCGAAGGAATTATTAGAAACTACTTTAACATAAAAAAATCCTCATAAAAACATGTTAACAAAAACAACGTCATTCGCAAACATAGTGTTCCCAACCTGATGTTACATATCAGAGAAAGACACCACTAATGCATCAAACTAAATAAGACACTCTGAAGCTATCCTCAAAGCTTCTACGAACTATTCCTAATCACTTTCGCGTTACCCATGTGGAGGCAACATTCAAACAGAAAGGGTGAGTAATAACAATTTATTATAAAAGATATAAGGAAAAGATTAGTAGTTGCAATTAACATCATAATATAACAACACATAGCATTCGTCAATAATCCATACTCACACCTCTGCATCATAATTAACACACGTACAACTTTTGTTATAAAAATCATCATAAAGTCAACATGTCACATCTCATCAACAAAACTCATGTAATGTCACATAGAATGTTAATGTACAACACTGACTCAATACATGTGGTACCAATATTTTATGAACACCTGGTTCATCTCCCTCCAAAGATCTCCACCATATGATTGATTCCCTCTTGAAACCAGAGCACATCATAAACGCACTAAATCCATACAATAGGATTTAGGCTCATCATAAGCGGACCACCGTCCAAAAATGTTATGAATGAATGATGCACAACAATGTCATGTAAAATTTGACTAGGGCTAGTCAAGTGCATCATCATTCATATAATCATCTTCACATAGCATGTAAATATGTTAACATGTACGCCATAAAAACATTATCACATATAACATCAAGCACATCACAACAACAACATCATAGCAATGACATAACATCATTAAGTTCATCGTTATAGTAGGACATATTAGCATATCAACATATAGTAATTAATTTAATAACATATAAGTACAAGAATAACATATAAGTTAACTCATATTATTTCATCATATTATAGTTCAGCATGTTAGCTTTCCAACGCTTTGAATGGTGCATCAAACAGATTCTTGAAACTCAAGTTATGGCCTCTGCAAATTGCTGCCAGGGTTGCTCGCCTGAGGCTCACCTGGCGATGTTAGAGGCGCTCAACTCTCCTGGTTCTCGCTCGACAATGTTGGGGCGATAGACCACCTCCATAAATTTTCCAAGAGCATCTCTTTTCCACCATTCCCTTCGCTTCTTGCCTCGTCTGGCGACTCTTGGGCGCACTCCTCGCCTCAAGCTCGCCCGACGGTGGTCATTATCCTGCAACTTTTCAGTGCGATTTCTGCATTGCTCTAGCCTCATTCCAATTCAATTATAGTACTAAACTCAGTCCAAATTGCATAACAATCATCATATATTACATGTTAACATCAAAATACATCTTTACATCATATTCATCACAAATCGAAACATACAGACATCATAAATCAACAATTCCATCACAATAATCACATAGGAAAAAACCCTACCACTACCCTAACCTTCTATCGATTATAATAAATCAGATTAAAAGCAATACCTTAACTTGTAGCGATTGATTCTCTTCTTCGTGTTCTACAGAATCCTCCTCTGAGCCTTAACCTCTTCTTCGCGTTCCCCAAACTACGGTCGTACATAATGAATTCTCTCTTCCTTATTTCTCTTTTTACCCCTAAGATCATTTCTATGTTATTCCCCTTATGCTCTCAATTTTCATCATATATTACCACCATGCCCTTATTATCTCTACACACCAACTATTTTACTTAATATTTAATAATTCTAAAATAGAATAAACTAAATTATTTAAATCTAAATAATTCTAACTAGCACCTTAATCCACACTACCCCGAAACATAATACACACATCACATAGATAATCATCAATAATTCACAAATAATCAATTAAATAAGTAATTCTAGATTTTGGGGTGTTACAATATACTATAGAGATCAAGTTGTAGGGCATGTCTGGGTTGGAGAGGTATATTTGCTAACAGTCGTTTATATGATTTAAACAAATTCTATACGAATGATATTGTTATATATTTTTAACAAGAACACGATTGTTTGAATTCTGTTAATCATAATAGAAATATTTTTGAAGCTTTATCAACATAAGGATGATTGGTTTCAAAGTGTCATCTGATACTCCAGTCTTGTCGGCATGTCTTATTTCGAGTACAAGACCATTAGCCATGGCATGAAGGGGGCTTTTGTTGAGAGATGACATAAAGAAATGTCGTCTTTCCATTTCCCTATTGTCGAGATAACGATTAGCCTAGATGACGTTGCTTGCCTTCTACACCTTCCCACCAAGGAGAAGTTACTTGATCATTCTAGGATCAAACGTGATGAAGTCCAGGAAATGATGGTCATTTATTTGGATGTTGGTCCAATAGATGCCCTGATGAAGTGTGAGAGCACCAGAGGTGCTCATGCCAAATTTTCATACTTGAATGAGTTATATGAAGAAAACTTGGAGTTGGCTGATGAAGCTGACAACGATGAACTACAATTTACCTACCACTGGGAGTGTTCTTTGAGGTGTTTCCTCCTATTTGTTGAAAGTAATTCCTTATGTTGAAGCAGTTTTCTCGACAGAGACAAGGGAATATCGAAAAGATTTGATTTAGTGCGGAAACAGTTTGTTACACACATATTTGATTTTAGATTTAGATAGATTTAATTTAGATCTAAAATAGAATACATTTGATTGAGTTCCAAAATAAGTATTTTGGGATTTTATAGTTTTTGGCTTTGGCTTAGAGAGCAAGCTAACCTAAATTTATAAATAGAGGGAGTAACCCCTATTTTTGTAATCAAGTCAATTCATTGTATTCACAGAATTTGCAATTGCAAGTGAATAATAAAGTTTTCTACAGTTTGTGGGCAGAGAGAAACTCTACAGAAAATTAATTGTCTTATTTCTTTTATTTTATTTTCTCTTAATTCATTGTTGTAACGCCCGTTAATTTAATTAATTATTTAATTAAATTAATTATGGATTAATGGTTGAAAATGTTGTTGAAACTGTTGAAGTTGCAAAATATCGAGAAATGTTGATTTAAGTTGCTAAGTTGTTATTTGGTTGATATTTAATTGATTGGTTGATTAATATTAGCAATAATATTAATATAGGTATTAGAATAATATAAGGTTTATTAGTTGGACTCATTATTTGGTTGTATGGAGTAATAGGTGAGGCGTGAAAGTTAGGCCCAATAAGAATATTAACAACTATAAGGTTAAGCTAATTGTGAGGATTAGGTTAATTAGAAGGAATAAGGAAAAACTCTTGGGTATTTTGTGGGAACGTGAGAAGTTTCAAAGTTACAGAGAAGAGGCAAAGGTTGGAAGCTAGGGCGAGAGACTTTAACTGGTAGAATATAGCAATCTCCAATCCAAGGTAAGGGTGGGGTTCTGATTATCTAATGGTTTGCATGATAAATTTTATGTGGGAAATTGGGTAAGTGAAATTGATATGCATTTGTATGCCGCCTCTGTTTTAAGAATTAATTTTGTTTTACTGTGTTAAAATCGTTCATGAGTTGTTTGTATAATAAATTGTGGTATAACTGATGTTGCTGTTGGAAATTAAAAGTTGTTATGGTTTCCATAATATACCGTGTTATGAAAATTGATGTTGCTGCAATGGTATAAATTGTTCTGTTATGAGTTAAGTAATCAAAGGAAATTTTGAGTATTAGAATCAACTACAGAGAATTCTGCGTAAGAGAAAAACTAGAAACTGGAAAGCTATACGATGCTAAGAGGCACACAGACTGTGCCGAATGACACAGAAAGAAAAAGTGTGCCGAGGGGGACACCATTTGTGCCGAGGGGCGCACTAGAATATAAGGGTGTGTCAAGTGGCACACCATGTGCAGAGGGCCACCTTTAAATTCCTTATTGTGCTACTTAATTATTTTGTTTTGTTAGTTCTGTAAGCATAATGTTTACACAATGAAGTCAATGATTAGTAGCCTACAGAATTAAAAGACTTTTATTAAGATATTAGAACTGAGAAATTAATTTAGTAGAACCAGTACCTAAGCATATTTAGCAGAAAGTGAATGAGTTGCAGAATATTCGTATATCAGTAACTAATTATAGTAGAGTTAATTAATGGAGTTGGTATATGTATACATCAGAATTGGATAGCAGTGTAGTATTAAGTTATCAGAAAACTAATAAGGAATATTAGTATAAAGTAGAAATAATGGAATGTTTAGCCGATAATTAATTAGCAGAATTTAGTCGATTTGTCTGAATAATTATACGAAACAATTGTTATATATTTTAATTGATACGGTGTGTTGAATACTTGGCTGAATAATATGAGTTTCATGTGGTATTGAATTGTTAAGCTTATGGTCAATGTTGAATTATGTTGAATTATTGTGTTGTTGTGATTGTCACTGTGAATTCTTGTTGGTAATGTGAAGTTGCAGGGAATTTTAAATGATGATAAATTACCTCTATTTACTGGTAATAATGGTGATATGGGCTTATGCCTTGTGATGTATGATGATTGTTATGAGTATATGATAGTGCATTCATTGAGTCATATACATTTACATACTCTGTGATGGCCTGGATTGGCAAACTGCGAAGAAGATTTATGCCTTGTTAATGCCTCTACTTATTGGCAGATTTTTTAAGTTGGGAGTTCTGCTCCAATGGTACCACATGCATGTGCATTATAATTGAGTCGCAGTTGATGTTGCATCTTGAGTTATGGTGATGATATATTTGTTGTTGCTTTATGTTGTTGACTTGTTGTGATAAGTATTATCTAAAAGCTGTGAATTTAGTAGTTATGTCGTGTTGATGTTTTGTTGTGATTAAAGTTGTTTGTAAGTTGTGAAGTGGTGATTTTATATGTTCTGATCTAATATATTATTTATCATACAACTTATTATATTGTCCGATATCTCACCCCTTCTGTTTGAATGTTTCCCTCTGTTGGTAAAGTGCATGTAATCAAGAAGGATAGTTGTTACCTTCATTAGTTCGAGTCGGTGTCGTCGCTCTAATACGTAGCACTCGGGGGGATGAACGCTCGATGTTTAGTTGTTGATATTTATTTCATTTGCTGAATTTTTAGGTTGATTACATGAAATAATTTTTGTCTTTAAGTTGTTTTAGTTGAATAAGAGATGTTAAGTGAATTGAAGTTGAGTATGTATATTCCGCTGCTTATCAATAAAATGTTGTTTGATTTTAAAGAATAAATCAGGCTGTTATTGGTTCATCCAAATTAAGTGTTATGTATCTGTTTTATATGCGATTAAATGAAGTTTGGTTT
Organism: Vicia faba; assembly: GCA_948472305.1. NCBI lineage: Eukaryota > Viridiplantae > Streptophyta > Magnoliopsida > Fabales > Fabaceae > Vicia > Vicia faba. Next base: position 1,080,002,150 of record OX451736.1, on the reverse strand, counting down.
TAAGTTGTAAATGTAACATCCTATTTATGTTTAATTCTTATTTTATTATTATCTACCGGGTAGAATTGGGGTGTTACATTAGTGGTATCAGAGCAGGTCGGTCCGTCCGACCAAGTTGTCTAATGTTGTTTATTCCTTTGTAATCGACAAGTGTGTGAAACACTATCAGTGCTTGCTTTATTTTCTAATTGCTTGTATGCAGGAGTTGGTTTGAAGATAAGTGGGGGAGAAACTTTACTTCTCGGATATATTTTGGTTGTAAGATGTTAGTTCAGTATGTTGTTGGTGGCGACAGTGCGGGTATTGTTGAAGTTTTGTTGTTTCCTGAATCCGAATGTGACATGGATCCAAGATTCTATTAATAATCAAGTTAGAGCATCTTGAGGGAGGACAATCAGACAATGTTGATGTCTACTTCTCGAAGGATGAAGAGCTATGTAATGGTTGTTGACGTATGAGTAGAGTGTAAATCCCTGATATTTCTGAAGGTAATTGCTAAGTAACAAGGATAATTTTTTAGAAGATGGAATTTAGGAAGTCGTGATGTTTCAACGATTCTAATGGACGGTGAAGTTGTCGATTTGAGTAGCCCTTGCATAAGATGTCGGCGTTTGAACAGTGATGGAGTAACAGATTGTTGTAAACCTTGTATTGGGATCCTTGTAAGTGATTGTAAAAGTTGTTGAAGTTGTTGAAATGTTTTGGATCACGAGTCAGAGTCAAAAATACAAGGAGATGAGTATGATTTCAAGGATGGTAAATGTTGGTACTTGCACAAAGAAATTATGTTCTGATGTTATCGTAAGGTGTGTGATAGTATGTCGCTGCATGACGTCAGTGTTCGTATTTTCGGATAACTTTGGAAATTCATATCTTGTGTTCCGAGTATCGCATTGGTGTTCTGTTTTAACCTGTGAGGAGATAGAAATGTATTATATCCTGTTGTACCCCAAAATTGTCCCTCTTATTTTATCAAGATTTCCCCTCACAAGGCTCCTTGAACTCCAGACAGGATTAGGGTTTTGCACTGCCCAAGACATCTCCTTGCACTGATGACCTAAATTAGGGTTTGAGTTTGCACAGAAATTTTTGGACTTTTAACACTCAAAGTGACTTTCATACTTCATGTTGGACTCAAGAGTTTTTCCATACCAAGTTTCAAGCCTTGAATCAAATTTCTACCCAGTCAATTGGACAGTTAACCTAGAAATCAGATGTATTAGGGAAAAAGTTAACTGTGGCCAATTTACAGTCAAACCTCATGAATTTTGACCCACATAAACATTATAAACTCATATGAACCATTTTATCAAGTTTGGACCACAACTCCACAAGAAATTTGATCAGATCACCAAAAGGGCAAAATGGTCATTTTTAGGGTTTTGATTGCACAAAGGCAATTTCTGATTTTTGACCTAGCCAATGGCAAATTGGGCTCAAGCATGGATTCAAGGACTCAATGGCATCATCTTTACCTATTCACAAAGTTCAAAAGATCTCAATTGCATTGGATTGACAGATGAATTTTCCAGTCAACTGATCAAAATTTGACTGTACACTGAAAAGTCAAACTTTGACTTTTTGGTCAAAATCAAGTGCCAAGGGTCATTTCTCATCAAGATATGTCAAAACATGAAACTTGTTCATCAAGAAACCGATTTTTGCAAATTAGGGTTTAAAGTTGAAAATTTTCATAACTTAGAATTTTTCTAAGTTATGAAATTTTCTTAATTTTTCCTAACTTTGCCCAATATTTTCACCATGATGCAATTGGATTCAAACAAAACTTCCAACATTAAACTTGTATTCCTCCATAAAGTCTACAACTTTGATTCACAAAGTTTTCCAAAAAGAAGCTTGGATCTCAAGTTATGATTTTTGGAACAAGGGTCCCTAAAACTTTTAACTTAGTGAAATTTTGCCCTAGTTTAGGCAGGATTTTGACCTATCTTCATGGCCATTTTTCACATAGTTCCACTTGGAATCTGAAATTACATTTCAAAGATGTATTTTAGATCATGTTGCAAGCTTTCCAAAATGTCAAAGAACTCTCCAAACTCATTTGTGGTTAGGGAGAATCGAAGGCTTGAAGTTGGCAAAAACTCACTTTTCATCCATGGCATGTTCATGTTGATACAAATTACCAATTCAAGTCAGCTTGCTTTGCACTAGATTACAGGCCTCAAAACCATTCCAAACTTAATAATTTAATGCAAATCCATTGGTATAAGGCATTGTTTTGGTCATTAGAATATTGCACACAAAATTAATCCCTAAGTAGAAAAAGCAACATTTCCATTTTTGCCAAATCTTGCTTTATGTCAAAACCACAATCCTTGAGCATAGAGCCAAATCTTGTACAGAAAAGCATATCCATCAACTTGAGGGGCCAAGATCAGAAGAAGCAGGCTGATAGATAGCCTGTACAGGCTTGTATTACATCATTGTACATTTTGGCTTAAAATACAAGAAACATGTCCAAAACACAAAAACTTGAACATCAGCTAAAACTAACTTGTGCAAGCTTTTGAAACAACTTTCTCACATCCCCTTGAGCTAGAAACACGACCCCTTGAGCCCTCAAACCTCCCATAGCACAAAATCATCTTCACTTGGCAAAACAGGGGACTCCCTGCAGTTTGAGTTCCACAACACAAATTGCTCGTGCGTTTTGTCCCAAATTGGTTCAAACATCTTCCACATAACCCATCCAAACTATCCCAACCCTTAAACATTGACTGTAACTCCATTAATAGGGTTTGCCATTTTTTATTTGAGCTTGTGCAGGTTGAGTTCTGTAGGCTTGTTCAAGTACATTCAAGGCAAGCTAGACATTGGAGAAGGTCAAGTGAAGTTCAAGCAAGCTCCCAGACATCTCAGGCCTTGTTGAAAAGCTCCACATTGCCATACACGATCTTAGCTGAAACAGGTTTTTATCAACTTCCTACCTCTCTATTTAGGAACATTTAGACTTAGGTTTATGAATAAGAAATGTAGTATTCATAGCCATGAAGTTGTACATATGCTCAGTTTTCATTTTAATTAAGCGTGCTAAGAGAATTTGGTCCATGAACATCCTGAAAAAATTAGGTTAGATTTTAGGGCCAGAGAAATTCTCTCTGGTTTTTGAGAGTTAGGACAAGTTTTTTATATGGTTGGATTCGTCTTGAAAAGCTCTACAACTTTGATGTTATGTGTTTTTGCAATAGAGCTCGTATGCAGGTTGTTCATGTTTGTACATAGGCGTGCAGAATTTGAAGAACAGAGGTTGAAGACGAAGTGGCTTGGGCTGGGCTTTGGTCCTCTCACTATTTGCACCCTTCTTTTGCTGAATGCACCCCCTGGCCCAATTTCTTTATACTTTGATATTTTTTATTTATTTTCATTTTCTGATTTCTATTTTATATTTTCTAAATAGAAAAATATCCAAAAATATTTTTTATAAATTTTTACAGTTATTTTGTATTTTATTTTTATTTTTTTAGCATGAAAATAATTTAATTAGTATATATGTTATTTATTGAAAACTTAAAAATGATATATAAATTATATTTTTTATTTTATTTACACTAAAAAAATATTATTCTAAATATATTTTTAGTCTTGTATATATTTTATTTTTATTGTACATATTTAATATAATTAATATATATACATACTTTTATTTTATTTAATAGATACTTTAGAATAAAAACATAAAAATACTATACTTTTATTTTATTATTATTTATACTTAAAAATACTTTTTCTAAATATATTTTATTTTTTGTATATACACTATTTTATTTTATTGTATATAAATAATATAGTCAATATATATTTATTCTTAAAAATTAGGGTTTACCCTTAATAAAAAATAATAATCCTTTTTTATTATTCCTTTCTTTTTACATTAAATATTTTTTACATACATAAAAATAAACAAAACCTTTTTTGCATATTCATATTATTTTGTATATTTATTTAATTTGTTTACTTAAATATTATTCATTTGTTATTTATGCCATTTGATTCAGTTTGGATGTAATAGTAAAACTAGGGTTTTAATTTCTTGTCAAATAATCCCCATTCAAAAATTGTATCCCCCTTCCCATAATCAAATGTGGTAATAGTATAGATTATTTTACGCATTTACGCTTTCAATTATGCCATGATTAGAGATTAGGGTTTGTATGCAAAAATCCAAAATTAACAAGTAGCTTGACCTAATACAAAGACAAAAATGCATGAAAATCAATACACAATGCACACTTGCACCCCTAGGGTTACATCCACTTGTTACCTTAAAAATGGGTCATGTTATGCATGTTGGGTACTTTGGCAAAACAAAAACAAAACAAAAGATCATAGTCCCTCGATGACGCTATCTTGGTTGCCTAAACAAAATGATCAAGTCCCTCAAAAATTTGCTAAAGATACTTAACACAATTGCTATCATGGTCTATACGATGACCCGCGCCTGTCCCGTTTAACATCCTAATACAAGGTTGTTTACCAAATGTAATGGTAAAACAACATTGTCAAAAGGGTTAAAACATATAGGAAAGATCTTTGAGTAAAATAGGGTAGACAACTCTTAGTTACTTGATCAAAACTTGCAAAACATACTTGCTATTTTTAAACACATCTCACAACACAATTTCAAAACATTTCCCAAATCAAACTTTCAAATATTGAAACATCTTTTCAAAAGACAAAAACACCTTTGTATACATTCAAACAAGAATCATTACAAAGGTTGCCACAACGATGGCCTCTTTTCAAAACATCTTTCAAAACCACACACAAAGCACCATTTCAAACAATTGAAAAGCAAAGGCAAGTGATCCAAACAAGTAACTAAGAGCCCATGGTTAACCATGGATGAAAAGGGTGCTTGCACCTTCCCTTTTCATAATCTACTCCCCGAACCCAAGAAAACATCTCAAAGGTCTTTCCTGTGCTTTTTGACCTTTCCTTAGGATAAAATAAAAAGTCGGTGGCGACCCTTGCTAAACTGAAACATTTGCGAACACAAACACAAAACACCCAAGTCAGTTCTCCCACCGTATCACATAATTGGCGACTCTGTTGGGGAGATATTCTAAAAGTGGAGTAAACTTAGGGTTTAGATCACCTTTGCATGCTTATCTTGTATGCTTTGATTTCTTTACATTTGGTTCTTTTGTTTGGGTTTAAATCCTCCACCCGGATTTTGGGAAAACATTCATAGGTAAATAGCAATACATTGTGGAAACTGTGCGGGGTATACCGACATGGTTGAAGCAATAACTATATTAGTGCGACATATTTGTGGGTACCGGTAGCCTTTAAGTCAATCAAAGAGAATACGGGGCCGCTGAGTGATGTCATGAAGCACTAATGAACTCTTAGAACCTTTACTTGACCATCTTGGCCTTATTAGGGGTAGTGAGATGACCGGCTTTGGTGCAATCCGAAGTTGGTAGATACTCGATACTACACTCATTGAGGATTGTTTTCTTGGAATATTTTGGTCGCCAGTTGTGGCTAAACTGAAACAATGAACACAGAAAATAATCCAGTGATATTGAGCTCCTTAGAACCCGGTTACTATTTATAGGACAGGTTGAGCCAACTAACTTCAAGAGGGTACTTACCTATGAAACCCCATGCAAGCCTGAAACTAGGAACTTGTGTGACTTGCTTGTACATATGCTTGTGCATACATCATGAATATCATAAAGCATCATATGCATCCACTAACCATTTCAAGGGTTTGGATCTTCATCTTTGTTCTTGTTTTGTAGGTCATGGAATCTCTTCGCAGGAAAACAATCCAAGTCAACCTTGTAAGGATCCCTCCTCAACTCAAGGATCTTACTTCCAAGATTCCAGAGAATTCTATCTTCAGTGAAAGACATGGTAGACTCCTCAACTTGGTCAACTACAACATTGAAGAAGACATGGTGAAAGTCCTCTTCCAGTTCTTTGACCCCCTACACCATTGATTTACATTCCCTGATTACCAACTAGTGCCTACTTTGGAGGAATTTTCTCAACTCCTGAGGATTCCTATTCTTCATCAACTACCCTACAACGGTACGGAAAGAGAACCAAAGTCTGAAGATGTTGCTCAAGCCTTACACTTGCAACCATCTGATATCAAAGGTCATTGGGAAACCAGAAGTGGTGTCAAGGGTTTCTTGGTAAAGTTTCTATTTGAGAAGGCACAAGACTGTTGGAATTCTCTAGATCTGCAAGCTTTTGAGGAGATTGTAGCACTTCTTATCTATGGGTTGCTCTTGTTCCCAAACCCTGATCAGCTTATAGATGTGTGTTGTACCCAAAAATTTTCCCTCTCATTTCATCAACATTTCTCATCATAAGACTCTTGAAATTCAAGATCAAGCTAGGGTTTGCCCTGCTCAAGACACTTCCTTGCACTGTTGACCTAAATTAGGGTTTGATTTTGCACAGTGATGTTTTGACCAACAATGCCCAAAGTGACTTTCATACTTCATGTTGGACTCACAAGTTTGTTCATACCAAGTTTCAAGCCTTGATTCAAATTCTTGCCCAGTCAATTGGACAGTTGACCTAGAAATCAGCTGTATTGGGGAAAAAGTCAACTGTGGCCAATTGATAGTCAAACCTCATGAAATTTGATTCACATCAACATTATGAACTCATATAAACCATTTTATCAAGTTTGGATCACAATTCCACAAGAAATTTGATCAGATCACCAAAAGGGCAAAATGGTCATTTTTAGGGTTTTGACTGTACAAATGCAATTTTTGACTGTTTGACCTAGCCAATGGCAAATCAAGCTCAACCATGGACTCAAGGACTCAATAACATTGTCTTGACACATTCAACAAGTTCAAAAGATCTCAAATGCATAGGATTGACAGATGAATTTTTCAATCAACTGATCAAAATTTGACTGTATACTGAAAAGTCAAACTTTGACTTTTTGGTCAAAATCAAGTGCCAAAGATCATTTTTCACCAATACATGTCAAATTATGAAAATTGTTCATCAAGAAACCCAAAAATGCAAATTAGGGTTTAAAATGGAAAGATTTCATAACTTAGAAATTTTCTAAGTTATAAATTTTCTCATTTTTTCCTAACTTTGTCCCACTTTTTCACCAAGATACAAATGGATTCAAACAAAACTTGAAACATGAAAGTTGTAGTCCATAAAAAAGTATACAACTTTGATTCACAAATTTTTCTCAAAAGAAGCATTTATATCAAGTTATGATTTTTGGAACAAGGGTACCTAAAACTTTTAACTTAGAGAAATTTTGCCCTAGTTTAGGCAGGATTTTGACCCATCTTCTTGACCATTTTTCACATAGTTCCACTTGGAGTTTCAAGTTGCATTTGAAAGATGGATTATAGTACATGTTGCAAGCTTTCCAAATTGTCCAAGAACTACTCAAACACCTTTGTGGTTAGGGAGAATCGAATGCTTGAAGTTGGCAAAAACTCACTTTGATCCATGGCCAATACATGTTCATACCAAGTTGCAAATCTGACCAAGATAGCTTAGTACATGATTACAGGCCTCTAAACCAATTTAAACTCCAAAATTGAATGCAAATACATTGGATATTGGCATTGTTCTGATCAAGAGAGCTTTGTACAATGAACATTGCCATTTTAAGCATAAAGGCCACACTTCCATTTTCATAAAGGGAACTTTATGTCAAATTGATTTTTCTTGAGCCTTGGACTTTATTCCTTTGCAGAAAACAAGCTCCACAATCTCAGGCATAGTACAAGAAGTTGGTGCATGCTTGGAGATAGCCTGTACAGGCCTATCACACTTCACTTCCAACTTTGCTTTCAAAACAAGTCAAAGGGCCAAAAGCTTGTATCTCTCAGATCTGATAAAACCAACTAAAACAAAGTTGTCAAACAAGTTTTGCATATCCTCACAAGCCATAAGCACGAGCCCTTAACCCATCAAACCTCCTTGTACACAAAATCACCATTTTTCTGCAAAACAGGGCAAGCCCTGCAGAACCACCTCCATCTCCACTTCCCCTCGTGCGTTTTTCCTCAAACTTGTTCCAATATCTTCCATTCAACTCACCTGAACTATCCCAAACCTCCATTGCTAGTTGTAACACCATTAACACACATTGCCATTTTTGTTTGAAAGCTTTACAGGTTGAGTTCTGTAGCACAATTCAGGCTACTTCAAAACAAGCCAAGCATTGGGAAAGCTTCAGTGGACCTCAAGCAAGCTCAAAAGAACCTTAAGCACCCTTGGAAGTTGCTACATTGTCCAGCTCGAAGTCAACTGAAACAGGTATTTCATGAACTTCTATCTCTCTATTTAGGAATAGTTAGACTTAGGTTTGTGAATGAAAGATGTTGTATTCATAGCCCTGAAACCATACATGTGCTTAGTTTTCATTTATATTAATCGTGCTAGGAGAATTTTGTTCATGAACTTTCTGAAAAAACTAGGTTAAGAATTAGGGCCAGAGAAATTCTCTCTGGTCTTTGAGGGTTAGCTTAAGTTTTTTATATGGTTAGATTTGTTGTTTGATGCTCTAGAAGTTTCATGTTATGAGTTTTGTCAAAAAAGCAAGGAATCAGGAGATAGCATTTTGTGTACAGAAGCGCGCGTGTTCTTGTTCAAAGGAAGAAGATGAAGTTGTCTTTGGACTGGGCCTGTACAGGCTTGCTTTTGGCACCCCCCTCTTTTCTTTTTACACCCCCTGGCCCATTTCTTGTATATTTGTCATTTTTGCATTTTTATTTCATTTCTGATTTTGATATTTTATTTTCTAATATAAAAAAATAATAAAAAATATTTTCATAAATTTTTATATTTATTTGGTATTTATTTTAATTATTTCTTGTATTAATACATTAAATACTTTATATTTATTTTTGTTTAAATGTAAAAATAATATAAAAAATACATTTATTTTTATTTTATTATTTTTATACATATTTGAAAATATTTTCTTGAAATGTATACATTTTGTAAATAATTTACTTTATTTTTATACACACTTAATATATTTAATACATATATATACATATATAATATATTTTATTAAATAATAAGAACCAAAAAACATAAAAATAATACATTTTTATTTTTATTAATATTTTATACTAAAAATACCTTTTTTCAATATACTTTTATTTTTTGTACAAATTAATACATTATTGTATGTAAATAATAAATAATACTATTTATTTAAGAAATTAGGGTTTTTGCCCTAAAAATAAAATAATTGAAATTGACTTTTTATTTATTAGCATTTCACATTAAAAATACTTTTTACATATATAAAAACTTTTTTTTGCATAATACATTTTTATTTATTATTTATTTATTGTATTTATTTAAATATTGTATATTTAAATATTATGCCTTATACATTCAATTTGGTTGTAATAATTTAGGATTTAATTTCTTGCAAAATAATTCCCAATTCAAATTTGTACCCCCCTCCCTATATCATGTTGTAATAGTGTAGCATTTAAAATTCTCGCACCTTTAAGCTTTCAATTATGCCATGATTAGACCTAGGGTTTGTATGCAAAATGAAATCAACAATTAGTTTGACCTAATCCAAGATAACAATGCATGAAAATAAACACAATGCACACTTGTACCCCTAGGGTTTCAATCCAATTGTTGCCTTCAAAAATGGGCCATGATATGCATGTCAAGTTACTTTGGCAAAACAAAAAACAAAACAAAACAAAGATCATAGTCCATCGATGACGCTATCTGAGTTGCCTAAACAAAATGATCAAGTCCCTCAAGAAAATTGCCAAAAATACTTGACACAATTGCTATCATGGTCTATACGATGACCCGCGCTTGTCCCGTTTAACATCCTAACACAAGGTTGTTCACCAAATACAATGGTGAAACAACACTGTTAAAAGGGTTAAAAACATAAGAAAGATCTTTGAGTAAAATAGGGTAGACAACTCTTAGTTACTTGATCAAGACTTGCAAAAACATCCTTGCTATCTTCAAAATACACTTCACAACACAATTTCAAAACCCTACTTTCAAACATTGAAAACTTTTTTTGTATACATTCAAACAAGAATTATTACAAAGGTTGCCACAACGATGACCTCTTTTCAAAACATCTTTCAAAATCACACACAAAGCACCATTTCAAACAATTGAAAAGCACCATTTCAAACAATTGAAAAGCAAAGCAAGGGATCTAAGTAAGTAACTAAGAGCCCATGGATAACCATGGATAGAAAGGGTGCTAATACCTTCCCTTTCTATAATCTACTCCCCGAACTCAAGAAAATATCTCAAAGCTCTTTCCTGTGCTTTTTGACCTTTCCTTATGATAAAGTAAAAAAGTCGGTGGCGACTCTTGCTAAACCGAAACATTTGCAAACACAAACGCAAAATCCCAAGTCAGTTCTCCCACTGTATCACAATGTGAATGCTGTCAAGATTTTCATATCTCGGAATCCTGTGCCTACATTGCTTGGGGACATCCTACACTCATTTCAAACACGAACAATGAGGAAAAGAGGTGTTCTCATGTGTTGTACTCCTCTTCTAGCAAGGTGGTTTATTTCTCACCTTCCCCAATCAGTTTTGAAGAATGAGCAGGGTTTAAGGTGGTCACAACGGTTGATGACCCTCACACATGCTGATGTTCATTGGTGTTCTCGGTCTAGAGAAAATGTCATCATCATTGATCGCTGCGGAGAATTCCCTAATGTCCCACTACTTGTCATTAGGGGAGGCATTACCTACAACCCTTGTTTAGCTCTGAGGCAATTTGGGTATGCCCGAAGGGATGGGCCTCATGATATGCTGATTCCTGACTTGGTTTTTGACTTCGACAACGACGCTCAAGGACTTCGACAAAGGTTTATCCGAGCTTGGAGGATGCCCAACAAAGTGGATAGTAAGACACTGGGGCACAAGAATTCCATCCCCCTTGAGCCTTATCTCAAGTGGGTACGAACTCGCGCCCAGAGTCTTATGATGCCTTACCCCCACATTCTCCTTGTGATCAAAGAGCCTGTTATGGAAGGAGAGGTTCCATACACCCTCCTACATCCAGACATGCCAACATCATTGGAAGAATTGCAAAAGAGTTGGATACAACTCAAGGAAGAGCAGAACACTTTCGAAGCCAGCTTTTATGCCAGTGAGAAGAAGGTTTTGGAACTTACCCCCCGACTTCATGAAGAGGAGACTCTTAACACTTACATTGCACCAAAGAAGATGCGCAATGTCTTTTTACATTAAGAATTTTGTAATATTCTGCCCATGGGGCATTTATGTACTAACAAATTTCTTCTTATTAATATGACGTGTGTTTTTTTTGTTTGCAACAAATTTGAATTTCTGAATCCTTGAATGCATTACATGAATACACATCATTCATCATATGCATTAACAGGTCTTCACACTAGGTTTCCTTATCTTTCTGTTGTTTATTTCAGCAAGATGGATATAGAGCAAGCGGTCAAAGATCTGCAAGCACAGAATTCGCAATTCCAACAATTCCTCATAACCTTGGCAAAGGGTCAAGAGGATCTTAAAGAACTGTTAGAGAAAGAGAAGGAAAAGGAAAAGAAGAAAAAGAAAAGAATTGGTGTGGCCACTATGGGAAGAAGATTTGAGAATCAGGCTAGGAGAGTTCTGGAATTCCCCTCGACGTCTGACGAAGGGGTTGGTAAAGGAAAGGGAGTTGCAAAGCCCTCCAAGTCTGAAGATGAAGAAGAAGAAGAGGAAGAGGATGAAGATTACTCTGAACAGCAGTACCCTCCGGCGGATGATAAGTATAAGAATCTTGAGGATCGGTTGGCAGCCATGGAGGTACAAAGGGTACCTGTGCTGGATTTTGAAGAACTAGGGTTGGTTGCTGGGATCGCCATTCCTCCCAAGTTCAAAGTGCCTACATTTGCTAAATACGACGGTTTGTCCTGTCCGAAGATGCATCTGAGGTCCTACGTCAGAAAGATCCAACCTCACTCTTCTGATAAGGATCTATGGGTCCACTTTTTTCAAGATAGTTTGTCGGGTATGCAATTGGACTGGTTCTATCAACTTGAGAGATCTGATATTCATAACTGGGAAGATTTGGCTGCTGCTTTCTATCGACAATACCAATATAACACGGATTTAGCGCCTACTCGTACTCAACTACAGAGTATGGGTATGGCCTCTAATAAGGGATTTAAGGAGTATGCCCAGAAGTGGCGGGATTTGGCTGGAAGGGTGCAGCCACCATTGTCGGATAGAGAGCTGGTTGACATGTTTTTAGGGACGCTGTCAGGTCCATTCTTTAATCACTTGATCGGGAGCTCATCTGCAGGGTTCACCGAATTAATTCTGACCGGTGAAAGGGTCGAAGTTGGCATTAAGAGTGGTAAAATTCAGAAGGATGCCTCCGCTTCCAATGCTATCAAGAAGACCTTCCCAGCCAAGAAGGAAGTTTCTGCTGTTCACACCCAGAGAATGGAGCGCCGACCAGCAGTGGGGGCTGTGATGATCCAAAACTCCTCAACCGATCAACCTCGAAGCAGTCAACCCAGAGCTAACCAGCAAAGGGTAGAAAGGCCACAACGGCAATTCACCCGGATCAATATGACACCGGCTCAGGTCCTCCCTCATTTGTTAAAGTTAAACCTTACCAACTTGAAAGAAGCGCCGAAAAACCCAAATACCTCTTCCCCCTATTATCATTCAAATGCAAAATGTGCATATTATTCGGACAGTGTGGGGCACGACACCAACAACTGTTGGGCCCTTAAAAACAAGATCCAAGATTTGATAGATGCCAAGGAGGTAGAGTTTGATGCCCCCGAAAAACCTAATGTGATATCCGCTCCTATGCCAAAACATGGTCATAATGTCCATGCTATTGTGGAAGATCTTCATGTTACCACTATTGATGACTTAATGACTCTGTTGCCAATGATCAAGATGAATCTGTTGAAAGTCGGGATTTTCCCGGGATGTGAAAAAGATTGTTACTTCTGTTCAACCTTGCAATCTGACTGTCCGCTGTTGAAGTCAGGCATTCAACGCTTGATGGATACTCAAGAGATCCTCTTTCAGAAAACTCATGTTGCTATTATCACTCATGTTACTCCTGTTACTCGAATCAATGATGTTGCTATAATCACCATTTCCGACAATCTTTCTAAGACCTGCAAAAGGCCTGTTAAGATTACACCAGATCCAAAGTTTGTACCGCTGAAGATTACCATGCCGGGGCCTATCCCATATAAGTCCAATAAGACAATACTGTGGAATTATGGAGGAGAGATCTTCTATCACGGTGTAAAACAGATCAAATCATTTGAAGAAAATTCCGATGAAGAGACTCCTGATGTGGGGAATATTGTGGGAACAAGTAAGATCACTCATAGCGGAAGAATCTTCTCTCTGGAGATTGCTCCTCCACGGGCAGTCTTCGGACCCTCAAGTGCTCCTGTGCCTGTCAAGATATCTGTGCAAAGTCCAGTGATTGAAGAAATTGTTACTCCCGAGGTTGTACCCTCTGCTGTTACTGCTAATAAAGGTAAGGGGATCCAAGAAGCGCCCGTCAGGACGAGGGCTCAGACTTTGGTTATCCCCGAGACCACCCAAAAGGAGATGGAGGAGATTTTAAAGATAATTAAGAAGAGCGACTATGATGTCGTAGAGAAGCTGGGGAAAACCCCTTCAAAAATCTCTATGTTGGCTCTATTACTCTGCTCCGAAGCCCATGCCAAAGCGTTGATCAAATTTCTAAAGACGGCACACGTGCCTCAAGAAACTTCAGCGGATCAGTTTCAAGAGTGTGTGGCTAGCCTTACAACCGACAATGGTCTTGGCTTCTCTGATGCCGATCTAACATCTAAGGGAAGAAAGCATAATGATGTGCTGCATGTCTCGGTAGAGTGCAGAGGAACTACACTTGCTCATGTTCTGGTTGATACCGGTTCATCTTTAAATGTTCTACCAAAGAAAGCATTGGACAGATTGGACTGTGAAGGTTTGACCCTAAAGCCCAGTAATATCATTGTTAGAGCCTTCGACGGTTCTAAGCAGATGGTTCACAGAGAAGTGGACATCCCAATTAAGGTGGGAACGGAAATTTTCAACTCTATTTTTTATGTGATGGACATCCGTCCTTCATATTCATGCTTGTTGGGAAGGCCATGGATCCACAACACTGGGGCAGTTACTTCTTCTCTACACCAGATGCTCAAATACCCAGTCCAGGGTAAAATCATAACAGTTCATGGTGAGGAGGAGTATATGATAAGCCACCTTAACTCTTTCCGCTACGTGGAGTTAGATGGTGAATTCATAGAAACATCTTTCCAACACTTTGAAGAGGTTTCTCCTGAAGTCGCGGTAGCCAAGACAATGACTGATGTGCCCATCATTACCAAGCCTGTGTCCCGGATGTCATCCCTTAAATATGCGGAGGCTGTAATCAAGGAAGGGGGAAGTACAGTGTGGGGTCAACTGCCAGATTTTCCTTACAAGACAGATAAGTTCGGATTGGGTTTCACTGCTGCTAGCCAGAAAGCTATGCATCGCTCCCGGGCTGGAGGACCGCCACTGAAAATCACACATCATGGAGTTCATGCTTTAGAGGACGATGAAGAAGGAAGCAATTTTGAAGATTGGATCTTTCCAACTATTGAAGGAGGACTGAACAACTGGGAGGCGAAAGACTTCGTTCCCATTACTTTCATCAATTAGTAATTTATCTTTTGAACATTTCCTGTTTGGTTTGTAATAATTATTAAACAATCCGTACACTCTTTTCGCCTTATGCCTTACCCGGGGCATATAGGTCCATTTGTAAGGGTTTTGATTCTCCATTTTCATATGCCATTTTTAATGAATCATGGACGTTTTCATATATAAACTTTTGTGTTCATTTTCTTTCTTTTTACATTTTATTTTGTTTAAAGATGGCTATTCCTTACATACACCCACACTCACAAAATGCAGGTACCCATCCACTCCGGATTCCATGGTAACAATTCTGCTATGGCCTTCAATGACTCTGAAGATCTGGTCAATCATGTCGAGTACGAAGGTGATGAAGACTGTGAAGTTCCTGGAGAGCTGGCTAGACTTTTGCAACAAGAAGAAAGGGCTATTCTGCCCCATGAAAAGTTGTTAGAGACTATCAATTTGGGTACTGCCGAAGACAGAAAAAAGGTTAAAGTGGGTGCCAACCTAGAGCCAAGTGTCAAAGAGCACTTAGTTTAGCTGTTGAATGAATATGTTGAGATATTTGCCTGGTCCTATGAAGACATGTCGGGACTGGATACATATATTGTGGTTCACCGTCTCCCTACAAGAGAAGACTGTCCACCAATCAAGCAGAAAGTCTGCCAAATGAGGCCCGACATGTCTGAGAAGATCAAAGCTGAAGTGATGAAACAGTTCAATGCTGGCTTTCTTGCTGTTACTTCCTATCCATATGGGTTGCTAACATTGTGCACGTGCCTAAGAAGGACGGCAAAGTCAGAATGTGTGTGGACTACAGAGATTTAAACAGGGCTAGCCCTAAAGATAATTTTCCACTACCACACACTGACATCTTGGTTGACAACATAACTCAACACAAGGTATTATCTTTCATGGACGGATTTTCAGGGTACAACCAGATCAAAATGGCCCCCGAAGACATGGAGAAGACTACTTTTGTTACGCAATGGGGTACCTTCTACTATAAAGTGATGTCATTCGGACTGAAGAATGCTGGGGCAACCTATCAGCGAGCTATGGTAGCTTTGTTTCATGACATGATACATCATGAGATTGAAGTCTACGTAGACGACATGATAGCCCATTCACAGATAGAAGAAGAACACCTCGACCATCTGCAAAAGCTGTTTGTCAGGTTAAAAGAATACAAGCTTAGACTGAACCCTAGTAAGTGCACTTTCAGAGTCAGGTCCGGTAAACTTTTGGGATTCATCGTCAGTAACAAAGGCATCGAGGTTGATCCTGCTAAAGTCAAAGCTATACAAGAAATTCCTGCCCCTCGCACGGAGAAGGAGGTCATAGGTTTTTTGGGACGCCTAAACTACATCGCAAGGTTCATCTCTCACCTAACATCTACCTGTGAACCAATCTTCAAACTGTTGAAGAAAGATCAGGTGGTTGAATGGAATGATAACTGTCAAGCTGCTTTCGATAAGATCAAGGAGTATTTGCTGGAACCTCCTATCTTGATGCCACCCGTCGAAGGAAGACCTTTAATCATGTATCTGACTGTTTTGGATAACTCAATGGGGTGCGTACTAGGCCAACATGACGAGTCTGGCCGAAAAGAGCATGCCATTTATTACCTTAGCAAAAAGTTTACCGACTGTGAGACTCGTTACTCACTGCTCGAGAAAACTTGTTGCGCTTTGGTATGGGCTGCTCGTCGGCTAAGGCAGTATATGTTGACACATACCACTTTGCTGATTTCTAAAATGGATCCGATCAAGTACATCTTCGAGAAGCCTGCTTTATCCGGAAGAATCGCTAGATGGAAGATGATCTTGACTGAGTATGATATCCAGTACACAACCCAAAAATCTATAAAGGGGAGTGTACTAGCTGACCATCTAGCTCATCAAGCCGTCGAAGATTACCAATCTTTGAGGTTCGACTTCCCTGACGAGGATATTATGAATTTGGACAACATTAAAGGTAACAGACCGTATGACGGACCTGAACAAGGATCCCGATGGAACCTGTACTTTGATGGTGCTTCAAATGCACTTGGCAACGGTATCGGCGCAGTACTTATCTCTCCAGAAGGTTGCCATACACCTTTCACTGCTAGACTCTACTTCAGCTGCACCAACAACATGGCCGAGTATGAAGCTTGTATCTTTGGTGTCAAGGCTGCTATTGACTTGGGAATCAAATCTTTGGTTGTATTTGGGGACTCAGCTTTGGTTATCAGTCAAATCAAAGGAGAGTGGGATACTAAGCACCCTAACCTCATCCCTTACAAAGAACATTTCTTGACATTGTTACCACATTTTGAGCAGATTACCTTCGAGCACTTCCCGCGAGAAGAGAATCAGCTAGCAGATGCGCTAGCTACAATTTCATCCATGTTTAAACTTAATTGGGATAATGAGGCACCTCAAATTACCATTGAACGGATGGACGAACCTGCACATTGTCACGAGATTAATACCGAAGAGGTAGTGGACCAACCGTGGTTCCATGACGTCAAAAGGTATCTTGAAGCACATGAATACCTTGAAGGAGCTTCAGTCAACGACAAAAAGTTCTTAAGGAGGTTCTCTGCAAAGTTCTTCTTGAGCAATGGTATCCTATACAAGCGCAATCTTGATTGTGTCCTACTTCGTTGTATGGACAAAGTTGAAGTTGAGCAGATCATGGCTGAGCTACATAATGGCACCTTTGGCACCCACTCGAGTGGTCATACGATGGCTAAGAAGATTCTAAGGGCACGTTACTACTGGTCTACCATGGAAGCTGATTGTCATCAACATTCCCGTACTTGTCACAAATGCCAAATCTATGCTGACAAGGTACATATTCCTCCAGTTCCTCCCAATGTCTTAACAGCTCCTTGGCCATTCGCGATGTGGGGAATCGACATGATTGGAGAGATCAAGCCTACAACATCCAATGGACACTGTTTCATCCTGGTGGCCATTGATTACTTTACCAAGTGGGTCGAAGCAGCTTCTTTCGCTTCCTTTACAAAGAATGTGGTTGCCCGCTTCATCAAGCAGAACCTTATATGTCGACATGGTATCCCCGACAGGATCATTACGGACAACGGTACAAATTTGAATAATACTATGATCATCGCTCTGCGTGAGCAGTTCAAGATTCAACATCACAATTCATCTCCCTATCGGCCTAAGATGAACGGTGTTGTCGAAGCTGCGAACAAGAATATCAAGAAGATCATTCAAAAGATGACAGTCACCTACAAGGACTGGCATGAGATGTTACCGTTTGCTCTGCATGGATATCGTACCACGACACACACTTCAACTGGGGCAACACCCTTTTCTTTAGTATACGACATAGAGGCTGTTTTACCTATGGAAGTTCAGATTCCTTCCCTGAGAATCATGAAGGACGTTGGTTTGAGTGAGGACGATTGGATTCAGACCCGACTTGATCAACTTAACTTGATTGACGAGAAACGACTTACTGCTATTTTCCATGGTCAGACGTATCAGAAACGTATGATCAAGGCCTTCAACAAGAAAGTCAAGAGACAAGTATATCAAATCGGGGACCTTGTAATCAAGCGAATCATCTTGCCGCAAAGCAATCCCAGGGGCAAATGGACTCCTACTTACGAAGGACCGTTTGTGATCAAAAACATCTTTTCTAGTGGGGCAATGATCTTAACCACCATGGACGGCGATGGCCTACCGCACCCTGCCAACGCAAACATAGTCAAAATATACTACGCATAAAATGACCCGACAAGTTGAAAACCCGAAAGGGCGACTTGGGCAAAAATGGGCATCCCGGTGAATCGAAAACCCGAAAGGGCAGTTCAGGCAAAAATTAGGGATAAATAAAAAATCTGTACACCCGGCAAGTTGAAACCCGAAAGGGCGACTTGGGAAAAAAAGGGTTTCCCGGTGGATCGAAAACCGGAAAGGGCGGTCCAGGCAAAAGTTAGGGAATTAAAGCGTATGACTAGGTCTCGTCGGATCACTTTAAGGACAATCTCTTCACAGACAAGCTCCAAGTTTCTGATCAATCCAATCATCTACGGACGAAGCAACGAATGGACAAGATACTCAGAGTTGTGAAGGCTATAGCAGAATGGGAACCCCATGGAATTGTTACACATAGCCATCTTTCTTTGTATAAAATTTTTCTCAATTTTACGACAACATTCTCTTACTAGGGTGTCTGTCTCCTTTGTACAAAAACACTTACACAAAGTTAATATAAATATACTTCAAAGTGCAGAAATTTGTTTGCCTTTTCTTTCTTTTTACACTTGTGTTTTATTTGAAAACGTCCAATAATTTATTGAATGAGCATATGCATTTGAATATAATCACTGCTTATAGATAAAACGAATTGAGAAAGAATAATTACTGATAGGTTGAAAGTATAGGAAAAACGTCTTTAGGCTATTTCAGAAGAAATCCCCTACAGTAAGTCATTCAGAACCTCGACAGAGCTAATACATATCCCCAGCGGAGTTAAATACATATCGCCATCAGAATTAAGTTTCCAAAACTCCCAATCCCCAGCAGAGCCAGAAACTTTGAACTATAAACCCTCAGCGAAGATAAAACTTTCTTCCCGAATGGAGTCCAAAACTTCAACCTTTAAACCCCGGTGGAGTACTATCCAACTTCCTCCGATTCCCCCGTAGGTTGGCATACAACCCAAGCTTTCGAAAATTCTCCAACAAGATAAACATTCCCCCCACAGAGTTATTTCCCAGCAGAACGAAGATTCTTGTTCTCATTTCTCCAGTTGAAGCCTCCCAGGTTTTAATTCCCCAGTAGAGATCGTCGGAGTTGTCCTTATTTCTCCAGGAAGGTCATGAAGGATTCTCAATTCCCCACAAGTCACCAAGGATTTTCAATCCTCAGCAGTAGTCCAAAGGACATTCTCAATCTCAACAATCAAAGGTTTTGAATCTCCAACAGCAATCAAGGGTTTATTTTCCCCAGCAACAGTCAAAGATTTCATTATCTCCAATTATCAAGGATTTATTTTCCTCAGCAAGACAGCTAATCAGCTTACATGCGCATCCGTTACATTCATATATCATAAATATTGATAGAACATATTTTATTGCATCATACATGTCATGCAACATAACTTTGTGTTTTAGCTAACATTTTACCCTTTTCAGGATAAGATTAAAAGCTACCTAAAACAAATGTTCAAAGATTTCGTATACAGTATGGATACACCCCAGACACGAAGGTCATTCTATTACTCATTCAGAATTTCAAGTCAAAATACGGCATGGATACACCTCAGACACGACGGTCATTCTACTACTCATACAGACTTCAGCAATCAGATACGGACTAGATACGCTCCAGACACAGAATCCATTCTATTTCTCATTCAGATTCAACTATCAACTTCAAGTTCAGATACACTCCAGACACGGAAGTCATTCTGTCACTTGTCCAGATCCCAGTTACAATACGGATACACTCTAGACACGGAAGTCATTCTGCTGCTCATACAGATCTCAACTTCAGATACAGTCCAAATATGCGCCAGACACGGTTTCCATTCTGTCACTCATTCGGAATTTATCCCCATCCCGGAGATGCTCCATAGACAGATGTTTCTCTGTCGCCCATTGTTATACCCCAAAATTTGCCCTCTCATTCTTCAGGAAATCATCCTGGATTCTCAGAGTTTCTCTTAAACAAATCCCAGTCCTGAATTATCATTTCTTCCCAAGCAAACCATTTAAAAGAGAAAAATGATCACACAAGCTCTAAAGGCAAAGCTTTTACCTTGGAAAAATTAAATTCTAAACATTTGGAATTTTTCTCTAAAAATGGGTGTTTAAGAAAAAATAGCACTTCTGAACTTCTGAACCAACCTCCAGACAGAAATGGTCAGAAGTTGCAAGCTTGGCTCAACGCAGTCAGAAGTTGGCTCTTCAGCAGCTACATCAACTCAGTTAGAGGTTGTAAACGTGGTTCAACACGTAATCTTCAAACAGGACATGGCTCTTTCAGCAGTTGCGCAAGTTCAGCCAGAGTTTGCTAGAGGAATGCAAAGAAAGCAAAAAAGTCTGAAGGCTCCTTCAGAACATGCTGGAATCAGAAGATGAAGGGGTCAGAAGAGTGGGTGTTACACTGACACAGAATCTCTAAGTCCAGGAGTTCTAGAAGCAAATCCAAGGAACGTGCTAGAAACTCAAGAGAATCCTCAGAATTTGCTGAGACAGAAAGAGGCAAAGGTCAGAGCTTGGTTTACGTTGTTTTTGATAAAGTAGAACTGCTGGTTCAGGTTTTAGGGAATGATGCAAAATTTCCTATTACAAGATTTTTGATGTTGACAAATCTCATCACCATTTAATGATCATTAATGCTCCCAACCACTCCTGAACATTCATCCAAGGGGTCTCTCCGCGTGTGGCTTGGTAAACACCTTTGTGAAGGTTTAGGCATGGGTCTATGCGCCACCTTTCACCTATAGAGGTCGCTTCTCTTCAATCCTTGCTTGCTGTTCCAGCCTAGGCTGAAAAGCTATCCATTATCACAACTTTTCATGAACTTCTTTAAAAAAAAACAAGTGAACCTCTACTGCATAATATTGGCGCCTTTAACGTTCAAAAACCCACAAAACCCTGCCTATAAATAGGACACCATTGTCCATCACAAAGGGGACGTGAAAAAACAGCCAGAGAAATTTAGAAGAAACAGAAAACTCTGGTAAGGAAAACCTTGTGAAACTCTGCCAAAATCCCCAGTGTTTCATAACTTTGAACTTCCTACCACCAAACTTCATTAATACCCAATTTTCTTTGTGACTAAAGAACACCCTTTCAGACTCTGACCATACATACACATATCTTCTCCATCCACCCATTCAGAAAAGAACCTGTCCAGAACGTCATCAGAGCTAAAAGCCAGCTCCTACTCACAGACTTTTCTAACAAACAGGTAAGCACCTGCTGACTCTCATCACGCTGCTAAGCATCATCAGCTTTGCATGCTCAGTAAACATAATGTAAATATCATGTTGCTGCTGTTTGCGTTCTGAGGATTTTCATACCTCATAATGTTTAAGTAGGAATTGAATCAGTGTAGAACCTGCCTGTGACCTTGTTGGTTCTGTCTCCTGAAACACTTTGACATTTGCTGAAGTTGTCCCAAACATGTTTTCTGTTTTGTGGAAAAAAAACAAAACTGCAGATGTTCTGACTAGCACAGGGAGGAGCCAAATGCTGACTTTGACGTTAGCACATCTGAAGCTTGTTTTGCTGTCAATAATATCAGAACTTCTGAAAATTATTGTATTTCCAGCAGGGTCAGAACTTCTGATTTCCCCACTGTGATACGGTGGGAGAACTGACTAGTGTTTTGCGTTCGTATTCGCACTTGTGCGGTTGAGCAAGAGTCGCCACCGACTTTTTATTTTATCCTAAAGGAAAGGTTAAAAAAGCACAACAAAAACCTTTTGAGATATTTCGGGGGTTCGGGGGGTAGATTATGAAAAGGGAAGGTATTAGCACCCTTTTCATCCATGGTTATCCATGGGCTCTTAGTTACTTGGTTTTTTAGATCACTTGCCTTGTTTTTCGATTGCTTTGAAAATGGTGTGTGTGGGGGTGCTTTTTGAAAATGTTTTGGAAAAAGATGCCTTGTCTTAGGCAACTAATGTATTTGACTCGTGATTGAGTGTTTTACAAAAGTGTGGATCTTTTCGAAAAGATGTTTCAAATGTTTTTGAGAGTTTGTTTGAAAGTGTTGTGGATTGTGATTTTTGAAAAGAAGGCAAGTGTTTTTGCAAATTGATCTCAAGTAACTAAGAGTTTTGTCTACCCTATTGTACTCAAAGGTTTTTGTTATGTTTTAACCCCTTTTAACAATTTTGTTCCACCATTGAATTTGGTGGACAATCTTGCGTTTAGGAAGTTTATTCGGGACGGGCGCGGGTCATTGTATGGACCATGAATGCAATGGTGCCAAGTGTCTTTGGCAATTTGCTTTGAAGGGACTATGATCATTCCGTTTAGGCAACACTTTGAGACTTATGATCATTTGATTTTGTTTTGCCAAAGATACTCGACGTGCAAGAATGGCCCATTTTGGAAGGCAACATGTGGGATTACCCTAGAGGGTGCAAGTGTGATTGTGTATTGATTACATGTATTTGTCTTGTATTAGGTTATCTAGCGTTTGATTTTATGTACATGCAAACCCTAGGTCTAACCATGGTATAATTGGAAAACTGTAAATTGCGGAATGTAAAATCTACGCTATTACAAAATAGTATCCGGGAGTGGGGGTATAAATGTACAAAAGGGGATGAGACTTATAGCATCCAATAAGTTACAACCAAATCGAATTTGCGATCGAATGTAAATATCGAATATACAAATATAAGATAAACAAATGTGTATAAGGCAATGTGAATGGATTGTGTAAGTGTAAATGTGAGATGTATATGTATTGTGTGTAATTATTTACAGGTGCGGAATGTGAAATTGAAGCGTATTAGGGTATTTGACCTAGATATGTGTTTTAAGGAATCTTTGATTTGTATATTTAATATGTACAAAAGAAAAAGTGTTTTAAATTAAATGCTCAAGTTTTAATTAAATTGTGAAAATGATATTTTGAGAAAAAAGAGCATATTTCCATGTTTTCATTATTTATATACAAAAAGTATTTAAATGTCCAAAACTAAATTATGTATGTTAAAAAGTATTTTTTAAATTGTTATGTACGAAAGTATATTTTAATTGAAAAGGGATATTTTCAAATTTAATGATATTGTATAATAAAAATAAAAATGTATCTTATGTATATGTACAAAATTAATGTTTTCAAAATTTATGTACAAAGATATATTTAATTAAAAAAATGTTTGCAATTTTAATTATATGGTAAAAAGGTATTTTGTTATAATTTAAATTAGGTGTTTTAAATAAAAAGTGTTTTTTTCTTCTTTTACATATTTTAGTATTAATGTGATTTTTGTAAAGAATAAAAGAAAATATGGTTTTATAATAAAAAGAAAAGAAATTTGTGTTAATATGGAATGTTTTTGTTGAAAAGAATTAGAATCATGGGCTTTAGAGAGGGGGTGCAGAATGGACAAAGCCCATTTGTTTGAAACGAATTTAGGGTTTAGGCGTTTGTTCAGTTGGAAATGCTTTAGGGTTTGAGCGCGCCGTTTGTACTTGTTCGTCTTCTCCGATCGTCAACTTCCTGAGTGCTTCTCTTTCCGGTCACCAGCGTCACCCTCCAAACCTTTCTTCCCTCCAAGGCATGAACTCAGCGTCCTCTTGATACAAAGTTTGGTTTCAATTTTTATGTTCCTTTTTCTTTCACGAATTGCATGAGTTGTGTTAATTTGAATCTAAAACTTGATCTTTCGTTATTATGAGGTGAAGGAGAAAAAAGAGGGAGAAAGCTCACTACCTGACCTTGGAGAAGGAGGAGAGAAGAGGGGATGTGGCGCTTAGGAGGCCGGGACGGCGTGAACGTGACGCTTGCTTTTTGAGCTTTCCTGGTATCTTTTATCTTGCTCCTTAGGGTTTTGATGATGATTTTGAACTGAAAAACCTCTTTCAAAAAGATTCACTTTTTTTTCTTCTTCTTCTATGCCACTGTATATTTGTTGCTTTTGATGCTTCTCTTCTCCTTCTGGCCTGTGTTACCTTGAGCTTGCCTTTGATATTTTTGTTGAGTTGGATGCCTTCTGAGATTTCGCCCAATGATGCTATACTGAGGGCCTAGGGTTTGGACACTGAGTTGCTTGCTTGATATATGTGATTGCTTGCTCTTGAATATTTGTACGCTTTAGGACATTTGCTGCCTTGGTGTTGCCTTGAATGGCCTTCTGAGATGCCTCTTCTGTATGCTCTTTTTTGCCTAATGATGAATCTAAGATTCTGAAGGACTTGTGGGGTTGGTTTTTGATTGCTTTGAGATTTGAACTGGACAGGTTATGTTTGTGTTAGCAGGTTGGTGTGTTGACAGGTGAATGGTTGTTAGTTTGTACTTGGCCTGGGATTTTTCTGGTTTGCTGTATGTTCTCTTTTGGTAAAGGATGATGCAGGTTTTGAGTTTGGCCTATGTTGGTTTATGTTTGACAGGTTCTGGCTTGGCAAGTTATGCTGTGTAGTTTGTATGTTCTGTATGTTTGCTTGGCTTTTGACAGGTTTATGTGGTTGGCTTTAGGATGGGTTATGGTTTTACTGATGCAGGTTTGAAGCTTGGTTTTGTGACTTTAACAGGGTTATGTGATTTTAGGCTTGAGGTTCTGTTTTGGTAAAGGTTCCTGGTATGTGAAATGCTTAGCAGTTTTTTTTTTAGTTTTGAAATGTGTTTGATAGTTTTTAGGGTGAGGCTTGATGCAGGTTAACTCTTTAGCAGGTTGAGGCTCATGCTTTGGTTTGTATCTTTTTGAGTAGGCAGGTTTTTGAGCATTAGCAGGTTTTATGTTTGAAACTTGTTTGATGGGTTTTTTGGTAAAGCTTAGGCAAGTTCCCTTAGGCTTCAAAATGCTTAGCAGGTTTTGTATATTTTCTTGCCTTTTGTAAGAAGTTCTGCCCTCTTCCCTTTGATACTGTCCTCTCCATCTCTTGTATATCTTTTCTTTTGAGTTTGTATATTTTCTGTCTTTTCTGCCTACGCCTAAAACCTGCCTATGCTTACTTTATCTCTCTTCTCTTCCATAGTACAGTTTTAAGAATTTTTAAATGTTTATTACTGTACTTTTCTGAAGGGGCCCTGATGGGAAATGATGATTTGGAATTTAACTTGCATAACACATTACTTCTCTGCATCTTCTTTATCTCTTTTTGACAGCTTTGAATCTGACTTTGCATTTTGACAGTAAATTGCATTTCTTTGATATCCTGGCCAAATCTTTTCATGACAGCTTGGGTACTTGTGACAGCAAATTGTACTTCTTTGATTTTTCTTTGATATCTTTGAGTAAATTTTGGCATTTGACAACAAACTGTACCTTTTGCTTTTTGATAGAAAGTGGAATTGGATTTTCAGTTTGGTTTGCATTTGAACTATGCAGTTTGAACTTTGGAATTTATGCATTTGACATTTGCATTCATGAATAAAATTCTTCCCTCTCTGTGAACCGGGAGAAATCCCGTGATTTGCGGAGAGGGTCAACTGATCCCAGTCAGTGGCCTCTAATGATGAGCAAATTTTATCTGTCTTTTTTAATTCAACTGCTTTCTGACTTTCTCTTTTCTTTTGCAGATGAATAATGGAACACCGGAGCGGAGTGAAGAATGAAGAAATTAGAAAATGTTTAGAAAAAAATAGGATAGTTTTTATTTTCAATTTAATTATTTGTAAACCATTATTATTTTAAATACTTCGTAATAAATACTTGTATCAAATAATAATTGTAACAAACATTAAATATGAAATAAAAATTCTATTGATTCAATTAAACCTTTTCAATTCCTTTTCTTTAATTGTTTACTTGTTATTTATAATTCCTTAAATTAAATAAAATGAAAGTTTAAATTTCAAATATTTAATTCTTAGAACCATAAATAATCAACTAACCCTTGTTGATCAAAATAAATGAATTCGGCGTCTCCATCATTCAAAACAACGCACAGTCGAACACAAAAACTGATCCGACGTAATCCTCTTTTTTCACTGATTCTTTGCCAAGCACTGTAATTCCAAACTGCACACATCCTTTTTGACTGGTGAATTCAAACCAACTGCCTCTTTTACTGATTAAATCAAAACAACGCTAATTCAATCCGAATCTCGGAATAACTTGCAAAGTGCTGTGGAATTTTAGTTCTGCTGAGAATATGCCCGTAAAACCTTAATTCCTGATTAAATGCCAAACAACATTCGTCTGATCAAAATTGAGCCAAAATCAACCAAAACCCTAAGCCAACTGTATGAAACAATCCAGAGCTCTGAAAATCAGTAAAAACCCTAATTTTGCTTGACTGTCAAGAAAAGTCCGTTTGTCCGATTCTTGAGCCAGTTTGAAAAGTCAGGAAAGGCTTGAAGCTGAGATTTCTTGGGGAAAAATGCGAGGGCAAATTTTGGGGTACAACAGTTGCCCCTGTTCAATCTTCTTTGACCTGAAGAGTTAGATTGGCAAGTTTGCCTTTCGCGACTTGAAGGTAAAAGGAGATTGGACACTACAGTGCCCATAAAATTTGCACTCGGCGATATGATGGTGGAGGTGAATGGGCTTAAAGATGCCATTTGGTGATGGGCTTAACGATGCCATCTGGGAGAGTGACAGAAATCTTGTCGGGGATGGGCTTAGAGATGCCATCTGGAAGGGAATATCAGGAAAGTGTCCAAGCTTGGGACCATCTCTGAACTGGGGATCCGAATGAGCAATAGATTGACATCCGTTGTTGGGAGGAATCTGTAAACTGTTTTCAGTGGTTTGGCGAAGACACTGAAGAAGCGATAGGTTAACATCCGTTTACTTGGAGAACCCGGGAACTGTTTTCAGAAATCTTGAAGTTGAATAAGCAATAGAACAACATCCGTTGTTGGGAAGCGTCCGTAAACTGTTTTCAAAAGTTGCATCTGAACAAGTTGATAGATTAACATCCGTTACTTGGGAAGAATCCATGAACTGTTTTCAGAAGTCTTGAGAAGAATCTGAACAAGTGATAGGTTAACATCCGTTTACTTGGAGAACCCGGGAACTGTTTTCAGAAATCTTGAAGTTGAATAAGCAATAGAACAACATCCGTTGTTGGGAAGCGTCCGTAAACTGTTTTCAAAAGTTGCATCTGAACAAGTCGATAGATTAACATCCGTTGTTGGGAAGAATCTGTAAACTGTTTTCAGAAGTCTTGAGAAGAATCTGAACAAGTGATAGGTTAACATCCGTTTACTTGGAGAACCCGTGAACTGTTTTCAGAAATCTTGAAGTTGAATAAGCAATAGAACAACATCCGTTGTTGGGAAGCGTCCGTAAACTGTTTTCAAAAGTTGCATCTGAACAAGTCGATAGATTAACATCCGTTGTTGGGAAGAATCTGTAAACTGTTTTCAGAAGTCTTGAGAAGAATCTGAACAAGTGATAGGTTAACATCCGTTTACTTGGAGAACCCGTGAACTGTTTTCAGAAATCTTGAGATTTGAATGATTTTAGTCTGTCGACTGATCTTACCTGAAAAGGCAAAGGGTTAGTTGTATGCAATGCTATGATGCATGATACAATGTATATTTACGTGTTATGAATGTAAATGGATGTGCATGTAAGCTTGAGAGCTGTCCTGCATAAGATAGATGAATCCGGGATAGCGGGAGATAGAAGTATCCTGACTGCTGCCGGGGAAAATGAGTCCTGGGTTGTCGCTGGGGAAGAGAATTCCTGATGGCCTCTACTGGGGAGTTCCAAACTAATAGACTCATGCTGGGGAGGTCAGATTTGTCCTCCCAAAA
Source organism: Vicia faba (assembly GCA_948472305.1). NCBI lineage: Eukaryota > Viridiplantae > Streptophyta > Magnoliopsida > Fabales > Fabaceae > Vicia > Vicia faba. The sequence continues at coordinate 1,079,974,050 of OX451736.1, read as the reverse complement.
CTCTGTGGGGAGAAGGTTCAATGGTCTGGCTCCGCTGGGGGTACTGAAGCTTAAACTCTGAGGGGAATTGAATTCCGGAGGATTCTCTGGTTGGGGATTTGCAAAGATAAGTTACTGCTGGGGAATTTTGATGAACTCCGCTGGGGATAGGGAGAATTCTGGCGAGCGCGATCTTCCGTGGTGGTTAGCTTGAGAAGAATCTGAACAAGAGATAGGTTAACATCCGTTACTTGGAGAACCCGTGAACTATTTTCAGAAATCTTGAAGTTGAATCAGCAATAGAGCCGCATCCGTTGTTGGGAAGCGTCCGTAAACTGTTTCAGAAGCCTTGAAGAGGAACCGGTGTAGGGCTTCCTGATGATGAGCTTGTGTAAAACTGCATCGGGCTTTGAACACTTTTGACATTCGAATGCCCCAAGTGATGATGTAGATAAATTCCTGGCTTATTACAGGTGTTGGTCTACCATCGGTCGTTCACAGATGTTTCCTGGGTTGTTGCAGGTGTTGATCTGGAATTCTTCAGACATGCCCTGGCTGGATACAGGAATCGAATCTGGAAAGGTGATAGTTGATAGATATGCCCTGGCTGGATACAGGGATCGAATCTTCAAACTCTTCAGACGTGCCCTGGCTAGATACAGGAATCGAGTCTGGAAATGTGGTCAACAGATATGCCCTGGCTGGATACAGGAGTCGAATCTGGAAATAGTCGTCAACAGATATGCCCTGGCTGGATACAGGAATCGAATCTTCGAACTCTTCAGACGTGCACTGGCTAGATACAGGAGTCGAGTCTGGAAATGTGATAGTTAACAGATATGCCCTGGCTGGATACAGGAATCGAATCTGGAAATAGTCGTCAACAGATATGCCCTGGCTGGATACAGGAATCGAATCCTCAAACTCTTCAGACGTGCCCTGGCTAGATACAGGAATCGAGTCTGGAAATGTTGTAGTTGATAGATGTGCCCTGGCTGGATACAGGAATCGGATCTTCAAACTCTTCAGACGTGCCCTGGCTAGATACAGGAATCGAGTCTGGAAATGTAATGATTGATTTGTTGAACACTTTTGACATTCGAATGCCCCAAGTGGTGAAGAAGGAGTCTTGAATCAGATTACTCTGCATATTGAGAGATTTCTTGAAATCTTGACTGGACTGCCCCAGGTTAACTGTACTTTGAAAGATCTGTTGTACCTTGACTGGACTGCCCCAGGTTAATTGAATTGTGACATGTCATGCCCCTTGTTGATAGGAGATTTGATGGAAGTGTTATCCTCTTGAAGTAATTTTGACTTACTGAGAGAGTTTTCGTTCCTCCGAACAATCGCTGTATGAATTCCTTCGCTGTCAAACAAAAAGGTCAAATGCAGACAGTGATATTCGGATAATGCAAAGTTTATGTTTGTCTCGAAGTTTTTATTTTTTTGAAAAATGCGTTTTTAGCAGAAAACTTTTCATAAGACAAGTTAACACAAGATTTAGAGCAAAGCCCTACAGGAGTCAGGATACCTTTTGTAACAGTATGCTTTCGAACTAACCCATGCTTCAATTAGGACTTTTGAAGGGTTGTAACGTGGCTTGGTTCACGATTTAAGAAACAAAGGATAAAGGCTCAAAGGGTATTTGTACCCACCCGCTCTTCGTGATGTGCTTCAACCTAAGCTCAGTTAATTGCGTCATACTCTGTTTTGAGTTTGGAACGACTTTTGGGCGATGGTTCACCAGTTTGAATTTGGGAGACAGTCATCTTCTCCCTTTTTCTTTTTCAACATTTTTTCATGTTGTTGAGGATTTTGTAATGACCTCACTATTTTGATTTTGATTTGTTATCCCTAACTTTTGCCTGACTGTTACCGTTTTTCCGGGATTACAGTCAGCGGGATGCCCCAGCTTTCTTAAGCCTCCTTTATAGGTTTTGGCTCAGTGGGCTTTTCTCTTTTGAGAGATTGACTGTCTATGTGATAGGGAACCACCCTTGTCTTTTGACTCCAAGGGAATGCTCTCTCTTTTTTGACGTCGTTCGTTATATTACGAACTGAGAGTTTGCGACTTCAATGCGCATTTTCTTTTGAATTAACTGAGACACTACCCTGCCCCGGGTTTATATCAAAGGTTTCGATTGTTTAGAACAGAAAACTCCTACTTCTTTGGCTCGAAGGGGTTGACTAGGGATTAACTTCCTTATAACTCCAGTGTTTGGGAATTGAAAGAAATGCCTGTACATCATCAGCAAGGTCTGTTCAAAAGCATACTGTATAAGATCACGGTATTGTTTCGTCATCCTCCCTCTAAAGGCTCACAGCTTTTTATCAAGAGTCAAATATCATAAAGAAAAGCAGTAGTGAAACGAATGGATGAATTCAAGACAAACATATGCAATGCATTAATGAAAACAGAGTTTAACATCAACAGATAATTGTTTGACAGCAAAAAGAAATTACAACTTTGAAAATTCGAAAAGAAGCAAAAGTCTTCCAGCTTGAGCTTCGTCACTTCAAGTGGAGAACCCTTTAACGGAAGATTTTCATCTCGCCGTCTGGCATGAATTCCAGCACCCCAATGTCGATCAGATCTTGAATCTTGTTCTTCAAGGCCCAACAGTCATTGGTGCCGTGTCCCGGGCTGTAGGAGTGGTAAACACAGAATGCGTCGGGATTATAGTGAGGAGAGGAGATATTGGGCTTCTGAGGAGGGTCCTTTACGGTAAGCAAATTGGCCTCCAACAGGCGCTTCAGTATGAAAAATGATGGTATTTCAGTCTCCGTAAACTGTCTTCCCGACTTTTCTTGCTTACGCCGATTACCCCTTTGATGCTGGCGAGGTTGTTGATGGGTTTGTGACCCTGAAGCAAGTAAAGGAGCTTTCCCCTTGTCTTCTTGAGTGGAGGGAGGCTGAGCGGTGACTTGCTCTTCGACCTCAGATGTTTGCCCCAGTTGGTTGTTTGGAAGCAGTTGGCGGACAAGAACTCTGAGTTCCTCTTGTCTTTGAGATAGGTCTTGGATGAGAGCCATCTGGCCCACCAACTGTCCCATCACTTGAGTCCTCAGTGTTGTCAGATCAAACTGCAGCTCCGCAATCTGATCACTCCTGGCATTGTTGGAACTCCCCAAGCCTTTGGTGAGGAGAGCTTTCATCTCTTCTTGCCCCAGAGACAAGTTCAGGAACATCTCCTGCAGCTGAGCAGTCTGGTCTTGGATGTCTTTGACAGACCTTTCTAGAGCCATCTCTTGCTGAAATAAACAGCAGGAGAGTAAGGAAACCTGAAAAAAGAAAGATTGTCAAAATGCAATGCATGATATGTGGATGCATGCTTTCAAGGATCTCTTGGGGTAAACACAAGAAAAATGTTAGAGGTTGAACCCTGCTCATGGATTGGAGATCTCTGCATCGGTGGATGTCTTTCCACGAGAATCAAGCTCACCATGTCGAGTGGGTCACAGCCACTGATTCAAGTTGTTGTACTTGATCTTTGTTTGGAGAACTTTGCATCGGCGGATGTCTTCCCACGAGAATTGAGCTCACCATGTCGAGTGGGTCATAGCCACTGATTCAAGTTGTTGCACTTGATCTTTGATTGTATTGTTTAGAGGAGAAACCTCTCGCCCCTTGATAGATGTCTGGTTCAACGTAACCCTGCATCAACAGAACCCTCGAGATCCTTGAAATGGTTATTGAAAATGCTAAAATGCTATGGGTATGATGTCATGATGTTATGTACATGTATGCACAAGCAAGTGTATATACAGGCAAACAATATTCACACAAAGCAAACAAGTCCTTAGGTTTAGGATTGCATGGGGTCCAGGTACTACCCTCTTTCAGTTTGTTGGTTAAAACCTGTCCTATTAGAAGTAACCGGGTTCTAAGGGTCCCAATATCACTGGATTGCTTTCATTGTTCATCGTTTCGATTTAGCCACTGAACTGGTGACCGAAATATTCCAGGAAAGCAACCCTCAATTGGGTGTAGTATCGAGTATCAACCAACCTCAGACTGCACCAAAGTCAGTTATCTCACTACCCTAAAATGGCCAAGATGGTTCGATTAAGGTTCCTAAGGTCAGTTGATGCTTCGCGACACCACGCGGCGGCCCCGTACTCTCCTTGACTGAACTCAAGGGTTACCGGTACACACCAAAATGCCACATCAACGTAGCAGACTGTTTCAACCATGTCGGTATACCCCGCACAGTTCCCTCACAGCCTTGTTGCTACTTTCTAAGAAGGTATCCCCAGATCCGGGTTAGGATCTATAAAACTCTGATACAAAGCCCACAAATGTAAAGCAAATAAAGCAATCAAATGAAAGTAAAAGGTGATCTAAACCCTAAGGTAACCCCACTTTAAAAAAAAAAAAAAATCCCCAGCAGAGTCGCCAGTTCTGTGATACGGTGGGAGAACTGACTAGTGTTTTGCGTTCGTATTCGCACTTGTGCGGTTGAGCAAGAGTCGCCACCGACTTTTTATTTTATCCTAAAGGAAAGGTTAAAAAAGCACAGCAAAAACCTTTTGAGATATTTCGTGGGTTCGGGGGGTAGATTATGAAAAGGGAAGGTATTAGCACCCTTTTCATCCATGGTTATCCATGGGCTCTTAGTTACTTGGTTTTTTAGATCACTTGCCTTGTTTTTCTATTGCTTTGAAAATGGTGTGTGTGTGGGTGCTTTTTGAAAATGTTTTGGAAAAAGATGCCTTGTCTTAGGCAACTAATGTATTTGACTCGTGATTGAGTGTTTTACAAAAGTGTGGATCTTTTCGAAAAGATGTTTCAAATGTTTTTGAGAGTTTGTTTGAAAGTGTTGTGGATTGTGATTTTTGAAAAGAAGGCAAGTGTTTTTGCAAATTGATCTCAAGTAACTAAGAGTTTTGTCTACCCTATTGTACTCAAAGGTTTTTGTTATGTTTTAACCCCTTTTAACAATTTTGTTCCACCATTGAATTTGGTGGACAATCTTGCGTTTAGGAAGTTTATTCGGGACGGGCGCGGGTCATTGTATGGACCATGAATGCAATGGTGCCAAGTGTCTTTGGCAATTTGCTTTGAAGGGACTATGATCATTCCGTTTAGGCAACACTTTGAGACTTATGATCATTTGATTTTGTTTTTCCAAAGATACTCGACGTGCAAGCATGGCCCATTTTGGAAGGCAACATGTGGGATTACCCTAGAGGGTGCAAGTGTGATTGTGTATTGATTACATGTATTTGTCTTGTATTAGGTTATCTAGCGTTTGATTTTATGTACATGCAAACCCTAGGTCTAACCATGGTATAATTGGAAAACTGTAAATTGCGGAATGTAAAATCTACGCTATTACAAAATAGTATCCGGGAGTGGGGGTATAAATGTACAAAAGGGGATGAGACTTATAGCATCCAATAAGTTACAACCAAATCGAATTTGCGATCGAATGTAAATATCGAATATACAAATATAAGATAAACAAATGTGTATAAGGCAATGTGAATGGATTGTGTAAGTGTAAATGTGAGATGTATATGTATTGTGTGTAATTATTTACAGGTGCGGAATGTGAAATTGAAGCGTATTAGGATATTTGACCTAGATATGTGTTTTAAGGAATCTTTGATTTGTATATTTAATATGTACAAAAGAAAAAGTGTTTTAAATTAAATGCTCAAGTTTTAATTAAATTGTGAAAATGATATTTTGAGAAAAAAGAGCATATTTCCATGTTTTCATTATTTATATACAAAAAGTATTTAAATGTCCAAAACTAAATTATGTATGTTAAAAAGTATTTTTTAAATTGTTATGTACGAAAGTATATTTTAATTGAAAAGGGATATTTTCAAATTTAATGATATTGTATAATAAAAATAAAAATGTATCTTATGTATATGTACAAAATTAATGTTTTCAAAATTTATGTACAAAGATATATTTAATTAAAAAAATGTTTGCAATTTTAATTATATGGTAAAAAGGTATTTTGTTATAATTTAAATTAGGTGTTTTAAATAAAAAGTGTTTTTTTCTTCTTTTACATATTTTAGTATTAATGTGATTTTTGTAAAGAATAAAAGAAAATATGGTTTTATAATAAAAAGAAAAGAAATTTGTGTTAATATGGAATGTTTTTGTTGAAAAGAATTAGAATCATGGGCTTTAGAGAGGGGGTGCAGAATGGACAAAGCCCATTTGTTTGAAACGAATTTAGGGTTTAGGCGTTTGTTCAGTTGGAAATGCTTTAGGGTTTGAGCGCGCCGTTTGTACTTGTTCGTCTTCTCCGATCGTCAACTTCCTGAGCGCTTCTCTTTCCGGTCACCAGCGTCACCCTCCAAACCTTTCTTCCCTCCAAGGCATGAACTCAGCGTCCTCTTGATACAAAGTTTGGTTTCAATTTTTATGTTCCTTTTTCTTTCACGAATTGCATGAGTTGTGTTAATTTGAATCTAAAACTTGATCTTTCGTTATTATGAGGTGAAGGAGAAAAAAGAGGGAGAAAGCTCACTACCTGACCTTGGAGAAGGAGGAGAGAAGAGGGGATGTGGCGCTTAGGAGGCCGGGACGGCGTGAACGTGACGCTTGCTTTTTGAGCTTTCCTGGTATCTTTTATCTTGCTCCTTAGGGTTTTGATGATGATTTTGAACTGAAAAACCTCTTTCAAAAAGATTCACTTTTTTTTCTTCTTCTTCTATGCCACTGTATATTTGTTGCTTTTGATGCTTCTCTTCTCCTTCTGGCCTGTGTTACCTTGAGCTTGCCTTTGATATTTTTGTTGAGTTGGATGCCTTCTGAGATTTCGCCCAATGATGCTATACTGAGGGCCTAGGGTTTGGACACTGAGTTGCTTGCTTGATATATGTGATTGCTTGCTCTTGAATATTTGTACGCTTTAGGACATTTGCTGCCTTGGTGTTGCCTTGAATGGCCTTCTGAGATGCCTCTTCTGTATGCTCTTTTTTGCCTAATGATGAATCTAAGATTCTGAAGGACTTGTGGGGTTGGTTTTTGAGTGCTTTGAGATTTGAACTGGACAGGTTATGTTTGTGTTAGCAGGTTGGTGTGTTGACAGGTGAATGGTTGTTAGTTTGTACTTGGCCTGGGATTTTTCTGGTTTGCTGTATGTTCTCTTTTGGTAAAGGATGATGCAGGTTTTGAGTTTGGCCTATGTTGGTTTATGTTTGACAGGTTCTGGCTTGGCAAGTTATGCTGTGTAGTTTGTATGTTCTGTATGTTTGCTTGGCTTTTGACAGGTTTATGTGGTTGGCTTTAGGATGGGTTATGGTTTTACTGATGCAGGTTTGAAGCTTGGTTTTGTGACTTTAACAGGGTTATGTGATTTTAGGCTTGAGGTTCTGTTTTGGTAAAGGTTCCTGGTATGTGAAATGCTTAGCAGTTTTTTTTTGAGTTTTGAAATGTGTTTGATAGTTTTTAGGGTGAGGCTTGATGCAGGTTAACTCTTTAGCAGGTTGAGGCTCATGCTTTGGTTTGTATCTTTTTGAGTAGGCAGGTTTTTGAGCATTAGCAGGTTTTATGTTTGAAACTTGTTTGATGGGTTTTTTGGTAAAGCTTAGGCAAGTTCCCTTAGGCTTCAAAATGCTTAGCAGGTTTTGTATATTTTCTTGCCTTTTGTAAGAAGTTCTGCCCTCTTCCCTTTGATACTGTCCTCTCCATCTCTTGTATATCTTTTCTTTTGAGTTTGTATATTTTCTGTCTTTTCTGCCTACGCCTAAAACCTGCCTATGCTTACTTTATCTCTCTTCTCTTCCATAGTACAGTTTTAAGAATTTTTAAATGTTTATTACTGTACTTTTCTGAAGGGGCCCTGATGGGAAATGATGATTTGGAATTTAACTTGCATAACACATTACTTCTCTGCATCTTCTTTATCTCTTTTTGACAGCTTTGAATCTGACTTTGCATTTTGACAGTAAATTGCATTTCTTTGATATCCTGGCCAAATCTTTTCATGACAGCTTGGGTACTTGTGACAGCAAATTGTACTTCTTTGATTTTTCTTTGATATCTTTGAGTAAATTTTGGCATTTGACAACAAACTGTACCTTTTGCTTTTTGATAGAAAGTGGAATTGGATTTTCAGTTTGGTTTGCATTTGAACTATGCAGTTTGAACTTTGGAATTTATGCATTTGACATTTGCATTCATGAATAAAATTCTTCCCTCTCTGTGAACCGGGAGAAATCCCGTGATTTGCGGAGAGGGTCAACTGATCCCAGTCAGTGGCCTCTAATGATGAGCAAATTTTATCTGTCTTTTTTAATTCAACTGCTTTCTGACTTTCTCTTTTCTTTTGCAGATGAATAATGGAACACCGGAGCGGAGTGAAGAATGAAGAAATTAGAAAATGTTTAGAAAAAAATAGGATAGTTTTTATTTTCAATTTAATTATTTGTAAACCATTATTATTTTAAATACTTCGTAATAAATACTTGTATCAAATAATAATTGTAACAAACATTAAATATGAAATAAAAATTCTATTGATTCAATTAAACCTTTTCAATTCCTTTTCTTTAATTGTTTACTTGTTATTTATAATTCCTTAAATTAAATAAAATGAAAGTTTAAATTTCAAATATTTAATTCTTAGAACCATAAATAATCAACTAACCCTTGTTGATCAAAATAAATGAATTCGGCGTCTCCATCATTCAAAACAACGCACAGTCGAACACAAAAACTGATCCGACGCAATCCTCTTTTTTCAATGATTCTTTGCCAAGCACTGTAATTCCAAACTGCACACATCCTTTTTGACTGGTGAATTCAAACCAACTGCCTCTTTTACTGATTAAATCAAAACAACGCTAATTCAATCCGAATCTCAGAATAACTTGCAAAGTGCTGTGGAATTTTAGTTCTGCTGAGAATATGCCCGTAAAACCTTAATTCCTGATTAAATGCCAAACAACATTCGTCTGATCAAAATTGAGCCAAAATCAACCAAAACCCTAAGCCAACTGTATGAAACAATCCAGAGCTCTGAAAATCAGTAAAAACCCTAATTTTGCTTGACTGTCAAGAAAAGTCCGTTTGTCCGATTCTTGAGCCAGTTTGAAAAGTCAGGAAAGGCTTGAAGCTGAGATTTCTTGGGGAAAATGCGAGGGCAAATTTTGGGGTACAACACCCACTAACAAACTTTTGTCTTGCAGCGCATGGGGATCAGAACTTCTGATTTTCCCACCAACGGGTTTCTGTTTTGCAGGTGCCAGAGTCAGAAGTTCTGACTCATACAGTTTCACCAAAAGGTGGATAATCTGGCAGTAGGCCTGAGTCAGAACTTCGGACTTCCTCCCAGCAGCGTGCTGGCTCTCTCTCTCTCTTTCTCTCTATCTTGCTTTTGTTATTTTCTTTTCTTATCTATTTTTCTTGTTGAACCACCCCATGTACAAATGTGTATCCCCACCCCCTAAATGCTGTAATAGCGTAGGATTTTACATTTCCGCTTTTTATTGCTTTCTAATATAAATGCTAGTAATTAGGATGTGTATGGCAAGATAAAATCAATGAAATAGAAAATCCTAATTCAAATATAAACTCTTGTATGCAATAAAACACACTTGCACACAAACACTCCTTAAGGTATCTCCACTCGGTTGCCTAATTTTAAAATGGCCATGTTACGCATGCAAAGTATCTTGGTAAAACAAACAAAATCAAAAGATCATAGTCCCTCGATGACGCTATTCAAAGTTTCCTTACAAAAATGATCTTAGTCCCTCAAAAAATACTAAGATACTTTGCAAAATTGTTAATCATGGTCTATACGATGACCCGCGCCTGTCCCGTTTAAACATCCTAACACAAGGTTGTTCACTAAATACAATGGTGAAACAACACTGTTAAAAGGGTTAAAACACAAGAAAATCTTTGAGTAAATAGGGTAGACAACTCTTAGTTACTTGATCAAACTTGCAAAAAAAACCTCCTTGCTACTTTTCAAAACACACTCCACAAACACAATTTCAAAATTTAACTTCCAAACATTGAAAACTTTTCAAGAGACAAAAACACCTTTATATACATTCAAACAAGAATCATTACAAAGGTTGCCACGACGATGGCCTCTTTTCAAAACATTTTCCAAAATCACACACAAAGCACCATTTTAAACAATTGAAAATGCAAAGCAAGTGATCTAAACAAGTAACTAAGAGCCCATGGATAACCATGGATATAAAGGGTGCTAATACCTTCCCTTTCTATAATCTACTCCCTGAACCCAAGAAAACATCTCAAAGGTCTTTCCTGTGCTTTTTGACCTTTCCTTAGGATAAAATAAAAAGTCGGTGGCGACTCTTGCTAAACCGAAACATTTGCGAACACAAACGTAAAACCCAAGTCAGTTCTCCCACCGTATCACAGAACTGGCGACTCTGCTGGGGAAATATTAAAAGTGGAGTAACCTTAGGGCTTAGATCACCCTTTGCATGATTATTGTTTGCTTTGATTGCTTTACATTTTGGTTCTCTTGTTTGGGCTTGAAATCCTCCACCTGGATTTGGGAAACATTCATAGATAGCAATACGTTGTGGAAACTGTGTGGGGTATACCGAAACGGTTGAAGCAACAACTATATTAGTGCGACGTATTTGTGAGTACCGGTAGCCTTTGAGTCAATCAAAGAGAATACGAGGCCGCTGAGTGATGTCATTAAGCACTAATGAACTAGAACCTTACTTGACCATCTTGGCCTTTTATTAGGGGTAGTGAGATGACCGGCTTTGGTGCAGTCCGAAGTTGGTAGATACTCGATACTACACTCATTGAGGGTTGTTTTCTTGGAATATTTTGGTCTCTAGTTAAGTGGCTAAACCAAAACAATGAACATAGAAAACAATCCAATGATTTTGAGCTCCTTAGAACCCGGTTACTATTTATAGGACAGGTTTTGAGCCAACTAAACTCAAGAGGGTACTTACCTATGAAACCTCATGCAAGCCTGAAACTAGGGTTTTGTGTGACTTGCTTGTACATGTGTTTGTGCATACATCATGAACATCATAGAGCATCATATGCATCCACTAACCATTTCAAGGGTTTGGATCTTCATCTTTGTTCTTGTTTTGTAGGTATGGAATCTCTTCGCAGGAAAACAATTCAAGTCAACCTTGTGAGAATCCCTCCTCAACTCAAGGAGCTTACTTCCAGGATTCCGAAGAATTCTCTCTTCAGTGAAAGACATGGTAGACTCCTCAGCTTAGTCAACACCAACATTGAAGAAGACATGGTTAAAGTACTTTTCCAGTTCTTTGACCCCCTGCACCACTATTTCACATTCCCTGATTACCAATTGGTGCCTACTTTGGAGGAATTTTATCAACTCCTGAGAATTCCTATTCTTAATCAACTACCCTACAACGGTACGGAAAAAGAGCCAAAGCCTGAAGATGTTGCTCAAGCCTTACACTTGCAACCATCTGACATCAAGGGGCATTGGGAAACCAGAAGTGGTGTCAAGGGCTTCTTGGCAAAATTCTTGTTTGAGAAGGCACAAGAATGCTGGAATTCTCTTGATCTACAAGCCTTTGAAGAGATTGTGGCACTCCTTATTTATGGGTTGGTCTTGTTCCCAAACCCTGACCAACTTATAGATGTGAATGTTGTCAAGATTTTCATGTCCAAGAATCCCATACCTACATTACTTGGGGACATCCTACACTCATTTTACACACGAACAATGAGTAAAAGAGGTGTTCTCATGTGCTGTACTCCTCTCCTAGCAAGGTGGTTTATTTCTCACCTTCCACAATCAGTTCTGAAGAATGAGCAGGGTTTAAGGTGGTCACAACAGTTGATGACCCTCACACATTCTGATGTACATTGGTGTTCTCGGTTCAGAGAAAATGTCATCATCATTGATCGTTGTGGTGAATTCCCTAATGTCCCATTACTTGGCATTAGAGGAGGCATCACCTAGAACCCCTATCTAGCCTTGAGACAATTTGGATATGCTCGGAGGAATGGCCCTCATGACATGCTGATTTCTGACCTAGTTTTTGACTTCGACAACGATGCGCAAGGACTTCGACAAAGGTTCATCAGAGCTTGGAGGATGCCTAACAAGGTGGATATTAAGACACTAGGGCACAAGAATTCCATCCCCCTTGAGCCTTACCTCAAGTGGGTACGAACCCGCTCCCAGAATCTTATGATGCCATATCCTCACATTCTCCCCTTTATTAAAGAGCCTGTTAAGGAAGGAGAGGTTCCATACACCATCTACATCCTGACATGCCAACATCATGGGAAGAAATGCAAAAGAGTTGGATCCAACTCAAAGAAGAACGAGATACTTTTGAAGCCAACTTCTATGCCAGTGAGAAGAAGGTTTTAGAGCTCACCTGCCGACTTCACGAGGAGGAAACTCTCAACACCTACATCGCACCAAAGAGGATGCGCAACGTCTTTTTACATTAAGAATTTTGTAATATTTTGCCCATGGGGCACTTATGTACTAACAATTTCTTCTTAATATGACGTGTGTTCTTTTTGTTTGCAACAAATTTGAATTTTTAAACCCTTGAATGCATTACATGAATAACATATCATTCATCATATGCACAAACAGGTCTTCAAGCCAGGTTTCCTTATCTTTCTGCTGTTTATTTCAGCAAGATGGATTTGGAGCAAACAGTGAAGGACCTACAAGCACAAAATTCACATTTTCAGCAACTCCTCATGACCTTGGCAAAGGGTCAAGAGGATCTCAAAGTTCTGCTGGAGAAGAATAAAAGGAAGAAAAAGAAAAAGAGACCGGGGGTAGCTACTTTCGGAAGAAGATTTGAGGGTGATGCTAGAAGAACTCTTGAGTTTCCTTCAACGTATGACGGAGGGATTGGCAAGGGGGAAGGAGTTATTGTACCTTCTGAGTTTGAGTTAGAAGAGGAGGAAGAGGAAGCAGATGAAGACTATTCAGAACAACAGTATCCACCCGCGGATGATAAGTATAAGAACCTTGAAGACAGATTGGCAGCTATGGAATTGCAGAGGGTGCCCGGATTGGATTTTGAGGAGCTGGGGCTTGTAGCTGGGATTGTTATCCCTCCTAAGTTCAAGGTGCCAACATTCGCCAAGTACGACGGTCTGTCTTGCCCTAAGATGCACTTAAGGGCGTATGTTAGAATGATCCAGCCACATTCATCCGACAAAGACCTCTGGGTGCACTTTTTCTAAGATAGCTTGTCTGGCACTCAGTTGGATTGGTTTTATCAGCTCGAGAGATCAGAGGTCCACAATTGGGAAGACTTGGCAGCCGCTTTCTATCGTCAGTATCAGTACAACACTGATTTGGCGCCTACCCGTACTCAGCTACAAAGTATGGGGATGGCTTCAAACGAAGGGTTTAAGGAGTACGCCCAGAAGTGGCGCAATCTGGCTGGAAGGGTGCAACCACCGCTATCAGATAGGGAATTAGTTGACATGTTTTTGGGGACCCTGTCTGGCCCTTTCTTCAAACATCTAATCGGAAGCTCTTCTGCGGGATTTACTGAGTTGATTTTGACTGGCGAGAGGGTGGAAGCCGATATCAAAAGTGGAAAGATTCAAAAGGATGCTTCCGCACCCACAGCTGCTAGAAAACCTTTCCCAGCCAAGAAGGAAGCATCTGCTGTATATACTCCGAAGAATCGGGAAAGAGAGAAGCATCGGCCAACAGTGGGGGCCGTATTAATACAGAAGTCCGCATCAGACCAGCTTAGAAACAGTCAATCGAGGAATGACCAGCCCAGAACTTATCAGCAAAGGCCGCCACGGCAGTTTACCCCAGTAAACATGACCCCTGCTCAGATCCTTCCACATCTCCTGAAGTTGAACCTTGCTAATTTAAAAGAGGCGCCAAAGAATGTAAATACCACCTCTCTATCCTACAACTCAAAAGCCAAGCGTGCTTACCATTCCGACAGTATTGGGCACGATACCAATAATTGCTGGGCACTCAAGAACAAAATTCAGGATTTAATTGACGCCAAAGAGGTTGAATTTGATGCTCCTGAAAAACCCAATGTTATATCCGTGCTGTGATCGGTGGATCTGGAACTGACTGTTTAACGCTGGTTCGCGAAATGTCGCGGTAAGCAAGAGTCGCCACCGTCTTTTATTTTCTCCAACATGGACAGGACAAAAGCACAGCAAAAATCCTTATGAGATAGTTTCTCGGTTCGGGAGGTAGATTTATAGAAAGGGAAGGTGTTAGCACCCTTTCTATCCATGGTTATCCATGGGCTCTTAGATACTTGCTCATTGTGTTTTCAAAAGTGTTTGCTTTTCAAAGTGTGAGTGGGTTTGAAAAAGTTTCGTTTAAAGATTTCAGATCAACTCTTGTATCAGTCCTCAAGAGTGTTTGAAAAATTGTTTTGAAAGCTTTTTGAAAAGTGTCGGTGTGAAAAGTGTTTTGATTTGTTTTTGAATAGAGCAAGTACCTATGAGTCATCCACCTACCCTAAGGAATTAGGCTGTGTAAATATCCTTAAGGTAGTGCCATCCCACCATTGAGAGGTAGGTAGCACCACCGTTGGAGGTGTTCGGGTCAATTCGAGTTTTAGGGACAGTGTGGTCACCGGAGCAACAGTAGGACACCTTAGAAGCTACCCTTATGCCATTGATCCTTTTTTAATTCGAGGCAACTTTTCCGAGGCAACTTGTTTTGAGGCATATGGATCAACGGACATAAGGACTTACTAAAACGTCCTATACTCGACGACCATGTTTCGAAGGTAAGGCAACAGTGAGGCGTACCCTAAGAGTGGTGTGTGAATTTGTGTATTGTTTTCAGTTTAGCATTTATCTTGTACATGTATCATGGTGATCTACGCTTGTTTTTAATTTAGGCCATACATTCTTTCATGCAAAGTTTAATTTAAAAGTGCGGAAAGATAAATCCTACACTATTACAAGGCGCGGGTCTATACATCGCCAAATTACAAAGACCCGTTTTTGATAAAGATGCGGAAAGTAAAGACGGAAAGATAAACCTAATTACTATTACATCTGAGAAACAGTTACATAATGATCGAAAGAAATAATGCGTGAAAAGAATTAAAATTAGAACGTCCGAGGGTTTTGGACCCTTTTGAAATTAAATTGAAATTAAAAACTAATTATTATTTAATTAAGAAAAGAAATGTTTTTTTAGGTTTTTGGTATTTAATGAAAATAAAGAAAAGAATTTAAAATTAGAAGGAAACCCTAGTTCTAAATATTTTTAATTATTTAAAAAAAAGGTTAAAGTTTAAAACCTAATTTACTAAATTATTAATGTACATGTTTCTTTACAAAATTAATGATAATTAATAATAATGATAAATAATGATGATTAATAATTTATTTAAGAAAAAGATGAAAATGTCAAAACCTAATTCTACATATTTTTTATTTATTAAGAAAAAGTGTTAAAATTAAAACCTAGATTAACTAAGTTAATTGTTAGAGTTTATTTACAAAAATTAATTAGTGAAGAAATTAAATATATTTGTATTTTTTTGATTTTTCTGTTTTTATTATAGAAAATTATTTTATGGTGAAAAAACAATTAAAACATTTAAAAAAGAATTAGAAAAGAAAAGAAAATAAAATTAAAAAGGATGCAAACCAAGAGGGGTTTCAGGCCCAAGGGAAGGTTTTTTGAAGTATTCTGGCCCATTAGACAAAAAGCCTTGTTTGACTTTCTGGCATCACGTGCATGTTCATTGACTCCTGAGTACCGTGGTCTGCATTCTTTGGCCATTGGATTGGGTTTCATGGCCATTTGTGTTCTGGCTGTTGGCCATTTGTGTTCTGGCCGTTGGCCATTTGTGTTCTGGCCTCAACGTTCCTTAATCTTCTTAGGATGTCTGTCTCGCCATGTATTGGTGCCATGCATAAGTTGTTCTACTTTGGCCATTTGGCTTTTGGCCATTTGTGTTTTGGCCTCAACGTTCCTTAATCTTCCTGCATGGGATCCTGTCTAAATCTGCAGTGTTGAATCTCATGAACACATTAAATAAAATCATAAAATGCAAATAATGCCAATATATAAAGAAATTTAATGTTTAGGCACAATATGGCATGTATGAATGATTATACCCTTTTGATCATGGAGATCAAATCAATCTTACCCTTACTGGAAAATTAGTGACATGAATGCTTTTATGCCTTTTGGATCATGGAGATCAAGCCAGCCTTACCCTTACTGAAGAAGTAATGAGGTGTTGGTTTGTAACTGTGATGGCTTGTTTGTAGTGAGAGAGGGATTTGTAATAAGGATTTCAAGGTTTTAGGGTTCTTGAAAGAATTTGATATTCTAACAGTGTTGTGGCAAGGTTTTTTCTCTCTTTTTTCCTCCGGTTTGTGTGAAAAGAATGTGATTATATAATGGAAATTAGGGTAAAGAAAATGGACTTTGAATGTGCAATTGGGCCTCCAATGTTTACTTGAGTTCGTCACTTTCCAGGCTAAATCGCAGGGACTTAAGTGCAATTTTTGAAGTTGAAATGTGAAAACAAAATGTAGCCGATATCGAGAAATAACTCCTGTCCGAAAATCGGCTCAATCGGATAAACGGTTAATTAGTTATGAAATTTTGAAGTTTCAGCTCAGACAAACTTATTTTGGGCTCCAGTGTCGACTCTGACACGTTCTTCAATAAAAAACTGGTATTGATCGGAGCATAATCCGGTCTCGACTTTTGAAGCAAAGTTGTAGATCTATGAGTCAGGGACCTTGTGTAAAAATATGAGCCCAATCCGATAAAAATTGACCGAGTTATGAATTTTCGAAGTTTCGGCCCAGATGAAATAATATTCAGCATTCAGGATTTTCAGCGTGTCACGCATTCTGAGCAAAAATCGAAGGCCTTTTGAACACCGTTCGAACTCGATACCTCCTGTGAAAATGTAGCCAACTCAATTTTTGAAATTTTGGTGCCGGAACCAGCTCGATACGATGAAAATCGACCAAGTTATAATTTTCTGAACATGACGCAAATAAACTTCTATCACAAATTTTCTGTATGAAAATACTTGATAAATCCACATTTTTGAAGACCTTCTGATCGAAATTGGCTTCCATCCGTGAGAGATGAAAACGTAGATAATGTCAAGACGGAATTTTGGCCACCGGAACGGGTTCAAAACGAGCCACGATCTTCAAGTTATGAATTTTTTAGCGCGTAAAAACTGCACTTTCAGCACACTTTTTCACCATATTTCTTCAAGAAAACTTACACATTCGGATACCTTCTTTAAAGAATTGACTCTTGAGCCGAACCTGAATTTGAGAATACGTTATCAGAGATATCTTGGCGAAAGAACACCTGAATATAACGCGTCGGGTTGGACTTGTGAATTTTTCTTGAAATGTTTTGAGAAATATGGGAGGGCAAATTTTGGGGTACAACAGTTGCCCCTGTTCAATCTTCTTAAACCTGAGGATGTAGATTGGCTGGCGTGCCTTTCGTGATCCGAAGGTGGAAGATGATTGAACACTAGAGTGCCCAGAAATTTGCACTCACATAGTGGAATGTCAGCAACGTGATATCGGGAATGGGCTTACAGATGCCATTTGGAGAGATGACGGATAGGAGGATGGGCTTATAGATGCCATTTGGAGTTGTGACAGAGCCTTGTCGGGAATGGGCTTATGGATGCCATTTGGAGACTGTTGGTATGTGGATGGGCTTATGGATGCCATCCAGGTGTCGATCGCATAAGAGATTCCTTAGCGAGAACTTGCGTACCTGAGAATAGAAAGATAATTACCTGGCCTGTTACAGGAGTTGATCTTCAATTTCTTTATGTAGATGTGCCCTGGCTGGTTACAGGAATCGAATCTTTAAACTCTTCAGACGTGCCCTGGAAAGATACAGGAATCGAGTCTAGAATTAGTCGTCAACAGATACACCCTGGCAAGATACAGGAATCGAATCTTCGAACTCTTCAGACGTGCCCTGGCAAGATACAGGAATCGAGTCTGGTAATGTTAGTCGTCAACAGATACACCCTGGCGAGATACAGGAATCGGATCTTCGGACTCTTCAGACGTGCCCTGGCAGGATACAGGAGTCGAGTCTGGAATTCAGAAAGGTTGGTGAGTTGTCTCTACTGACAGGTTATTTCCATGGACGGGTGGTCTTTATCGATAGGTGTCTATAACGACGAGTGTCTATAACGACGAGTGTCTATAACGACGAGTGTCTATAACGACGAGTTTCTATAACGACGAGTGTCTATAACGACGAGTGTCTATGACGACGAGTGTCTATAACGACGAGTGTCTATAACGACGAGTGTCTATAACGACGAGTGTCTATAACGACGAGTGTCTATAACGACGAGTGTCTATAACGACGGGTGTCTATAATGACGAGTGTCTATAACGACGAGTGTCTATAACGACGAGTGTCTATAACGACGAGTGTCTATAACGACGAGTGTCTATAACGAAGAGTGTCTATAACGAAGAGTGTCTATAACGACGAGTGTCTATAACGACGAGTGTCTATAACGACGAGTGTCTATAACGACGAGTGTCTATAACGACGAGTGTTTATAACGACGGGTGTCTATAACGACGAGTGTCTATAACGATGAGTGTCTATAACGACGAGTTATATCAGAGAAATCTTTAGGCATTGATTTAACTGGATTTGTATTCTTTGACTGGGTTGGTCTCTTTTGACTGTATTCGTCTACATAGTTGATCATTTAACTGTATCCTTCCTGAAAGGTAAAGGTCAGTCATATGCAATGCATGATATGAATCAAGCAACGATGTTCTCAACACATGAGATTGTATGATATGATGCGTATATGCATGTATCATGATGTATAACAATGTGATGTTATGAATGTATCTTCGTCTGGGAAAATAGATCCTTGACGGATGCCGGGAAGTCAAATCCTGGGCTGATGTTGAAGAGTGAGATTCTTCGTTTCCGTTGGGGATGATGATTGCAAGAATACCGGTAGGAGAAGATGACTCCGTTGGGGAATAAACTTGGCGAATAGATTACTCTGCGGGGAAAGAGAGGTACTTTGTTGAGGTTGATGAGGATAACTCCGCTGGGGATACCGTTGTTATGCTCTGTTGGAAGTTTTGATGAACTCCGCTGGGGAATAAGAAGAACTTTGTCGAGGACGATCTTTCCGTGGCTTTTAGCTGAGGATAATCCAGTTATAAGCTCTGGTGGAGAAATAACCTTTGAATAAAACCGGGGAGACGCGTTCGCTCTACAGGGAGTGAAGGTATCTTGGTCGCATTCTTCAGCTGAACTTACCTTGGCACTTCGATGGACAGGGCAACCGGATCATTTAGACAACTCATTATTGCCCCAGTTTCTGTTGGAGAAGAAGGTACCTGTGAAGGTGTTTGATGACTGCCGTTTGACAAATCTTCTTCTGGTAGGCAAGTGACGAGATACCGGGACATAGTCGTACGCTTTGATCCCTAATTTTTGCCTGGACCGCCCTTTCGGGTTTTCAGTCCACCGGGATACCCATTTTTGCCCAAGCCGCCTTTTCAGGTTTTCGACTTGCCGGGTGTACAAATTTTTTTATTTCATTCCCTTATTTTTGCCCAAACCCTTTTGATTCGCCGGGAAGCCCTTGTTTTTGCCTAGGTGTATGTTGTACCCCAAATTTTGACCTAAGATACCATCTCCCATCTGCATCATTACATTGCAAGCGTTTTGATCTATTGATTTTAAAATTCATAACTTTTTCAAGTCGAGAGCTGTTTATTTTTTGAACGCTAAGTTTATTAACTGATCAGACAATGTTTATTAATTATTTATTATCTTAAATTTAAATAATTGGAATTTATTTTCAGTTATTATATAATTTAAAGATTTATAAATAATAAAGTAAATATTTGAAAAGAGGTATATTAATTGATCAAACGATGTTATTTAATTATTTATTGTTCTAGGTTTAAATAATTGAAATTTTATTTTCAGTTATTATAATTTAGAAGAATTATAAATAATGGAATTATTAATTGAAGAGAAGTTAATTGGTCAATGATGTTTATTTAATTGTTTATTATTCTGAATTTAAGTAATTGAAATTTATTTTCAGTTATTATGTAATTTAAAGAATTATAAATGGTAAAATAAACAATTGGAAAGAAAAAGAATTAATTGGTAAATAATAGAATTTTTTATTCATCTTTATTCTAATTATTACAATTGTTGTTTAAATACTATTGTACAAAGTATTTATAATGACAATTACATAAAAAGTTTAAAATGAAATAAAAACTATCCTATTTTTTTCCTAAGTTCTAAAATCTTCATTTTTCATCCAATACTTCTTTGATTGATCATTTGATTTTACCTGCAAAAAAAGAATTAAAAGAAAAAGTCAGAATTGAATAAATAATTAAAAGCAGAAAATTAATCTTAAGTGTTCATCATTAAAAGCAAACGGCTGGAATCAGTTTTACCCTTTTTGCAAATCACGGGATTTCTCCCTGTTCACAAAAAGGGATGAATTTTTATTTTCAAAATAAACTGCACAAGTTAAAAATATGCATAAACTCAATTTTTCAAAATCCACTGCATAAGTTAAAACCATATGCACAAAACTGCATATTTCAAATAAAAGCATAGTTCAAAAGCATATGCATTTTCAAAAGCCATTGCATAAATCAATATAAAATGCATAATACAAACAGCATATGCACATTTTCAACACAAGACAAATTCCAACGTAAATTGTCCATGCATATGGGAAGAGGCCAAAAAAATAGGCTCCTTACTGTTACATTGCAAAGACAAAGAGAGCATGCAGTTTAAACCAAATATGCAAGCATAGTTTATTTTCCATTCTCATCATTTTGCAGCATATTGCTTTTTCAGAACCAGTAAAGTACACATCATTTTAATGTATCAAATGGTACTAGAGAGAGAGAAGAGAGGAAGAGTGTTTTTACAGGTTTTTGGCTTAGGCAGAAATGGAATAGAAACAAACTGCAGCAGCATACAGTAAGAAAAGAGAAAGCATGAAAGAGGATACAAAACAAAACTGATAAAACAGTATGGTAGAGTGCAGAGGTCAAAGGCAATAAAATAGTTTAAAATATTCAGCACATGTAACGTAAACCTCAGAGGCCAAGAAAAACCAACTGATATAACACAACAAACCCCTTCAAAAGATAGTAAGAGTCCAACCTGTTTTGAAAGCCAAAAACTCAAAACTGTAAAACCAAAATACAAAGCAAACTCTTAAAGTCTCAAAGCCAAAGCCTTGTTCCAAAAGAACCTGTAATACCAAAAGAACCAGAATAACCATTTCAAAACCTTATGGCCTAAACCATACACAACCAACACACTGTTAACCTGCATAAACCATCAAACCGATATGGCCTAAAAAACCATTAACCTGCATAACCATCACCTACTGTCCAACCAAAAACTAAAAACCAGTCAAACCTGTTGCCATAACCTACTGTCAAACAAAACACCATCAACCATAACCAATAGCCTAACCAATAAACCAGAAAAACACAACCTTATGGCCTAAACCAGTAAAACCTGTAATGGCCTGAAAAACCAGTAAAACCAGCAAACTCAAAAGGCCAAAATTCATACTAACCATATGCGCCTTAAACCAAAATCAGAATACCATCCAGCCTCAAAAATACATCATCATAGGCTATTAAAGGGGCAACAGTAGCAAGGCAAGAAGGAGAAGAAGAAAAGCTAGTCAAAAATAAACATTTCAACAGTAGCAAGCAAGCAAGAAGAGGAAAGAAATGAAATACCAGGCAACTGAAGCAAGCGTCACTGTCTTCCTCGCCCCGGCCTCCTACGCGTTTCCCCCAACCTCCCTCCTCCGTCTCCAAAGGTAACTTTTCCCTTTCTCTTCTTTTTAAAATACCTCAATAACCATTAATAATTAAAGAATCAGAATCAGAAATGGATATGCAAATCACAAACATGCAATAACCAAAAAACACTAACGAAATAAAAGCGGAATTGTACCGTATTTCCGTCGCCCTAGTGCTTTGCTGGAGGGAAGAAGAAGTGTCGAGGTACCGGTGGCCGTGGCAAGGAGAACTCAGAGGCGAAAGCATGAAGACGAAGAAGAACGCGAACGAAGAAGACAAGTGAGCGGCGCCGTTGCTGTCAAAGCCCTAATCCCTTTCTCTCAAATTAAAACAAGTTATGTTTAACCCTAAAAAACAAAATTAGGATATTTGGACCTCACCCCATTTTCTGCCAAAAGCCCAGCGTTCTCCTTATGCACCCCCCCTGTTTTCAGTTTTGTTTGGGCCCCTTAACACCTTTTAGCCCATATGTTTAGTTTATGTCTCACCCCCCTTTATTTCTAATACACCTTTTTCTTTTTTTTCTCTTTTAGTTTTTTTAGAACTTTATTAATTTAGTTAATTATTAGAGTTAATCAAAATAAGAGGTATAATTTAATTAAAACATTTTTTTTAATAATTTGCCCATCTTTATTAGTTTAACTTTAGAATTAATTTAGGATTTTAATATTACTTTCATTAGATTTAAAATTAATAACTTTTAAGTTTTAATTTAGTTTAATTATTTAACAACTCTAAAAAATATATAAAAAATAGAAACTTAAAAAACTTAAAAAAAACATTTTATTTTCTTTAAATTAATTCTCGTGCTTTGTCCATATTAAAAATGCAAAAAAAATGAAAACTATTAAAACATTTTCTTTTCATTAATATTAAACAAAAATCTAAAAAATGCATGTTCACACCATTTAGTCTTTTATTTAATTGTTATATATCATTATCTGCATAATTTTCTGTCAACTATTTCGTCTTTACGTGGTTATTCTGTTTACTTCTTAATCCAAGGGAAAAAACGATTAAATTTGTTGACTTCATGTCCTCAAGTCCAATCGCGCGAACATATGCATTTTATTAAAACTTAGGATAATTTTTCCTCAAATATTCAATCTTTTCAAAATTTATACCTTTTAAGCCAAAACTTCGACATTAGGTCGTCGTACCTTCAAAAACCCGTCCGTACCCCTTTTCGGCCAAAACAATTTATTTCGATCAAACAAACGAACATTTTAATAAACAAATATTTCAAAAGGTTCCTATAGAGTACTATAGATACATTGGGTGCTAATACCTTCCCACTGTATAACCAACCCCCGAACCATAGATCTCTTTTCAAAACGCCTTGTATTTTTATTACTTTTAAAAAGTATTATTTTACATTGCATATTTAGGGTTTTATTTCGCTCTTTTCCCTTTTCCCTTGGAAATAATAAAGCGCGGTGGCGACTCTTGCTTTTGTGAGACGAATTAATCAATAATTCGATCTCCGATTTACCCCGCTACATTTTTTATCGCTACAGAATTGGCGACTCTGCTGGGGAAAGATTGACCTCTTGCTGGTCCATCCCTAAGTGGGTTAAGCCTAGTTTGTTTTATCTGTTTTATTATTATTTGATTTGTTTGATTATGTGTTTAAATTGGGGTTGTTTGGGTTTTTTTGCAAAGGACGAATCCTATACCCGGATTAAGTTACACTTAAGGAATAGGACGGGCGGTACAGTCATGTTAACTTTGAGGGAGTAATCCCGAAGAAGGAGGCATGAGATCCCCCACTCAATGGAAGGCCCTCTTGAACTTAATATTTGTTTACCGAGTAATCGGGAAGACATTATTATTTTCGACCTAGGAGCCAGAGAAATTGAGGACCGTAGAACCCTAACCCATCTTGGCCTTTTTAGGTGTAGCACGGAGACTATAACGGAGTAATTCAGAAGTAGTTGTTACGCGATGCTACGCTCGGATGAGTTTCTCTTGAGAATATTGCTAATTATTGAGTAATCAAGACGTTGGCAATATCCGAAGGAGGAATGTAGACTCTGGGAACTCTTAGAACCTTGTCTTATAGGTGTGATTGAACCGTTAGTACATACCTTTGGGTGGGCTTTACCCTTGACTCCATGCTCGAACGTTGAACCTGTGAACCCCATGTTTGTGAACTTGTGTGTAACTGTTGCATTATCATTCATTCATGCGTTCATCAACATTTTTTATATAAAAAAACTTGTTTTTCAAGGAACTTAAGAATGATTCTTGCAGACACCTCATGTACTATGGAATTTGGAAGGAGAAACACTCGAAGTTTTAGTTTTAAGGAGCCCGAGATTGAAGAACTGAAGAGTTTAATTCCTAAGATCGAGAACCCGACGGATTTTCAGAAAAAGTATGGGTCCATTATACCTCTCATGAAGCGCAAGATGAAGGAAGGCATCCTTAATACGTTGGTTCAATTCTACGATCCTTTGTACCGATGTTTCACCTTTCCGGATTACCAGTTGATGCCCACCTTAGAAGAGTACTCCTACATACTTGGTTTGCCGATCACCGACTGTGTTCCTTTTTCTGGATTAGAAGAGGAGCCCAAATCTCACGAGATAGCGACCATCACCCACTTGAAGAAGTCAGAGATAGAGGAGAACATGACTACAAAAGGGGGAATCCGAGGTTTGTCTGCGCAGTTTTTGTTGAAGAAAGCTCGTCATTTCGCTGAGATAAAAGATACCATTGCCTTTGAAGACGTCTTTGCTTTACTCGCTTATGGTCTATTCTTGTTCCCTAACGTTGATAAGTTTGTGGATATCAACGCCATCCGAATTTTCTTGATTGGAAATCCGGTCCCTACGCTGCTAGGAGATACCTACTACTCCATCCATCTTCGGAACTCTTATCAAGGAGGAATGATTATTTGTTATGCATCGTTGCTGTATCAGCGGTATGTCTCTCATCTACCTAGGTCTGATGTTTTCTGGGATCTCGAGAAGGAGCCGAGATGGGCGCCAAAAATTATGGCTCTCACTCATTTCGACATTGATTGGTATAATCGAGTTTACTATGACGTGAAGATCATCGATAGCTGTGGTGCTTTTCCTAACGTGCCTCTTCTTGGTACAAAAGGTAGAATTAGCTATAACCCTGTTCTCGCGCGCCGTCAGTTTGGATACCCGATGAGGGACAAGCCAAATAACATCCATGTGAGTGGTTTCTTTCTACAAGAAGGACAAGATCACCAGGCAGCTAAGAGGGAGATCGAAGGAGCTTGGCGCCACATCCATAGGAAAGGGAGAGATATGTTAGGACATAGGGGTGCCATTTCTTTGGAACCTTACCTACAATGGGTCCGTGCTAGGGCTTGTGCTCTCAAGATGCCCTATAAACCTGAGAAACCTTTGTTTCCTACCGTTGCATCGTCATCTGTTGTTATCCCTATCGAGAATATGGGAGAATACCAAGGAAATATGGCTAGGATGAAGTCCGAGAGAGATGCTTGGAAAGAGAAGTATAATATGTCTGAATATGAGAATCGGGTCCTGGCTCGACAACTAAGGGAAAAAGAGGATTTGCTGTTTATTCAAGACGGCTGGTTCATTGATCATGATGAGAAACTTCGTCAAAAGGATGCTTTACTAAAGAAGTATGCTAGTGAAAGTAAGAGAAAGAAGGAAAGTTCGGTAAGCGTTGCTCTTGTTCCTGATCCGCAAAAGGAAATCATTGATCGACTGGTAGCTGAGAAGAAAGAGATGGAAGACTTTTATGAAGAGAAGATCAGAAAGCTCCGGTTACAGTTGGTATTTGGTCCTTCATCTGATGATTCTGAGTGATCTTTAGTTCTTAGTTTTATTTTATTGATGTCATTTTGTAAAACTTTGTAAAAGGGCTTCATGTTCCAAAGTTGTAATGTACTGCTTTTATTTTGGACTTCATGTTCCAAGGTTGTAATTTACTGCTTTTATTTATGGACTTCATGTTCCAAAGTTGTAATTTATTGCTTTATTATGGGCTTCATGTTCCAAAGTTGTAGTTTACTGCTTTTATTATTGGGGTTGTTATCCCAAAGTTGTAGTTTATTGTTTTGTTGTTCCAAAGTTGTAAGTTGTAATTTACCGCTTTTGATTAATGGATTGAGTTTTTGTTGTTCCAAATTCCTTTACCATTGATGTGTGCAAAATTATTGAAGGTCCTTGAAAAACTATTAAAATGAATCTTCATTTGCATCACATATCATGCATCATTCAACATTCCACTTCACATGTTTTCTAGAGTCTCATCCTTGTTTCTTGTTCCACTCCAAAGGTTGTCAAGCTGTCTCATCGATACGATACTCGAGCCAATCGACAGAGGAAAATGGAAGATCTGGAACAGGAAAACCATGAGCTTCGTGAGGAGGTCGCTACCCTTCGTGTCGGTATGGAAAAGTTAACTGCGTTAGTGGAAAGTTTGGTGGCTGTTCAGAATCAGCCATCGACTACAGCTGCTGAGATTCAGACTTCAACTACTGTGGTTTCCGAGATTGTCACCGTTCCAACATCTGTGACTCAGATCAACTCTCCGCTTCAACATCAGATGCCGAAAGGTTTTCCGTGGGGAATGCCTTACAACTTTGTGCCAGAGGGGTATCAGCCTGTCGTACAACCTTTGTTTCAACCTGCTTCGTCTCTTCCTCAACCAGAGACAACTGGCATGCCGCTGGTAGTCCCGTATGTAACACCTTTTCCGCAGCCGGTGATGACAACTGTCGCTCCTGTGGTTCACTCCGTGCCATACTTGAATGAACCTACTTATCCTGCCGAGCCTGCTGAAAGTTTGGGTCTTTTTGATAGAATGGAAGAATTTCAGGACCAATTCCAAGAAATGCAGAAGGAGCTTAGAGCGTTAAAGGGGAAGGATTTGTTTGGGAAGAACACTCATGACCTTTGTTTAGTTCCGAATGTCAAGATTCCATCAAAATTCAAAGTGCCAGACTTTGAAAGATATAAGGGTGATTCGTGTCCTCGAAGTCATTTGACTATGTACGTGAGAAAGATGTCTACGTATTCCGATGATCATGACTTGTTGATTCACTATTTTCAAGACAGTTTGACGGGTGCTGCTCTAAGGTGGTACATGGGTTTGACAGTATTCGGATCCGCAACTTCAACGATCTTAGCGAAGCTTTTGTCCACCAGTATAAGTATAACGTTGACATGGCACCGGACAGGGATCAACTCCGGGCGATGTCGTAGAGGGACAGAGAATCTTTTAAGGAATACGCCCAGAGGTGGCGTGAAATTGCTGCTCAAATCTATCCACCTCTTGAGGAGAAAGAGATGACGAAGATATTCTTGAAGACGTTAGGTTCCTTTTACTATGAAAGAATGATCGCCAGCGCACCCAGTGACTTCACCGAAATGGTAAGAATGGGCATGCGGTTAGAGGAAGGGATTCGTGAAGGGCGTTTGGTTAAAGAAGGAAGTCCGTCTAGCAGTACTAAGAAATTTGGAAGTGTTTTCCCAAAAAGAAAAGAACAGGATGTCAGCGTGATCTTCCCAGGGAGACCAAGGAGAGGTTACTCACACGTTGCGGCAGTCACCCTGGCTATCCGCCCAGCTTTGATGACCCCAGCTCATCAAACCCCACCAACTCAACAACGCCATTTCAGCAGCAGCCTCGACAACAGGCTTATCCATTCAACAATCAGAACCGTTCACCCAGAAAACCGCAGTTCGATGCCATTCCTATGACTTATATTGAATTGTTCCATGCTCTTATCAGAAAGAACCTCATAACGACAAAGCCTCCTCCTATCGCACCAAATAGTACTTCTCCGTGGTACAAGGCGGATCAGTTTTGTGAATATCATCAAGGGTCGCCGGGGCACAACCTTGAAAATTGTTTTGCTCTAAAGGCGGACGTGCAGAGATTGATTAAGAATGATATCTTGTCTTTCAAGGATGTTAACCCGAATGTTAGAGATAATCCTTTGCCTCGACATGGGGCAGCTTCAGTGAATATGGTGGAAGGTTGTCCGGGAAAGTTTCGAGTTTTTCAAGTTGAACACATAAGAGAGTCGTTGATCAGGTTACATCAGAGTTTGAGAAGACTTGCCTTTGTTAGGCATCAGCATAATTATGATGTTTGTGAATTTTGTTCAAGAGAGGTTGGTTGCCCTATTGTGAAGGAGGATATTCAGAAGTTGTTAGACTAGAGAGTTATCACTATCACATATGACAGAAATTCGGAGGATGAAGTCAATGTTATAATACCACAATTCAATTTGCCTGAATCAGTAGAGATCGTTTACGACAGTCAGACTGCACCTGTTTCTCCTTTGACCATTTATCCACCTGGTTATGTGCCTTACAACTCAGACCAAGTTGTACCGTACAAGTATAATGCCACAATGATTGAGAATGGGGTAGAAGTCCCTATACCGACAAGGCCGTCTTTCGTTAACATTGTTGATGTGAGTAGAGTTACAAGAAGTGGACGTGTCTTTGCAGCAGTACCTTTGAAGAGACCAGAAGTTCAAGTCAGGAGACCCATACCGCCAGAAATTCCAGTGAGAAATGTTGAACCAAGGGTTGAGATAGGCCGATCCAGTGAACCTATCCCTCATCCTGAGGATGATGAGATTCTGAAGCTTATCAAGAGAGGTGAATATAAGATTGTAGACCAACTTTTGCAAACTCCTTCCAAGATTTCTTTGCTTGCTTTACTGAGAGATTCTGGTACCCATAGAGAAGCTTTGATGAAGGTTTTGGACCAGGCGTTCATGGATCATGATGTGACGGTTGACCAATTTGATGGAATTGTGGGAAATATTACTTCGTGTAATAATCTTGGTTTCAGTGATGAAGAACTTCCAGAGGAGGGAAGGAACCATAATATGGCTTTGCATATCTCAATAAGTTGCGGAAATGATACTTTATCAAGTGTGTTGGTAGATACAGGTTCGTCGTTAAATGTGATGCCCAAGACTACATTGTCTCGACTCTCATATCAAGGTGCTCCCATGAGACCCAGTGGAGTAATTGTTAAAGCGTTTGATGGTTCTAGGAAGACTGTCATTGGTGAAGTGGATCTTCCTATAGTAATTGGTCCTCATACTTTTCAGATCACTTTTCAAGTAATGGATATTCGTGCTGCCTACAGTTGCTTATTGGGTCGTCCATGGATCCATGATGCAGGGGCAGTCACTTCCACGCTCCATCAGAGATTGAAGTTTGTGAGGCATGGAAAGTTGGTGATGATTGGTGGAGAGCAGGCTATGGTGGTAAGCCATTTGTCATCTTTCTCTTTTATTGATGCTGATGAGGATGTTGGAACCCAATTCCAAGCTCTATTTGTTGCTAAGAATGAAGTGAAGAAGCAAGGGGCATCTATTTCTTCTTTTGAGGATGCGCGACGAGTGGTTGAAAGTGGTTCGGCTGAAGGTTGGGGCCAGGTGTTGACTTTGCCCGAGAACAAGTTTGGAGAAGGTCTTGGTTTTCATCCCGTGTCTACAAGAGTCAAGCAGGAAGTAGTTACTCGTCCAATTCAAGAGGTTTTCCGAAGCGCAGGTTTTATCCATCCGACTCCTCCTGAGGTTGATGCTATCATAGGAGACGATTCTGAAGAGGATTTACCCGATTTTGTAACGCATGGAGTGGTTTGCCAGAACTGGATTGATGTTGATGTTCCTGTTGTTATGCACATTTCCGAGTAATGTTTTGTTTTATTTTTTTTGAAAAAACTTTCGCTCTGCCCAAGGTGAAAAGTATTTGTGTCGGGCTATGATGAAAATAAATCCTTTTGCTCTGCCCAAGGCAAAAGAGAAATGTCTGGGCTCTTTGTTTCAAGTATTTCCCTCATGAATAAAAATATTATTTTGTCCACTACTGTCTTATTTTTCACTTTTTCGGGGAAATAGTAATGAAAATTAATTGGTAGTAATAGGAAAATATAATAACTTTTTGTTTTATTTGCACAAATTGATTTCTAAAATGAAGCATAATCATATGTGCAGATTAATACATGACTTAACCATTGAAAACAATGATCCTATGCCCTCTCCCAACTTTGAATCCCCTGTGTTCAGAGCCGAAGAAGAGGATAGTGAAGAGATTCCTGATGAAATTTCCCGTTTACTTGAGCACGATGATAAGATTATTCAGCCGTTTGAAGAACCTATAGAGTTGAGCAATTTGGGTGATGAAGAAGATAAAAAGGAAGTCAAGGTCGGAGCATTGCTTATCCCAGAGGTCAAAGAGAAAATGTTGGAGCTTCTCAAAGAGTATGTTGATGTGTTTGCTTGGTCCTACCAAGATATGCCAGGTTTGGACAACGATATTGTGGAGCATCGTTTACCGTTGAGACCTGAATGTCCTCCGATTAAGCAGAAGTTGAGAAGGACTCGTCCCGATATGGCTGACAAGATCAAAGAAGAAGTTCAAAAGCAGATTAATGCAGGTTTCCTTGTTACATCAGTCTATCCTCAATGGTTAGCCAATATAGTGCCTGTTGCTAAGAAGGATGGCAAAGCCCGAATGTGTGTGGACTATAGAGATCTGAATAGAGCTAGCCCAAAGGATGACTTCCCATTACCGCACATTGACGTATTGGTCGACAGTACCGCAAAGTTCAAAGTCTTTTCTTTCATGGATGGTTTCTCTGGTTACAATCAAATCAAGATGGCACCAGAAGATATGGAGAAGACAGCTTTCATTACACCGTGGGGAACATTTTGTTATCGGGTTATGCCGTTTGGTTTGAGGAATGCTGGTGCAACATACCAAAGGGCCATGACTGCTTTGTTCCATGACATGATGCATAAAGAGATAGAAGTGTATGTAGATGACATGATTGCCAAATCGCAGACTGAAGAAGATCATTTGGAACATTTATTAAAGTTATTCCAGCGTTTGAGAAAGTATAAACTCCGTCTGAATCCCAACAAGTGCACTTTTGGTGTTCGTTCTGGAAGACTTCTGGGTTTCATTGTCAGTCAGAAAGGTATTGAGGTAGATCCTGATAAAGTCAAAGCTATTCGGGAAATTCCCGCACCCAAGACGGAAAAACAAGTAAGAGGATTCCTTGGGAGATTGAACTATATTTCTAGATTTATATCTCATATGACTGCTACCTGTGGGCCGATTTTCAAGCTTCTCCGAAAGAACCAAGGATGTGTGTGGACAGAAGATTGTCAGAGAGCTTTTGATAGCATCAAAGAGTATTTGCTTGAACCTCCCATTTTGATTCCTCCGGTGGAAGGAAGACCTTTGATTATGTACCTGACTATATTGGAAGATTCCATGGGATGTGTGCTTGGTCAACAAGATGAGACTGGAAGAAAGGAACATGTCGTATACTATATGAGTAAGAAATTCACAGACTGTGAGTCTCGATACTCATTGCTTGAGAAAACCTGTTGTGCTTTAGCTTGGGCTGCTCGCCGTCTGCGCCAGTATATGATTAACCACACCACTTGGTTGATCTCCAAAATGGACCCGATCAAGTATATCTTTGAGAAGCCCGCCTTATCTGGAAGAATAGCCCGTTGGCAGATGTTGTTATCTGAATATGACATTGAGTATCACACTCAGAAAGCAATCAAAGGGAGTATTTTAGCCGACCATTTGGCTCACCAACCAATTGACGATTATCAATCCATCAAGTTTGATTTCCCAGATGAAGATGTTATGTACTTGAAAGCTAAAGATTGTGAAGAGCCGTTACCCGAAGAAGGACCTGATCCCGAATCCCGTTGGGGTTTGATATTTGACGGAGCTGTGAATTCTTATGGAAATGGAATTGGGGCAATCATCGTCACTCCCCGAGGCACTCATATCCCGTTCACGGCGAGATTGAAGTTTGACTGCACGAACAACATGGCTGAATATGAGGCATGTATTTTGGGTCTCGAAGAAGCAGTGGATCTAAGGATTAAGATTCTTGATGTTTATGGAGATTCGACATTGGTAATTAATCAAATCAAAGGAGAATGGGAGACTCGTCATCCTGGTTTGATCCCTTACAGAGACTATGCTAGAAGATTGTTAACTTTCTTCAACAAAGTGGAATTACATCATATCCCTAGAGATGAGAACCAAATGGCTGATGCTTTAGCTATTTTGTCTTCAATGTTTCAAGTGAATGGTTGGAACGATGTGCCTACAATCCGAGTTATGCGCCTCGACAGACCTGCTCATGTGTTCTCAGCAGACGAGGTCACCGACGACAAACTGTGGTTCTATGACATTAAACGTGTTCTTCAAACTCAAGAGTACCCGCCTGGGGCATCCAATAAGGATAGGAAGACGTTGAGAAGATTAGCAAGCAGTTTCTTCCTCAATGAAGAAGTTTTGTATAAGAGAAATTACGACATGGTCTTGCTCAGATGTGTAGACAGACGTGAAGCAGACATGCTGATGCAAGAAGTACATGAAGGATCTTTTGGCACTCATGCCAACGGACATGCAATGGCTAGAAAGATGTTGAGAGCTGGTTACTATTGGATGACAATGGAATCTGATTGCTGCAAATATGTGAAGAAATGTCATAAATGCCAGATTTATGCGGACAAGATACATGTGCCACCGACCCTCCTCAACGTTATCTCTTCACCTTGGCCTTTCTCTATGTGGGGCATTGATATGATTGGAATGATTGAACCCAAAGCTTCAAATGGTCATCGTTTCATCTTGGTAGCGATCGATTATTTTACTAAATGGGTGGAAGCAGCATCTTATGCTAATGTAACTAGGCAGGTGGTAGTCAGATTTATCAAGAATCAGATCATTTGTCGATACGGCATCCCGAGCAAGATCATCACTGATAATGGTTCGAATTTGAATAACAAGATGATGAGAGAGCTTTGTGAAGAGTTCAAGATCGAACATCATAATTCTTCTCCTTACAGACCGAAGATGAATGAGGCTGCTGAAGCCGCTAACAAGAATATCAAGAAGATTGTCCAGAAGATGGTGGTAACTTATAAAGATTGGCATGAAATGCTTCCGTTTGCTCTGCATGGATACCGTACTTCAGTTCGAACTTCAACAGGCGCAACTCCATTTTCCCTAGTTTATGGTATGGAAGCAGTACTCCCCGTGGAGGTTGAGATTCCGTCTTTGAGAGTGTTGATGGAAGCTAAACTTTCTGAGGCTGAATGGTGTCAGAGTAGATATGATCACTTGAATTTAATTGAAGAAAAGAGATTGACAGCTTTGTGTCACGGTCAATTATATCAGCAGAGAATGAAGAAGGCTTTTGATAAGAAGGTTCGACCACGTGAGTTCAGAGAAGGTGACCTTGTGCTCAAGAAGATATTATCTTTCCAACCTGATTCTAGGGGCAAGTGGGCTCTGAATTATGAAGGACTATATGTTGTTAAGAAAGTTTTCTCTGGAGGTGCCTTGATTCTCACCAATATGGACGGTGAAGAGCTCCCGCGCCCCATGAACGCCGATGCAGTCAAGAAGTATTTCGCTTAGGTTTGAGTGGACAATTTGCTAGGTTGAAAACCCGAAGGGGCGGATTAGGCAGGCTTTTGGTCAGACCGGTCTTGGCATTTGAGCGCATTTTGGAATTCGAAGTTGTTAGGGAGAATAGTGATCATTGTTTTTTGTGTAACCTTTTTTTTTTCATGTACTATTTCCCAAACTTTTGTAAACCGTTGGAGTCGCGTTGATTAGCGAACTACCATCTTATTAATGAAATTTGAGCATTTACCTTTTGTGGGCAAAATTTTAATTTTACGGAAATATTTGAAACAAAGTATTTAAAGTATTCTTATTTTAAAAATGCGTCATAAATAATGAAAGGAATATTAACAGTTGTTCCGAGGATGGTCAAGCCATGAAATGCGAAACAGTACAGTAATTTATCCTTGCATGATGAACATGTTTCGTTTCAAAGTCGTCATGAGGTGTTGGTTGTGTAAACTTGCGTTTCTCGTGGTACTAAGTTTGGTGACTCCCCAGTTGTTCCAGTTAAGCGTTGTTTTGGCTACCCTTATTTGGGAGATTTCTGAAGTGTGGTACGCTTTGTCTCATGCCAGTGGTCTATTGGTGTTAGAAGATTGGATTTGAATGCTTTTCTCCTTAGAAGACTTGAACCTTGTGGCGTGTTACGCTCCGACGTTGCTTTGTGGTCCCAGTTCCAGTTATTTTCCGTCTTTTTCAAGATTGGCCAAGTATCTATTATGCTGTGACATCTTATTATCTTCAAGTTATTCCGTCTGTTTGTTTTGTCAGCATAACATTCATTTATTCATTTACACTTATATCACGCATGCATACTCACATTTGCCGTTGATTTTGGGTTGTACTTTGTTTCTAATACCATGTACACGTTCTTTCCAGGTAGAAGGTTAGCTTAGGCAGAAAATGTGCTTCCTTTCTAAATTCCCCAACTGAGCTAATCCTCGTGGATGATTTTTGATTCAGCTTACCTTGTCCATTTCTGGATAGGTTGAATCCCTAATCGAGTTACTTTCTCATTGGGTGGAGTCTTGTTTGACTGTTTTCTCTCTAGTTTATCCCTGGATGAAGTTGTTGTCTCTTGCATAGGCTATCTCATGATTTTCCCCAGTGAAGTCGCGACCTAGACGAATGGTGCATTTATTTTGCACATTTAAGTATGTGATCTCCTCGGGAAGGATTGATTCATGATTCTCTTTGACGAAGATTTTATTCTCTGCCAATGTCATCGCAACTTCCTTCTGAGTTACTCTTCGGAAAACGACAAGCGGCAACTCTTCACGAGCAACTTGTGCGTTATTATTTTTGGAAAACGACAAGCGGCAGCTCTTCACGAGCAACTTGTGCGTTATTATTATTTTGGAAAACGACAAGCGGCAGCTCTTCACGAGCAACTTGTGCGTTATTATTATTGGAAAACGACAAGCGGCGGTCTCTTCATGAGCAACTTGTACGTTATTATTTTTTTTGGAAAACGACAAGCGGCGGTCTCTTCATGAGCAACTTGTATGTTATAGACATCGTTAGAAAACGACAAGCGGCAGCTCTTCACGAGCAACTTGTGCGTTATTATTTTGGAAAACGGCAAGCGGCAGTCTCTTTATTTGAGCAACTTGTATGTTATTATTTTTCTGGAATACAGCAAGCGGCAGCTTGTATGTTATTGGTATTTTCTTTGGACGACGGCAAGTGGCAGCCTCTTTATTTGAGCAGCTTGTATGTCATAATATTTTTGGACGACAGCAAGTGGCAGCCTCTTTATTTGAGCAACTTGTATGTCATAATATTTTTTTTGGAAGACAGCAAGTGGCAGCTTCTTTATTTGAGGCAACTTGTGTATCTACAATCTTATTATATCTCAGCATTAATCGGTATATCTCCGGAAATCTCGCAGAGAAGCTTGTCATGAATCATTACCTTCCGAAGTCGGTAATCCATTATCAGCAAAATTGATACATCTTTTGCCTATCTTTGACCTTGAGTTGCGAACTCACTGTTATTTTGGGTCAATAATCTATTTTATGGCCTATGCAAGATGCCTTCTTTGTTAGGTTCAGAGGTCGTATTCCTTCAATTTTATTCGCTGTCAAGAGTCTGTCATTTGAAGTCGATGGCTCGTTTCCCCAGTAGTGTATAATCCATGTCTCTGTGTTTTGTTGGTGTTTGATTCCTCCAGCATTGTCTTGTCTCATACAAATCTTTCTCTGTGAATTCAATCACTACATTCATATCAAACATAATGGCGGTATCTTAGGGTAAAAATTTGTGTATTATGTATTTAAGTACCTTCAATCTCGTCGAAATGAAGATTTTAATCTTCATATCTCCGGATAGAAGAAACTTAAATAGGGGCAGCTGTTGTACCCCAAATTTTGACCTAAGATACCATCTCCCATCTGCATCATTACATTGCAAGCGTTTTGATCTATTGATTTTAAAATTCATAACTTTTTCAAGTCGAGAGCTGTTTATTTTTTGAACGCTAAGTTTATTAACTGATCAGACAATGTTTATTAATTATTTATTATCTTAAATTTAAATAATTGGAATTTATTTTCAGTTATTATATAATTTAAAGATTTATAAATAATAAAGTAAATATTTGAAAGGAGGTATATTAATTGATCAAACGATGTTATTTAATTATTTATTGTTCTAGGTTTAAATAATTGAAATTTTATTTTCAGTTATTATAATTTAGAAGAATTATAAATAATGGAATAATTAATTGAAGAGAAGTTAATTGGTCAATGATGTTTATTTAATTGTTTATTATTCTGAATTTAAGTAATTGAAATTTATTTTCAGTTATTATGTAATTTAAAGAATTATAAACGGTAAAATAAACAATTGGAAAGAAAAAGAATTAATTGGTAAATAATAGAATTTTTTATTCATCTTTATTCTAATTATTACAATTTTTGTTTAAATACTATTGTACAAAGTATTTATAATGACAATTACATAAAAAGTTTAAAATGAAATAAAAACTATCCTATTTTTTTCCTAAGTTCTAAAATCTTCATTTTTCATCCAATACTTCTTTGATTGATCATTTGATTTTACCTGCAAAAAAAAAATTAAAAGAAAAAGTCAGAATTGAATAAATAATTAAAAGCAGAAAATTAATCTTAAGTGTTCATCATTAAAAGCAAACGGCTGGAATCAGTTTTACCCTTTTTGCAAATCACGGGATTTCTCCCGGTTCACAAAAAGGGATGAATTTTTATTTTCAAAATAAACTGCACAAGTTAAAAATATGCATAAACTCAAATTTTCAAAATCCACTGCATAAGTTAAAACCATATGCACAAAACTGCATATTTCAAATAAAAGCATAGTTCAAAAGCATATGCATTTTCAAAAGCCATTGCATAAATCAATATAAAATGCATAATACAAACAACATATGCATATTTTCAACACAAGACAAATTCCAATGTAAACTGTCCATGCATATGGGAAGAGGCCAAAAAAATAGGCTCCTTACTGTTACATTGCAAAGACAAAGAGAGCATGCAGTTTAAACCAAATATGCAAGCATAGTTTATTTTCCATTCTCATCATTTTCCAGCATATTGCTTTTTCAGAACCAGTAAAGTACACATCATTTTAGTGTATCAAATGGTACTAGAGAGAGAGAAGAGAGGAAGAGTGTTTTTACAGGTTTTTGGCTTAGGCAGAAATGGAATAGAAACAAACTGCAGCAGCATACAGTAAGAAAAGAGAAAGCATGAAAGAGGATACAAAATAAAACTGATAAAACAGTATGGTAGAGTGCAGAGGTCAAAGGCAATAAAATAGTTTAAATATTCAGCACCTGTAACGTAAACCTCAGAGGCCAAGAAAAACCAACTGATATAACACAACAAACCCCTTCAAAAGATAGTAAGAGTCCAACCTGTTTTGAAAGCCAAAAACTCAAAACTGTATAACCAAAATACAAAGCAAACCCTTAAAGTCTCAAAGCCAAAGCCTTGTTCCAAAAGAACCTGTAATACCAAAAGAACCAGAATAACCATTTCAAAACCTTATGGCCTAAACCATACACAACCAACATACTGTTAACCTGCATAAACCATCAAACCGATATGGCCTAAAAAACCATTAACCTGCATAACCATCACCTACTGTCCAACCAAAAACTAAAAACCAGTCAAACCTGTTGCCATAACCTACTGTCAAACAAAACACCATCAACCATAACCAATAGCCTAACCAATAAACCAGAAAAACACAACCTTATGGCCTAAACCAGTAAAACTTGTAATGGCCTGAAAAACCAGTAAAACCAGCAAACTCAAAAGGCCAAAATTCATACTAACCATACGCGCCTTAAACCAAAATCAGAATACCATCCAGCCTCAGAAATACATCATCATAGGCTATTAAAGGGGCAACAGTAGCAAGGCAAGAAGGAGAAGAAGAAAAGCTAGTCAAAAATAAACATTTCAACAGTAGCAAGCAAGCAAGAAGAGGAAAGAAACGAAATACCACGCAACTAAAGCAAGCGTCACTGTCTTCCTCGCCCCGACCTCCTACGCGTTTCCCCTAACCTCCCTCCTCCGTCTCCAAAGGTAACTTTTCCCTTTCTCTTCTTTTTAAAATACCTCAATAACCATTAATAATTAAAGAATCAGAATCATAAATGGATATGCAAATCACAAACATGCAATAACCAAAAAACACTAACGAAATAAAAGCGGAATTGTACCGTATTTCCGTCGCCCTAGTGCTTTGCTGGAGGGAAGAAGAAGTGTCGAGGTACCGGTGGCCGTGGCAAGGAGAACTCAGAGGCGAAAGCATGAAGACAAAGAAGAACGCGAACGAAGAAGACAAGTGAGCGGCGCTGTTGCTGTCAAAGCCCTAATCCCTTTCTCTCAAATTAAAACAAGTTATGTTTAACCCTAAAAAACAAAATTAGGATATTTGGACCTCACCCCATTTTCTGCCAAAAGCCCAGCGTTCTCCTTATGCACCCCCCCTGTTTTCAGTTTTGTTTGGGCCCCTTAACACCTTTTAGCCCATATGTTTAGTTTATGTCTCACCCCCTTTATTTCTAATACACCTTTTTCTTTTTTTTTCTCTTTTAGTTTTTTTAGAACTTTATTAATTTAGTTAATTATTAGAGTTAATCAAAATAAGAGGTATAATTTAATTAAAACATTTTTTTAATAATTTGCCCATCTTTATTAGTTTAACTTTAGAATTAATTTAGAATTTTAATATTACTTTCATTAGATTTAAAATTAATAACTTTTAAGTTTTAATTTAGTTTAATTATTTAACAACTCTAAAAAATATATAAAAAATAGAAACTTAAAAAACTTAAAAAAACATTTTATTTTCTTTAAATTAATTCTCGTGCTTTGTCCATATTAAAAATGCAAAAAAAATGAAAACTATTAAAACATTTTCTTTTCATTAATATTAAACAAAAATCTAAAAAATGCATGTTCACACCATTTAGTCTTTTATTTAATTGTTATATATCATTATCTGCATAATTTTCTGTCAACTATTTCGTCTTTACGTGGTTATTCTGTTTACTTCTTAATCCAAGGGAAAAAACGATTAAATTTGTTGACTTCATTTCCTCAAGTCCAATCGCGCGAACATCTGCATTTTATTAAAACTTAGGATAATTTTTCCTCAAATATTCAATCTTTTCAAAATTTATACCTTTTAAGCCAAAACTTCGACATTAGGTCGTCGTACCTTCAAAAACCCGTCCGTACCCCTTTTCGGCCAAAACAATTTATTTCGATCAAACAAACGAACATTTTAATAAACAGATATTTCAAAAGGTTCCTATAGAGTACTATAGATACATTGGGTGCTAATACCTTCCCACTGTATAACCAACCCCCGAACCATAGATCTCTTTTCAAAACGCCTTGTATTTTTATTACTTTTAAAAAGTATTATTTTACATTGCATATTTAGGGTTTTATTTCGCTCTTTTCCCTTTTCCCTTGGAAATAATAAAGCGCGGTGGCGACTCTTGCTTTTGTGAGATGAATTAATCAATAATTCGATCTCCGATTTACCCTGCTACATTTTTATCGCTACAGTGTGTCAACCTAGCGGGTCTTTAATTATGCGTAGTATTTTTTCCGACTATGTCCACGTTCTCAGGATGTAGGGAGTTTCCCCTGTCAATAGCATTGTGTTGCCGTACTACCAGAAGATCTTCGTTGATCATGCAAGATTCGTCGCTGGAATTCATGTCCAATGCCCCAAGTGATCCAGATGGAGACTTGCCTCAAGTTGGTTGGCCTTTTGAGAGATTCTCCGAATCTTGACTTAACTGCCCCAGATGATGGACAATGATCATGCCATGCCCCTTGGTTGGAAGTACTTTTGTTCACTTAGATATTCGTCGTGAAAATTTCTCTGTTGTTCGAACAAATAGTCATATGCAAACAATGTTATATCAGAAATGCAACGCCTATGTCTATCTTGATGATTTTGAAAATGCATTTTTCATAAAACAAGTGAATGTTTGTAAAACGTGATGTCAACTCCGTATTTACCGTAGGCCTTAAGGAGTCAGGATACCTTTCGTAACAGTATGCTTTCGAACTAACCCATGCTTCAGCTAGGACTTTTAAGGGTTATAACGTGGCCTGGTTCATGGTTTAAGAAACAAAGGATAAAGGCTCAAATTATTTGTACCCACCCGCTCTTCGTGATGTTCTTCAATCCTAAACTCAGTTGATCATGCGTTAGACCTTGTTCGAGTCTTTTTCTCTAATATACCAGTGATGGTTCGGGTATTGACAATTTATTTTGAATGGGCAGTCATTTCCTTTTTTGTTGAGGGTTTGTATAACCTCTTTTTTTTCTTGATTTTGTTATCCCTGTTTTTGCCTGAGCTGTTTCCTTTTTGGAATTACAGTCAGCGGGATGCCCCAGTTTTGTAAGTCTCCTTCATAGGTTTTGACTTAATGGGTTTATTTTGAGAAGTAATGACTGCCTGTCTTTATGATTGTTCGGAACCATCGCTGTCTTTTTTTGTTTTGTAAGGATTCCTTTGATGCCATTCATCGTGCACCTGGATCAACTGAGAGAACTACTATGCCCTAGGTTATGATTAAGGGTTTTGTTGTACCCCAAAATTTGCCCTCCCATTTTCTCAACATTTCTCATCACCAAGCCCTTGGAGATCAAGATCCAGTTAGGGTTTCATCTGCTCAAGACTTCTCCTTGCACTGTTGACCCAAATTAGGGTTTGTGTTTGCACAAAGATGTTTTGACCTAAAATGCCTAAGATGACTTTCTTGCTTCATATTGGGCTCCCAAGTTTATCCATACCAAGTTTCAAGTCTTGATTCTAAGTTTTGCCCAGTCAATTGGACAGTTAACCTAGAAATCAACTGTATTGGGGAAAAAGTCAATTGTGGCCAATTGACAGTCAAATCTCATGAAAATTGACCCACATAAACATTATAAACTCACATGGACCATTTGATCAAGTTTGGATCACAATTCCACAAGAAATTTGATCAGATCATCAAAAGGGCAAAATGGTCATTTTTAGGGTTTTGACTGCACAAAGGCAAATTTTGACTGTTTGACCTAGCCAATGGCAAACCAAGCTCACATATGGATTCAAGGACCCCATGGAATTGTCTTGACATGCTCAACAAGTTCAAAAGATCCCAAATACACAAGATTGATAGTTGAATTTCCCAGTCAATTATTCAATTTTGACTGTATACTGAAAAGTCAAACTTTGACTTTTTGGTCAAAATCAAGAGTCAAGATTCATTTTTCATCAAAACATGCCAAATCATGAAACTTGTTCACCAAGAAATCAAAAATTGCAAATTAGGGTTTGAAATGAGAATTTTTCATAAACTTAGAATTTTTCTAAGTTATGAAAAACCCTAATTTTTCCCAACTTTGCCCCACTTTCTCACCAAGATTTATTTGGATTCAAGTAAAAGTCAAAACATGAAAGTTGTAGCCTATTGCATGATCTATAACTTTGATTCACAAAGTTTTCCCAAAAGAGGCTTGTATCTCAAATTACAATTTTTGGAACAAGGGTACCAAACCATTCTTAACTTAGTGAAATTTTGACCTATTTTGGCAAGGTTTTTACCTAACTTCAAGACCATTTTTCACATACTTCCCCTTGGAATTTCAATTTTTACTTCAAAGATGGATTATAGTATACATTCCAAGCTTTCCAAAATGTCCAAGTACTCATCAAACAACCTCATGACTTGAGAGAATCGAATTTTGCAATATGGCAAAAACTCACTTTTGAATTGGCCAATTCCCATGTTCATAACTTGTGCAAATTTCTCAAATCAGCATGCAACTTGATTACAGGCCTCTAAACCATTCAACACTCATAAATTTAATGCAAACTCATTGTGCCAAGACCATGTTCTACGTGTTCAAGCATTGCATAGTGGATTAATCCCAAAATAGATAAAGCACTTTAACCATTTTTGCAAAAGTAAGCTTTATGTCAAAATGAAAATCCAAGAAGTACAGATCAAATCCCCTTGGCACAAGTTTAGGGACTAATCACACTGATCAATGCCAAGGTTTGCAGCATGTTATGGGGGCCTCTACCTGTCTAAACATCAACTTGGCTTTTGGTTGCTTAAAGTGTAAGAAATAGGGCATATCACAACACAACTTTGATCTCAGCAATAGAACCCTTAAGCAAATATTTTGTACACATTCAAGACATCCTAACTGAGCTAGCACACGACTCCAACACCTCCATTGCCCTCTAGAATACAGAACCACCCTCAAACTGCCCAAACAGAGCTCTTACTGCAGTTTGAGTGCCAACTCTCATCCCTTTCATGCATTCTTGCTAAAAGCTCATCAAACACATTCCCTAGCATCACTTGAAGCTAACCCAAACATAAAACACGACCTGTAACTCCTCTAGTCAGTTCCACCATTTTCACTTTCTTGTTTTGCAGTTGAAGGTCCATAGCTCGATTCAAGGTCTTTCAAAGCAAAGTAAGCATTGGAATAGCATCACTACACTTCAGGTAAGCTGTACAGATCATCATCTTGCCCTGAAAGCTCCCCCATTGCCAGATACAACTTCAACTGAACAGGTATCTTCTTGAACTTCTAACTCTTAATGTAGGCATTGTTAGCTCTAGGTTTGTGAATAAGAAGTGTTCTACTCATGCCCCTGAACCTGTACATACTTTTACTTTTCATTTATTTTGCCTGAGCTATGAGAATTTAAGGTCTGAATATGGAAGAAAAGTTAGGTCAAGATTTGGGAATGTTAAAATTCTCTCTCATTTCTGAGAGTTAGGATGAGTTCTTTACATATTTAGAATCGTGATTCAATGCTTAACATTTCTTATGTTGTAAGTTTGTGCAAAAAATCAAAGAATCCAGATGTTTGAATTGATGTTCAGGCAAGCGTTTTTGAACGTTTTTCTGTCCAGAGGTTGAAGAAGAAGCCACATGGGCTGGGCCTGCTTTGATATTTCTCTTCACACTCTATTTTTGCTTTCGTGCCCCATGAGCCCATTTTGTTTGTTTTATTGATTTTTTGACTTTTCTCTTTTTATTCTGATTTATTTATTTTTGCTAGTAATATTAAAAACATGAAAAATTATTTTTACACCATTTTTATATTTTTTAAGCATTTATTTGT
The DNA here is from genome assembly GCA_948472305.1 of Vicia faba. Taxonomy (NCBI): domain Eukaryota; kingdom Viridiplantae; phylum Streptophyta; class Magnoliopsida; order Fabales; family Fabaceae; genus Vicia; species Vicia faba. The sequence continues at coordinate 1,079,931,173 of OX451736.1, read as the reverse complement.
TTATATGAACCATTTGTACATAAATAATATATATATACTATTATTTAGAAAAAACTAGAAAAATAATGTAAATATATTTTATTTCTGATTTTTATTTCATTTCTTCTTTTGAAAATATTTTATGCAAAATATACTTTTTTTATAAATATTAAATATTATTATTCTTGTATATATAATATTTATTTAGTAAATAATAAAGATATTTATATATATTAGTATATTAGGGTAAATAATACAAAAAAATATATACATTTTTTATTTTATTAATATTTGACATGAAAAATACTTTTTTATGAATATACTTCATTTTTATTTTGTTTTGTATATAATTATTAATTATTGTACATATTAAATAAATATTACCTTTTACTTAATGAAATTAGGGTTTTACCCTTAAAACACAAAAACTCCAAAAATATTACTTTTTTTATTTTATTCATTTTTATTTATTTGACATATAAAAAACACTCTTTTTTCCATACATATAAAAACCCTTTTTGCATTTTTGCATCTTTATTTTATTTTCCATTTAATTTATACAATTAATTATCTTGTAAATATTCCAAAATTGATGTAATAGCTAGGTTTAAATTCCTTGTCTAAATATCTCCCCATTTGAACATTTGTACCCCCCCTTCCCATATTGTGTTGTAATAGTGTAGGAATTTTACTTTTCGCACTTTAACACTTTCTAAATATACCATGCTAGAACTAGGGTTTGTATGCAAATAAAAAGAACAAAATAGTTTGACCTAATTTCAAGATAAACAAGCATGAAAATGGACAACACATATCACACTTGCACCCCTAGGGTATTCCACTTGTTGCCTTCAATAAATGGGCCATATTGCATGTTAGGTCTCTTTGGGTAAAACAAACAATCAAATGATCATAGTCCCTCGATGACGCTTTCGAAAAGTTGCCTAAAATGATCAAGTCCCTTTCAAGGAAAAATTGCCCAAAGATACTTAACACTATTGCAATCATGGTCTAAACGATGACCCGCGCCCGTCCCTTTCACATCCTAACACAAGATTGTCCACCAAATGCAATGGTGGAACAAAATTGTTAAAAGGGTTAAAACATAACAAAAATCTTTGAGAACTTTAGGGTAGATAGCTCTTAAGTACTTGTCAACTTGCAAAACAAAACACTTGCCTATTTTTCAAACCATACTTCACAAACACTTTCAAAACAAACTTTCAAAGAAAACCTTGAAACATCTTTTCAAAAAGACAAACACCTTTTGTAAAACATTCGAGTAAAGAATTGTTACAAGGTTAGCCTATACAAGGCATCTTTTTCAAAACACTTTCAAAACCACGCACAAAGCACCATTTCAAACAATTGAAAACCAAGGCAAGTTGATCTAAGCAAGTACCTAAGAGCCCATGGATAACCATGGATAGAAAGGGTGCTAATACCTTCCCTTTCTATAATCTACTCCCCGAACCCAAGAAAATATCTCAAAGGTTTTTGCTGTGCTTTTTAAACCTTTCCTTAGGATAAAATAAAAAGTCAGTGGTGACTCTTGCTCAACCGAAACATTTGCGAAAACAAACGCAAAACCATAGTCAGTTCTCCCACCGTATCACAGAACTGGCGACTCTGCTGGGGACAATTTTAAAAGTGGAGTAACCTTAGGGCTTAGATCACCCTCTTGCATGACTAATTGTTCGAATTGATTGCTTTATATCTTGGCTCTATTGTTTGGGTTTGCAATCCTACACCCGGATTTTGGGAAACATTCATAGATAGCAATACGTTGTGGAAACTGTGTGGGGTATACCGACACGGTCGAAGCAATAGCTATATTAGTGCGACATATTTGTGAGTACCGGTAACCCTTGAGTTCAATCAAGGAGAGTACGGGGCCGCTGAGTGATGTCACTAAGCACTAATGACCTAGAACCTTACTTGACCATCTTGGCCTTTTATTAGGGGTAGTGAGATGACCGACTTTGGTGCAGTCCGAAGTTGGTAGATACTCGATACTACACTCATTGAGGGTTGTTTTCTTGGAATATTTTGGTCGCTAGTTAAGTGGCTAAACCAAAACAATGAACGATGAAAACAATCCAATGATATTGAGATCCTTAGAACCCGGTTACTATTTATAGGACAGGTTTTTAAGCCAACTACACTCAAGAGGGTACTTACCTATGAAACCCCATGCAAGCCTGAAACTAGGGTTTGGTGTGAATTGCTTGTACATATGTTTTGTGCATACATCATAAACATCATAAAGCATCATATGCATCCACTAACCATTTCAAGGGTTTGGATCTTCATCTTTGTTCTTATTTTGTAGGTCATGGAAATTCCTCGCAGAAAAACCATCCAAGTCAACCTTGTGCGAATTTCTCCTCAACTCAAGGAGCTCACCTCAAGAATTCCGGAAAACTCATCCTTCAGTGAAAGACATGGTAGACTGCTCAGCTTAGTCAACACCAACATTGAAGAAGACATGATGAAAGTGCTATTCCATTTCTTTGACCCTCTTCACCACTGTTTCACTTTCCCTGATTACCAGTTGGTGCCCACTTTGGAGGAGTTTTCTCAACTCCTGAGAATTCCTATCCTTAATCAACTACCCTTCAACGGTACGGAAAAGGAACCAAAGTCGGAAGATGTTGCTCGAGCATTACATCTACAACCATCCGACATCAAGGGGCATTGGGAAACCAGAAGCGGCGTCAAGGGATTCTTAGAAAAATTCTTGTTTGAGAAGGCACAAGAATGTTGGAACTCATTGGACCTACAAGCCTTTGAAGAGATTGTGGCACTCCTTATCTATGGGTTGGTCTTGTTCCCAAATCCTGACCAATTGGTAGATGTCAACGCCGTCAAAATCTTCTTGTCCAGAAATCCAATACCAACATTGCTTGGGGACATTCTTCACTCATTTTACACACGAACAATGAGAAAGAGGGGTGTTCTCATGTGCTGTACTCCTCTCCTTGCAAGGTGGTTTATTTCGCACCTTTCACAATCTGTCTTGAAGAATGACCAAGGCTCAAGGTGGTTCCAACGGTTGATGACTCTTACTCACTCTGATGTACATTGGTGTTCTCGGTCCAGAGAAAATGTCATCATCATCGATCGTTGTGGAGAGTTTCCTAATGTTCCTTTACTTGGAATCAGAGGAGGTATCACCTACAACCCTTGCCTAGCTTTGAGGAAATTTGGATATGCACGGAGGGATGGCCCTCATGACATGTTGATTCCTGACCTAGTTTTTGACTTCGACAACGATGCGCAAGGACTTCGCCAAAGATTCATCAGAGCTTGGGGAAGACCCAACAAGGTTGATAGCAAGACTCTGGGACACAAGAACTCCATCCCTCTTGAGCCTTATCTCAAGTGGGTACGAGCCCGAGCCCAAAGTCTAATAATGCCTTATCCTCATGTACTCCCTGTGATTAAAGAGCCTGTCAAGGAAGGAGAGGTTCCCTACACCATCCTACATCCTGACATGCCTACATCGTGGGTGGAAATGCAGAAAAGTTGGATTCAGCTCAAGGAGGAACGAAACACTTTTGAAGCTAGCTTCTACACCAGTGAGAAGAAGGTTCTAGAGCTTACCCGCCGACTCCATGAGTAAGAGGCCCTCAACACCTACATCGCACCAAAGAGGATGCGCAATGTCTTTTTACCTTGAGAAGTTGTTTTTGTAATATTTGGCCCATGGGGCATTTATGTACTAACAAATTTCTTCTTAATATGACGTGCGTTCTTTTTGTCTGCAACAATTTTGAATGTTCTAAATCCTTGAATGCATTGCATACATAAGAATACCATTCATCATGTGCATAAGCAGTTCTCACTCCAGGTTTCCTTATCTGTCTGCTGTTTATTTCAGTAGGATGGATCTCGAGCAAACAGTCAAAGACCTACAAGCTCAAAATGCACAGTTCCAGCAACTCCTGACAACCTTGGCTAAAGGTCAGGAGGATCTCAAGACCTTGCTGGGGAACAAAGACCCAGTGAAGAAGAAGAAAAAGAGACTCGGGGTGGCTACTTTAGGGAGAAGATTTGACGGAGAAGCTCGGAGAGTGCTTGAATTTCCTCCTACTTCTGATGAAGGAACCAGCAAAGGAGGTGGGGCTGCGGTACCTTCCGAGTCTGATGTGGAAGAAGAGGAGGTCGAAGAGGATGAAGACTATTCTGATCAGCAATACCCTCCAGCTGATGATAAATACAAGGGTTTAGAAGACAGGTTGGCCGCCATGGAATTACAAAGAGTACCGGGTTTGGATTTTGAAGACTTGGGCTTGGTCGCCGGGATTGTGATTCCCCCAAAATTCAAAGTGCCAGTGTTTGTAAGGTATGATGGGTTGTCCTGTCCAAAAATGCATCTCAGGTCCTACGTGAGAAAGATTCAACCCTATACGGCAGATAAAAACCTTTGGATTCATTTCTTTCAAGACAGCCTTTCTGGAGCTCAGTTGGAGTGGTTTTATCAGCTAGAGGGAACCAGCGTCCGAAATTGGGAAGACTTGGCCACCGCTTTTTACAAACAATACCAATACAATTCTGACCTTGCCCCTACTCGTACCCAACTTCAGGGTATGTTATTGGGAACAGGCGAAGGATTCAAAGAATATGCACAAAAATGGAGGGATTTGGCTGGCAGGGTGCAGCCTCCTTTAACCGACCGCGAACTTGTTGATATGTTTCTAGGGACCCTATCTGGGCCATTTTTCAATCATCTGATTGGTAACTCTTCCGCGGGGTTTACCGATTTGATCTTAACAGGCGAAAGAATAGAAGCTGGCATCAAGTCAGGAAAGATTCAGAAGGGTGTTGCCGCAAGTGTTGAGAAGAAGCCTTTTAAGAAGGAAACAGCTGTGGTATATTCTCAGAGAAGAGCAGGGAAGACTGAGCGCCGGCCGACCGTGGGGGCCGTAATGATTCAAAATCCTTCAAGTGAGCAGCCTCGCTATAACCAATCCAGACCAAATCAACAACGGGTGGAACGGCCACAACGGCAGTTCACCCGCATTAATATGACTCCAGCGCAAGTGCTTCCCCATCTGTTAAAGTTGAATCTCGCCACCGTCAAGGAGGCACCAAAGAAGGTGAATACGTCCTCTCCGCATTATCATCCTAATGCTAAATGCGCCTACCATTCTGACAGTGTCGGGCACGACACCAATGATTGTTGGGCACTCAAGCATAAAATCCAAGACCAGATAGAGGCGAAGGAGGTGGAGTTTGACGCTCCGGAGAAGCCTAATGTGATATCTGCTCCCATGCCGAAGCACGGCCGAAATATCAATGCCATTGAAGAATATTTGTATGTTGCTGATGTCAATGATCTGATTACTCCATTGTTAACCATCAAGTTGAATCTGTTAAGGGCCGGGATCTTCCCGGGATGTAAAGAAGACTGCTATTGTTGTTATTCTCTGCCGTTTGATTGTCCGTTACTGAAGAAAGGCATCCAAGGCCTAATGGATAGTCGACAAATTTTGTTTGAAAAAGTTTCTGCTGTTCCAACCCATACTGAAGATGTCTCAATCATAACCATTCACGCCAATCTTTCCAAGGCCGTCAGAAAGCCTGTTAAGATTACACCAGCTACGAAATCTGTTCCTTTGAAGATAACGATGCCAGGGCCTGTCCCCTATGTTTCTGAGAAGTCGATACCATGGAACTACGGCGGCGACGTCTACTACCATGGTATTAAACAAATCGAAATAACTGAAGAAAGTTCGGATGATGAAGAAGCCAGCATTGGTAACATTGCAGGCACTAGCAAAATCACCCGGAGCGGGAGAATATTTTCTCCAGAGATTGCCCCTCCAAGAGCAATCTTTGGACCCTCATCTGCCGACAAGGTCGTCCCTGCACCAATAAAACTCTCTGCTAGAACCCCTTTGATTGAAGACGTTGTTGTCCCTAGTACTGTCCCTCCTACCACTGCTGACAAAGGTAAGGGAGTCCAAGATGAGCTCGTCAGGACGAGGGCTCAACCCTTAGTCATCCCGGAGACCTCCAAGAAGGAAATGGATGAGATCTTGAGGATAATCAAAAGGAGTGATTACGGTGTGGTAGAACAACTGGGGCAAACCCCCTCAAAGATCTCCATGTTGGCACTGCTACTTTGCTCGGAAGCGCACGCTAAAGCTCTGATAAAATTCCCGAAGGCAGCCCATGTGCCCCAGGAAACCTCTGCAGATCAATTTCAAAATTGCGTGGCTAGCCTGACTGCAGACAATGGATTAGGTTTCTCTGATGCCGACCTAACTCCTAAAGGTAGAAACCACAATGATGCTTTGCACATTTCAGTCGAGTGCCGAGGAACCACTCTCGCACATGTCTTGGTCGACACTGGTTCGTCGCTGAATGTACTGCCTAAGAAGGCCTTGGACCGACTAGATTGTGAAGGGTTGGAGTTGAAACCGAGTGATATTGTTGTCAGAGCTTTCGATGGTTCGAAGAGAATGGTCCATGGGGAGGTTGAAATTCCCATCAAGATAGGTACTGAGGTGTTTAAGTCTACTTTCTATGTGATGGACATCCGTCCGTCATACTCTTGCTTGTTGGGTAGGCCTTGGATACACCGTGTTGGGGCAGTCGCCTCCTCCTTACATCAGATGTTGAAGTATCCTGTCAAGGGAAAGATCATTACTGTTCATGGCGAAGAGGAGCACATGATTAGCCACTTGAACTCTTTCCGATATGTGGGGGTTGAAGGGGAGTTCATTGAGACGCCTTTTCAACATTTCGAAGAAGTCCTTCCTGAGATAACAGTAGCAAAGTTGGCAGCTGAGACACCGAGGCAGATGGCCAGGATGGCATCCCTGGAGGACGCAAGGGCCGCAATAAAGGAAGGGAAGAATTCGGCATGGGGGCAGTTGCCTGACATTCCACATAAAACCGACAAATTTGGATTAGGGTTCACTACCGCGGGCCAGAAAGCTATGCGCCGTTCGAAGATTGAAAGAGCGCCAGTCAAAATTTCTCCCTACGGAATCAACGCTTTGGAAGACGAAGACAAAGAGAGCAACATCGAAGAATGGATTTACCCAACTGTCAAAGGAGGATTGAGCAACTAGGAGGCAAAAGACTTTGTCCCCATCACTTTTATTCATCAGTAATTTATCTGTCAAACTTTTCCTATTTGGTCTGTAATATTTATTTTCAAACAATCCGTACACTATCTTTCACCTCATGCCTTGCCCGGGGCATGTAGGTCCATTTGTAAGGGTTTTGATTATTTTTTCATATCCATATGCCATGTTTAATGATTCATTGGACGTTTTTCATTTGATAAACTGCTTGTGTTCATTTTCTTTCCTTTTGCATTTTTTGTTTAAGGATGGCTATCCCTTACACACACCCACACTCACAAATGCAGATACCCATCCACTCCGGATTCCATGGGTGACTATTCTGCTATATCCTTCAATAACTCTGAAGATCTGGTCAATCAAGCCGAGTATAAAGATGACGAAGGTTGTGAAGTACCAGGGGAACTAGCCAGACTTCTATAGCAAGAGGAAAGAGCCATCTTACCTCACGAAGAGTCATTGGAAACTGTCAATTTGGGAACCGAGGAAGACCGAAAGTAGGTGCAAGTGGGTGACAATCTGGAACCAAGAGTCAAGGAGCGCCTGATACAGTTGTTGAATGAGTATGTTGAAATCTTCGCTTGGTCTTATGAAGACATGTCGGGTTTAGACACAGACATCGTGGTTCACCGTCTCCCCACAAGAGAGGATTGTCAACCGATCAAGCAAAAAGTCCGCCGAGTGAGGCCTGACATGTCTGAAAAGATCAAAGCAGAAGTGATGAAGCAGTTCGACGCTGGCTTTCTGGCTGTTACGTCCTATCCTCAATGGGTCGCTAACATCGTGCCAGTACCCAAGAAAGATGGCAAAGTCAGGATGTGTGTGGACTACCGGGATTTGAATAGGGCCAGCCCCAAAGATGATTTTCCACTTCCACACATTGACATTTTAATCGACAACACAGCTCAGCACAAAGTGTTTTCCTTCATGGATGGATTCTCGGGCTACAATTAAATCAAAATGGCCCCCGAGGATATGGAGAAAACAACTTTTGTCACATAATGGGGCACTTCCTGTTACAAGGTGATTCCGTTCCGGCTGAAGAACGCAGGGGCAACTTATCAACGTGCCATGGTAGCTTTGTTTCATGATATGATACATCATGAGATTGAAGTTTACGTAGACGATATGATAGCTCGGACACAAACAGAGGTGGAGCACCTTGAACATCTAGAAAAGCTGTTTGCCAGATTGAAAGAATACAAACTCAGGCTGAATCCAAGTAAGTGCACTTTTGGAGTTAGGTCTGGTAAACTTCTAGGATTCATTGTAAGCAACAAAGGCATTGAAGTCGATCCAGCAAAAGTAAAAGCAATACAAGAGATGCCTGCTCCCCGTACTGAAAAGGAGGTTAGAGGATTCTTGGGACGCTTGAACTATATTGCCAGATTCATCTCTCATCTGACTTCTACCTGTGAGCCAATTTTCAAACTCTTGAAGAAAGATCAGGTAGTCGAATGGAACGACGATTGCCAAGCTGCTTTTGATAAGATCAAGGAGTATTTGCTAGAACCTCCTATTCTGATGCCACCTGTCGAAGGAAGACCATTGATCATGTATCTGACCTTCTTGGATAACTCAATGGGGTGTGTTTTGGGCCAGCATGACGAGTCTGGTCGAAAAGAGCATGCTATTTATTACCTTAGCAAAAAGTTTACCGACTGTGAGACTCGCTACTCACTGCTCGAGAAAACTTGTTGCGCTTTGGTATGGGCTGCTCGCCGACTAAGACAGTATATGTTGACTCATACTACCTTGTTGATTTCCAAAATGGATCCTATCAAGTATATCTTCGAAAAGCCCGCTTTATCTGGAAGAATAGCTAGATGGCAGATGATCCTAACTGAGTATGACATCCAGTACACCACCCAAAAAGCTATAAAAGGGAGTGTACTAGCTGACCATCTGGCTCATCAAGCTATCGAAGATTATCAACCCATGAGATTTGACTTCCCAGACGAGGACATCATGAATTTAGACAACATTGAAAGTAACAGACCGTATGACGGACCCGAAAAGGGATCCCGATGGACCCTGTACTTTGATGGTGCTTCAAATTCACTTGGAAATGGTATCGGCGCAGTACTCATTTCTCCGGAAGGCTGTCACACACCTTTCACGGCCCGACTTTGCTTCAGCTGCACAAACAACATGGCTGAGTACGAAGCTTGCATCTTTGGTCTCAAGGCTGCTATAGACTTGGGGATCAAATCTTTGATCGTATTTGGGGATTCGGCTTTGGTTATCAGTCAAATCAAAGGAGAATGAGATACCAAGCATCCTAATCTTATCCCATACAAAGAACATGTCCTGACATTGTTGCCTCATTTCGAGCAAATTACCTTCGAGCATTTCCCGCGAGAAGAGAATCAGCTAGCAGATGCTTTAGCTACAATGTCCTCCATGTTTAAACTCAACTGGGATAACGAGGCTCCCCAAATCACCATCGAGCGAATGGATGAACCGGCACATTGTCACGAGATTAATACCGAAGAAGTAGTGGAACAACCTTGGTTCCATGAAATCAAAAGGTATCTCGAGACTAGAGATTATCCCGAAGGAGCTTCCGTAAATGACAAGAAGTTCTTAAGGAAATTTGCCGCCAAATTCTTCCTGAGCAACGACATCCTTTACAAACGAAGCCATGATTGTGTATTACTCCGATGCGTAGACAAAGCTGAAGCAGAGTTGATCATGACTGAGATACACAGTGGCACATTTGGCACTCACTTGAGCGGGCATACAATGGCTAAGAAGATCCTAAGGGCAGGCTATTACTGGTCTACCATGGAAGCCGACTGCCATCAACATTCCCGTACTTGCCACAAATGTCAAGTCTACGCTGACAAAGTTCATATCCCTCCGGTTCCTCTCAATGTTCTGACTGCTCCGTGGCCATTTGCAATGTGGGGCATTGACATGATTGGAGAGATCAAGCCCACGGCTTCCAACGGACACCGCTTCATCCTAGTTACCATTGACTATTTCACCAAATGGGTCGAAGCAGCTTCCTTTGCCTCTGTTACTAAAAATGTGGTTGCCCGCTTCATCAAGCAAAATCTCATATGTCGGTATGGTGTTCCAGACAGGATCATCACAGACAACGGTACAAATCTGAATAACACAATGATCACCGCATTGTGTGAACAGTTCAAGATTTATCATCACAATTCATCTCCCTATCGGCCGAAGATGAACGGTTCTGTTGAAGCTGCGAACAAAAACATTAAGAAAATCATTCAGAAAATGACAGACACTTACAAAGACTGGCATGAGATGTTACCGTTTGCTCTGCATGGATACCGTACGACGGCACGTACTTCAACCGGGGCAACCCCATTTTCTTTGGTATATGGCATGGAAGTTGTCCTGCCTATGGAAGTTCAGATTCCTTCTCTAAGGATTATGAAGGACACAGGTTTGAATGAAGATGATTGGATGCAGACCCGACTTGATCAACTCAATTTGATCGACGAGAAGCGACTCGCGGCTATCTGCCATGGTCAGACGTATCAAAAACGGATGATCAAGGCCTTCAATAAGAAAGTCAGACGTCAAGTGTATCAAGTCGGAGATCTCGTAATCAAGCGGATTATCTTGCCGCAAAGTGATCCCAGGGGCAAATGGACTCCCACATATGAAGGACCATTTGTGATCAAGAGCATATTTTCTGGTGGTGCAATGATTCTGACCACCATGGACGACGACGATTTGCCGCACCCTACGAACGCAGACATAGTCAAAAGATACTACGCATAAAATAACCCGACAAGTCGAAAACCCGAAAGGGCGGCTTGGGCAAAAATGGGCATCCCGGTGAACCGAAAACCCGAAAGGGCGGTTCAGGCAAAAATTAGGGATAAAAACAAAAAAAATCTGTACACCCGGCAAGTTGAAAACCCGAAAGGGAGGCTTGGGCAAAAAGGGGTTTCCCGGTGGATCGAAAACCCGAAAGGGCGATTCAGGCAAAAGTTAGGGAATTAAAGCGTATGACTATGTCTCGTCGGATCACTTCAAAGACAATCTCTTCATCAACTAGTCCCATGCTTCTGATCAATCCAGTCATCGGCAGACGAAGCATTAATGGACAGATATTCAGAGTTGTGAAGGCTATAGCGGAATGGAATCCCATGGAATTATTTCACATAGCCATCTTTATTTTGTATAAATCTTTCAATATTTACGACAAAATCCTCTTACTAGGATGATTGTCTCCTTTTTACAAATATACTCAGAGAAAGTTAATACAAATACTCTTCCCAGAAATTTGTGTCATTTCCTTTTTCTTTCCTCTTGCACTATTTGTTTTATTTTGAGAAACGTCCAATGTTTTGTTAAATAGGCATATGCATTTGAACATAATCATTTCCTTATGAATCAAGAAAGAGGATTACTGATAGGTTGAAAATGCAGTTAGATATCTTGATACCCTTTCAAAGGAAACCCCCGGGAGATTTGGAATCCATATCCCCAGCAAGTTTTGAAGCTTATCCCCAGTGGATTATGGAAGCTTATCCCCTGCAGAGTACGGACGTCTCTCCCGAGCTTTATTCAAAGTTACACCTCACAAGGGCTTATAACTGGGTTATCCTCAGCTTGTTGTCACGGAAGATCGCACTCGGAAAATTCTCCTCCTATCCCCAGCGGAGTTCATCAGAGTTCCCCAGCATAACTTATCAATACAATCCCCAGAGGAGTTTATCTTTGTTATCCCCAGCCAGAGAATCCTCCAGAACTTAATTCCCCTCAAAGTTTAAATTCCAATATCCCCGGCCGAGCTAAAGCTTCAAATTATCAATCCCCAGCGAAGCCAGACTAATGAACCTTCTCCCCACAGAGTTTTGGGAGGGCAAATCTTGAGTTCCCCAGTGAAGTCGCCAGAAATACTTCCCACCAAACTGAAGATTCTCAGTCTTACCTCCCCAGCATGAGTCTATTAGATTGGAACTCCCCAGTAGAAGTCATCAGGAATTCCCCAGAAGATTGGTATACAACCCAAGCTCTTTATTCTCCAGCAACAACCAGGAATTATTCTTCCCAGCAGCAGTCAAGATACTTTTATTTTCAGCCATCCCGGATTCATCTATCCTTTGCAAGACAGCTCTCCAGCTTACATGCGCATCCATTTACATTCATATCACATAACATACATTGTATCATGCATCATGACATTGCATATAACTAACTCTTTACCTTTCAGGTAAGATCAGTCGAAAGACTAAAATCATTATCTTCCGAGATTTCTTTCCAGGAATAGTTCGGGTGTGACCCAGACACGGCAACGTTCTAATGCTTATTCCAGATTTATCCAGATGCAGTTTCACACAAGCTCATCATCAGGGAACCCTACACCGGTTCTTCCTCCAAATTCAAGACTTCTGAAAACAGTTCACGGGTTCTCCAAGTAACGGATGTTAACCTATCGCTTGTTCAGATTCTTCTCCAGACTTCTGAAAACAGTTTATGGATTCTTCCCAACAACGGATGTTAATCTATCAACTTGTTCAGATGCAATTTTTGAAAACAGTTTACGGACGCTTCCCAACAACGGATGTTGCTCTATTGCTTATTCAACTCCAAGATTTCTGAAAACAGTTCACGGGTTCTCCAAGTAACGGATGTTAACCTATCGCTTGTTCAGTTTTCTTCTCAAGACTTCTGAAAACAGTTTATGGATTCTTCCCAACAACGGATGTTAATCTATCACTTGTTCAGATGCAAGACTTCTGAAAATAGTTTACGGATTCTTCCCAACAACGGATGTTAATCTATCGCTTGTTCAGACTCTTCTCAACTTCTGAAAACAGTTTACGGATTCTTCCCAACAACGGATGTTAATCTATCGCTTGTTCAGACTCTTCTCAACTTCTGAAAATAGTTTATGGATTCTTCCAAACAACGGATGTCAATCTATTGCTTATTCAGACCCCCAGTTCAGATGTGGTTCAAAACATGGACAGCTTTCTGATGTTCATTCCAGATGGCATATTTAAGCCCATCCCCGACAAGATTTCTGTCACCCTTCCAGATGGCATCTTTAAGCTCATCCCCGACAAGTTTCTGTCATTCCTCCCGATGGCATCGTTAAGCCCATCTCCAAATGGCATCTCTAAGCCCATTCCCGCATCCATTGCTTTGACGAGTGCAAATTTAAGGGCACTCTAGTGTCCAATCTCCTCTTACCCTCGAGTCACGAAAGGCAAACTTGCCAATCTAACTCTTCGGATTCAAGAAGATTGAACAGGGGCAACTGTTGTACCCCAAAATTTGCCCTCCCATTTTCTCAACATTTCTCATCACCAAGCCCTTGGAGATCAAGATCCAGTTAGGGTTTCATCTGCTCAAGACTTCTCCTTGCACTGTTGACCCAAATTAGGGTTTGTGTTTGCACAAAGATTTTTTGACCTAAAATGCCTAAGATGACTTTCTTGCTTCATATTGGACTCCCAAGTTTATCCATACCAAGTTTCAAGTCTTGATTCCAAGTTTTTCCCAGTCAATTGGACAGTTAACCTAGAAATCAGCTGTATTGGGGAAAAAGTCAACTGTGGCCAATTGACAGTCAAATCTCATGAAAATTGACCCACATCAATATTATAAACTCACATGGACCATTTGATCAAGTTTGGATCACAATTCCATAAGAAATTTGATCAGATCATCAAAAGGGCAAAATGGTCATTTTTAGGGTTTTGACTGCACAAAGGCAAATTTTGACTGTTTGACCTAGCCAATGGCAAACCAAGCTCACATATGGATTCAAGGACCCCATGGAATTGTCTTGACATGCTCAACAAGTTCAAAAGATCCCAAATACACAAGATTGACAGTTGAATTTCCCAGTCAATTGATCAATTTTGACTGTATACTGAAAAGTCGAACTTTGACTTTTTGGTCAAAATCAAGAGTCAAGATTCATTTTTCATAAAAACATGCCAAATCATGAAACTTGTTCACCAAGAAATCAAAAATTGCAAATTAGGGTTTGAAATGAGAATTTTTCATAAACTTAGAATTTTTCTAAGTTATGAAAAACCCTAATTTTTTCCCAACTTTGCCCCACTTTCTCACCAAGATTTATTTGGATTCAAGCAAAAGTCAAAACATGAAAGTTGTAGACTATTGCACGATCTACAACTTTGATTCACAAAGTTTTCCCAAAAGAGGCTTGTATCTCAAATTACAATTTTTGGAACAAGGGTACCAAACCATTCTTAACTTAGTGAAATTTTGACCTATTTTGGCAAGGTTTTTACCTATAACTTCAAGACCATTTTTCACATACTTACCCTTGGAATTTCAATTTTTAATTCAAATATGGATTATAGTATACATTCCAAGCTTTCCAAAATGTCCAAGTACTCATCAAACAACCTCATGACTTGAGAGAAACGAATTTTGCAATATGGCAAAAACTCACTTTTGAATTGGCCAATTCCCATGTTCATAACTTGTGCAAATTTCTCAAATCAGCATGCAACTTGATTACAGGCCTCTAAACCATTCAACACTCATAAATTTAATGCAAACTCATTGTGCCAAGACCATGTTCTATGTGTTCAAGCATTGCATAGTGGATTAATCCCAAAATAGATAAAGCACTTTAACCATTTTTGCAAAAGTAAGCTTTATGTCAAAATGAAAATCCAAGAAGTACAGATCAAATCCCCTTGGCACAAGTTTAGGGACTAATCACACTGATCAATGCCAAGGTTTGCAGCATGTTATGGGGGCCTCTACCTGTCTAAACATCAACTTGGCTTTTGGTTGCTTAAAGTGTAAGAAATAGGGCATATCACAACACAACTTTGATCTCAGCAATAGAACCCTTAAGCAAATATTTTGTACACATTCAAGACATCCTAACTGAGCTAGCACACGACTCCAACACCTCCATTGCCCTCTAGAATACAGAACCACCCTCAAACAGCCCAAACAGAGCTCTTACTGCAGTTTGAGTGCCAACTCTCATCCCTTTCATGCATTCTTGCTAAAAGCTCATCAAACACATTCCCTAGCATCACTTGAAGCTAACCCAAACATAAAACACGACTTGTAACTCCTCTAGTCAGTTCCACCATTTTCACTTTCTTGTTTTGCAGTTGAAGGTCCATAGCTCGATTCAAGGTCTTTCAAAGCAAAGTAAGCATTGGAATAGCATCACTACACTTCAGGCAAGCTGTACAGATCATCATCTTGCCCTGAAAGCTCCCCCATTGCCAGATACAACTTCAACTGAACAGGTATCTTCTTGAACTTCTAACTCTTAATGTAGGCATTGTTAGCTCTAGGTTTGTGAATAAGAAGTGTTCTACTCATGCCCCTGAACCTGTACATACTTTTACTTTTCATTTATTTTGCCTGAGCTATGAGAATTTAAGGTCTGAATATGGAAGAAAAGTTAGGTCAAGATTTGGGAATGTTAAAATTCTCTCTCATTTCTGAGAGTTAGGATGAGTTCTTTACATATTTAGAATCGTGATTCAATGCTTAACATTTCTTATGTTGTAAGTTTGTGCAAAAAATCAAAGAATCCAGATGTTTGAATTGATGTTCAGGCGCGCGTTTTTGAACGTTTTTCTGTCCAGAGGTTGAAGAAGAAGCCACATGGGCTGGGCCTGCTTTGATATTTCTCTTCACACCCTATTTTTGCTTTCGTACCCCCTGAGCCCATTTTGTTTGTTTTATTGATTTTTTGACTTTTCTCTTTTTATTCTGATTTATTTATTTTTGCTAGTAATATTAAAAACATGAAAAATTATTTTTACACCATTTTTATATTTTTTAAGCATTTATTTGTTTATATGAACCATTTGTACATAAATAATATATATATACTATTATTTAGAAAAAACTAGAAAAATAATGTAAATATATTTTATTTCTGATTTTTATTTCATTTCTTCTTTTGAAAATATTTTATGCAAAATATACTTTTTTTATAAATATTAAATATTATTATTCTTGTATATATAATATTTATTTAGTAAATAATAAAGATATTTATATATATATTAGTATATTAGGGTAAATAATACAAAAAAATATATACATTTTTTATTTTATTAATATTTGACATGAAAAATATTTTTTTATGAATATACTTCATTTTTATTTTGTTTTGTATATAATTATTAATTATTGTACATATTAAATAAATATTACCTTTTACTTAATGAAATTAGGGTTTTGCCCTTAAAACACAAAAACTCCAAAAATATTACTTTTTTTATTTTATTCATTTTTATTTATTTGACATATAAAAAACACCCTTTATTCATACATATAAAAACCCTTTTTGCATTTTTGCATCTTTATTTTATTTTCCATTTAATTTATGCAATTAATTATCTTGTAAATATTCCAAAATTGATGTAATAGCTAGGTTTAAATTCCTTGTCTAAATATCCCCCCATTTGAACATTTGTACCCCCCCTTCCCATATTGTGTTGTAATAGTGTAGGAATTTTACTTTTCGCACTTTACGCTTTCTAAATATACCATGCTAGAACTAGTGTTTGTATGCAAATAAAAAGAACAAAATAGTTTGAACTAATTTCAAGATAAACAAGCATGAAAATGGACAACACATATCACACTTGCACCCCTAGGGTATTCCACTTGTTGCCTTCAATAAATGGGCCATATTGCATGTTAGGTCTCTTTTGGTAAAACAAACAATCAAATTATCATAGTCCCTCGACGACGCTTTCGAAAAGTTACCTAAAATGATCAAGTCCCTTTCAAGGAAAAATTGCCCAAAGATACTTAACACTATTGCAATCATGGTCTAAACGATGACCCGCGCCCGTCCCTTTCACATCCTAACACAATATTGTCCACCAAATGCAATGGTGAAACAAAATTGTTAAAAGGGTTAAAACATAACAAAAATCTTTGAGAACTTTAGGGTAGATAGCTCTTAAGTACTTGTCAACTTGCAAAACAAAACACTTGCCTATTTTTCAAACCACACTTCACAAACACTTTCAAAATAAACTTTCAAAGAAAACCTTGAAACATCTTTTCAAAAAGACAAACACCTTTTGTAAAACATTCGAGTAAAGAATTATTACAAGGTTAGCCTATACAAGGCATCTTTTTCAAAACACTTTCAAAACCACGCACAAAGCACCATTTCAAACAATTGAAAACCAAGGCAAGTTGATCTAAGCAAGTACCTAAGAGCCCATGGATAACCATGGATAGAAAGGGTGCTAATACCTTCCCTTTCTATAATCTACTCCCCGAACCCAAGAAAATATCTCAAAGGTTTTTCCTGTGCTTTTTAAACCTTTCCTTAGGATAAAAGAAAAAATTGGTGGCGACTCTTGCTCAACCGAAACATTTGCGAAAACAAACGCAAAACCATAGTCAGTTCTCCCACCATATCACAGGTTTTAATTTCGAAAAAGAAAAAACTCCAACTTCTTTGGCTCAGAGGGGTTGACGAGGGATTATCTTCCTTATAACTCCAGTGTTTAGGAATTGAAACAATGCCTGTACCTCATCAGCGGGGTCTGTTCAAAAGCATACTGTAGATTGTGGTATCGTTTTCGTCATCCTCCCTCAAGAGGCTTAGAATTTTAGATCAAGAGTTGACATCACAAAAATATGAAAACAGTTTGCATATAGTGAATACGAAATAATTACTTAAAAACAGACATGTGTAATGCATTAATGAAATAACCAAGTTTGACATGAAATAAAATGTTTGAACAATCGAAGAAAAATACAATATTGAACATTCAAATGAACAAAAGTTTCCAATCCTAGCCATGTTTGGGCAGGGGAGCAGTGGTCACATTGGGAGCCTCTGGAGAGTCGAGCTGGACTTCCTTTGCGTCAATCAAATCCTGAACCTTGTTTCTCAAAGTCCAACAATCATCTGTAGCATGCCCCGGGCTGTCAGAATGATAAGCGCAGCGAACGTTGGGGTTATACCTTGAAGGCGTCCTGTTGGGATTCTTTGGAGGGTCCATGAGAGTTACCAACTTGGTTTCCAGCAACTGTGGCAATATCTGTGACAAGGTCATGCCGAGGGGAGTGAATTGCCTTTTGGGTCTCTCTTCCCTTTGCTGATTATGACGCTGAGGAGCGCCGGCCGGTTTTGCAATAACCACCGCGTTGACATCTTGGCGGTGCTCGGACCTATTCTGCCCTCTTGAGCCATAGACAGCACTAGATTCTCTCTTGGATGGTTTCTTCTCAGTGTTCGAGGAGTCACCATTCTGTATTTTCTCTGACTTGATGCCAGCTTCTATTCTTTCCCCGGTCAAGACCAAATCTGTAAACCCAGCAGCAGAATTCCCAATCAGGTGGTTGAAGAATGGACCAGACAGGGTCCCCAAGAACATGTCGACGAGCTCGCGGTCAGTCAGAGGTGGTTGTACCCTTCCAGCAAGGTCCCTTCATTTTTGAGCATATTCTTTGAAGCCTTCGCCTGTACCCATAGACATCCCCTGAAGCTGAGTACGCGTGGGAGCAAGGTCGGCATTATACTGGTATTGCTTGTAGAATGCAGTGGCCAAGTCCTCCCAGCTGCGGATGTTGGCTCCATTCAGTTGATAGAACCATTCGAGTTGAGTTCCCGACAGACTATCCTGAAAAAAGTGAATCCATAAATTCTTGTCAGCCGTGTAGGGCTGGATCCTCCTTATGTAAGACCTGAGGTGTAGCTTAGGACAGGATGCCCCGTCGTACTTGGCAAAGGCAGGTGCCTTGAATTTGTGCGGGATGACTACCCCAGAAGACAGACCTAGATCCTCGAAGTCCAGGCCGGGCACTTTTTGTATCTCCATGGCACTTAGCCGGTCTTCCAACTGTTTATACCTGTCCTCAGCTGGAGGGTACTGCTCGTCATTGTAATCAGTCTCGTTGTCGGAGACCACTGGACTAGGAACCTCCCTTTCTTGGGGACTGTCTTTCCCAACAGATGGGGCAGTCTGCTCAACCTCATTTTGTGATCCAATCCCAGATTTGCGTCTAGGGTTGAACAGCACCGTCCTCTTCTTCTTCTTTTTCAAAAGCAGGGTCTTCAGATCTTGTTGCCCCTGGGCCAAACTCATGATCAACTCTTGGAACTGGGCGTTCTGAGCCTGGAGAGACTTGATGGATTATTCAGTAGATGATTCAGGATTCATGACGATCGGCTGAAATAAACAGCGAAGAAGGTAAGCAACCTGTATAGAAAGGGTACTTGTTATGCAATGATATGTATGATATGCATGCGGTGTTTTCAAGGATCTCGCGGGGTAAACAGAGAAATTGGTTAGAATTTTGTAGCTTGATTGAAGGAACTTCATGTTGTTGAGAGTCCTTCTTCAAGAGTCAAAGCTCACCATATCGAGTGGGTCATAGCCCCTGACTTAAGTCATCAACCTTGGTTAGAGGAAAATAAATCCCCTTTTGCCCCTTGCTGGATAGTTGATTCATCATGAACTGCATCACAAGCCCTTGAGATCCTTGAAATGGATTAGTCCTCATGAAGGATGCATGCAATGGTATGATGTTATGCTATGCATGGGGTAATGTAGGTAAACCCTGTTATGAGTCCCAATTAAGGACTGTAAACAAAACCTGCAAGAAACTCAAGTGTCAGATAACAAGCATGCAAATAGTCAAGTTGGAAGGCACACAAGTCACACAAGAGAAGCCCTTAGAGTTTAGGCCAGCATGGGGTCTAGGTATTACCCTCTTTCAGTTTGTTGGTTAAGACCTGTCCTATCAGAAGTAACCGGGTTCTAGAGGATCCCAATATCACTGACTACCCTCAATCGGTCATAACTCCAACTTCACAATCTTTTCTTGCGGCCAGAACCATCACGAGAGTTTAGCCTCAATGGGCGTAGCATACTGCTACCGTTCTATTGCCCAAGTTGGGTCATTTAAGGTTCTAAGGTCGGTTGGTGCTTAATGACTTCTCATAAGACCCATATTCTCCTCGTTGCGACACAAGGGATATCGGTACAGACCAAGGTACCACACCAACGTAGCCACTGTTTCACCCGTGTCGGTCTACGCCGGACAGGTCCCTCACAGCTTATGCTACCTAACAGGGTATCCCCAGATCCGGGTTAGGATCCATGTAACTCCGATGCAACCCACAATAATAAAGCAAACAAACACAATAATTGAAAACACAAGTGATCTTAGTCCTAAGGTACACCTCACTTTATAAGTTTCTCCCCAGCAGAGTCGCCAGTTCTGTGATCGGTGGATCTGGAACTGACTGTTTAACGCTGGTTCGCGAAATGTCGCGGTAAGCAAGAGTCACCACCATCTTTTATTTTCTCCAACATGGACAAGACAAAAGCACAGAAAAATTCCTTATGAGATAGTTTCTCGGTTCGGGAGGTAGATTTATAGAAAGGGAAGGTGTTAGCATCCTTTCTATCCATGGTTATCCATGGGCTCTTAGATACTTGCTCATTGTGTTTTCAAAAGTGTTTGCTTTTCAAAGTGTGAGTGGGTTTGAAAAAGTTTCGTTTAAAGATTTCAGATCGACTCTTGTATCAATCCTCAAGAGTGTTTGAAAAATTGTTTTGAAAGCTTTTTGAAAAGTGTCGGTGTGAAAAGAGTTTTGATTTGTTTTTGAATAGAGCAAGTACCTATGAGTCATCCACCTACCCTAAGGAATTAGGCTGTGTAAATATCCTTAAGGTAGTGCCATCCCACCATTGAGAGGTAGGTAGCACCACCGTTGGAGGTGTTCGGGTCAATTCGAGTTTTAGGGACAGTGTGGTCACCGGAGCAACAGTAGGACACCTTAGAAGCTACCCTTATGCCATTGATCCTTTTTTAATTCGAGGCAACTTTTCCGAGGATACTTGTTTTGAGGCATATGGATCAACGGACATAAGGACTTACTAAAACGTCCTATACTCGACGACCACGTTTCGAAGGTAAGGCAACAGTGAGGCGTACCCTAAGAGTGGTGTGTGAATTTGTGTATTGTTTTCAGTTTAGCATTTATCTTGTACATGTATCATGGTGATCTACGTTTGTTTTTAATTTAGGCCATACATTCTTTCATGCAAAGTTTAATTTAAAAGTGCGGAAATTAAAGTGCAGAAAGATAAATCCTACGCTATTACAAGGCGCGGGTCTATACATCGCCAAATTACAAAGACTCGTTTTTGATAAAGATGCGGAAAGTAAAGACGGAAAGATAAACCTAATTACTATTACATCTGAGAAACAGTTACATAATGATCGAAAGAAATAATGCGTGAAAAGAATTAAAATTAGGACGTCCGAGGGTTTTGGACCCTTTTGAAATTAAATTGAAATTAAAAACTAATTATTATTTAATTAAGAAAAGAAATGTTTTTTTAGGTTTTTGGTATTTAATGAAAATAAAGAAAAGAATTTAAAATTAGAAGGAAACCCTAGTTCTAAATATTTTTAATTATTTAAAAAAAAGGTTAAAGTTTAAAACCTAATTTACTAAATTATTAATGTACATGTTTCTTTACAAAATTAATGATAATTAATAATAATGATAAATAATGATGATTAATAATTTATTTAAGAAAAAGATGAAAATGTCAAAACCTAATTCTACATATTTTTTATTTATTAAGAAAACGTGTTAAAATTAAAACCTAGATTAACTAAGTTAATTGTTAGAGTTTATTTACAAAAATTAATTAGTGAAGAAATTAAATATATTTGTATTTTTTTGATTTTTCTGTTTTTATTATAGAAAATTATTTTATGGTGAAAAAAACAATTAAAACAATTAAAAAAGAATTAGAAAAGAAAAGAAAATAAAATTAAAAAGGATGCAAACCAAGGGGGGTTTCAGGCCCAAGGGGAGGTTTTTTGAAGTATTCTGGCCCATTAGACAAAAAGCCTTGTTTGACTTTCTGGCATCACGTGCGTGTTCATTGACTCCTGAGTACCGTGATCTGCATTCTTTGGACATTGGATTGGGTTTCATGGCCATTTGTGTTCTGGCTGTTGGCCATTTGTGTTCTGGCCGTTGGCCATTTGTGTTCTGGCCTCAACGTTCCTTAATCTTCTTAGGATGTCTGTCTCGCCATGTATTGGTGTCATGCATAAGTTGTTCTACTTTGGCCATTTGGCTTTTGGCTTTTAGCCATTTGTGTTTTGGCCTCAACGTTCCTTAATCTTCCTGCATGGGATCCTGTCTAAATCTGCAGTGTTGAATCTCATGAACACATTAAATAAAATCATAAAATGCAAATAAAGCCAATATATGAAAAAATTTAATGTTTAGGCACAATATGGCATGTATGAATGATTATACCCTTTTGATCATGGAGATCAAATCAATCTTACCCTTACTGGAAAATTAGTGACATGAATGCTTTTATGCCTTTTGGATCATGGAGATCAAGCCAGTCTTACCCGTACTGAAGAAGTAATGAGGTGTTGGTTTGTAACTGTGATGGCTTGTTTGTAGTGAGAGAGGGATTTGTAATAAGGATTTCAAGGTTTTAGGGTTCTTGAAAGAATTTGATATTCTAACAGTGTTGTGGCAAGGTTTTTTCTCTCTTTTTTTCCTCCGGTTTGTGTGAAAAGAATGTGATTATATAATGGAAATTAGGGTAAAGAAAATGGGCTTTGAATGTGCAATTGGGCCTCCAATGTTCACTTGAGTTCGTCACTTTCCAGGCTAAATCGCAGGGACTTAAGTGCAATTTTTGAAGTTTAAATGTGAAAACAAAATGTAGCCGATATCGAGAACTAACTCCTGTCCGAAAATCGGCTCAATCGGATAAACGGTTAATTAGTTATGAATTTTTGAAATTTTAGCTCAGACAAACTTATTTTGGGCTCCAGTGTCGACTCTGACACGTTCTTCAATAAAAAACTGGTATTGATCGGAGCATAATCCGGTCTCGAATTTTGAAGCAAAGTTGCAGATCTATGAGTCAGGGACTTTGTGTAAAAATATGAGCCCAATCCGATAAAAATTGACCGAGTTATGAATTTTCGAAGTTTCGGCCCAGATGAAATAATATTCAACATTCAAGATTTTCAGCATGTCACGCACTCTGAGCAAAAAACGAAGGCCTTTTGAACACCGTTCGAACTCGATACCTCCTGTGAAAATGTAGCCAACTCAATTTGTGAAATTTTGGCGCCAGAACCAGCTCGATACGATGAAAATCGACCAAGTTATGATTTTCTGAACATGACGCAAATAAACTTCTGTCACAAATTTTCTGTATGAAAATACTTGATAAATCCACATTTTTGAAGACCTTCTGATCGAAATTGGCTTCCAGCCGTGAGAGATGAAAACGTAGATAATGTCAAGACGGAATTTTTGCCACCGGAACGGGTTCAAAACGAGCCACGATCTTCAAGTTATGAATTTTTTAGCGCGTAAAAACTGCACTTTCAACACACTTTTTCACCATATTTCTTCAAGAAAACTTACACATTCGGATATCTTCTTTAAAGAATTGACTCTTGAGCCGAACCTGAATTTGAGAATACGTTATCAGAGATATCTTGGTGAAAGAACACCTGAATATAACGCGCCGGGTTGGACTTATGAATTTTTCTTGAAATGTTTTGAGAAATATGGGAGGGCAAATTTTGGGGTACAACAATTGCCCCTGTTCAATCTTCTTAAACCTGAGGATGTAGATTGGCTGGCGTGCCTTTCGTGATCCGAAGGTGGAAGATGATTGAACACTAGAGTGCCCAGAAATTTGCACTCACATAGTGGAATGTCAGCAACGTGATGTCGGGAATGGGCTTACAGATGCCATTTGGAGAGATGACGGATAGGAGGATGGGCTTATAGATGCCATTTGGAGTTGTGACAGAGCCTTGTCGGGAATGGGCTTATGGATGCCATTTGGAGACTGTTGGTATGTGGATGGGCTTATGGATGCCATCCAGGTGTCGATCGCATAAGAGATTCCTTAGCGAGAACTTGCGTACCTGAGAAAAGAAAGATAATTACCTGGCCTGTTACAGGAGTTGATCTTCAATTTCTTTATGTAGATGTGCCCTGGCTGGTTATAGGAATCGAATCTTTAAACTCTTCAGACGTGCCCTGGCAAGATACAGGAATCGAGTCCGGAATTAGTCGTCAACAGATACACCCTGGCAAGATACAGGAATCGGATCTTCGAACTCTTCAGACGTGCCCTGGCAAGATACAGGAATCGAGTCTGGTAATGTTAGTCGTCAACAGATACACCCTGAGGAGATACATGAATCGGATCTTCGGACTCTTCAGACGTGCCCTGGAAGGATACAGGAGTCGAGTCTGGAATTCAGAAAAGTTGGTGAGTTGTCTCTACTGACAGGTTATTTCCATGGACGGGTGGTCTTTATCGACGGGTGTCTATAACGACGAGTGTCTATAACGACGAGTGTCTATAACGACGAGTGTCTATAACGACGAGTGTCTATAACGACGAGTGTCTATAATGACGAGTGTCTATGACGACGAGTGTCTATAACGACGAGTGTCTATAACGACGAGTGTCTATAACAACGAGTGTCTATAACGACGAGTGTCTATAACGACGAGTGTCTATAACGACGAGTGTCTATAATGACGAGTGTCTATAACAACGGGTGTCTATAACGACGAGTGTCTATAACGACGGGTGTCTATAACGACGAGTGTCTATAACGACGAGTGTATATAACGACGAGTGTCTATAACGACGAGTGTCTATAACGACGAGTGTCTATAACGACGAGTGTCTATAACGACGAGTGTCTATAACGACGGGTGTCTATAACGACGAGTGTCTATAACGAAGAGGGTCTATAACGATGAGTGTCTATAACGACGAGTGTCTATAACGACGAGTGTCTATAACGACGAGTGTCTATAACGACGAGTGTCTATAACGACGAGTGTCTATAACGACGAGTGTCTATAACGACGAGTGTCTATAACGACGAGTTGTATCAGAGAAATCTTTAGGCATTGATTTAACTGGATTTGTATTCTTTGACTGGGTTGGTCTTTTTTGACTGTATCCGTCTACATAGCTGATCATTTAACTGTATCCTTCCTGAAAGGTAAAGGTCAGTCATATGCAATGCATGATATGAATCAAGCAACGATGTTCTCAACACATGAGATTGTACGATATGATTCATATATGCATGTGTCATGATGTATAACAATGTGATGTTATGAATGTATCTTCGTCTGGGAAAATAGATCCTTGACGGATGCCGGGAAGTCAAATCCTGGGCTGATGTTGAAGAGTGAGATTCTTCGTTTCCGTTGGGGATGATGATTGCAAGAATACCGGTAGGAGAAGATGACTCCGTTGGGGAATAAACTTGGCGAATAGATTACTCTGCGGGGAAAGAGAGGTACTTTGCTGAGGTTGATGAGGATAACTCTGCTGGGGATACCGTTGTTGTGCTCTGTTGGAAGTTTTGATGAACTCCGCTGGGGAATAAGAAGAACTTTGCCGAGGACGATCTTTCCGTGGCTTTTAGCTGAGGATAATCCAGTTATAAGCTCTGGTGGAGAAATAACCTTTGAATAAAACCGGGGAGACGCGTTCGCTCTGCAGGGAGTGAAGGTATCTTGGTCGCATTCTTCAGCTGAACTTACCTTGGCACTTCGATGGACAGGGCAACCGGATCATTTAGACAACTCATTATTGCCCCAGTTTCTGTTGGAGAATAAGGTACCTGTGAAGGTGTTTGATGACTGTCGTTTGACAAATCTTCTTCTGGTAGGCAAGTGACGAGATACCGGGACATAGTCGTACGCTTTGATCCCTAATTTTTACCTGGACCGCCCTTTCGGGTTTTCAGTCCACCGGGATACCCATTTTTGCCCAAGCCGCCTTTTCAGGTTTTCGACTTGCCGGGTGTACAGATTTTTTTATTTCATTCCCTTATTTTTTCCCGAACCCTTTTGATTCGCCGGGAAGCCCTTGTTTTTGCCTAGGTGTGTCAACCTAGCGGGTCTTTAATTATGCGGAGTATTTTTTCCGACTATGTCCATGTTCTCAGGATGTAGGGAGTTGCCCCTGTCAATAGCATTGTGTTGCCGTACTACCAGAAGATCTTCTTTGATCATGCAAGATTCGTCGCTGGAATTCATGTCCAATGCCCCAAGTGATCAAGATGGAGACTTGCCCCAAGTTGGTTGGCCTTTTGAGAGATTCTCCGAATCTTGACTTAACTGCCCCAGATGATGGACAATGATCATGCCATGCCCCTTGGTTGGAAGTACTTTTGTTCACTTAGATATTCGTCGTGCGAATTTCTCTGTTGTTCAAACAAATAGTCATATGCAAACAATGTTATATCAGAAATGCAACGCCTATGTCTGTCTTGAAGATTTTGAAAATGCATTTTTCATAAAACAAGTGAATGTTTGTAAAACGTGATGTCAACTCCGTATTTACCGTAGGCCTTAAGGAGTCAGGATACCTTTCGTAACAGTATGCTTTCGAACTAACCCATGCTTCAGCTAGGACTTTTAAGGGTTATAACGTGGCCTGGTTCATGGTTTAAGAAACAAAGGATAAAGGCTCAAATTATTTGTACCCGCCCGCTCTTCGTGATGTTCTTCAATCCTAAACTCAGTTGATCGTGCGTTAGACCTTGTTCGAGTCTTTTGCTCTAATATACCAGTGATGGTTCGGGTATTGACAATTTATTTTGAATGGGCAGTCATTTCCTTTTTTGTTGAGGGTTTGTATGACCTCTTTTTTTTTCTTGATTTTGTTATCTCTGTTTTTTGCCTGAGCTGTTTCCTTTTTGGAATTACAGTCAGCGGGATGCCCCAGTTTTGTAAGTCTCCTTCATAGGTTTTGACTTAATGGGTTTATTTTGAGAAGTAATGACTGCCTGTCTTTATGATTGTTCGGAACCATCGCTGTCTTTTTTGTTTTGTAAGGATTCCTTTGATGCCATTCATCGTGCACCTGGATCAACTAAGAGAACTACTCTGCCCTAGGTTATGATTAAGGGTTTTAATTTCGAAAAAGAAAAAACTCCAACTTCTTTGGCTCAGAGGGGTTGACGAGGGATTATCTTCCTTATAACTCCAGTGTTTAGGAATTGAAACAATGCATGTACCTCATCAGCGGGGTCTTTTCAAAAGCATATTGTAGATTGTGGTATCGTTTTCGTCATCCTCCCTCAAGAGGCTTAGAATTTTAGATCAAGAGTTGACATCACAAAAATATGAAAACAGTTTGCATATAGTGAATACGAAATAATTACTTCAAAACAGACATGTGTAATGCATTAATGAAATAACCAAGTTTGACATGAAATAAAATGTTTGAACAATCGAAGAAAAATACAATCTTGAACATTCAAATGAACAAAAGTTTCCAATCCTAGCCATGTTTGGGCAGGGGAGCAGTGGTCACATTGGGAGCCTCTGGAGAGTCGAGTTGGACTTCCTTTGCGTCAATCAGATCCTGAACCTTGTTTCTCAAAGTCCAACAATCATCTGTAGCATGCCCCGGGCTGTCAGAATGATAAGCGCAGTGAACGTTGGGGTTATACCTTGAAGGCGTCCTGTTGGGATTCTTTGGAGGGTCCATGAGAGTTACCAACTTGGTTTCCAGCAACTGTGGCAATATCTGTGACAAGGTCATGCCGAGGGGAGTGAATTGCCTTTTGGGTCTCTCTTCCCTTTGCTGATTATGACGCTGAGGAGCGCCGGTCGGTTTTGCAATAACCACCGGGTTGACATCTTGGCGGTGCTCGGACCTATTCTGCCCTCTTGAGCCATAGACAGCACTAGATTCTCTCTTGGATGGTTTCTTCTCAGTGTTCGAGGAGTCACCATTCTGTATTTTCCCTGACTTGATGCCAGCTTCTATTCTTTCCCCGGTCAAGACCAAATCTGTAAACCCATCAGCAGAATTCCCAATCAGGTGGTTGAAGAATGGACCAGACAGGGTCCCCAAGAACATGTCGACGAGCTCGCGGTCAGTCAGAGGTGGTTGTACCCTTCCAGCAAGGTCCCTCCATTTTTGAGCATATTCTTTGAAGCCTTCTCCTGTACCCATAGACATCCCCTGAAGCTGAGTACGCGTGGGAGCAAGGTCGGCATTATACTGGTATTGCTTGTAGAATGCAGTGGCCAAGTCCTCCCAGTTGCGGATGTTGGCTCCATTCAGTTGATAGAACCATTCGAGTTGAGTTCCCGACAGACTATCCTGAAAAAAGTGAATCCATAAATTCTTGTCAGCCGTGTAGGGCTGGATCCTCCTTATGTAAGACCTGAGATGTAGCTTAGGACAGGATGCCCCGTCGTACTTGGCAAAGGCAGGTGCCTTGAATTTGTGCGGGATGACTACCCCAGAAGACAGACCTAGATCCTCGAAGTCCAGGCCGGGCACTTTTTGTATCTCCATGGCACTTAGCCGGTCTTCCAACTGTTTATACCTGTCCTCAGCTGGAGGGTACTGCTCTTCATTGTAATCAGTCTCGTTGTCGGAGACCACTGGACTAGGAACCTCCCTTTCTTGGGGACTGTCTTTCCCAACAGATGGGGCAGTCTGCTCAACCTCATTTTGTGATCCAATCCCAGATTTGCGTCTAGGGTTGAACAGCACCGTCCTCTTCTTCTTCTTTTTCAAAAGCAGGGTCTTCAGATCTTGTTGCCCCTGGGCCAAACTCATGATCAACTCTTGGAACTGGGCATTCTGAGCCTGGAAAGACTTGATGGATTGTTCAGTAGATGATTCAGGATTCATGACGATCGGCTGAAATAAACAGCGAAGAAGGTAAGCAACCTGTATAGAAAGGATACCTGTTATGCAATGATATGTATGATATGCATGCGGTGTTTTCAAGGATCTCGCGGGGTAAACAGAGAAATTGGTTAGAATTTTGTAGCTTGATTGAAGGAACTTCATGTTGTTGAGAGTCCTTCTTCAAGAGTCAAAGCTCACCATATCGAGTGGGTCATAGCCCCTGACTTAAGTCATCAACCTTGGTTAGAGGAAAATAAATCCCCTTTTGCCCCTTGCTGGATAGTTGATTCATCATGACCTGCATCACAAAGCCCTTGAGATCCTTGAAATGGATTAGTCCTCATGCAGGATGCATGCAATGGTATGATGTTATGCTATGCATGGGGTAATGTAGGTAAACCCTGTTATGAGTCCCAATTAAGGACTGTAAACAAAACCTGCAAGAAACTCAAGTGTCAGATAACAAGCATGCAAATAGTCAAGTTGGAAGGCACACAAGTCACACAAGAGAAGCCCTTAGAGTTTAGGCCAGCATGGGGTCTAGGTATTACCCTCTTTCAGTTTGTTGGTTAAGACCTGTCCTATCAGAAGTAACCGGGTTCTATAGGATCCCAATATCACTGACTACCCTCAATCGGTCATAACTCCAGCTTCACAATCTTTTCTGAAATTCTGGCTGCAGATACTCAATGTCACGTTCAATGTTATGACACCGTATCTGACTTACTATATGACAGTAAATACAAAAGCAATAAAGAACACAGTCAATTGTTTACCCAGTTCAGTGTGCAACAACACCTACTCTGGGGGCTACCAAGCCAGGGAGAGAATCCACTATAAGAGATGTTAATTCAGGAATAAACCAACCAGTTTATCTCCTTCACTTAAGACCTACCCAATGCAATTCTAATCTAAGTACAACTTAAACCTGAGTTCCTACTCACTCCCCCTCAATCACAGCAGTGATACATAAACCAATTTGACTTAAGAATTGATGAAGACACTCTTCAAAAACAAACACTTGATTAAGCTTCACAGCTTTTTAATCAAGCAACACAATCACTCGTGCTTCACAACTTTGAGTGATGTACACAACTAACTTGACTCTACTTCACAGCTTTAGTCAAGGAACATTCAAACACTCTTGCTTCAAAGCTTTGAGTGCTACACAACCCTTACAAATAGAAACCTATTCCAAGGCACTTATCACAATGATAATTGCTTGGAGTACAAATAAACAAATCTATACAGATTACAAAATGATCTTCTAATCAATCAGCAGAGATCCTTGAAAAACAGCAGCTCTGTTGAATATATAGCAGCTGCAACTTCAGTTAGGGTTTCCAAAAACCTAGGGTTAATTCCGTTTGACCTAAAGACCAGGTCACAGGACTTTATTAACCAGGTTAGGGTTGAGCTAGGTTACCCCTCAGAAAACGCAGGATTCTGTTCAGAAAGGACTGAGTTATTTCCTGAAAAAACTCAGACTTATCCAATCCTGCAATCCTGTTAGTTCAGAACAGGATGTCATAACATCTGTTATGACATCTGAGAAAACCTGTCTACTGATTTAGCAAAATGTGATCATTTTGCAAAAATGCTCAGATACACACTTATAAACATCAGTATTTGAATTACAATATTTTTCTGCAAAGGTACCTAATGAGTCAGTACAAACTGAACTAGAATGTTGTGACATCAGTCATGACATTCACACATACACTTGGGATTTACCAAAAATGCAAGCCAATACCTAAACACCTACAAACTCCCCCTTTGGCAGATTTTTGGCTAAAGACCCTAAACAATCAGAGATAGATAGCAGCAGAAATAAGTGACAGCAGAAAAATAGAATGTCAAGTACTAATTAAGCAAGTACCAAAATATTCTCCCCCTCTTTAGCCACAAATGGGCCAAAGATACATGTTCAGAAAATTTTACAGTTATCCAAAACAAAATAATAAGATCAGCAGCAGACAACAACAGAACACACTTCCAAACTCCACCAAACAGCAATCAACCTTCAAGCACTGTCATCAGATTCTGAGGAGCTAGTTTCTTCAATGTTGAGATGTCCTTCACCTTCTTCCCTTCTATTTTCTTCAGCTTCCTCCTTTTCTAGCCTGGCAATTAGAAGTTCTAGGGTCCTTTTTCTAGTATCCAGCTCTTTGCAAGTTTCTTTTAAAACAGCTATGACATCTGATGTCTTGGACTGGGTCTTCACAGACGATGTCTCAGCTGATGTTATGACAATGTCTGGAGCATGAGATCCCTGAAACAGTTTGTAGTGCAGGCCAAGGGCAGGAGCTCTTTTGCAGACTGTATCTCTTGCCACAAGGATATCAGGGAATTGTGCAAGGATGATTCCACAGAGGAGGGAGGGAAAGGCAATTGGTCCTTTGACAGCATAACTGCCAGCATGCTTTAAAGTTTGTTCAAAGATGTACCTTCCATAGTCAAAGGCAGTCTTGGTTCCTACAGCATAGATAAATCTCCCTAATCCTGTGGAGATAGTTGATTTGTGATTTGTAGGCACCCAGTTTGCTGCACCTATTTTATGCAAGATGGCAAATTTCATGCTGAGTTTACTAGCATTCAGCTTCCCTTTCAATGGCCAGCACTTTACTTGCCTGGCTGTGATGGTTAGACACACTTCATTGTCAGTTGCCTCTAGATCAGGACAGTCCTTATTTGTTCTTCCAAGAAACTTGTTGATTTCTGATGGAGAGAACTTGACCCTTCTTCCTCTAACAAACACACTCTCAAAGTCAGCTGACCTTCCATCAGCACAATCATTAGACAAGTTCACTACAAACTCCTTGACCAGATTTTCATAGCATTTGTTAAACTTTATCACTGTCTTCATTAGTCCAGCATTCTTGATCAGGTCCATGATGTCTTTGCACTCCAAGGCATCATTGTTGAGTTCTCTCTCCAAGGCTATTCTCTTTAAGCAAACATACTTCCATTTGTTTGCATTGTCAGGATGATGAAAAGAGATGTTGTCTGTTGGCACTTCAGGCACTCTAGCAATCTTGCTGGAGGGGAGCTTCCTTCTGATGGGAGTTTCTTCAATATCAATCTCAAATTCTGATTCCTTATCAGAATCAGACGTTTCAGGTTCTTTACTTTTCTTAGAGATTGGTTGTCTAGCAGTCTGCACCTGTGCCTTCTTCCCTTTTGTCTGAATACTTTTCTCAGCCATGCCTTCAGCCTTGGATTTCTTAGCATCAGGTTTATCATTCTGACTACTCTTTCTTTTCATCAATCTCCTAGCTATGCTAGGGTTCACATTAGCAATCATTTCATTATCTGAGTAATCTTCATCCACATCAATGATAGGTGGATCAGCAGCCTTTTCAGAGGGGTTCTGAATGTTGTCTTTTGGTGTCACAACATCCTCAGTGACATCTACATTTTCAGAACCTTCCACATTTGGACTTTCTGATTGATTTAAAGGGATAGAAATCCCCGGTACAGATTGGTTGCCACTCAGAATGCTAGTAACCAGCCTAGCAATAGCTTGGTGTACTTGAACTGATCCTTCTCTATTAGGTACAGAAGACGAAGGATGAGAAGAATTACCAGAGGTTGTAGCTTGAGCTCTTCCTGCATGTCTGGTTCTGAGCTTTTTGACTCTGGCTGGGTCAGTTGCCATCTCCCTGAGAGGAGTGACCTCAAGAACTTCAGATTCTATGCATGTAGTGATTGCCCTAGAATCTTGATCAGATGATGCCGATGATGAGGAAGACGAAGCCGCCATGGTGGAAGACGATGTCTGAGACATTTTGATTGACTTTGAGTAATAGTAGCAGTTTGAGAAAAATCTTTGATTGGGAGGAGGAAACAGGTTGCAAGGATGAGAGAGGTAGGGGGTAAAAGGGAGTCTCTTCAACTTCTTAAAGCTTTTGAAGGAATTGTGAAAGAATATGATTAACCCACTAAATATAGACTTAATAAAATTAATCCCTTCAACCCTTGTTTTAAGCAAAACTAATTGCTATAATTTCTCATGTTGGTGAATACCCAACCTGCCCCTCAAATTTTCAAGTTTATTTCCAACAAGAGCCTTGGTAGAAGAATCAGTCAGCTGAAGCTTAGAGAAACTGTGTTCCAGTTTAAATGACTTCTTCTCTTCAAAGTCAATAGGGTTCAAGGAAATGTTGAATGTTTTCAGATTGTCACAACACAATGTCACAACATCTTGTGTAACATTGTACTCAGGGAGCATCTGCTTTGACCAGATGTTTTGAGAACAGAATTTATGAGACTTGTTATTTCCAACATCCTTATCAAGATGACTTAAGGTTCTGACAACACATTCTTCTTCAAGTTTATTTCCCACATCACAGATATCATCAACCTGTAGTTTTGGAGTTCTTCTGACAGTTTCCATAGAGATAGCTCTCTTCATTCTTCTTAGATGAAGGAGACCAAGCTTATGCTGCCACAGTTTCACCTCTTTTTCTTCTTTTGCAATGGAATACACAGATGAGGAATTAGTGTTCTCAGCCTCCCACAAGTAGCAGTTGTCTTTGGATCTGACTCCTTTCATTACTATCTCTTGTTTGTCATTGATTACAAGGCATTCAGATTTTGAGAAATTGACCTTGAATCCTAGATCACACAGTTGACTGATACTAATGAGATTAGCGGTCAGTCCTTTCACCAGCAGTACTTCATTCAGACTTGGAACTCCAGGGCAGTCCAAATCACCAACTCCTTTGATTTCACCTTTAGCCCCATCTCCAAAGGTCATAAAACTGGTGGTGTGAGGCTTAACATTATTGAGGAGGTTCTTGATTCCAGTCATATGTCTGGAACATCCACTGTCAAAGTACCAGTCTTCCTTTGCAGAGACCCTCAGGGAAGTGTGAGCTATCAGTGCAGTAGCCTTTTTCTTCCATTGAGGAGCATGTGGTACCTTTTTAGACTTAGGTTTGACACCTGAGATCTGATTAGGGTATCCATGTAATCTGAAGCAGAAGGGCTTTATGTGGCCATATCTACCACAATGATGGCATTTCCATCTTTGGTACCTTTTCTTCATATGTCTCTGTTCCTGATGTTGAGAGTTGTGTTGAGACATCCGTTTTGACATTTGCTTACCAGTACCAGATTTCTTTGCTTCCATAAATCCTAGTCCAGATTTATTTCCCACATTTTGTCCAACCTGAAGGATCTCTTCCAATTTGTCTGTTCCATTGGTCAACATCTTGACAGATTTGGTCATTTGATTCAGTTGTGAGTTCAGCAGTTGAACTTCTCCTTCTAAATGACTTATAGTTTCAAGATTTGCCCTCTTTTCAGCCTCCATCTTTATAATGAGTTTTGATTGTTTCTCATTCTGCACACAGACTTCAGCACTTCTGATACACAATTTCTTGTAGGTATCAGCCAGTTCTTCAAATGTCACTTCTTCATCACTAGTGTCACTTTCAGAAGTACAAACACTAGTTAGGGCAGTAACTAGTTTGGCAGATTCTTCTTCAGAATTACTTTCTGAATCATAGTCAGACCAAGTAACAGTCATTCCTTTCTTTTGCTTCTTAAGAAAGGTAGGACATTCAGCTCGAATATGTCCATATCCTTCACATCCATGGCATTGAATACCTCTGCCTTGGTTTCCCTTATCTTCTGACCTTGGTCTTCTGCTGGAACTGTCAATGTCAGAGGGAATGTTATGAACATTAGACCTTGACTTTGGGTTCATTCTTTTGATGAGCCTGTTGAACTGTCTTCCAAGCATGGCAATAGCTTCTGATATGTTTTCTTCTTCATCCTCCTTGTATTCAACATCAGTGTTGGATACAAGTGCTATGCTTTTGTTCTTCTTGTCACCATTATCAGTGATCCCCATCTCAAAAGTCTGAAGAGACCCAATAAGTTCATCCACTTTCAACTTGCTAATGTCCTGGGCTTCCTCTATGGCAGTTACCTTCATTGCAAATCTTTTAGGCAAGGATCTGAGAATCTTCCTCACCAGTTTTTCTTCTGACATTTTTTCTCCCAGTGCTCCTGAGGTGTTGGCAATCTCCAAGATGTTCATGTGAAACTCATGAATGGTTTCATCTTCCATCATTTTTAGATTCTCAAATTTGGTGGTCAACATCTGAAGCCTTGACATTTTTACTTTGGAAGTTCCCTCATGAGTAGTTTTGAGAGTGTCCCAAACTTCCTTGGTCAGTTCATATTGATGTACTAGTCTGAAAATGTTTCTATCAATTCCATTGAACAAGGCATTTAAAGCTTTTGAATTTCCCAGAGCTAACTCATCTTCTTCTTTACTCCAATCTTCCTCAGGCTTCAGACTGATTGTCCCATCTATCTCAGTTATGGTGGGATGAATCCATCCTTTGTCAGCAGCTCTCCAAGCTTTTTTGTCCAGAGATTTTAGGAAGGCAATCATACGAGGTTTCCAGTAATCATAATTAGTTCCATCCAGAATGGGTGGTCTATTTCCAAAAACTCCTTCTTTGTCCATAGTGCCAGAAAGTGATATCCCTAGATCTCACCCAGTAATATAGGCAGGGTGCCTGCTCTGATGCCAATTGAAATTCTGGCTGCAGATACTCAATGTCACGTTCAATGTTATGACACCGTATCTGACTTACTATATGACAGTAAATACAAAAGCAATAAAGAACACAGTCAATTGTTTACCCAGTTCAGTGTGCAACAACACCTACTCTGGGGGCTACCAAGCCAGGGAGAGAATCCACTATAAGAGATGTTAATTCAGGAATAAACCAACCAGTTTATCTCCTTCACTTAAGACCTACCCAATGCAATTCTAATCTAAGTACAACTTAAACCTGAGTTCCTACTCACTCCCCCTCAATCACAGCAGTGATACATAAACCAATTTGACTTAAGAATTGATGAAGACACTCTTCAAAAACAAACACTTGATTAAGCTTCACAGCTTTTTAATCAAGCAACACAATCACTCGTGCTTCACAACTTTGAGTGATGTACACAACTAACTTGACTCTACTTCACAGCTTTAGTCAAGGAACATTCAAACACTCTTGCTTCAAAGCTTTGAGTGCTACACAACCCTTACAAATAGAAACCTATTCCAAGGCACTTATCACAATGATAATTGCTTGGAGTACAAATAAACAAATCTATACAGATTACAAAATGATCTTCTAATCAATCAGCAGAGATCCTTGAAAAACAGCAGCTCTGTTGAATATATAGCAGCTGCAACTTCAGTTAGGGTTTCCAAAAACCTAGGGTTAATTCCGTTTGACCTAAAGACCAGGTCACAGGACTTTATTAACCAGGTTAGGGTTGAGCTAGGTTACCCCTCAGAAAACGCAGGATTCTGTTCAGAAAGGACTGAGTTATTTCCTGAAAAAACTCAGACTTATCCAATCCTGCAATCCTGTTAGTTCAGAACAGGATGTCATAACATCTGTTATGACATCTGAGAAAACCTGTCTACTGATTTAGCAAAATGTGATCATTTTGCAAAAATGCTCAGATACACACTTATAAACATCAGTATTTGAATTACAATATTTTTCTGCAAAGGTACCTAATGAGTCAGTACAAACTGAACTAGAATGTTGTGACATCAGTCATGACATTCACACATACACTTGGGATTTACCAAAAATGCAAGCCAATACCTAAACACCTACATTTTCTTGCGGCCAGAACCATCACGAGAGTTTAGCCTCAATGGGCGTAGCATACTGCTACCGTTCTATTGGCCAAGTTGGGTCATTTAAGGTTCTAAGGTCGGTTGGTGCTTAATGACTCCTCAGAAGACCCATATTCTCCTCGTTGCGACACAAGGGATATCGGTACAGACCAAGGTGCCACACCAACGTAGCCACTGTTTCACCCGTGTCGGTCTACGCCGGACAGGTCCCTCACAGCTTATGCTACCTAACAGGGTATCCCCAGATCCGGGTTAGGATCCATGTAACTCCGATGCAGCCCACAATAATAAAGCAAACAAACACAACAATTGAAAACACAAGTGATCTTAGTCCTAAGGTACACCTCACTTTATAAGTTTCTCCCCAGCAGAGTCGCCAGTTCTGTGATCGGTGGATCTGGAACTGACTGTTTAACGCTGGTTCGCGAAATGTCGCGGTAAGCAAGAGTCGCCACCGTCTTTTATTTTCTCCAACATGGACAGGACAAAAGCACAGCAAAATTCCTTATGAGATCGTTTCTCGGTTCGGGAGGTAGATTTATAGAAAGGGAAGGTGTTAGCACCCTTTCTATCCATGGTTATCCATGGGCTCTTAGATACTTGCTCATTGTGTTTTCAAAAGTGTTTTCTTTTTAAAGTGTGAGTGGGTTTGAAAAAGTTTCGTTTAAAGATTTCAAATCGACTCTTGTATCAGTCCTCAAGAGTGTTTGAAAAATTGTTTTGAAAGCTTTTTGAAAAGTGTCGGTGTGAAAAGAGTTTTGATTTGTTTTTGAATAGAGCAAGTACCTATGAGTCATCCATCTACCCTAAGGAATTAGGCTGTGTAAATATTCTTAAGGTAGTGCCATCCCACCATTGAGAGGTAGGTAGCACCACCGTTGGAGGTGTTTGGGTCAATTCGAGTTTTAGGGACAGTGTGGTCACCGGAGCAACAGTAGGACACCTTAGAAGCTACCCTTATGCCATTGATCCTTTTTTAATTCGAGGCAACTTTTCCGAGGCAACTTGTTTTGAGGCATATGGATCAACGGACATAAGGACTTACTAAAACGTCCTATACTCGATGACCACGTTTCGAAGGTAAGGCAACAGTGAGGCGTACCCTAAGAGTGGTGTGTGAATTTGTGTATTGTTTTTAGTTTAGCATTTATCTTGTACATGTATCATGGTGATCTACGCTTGTTTTTAATTTAGGCCATACATTCTTTCATGCAAAGTTTAATTTAAAAGTGTGGAAATTAAAGTGCGGAAAGATAAATCCTACGCTATTACAAGGCGCGGGTCTATACATCGCCAAATTACAAAGACCCGTTTTTGATAAAGATGCGGAAAGTAAAGACGGAAAGATAAACCTAATTACTATTACATCTGAGAAACAGTTACATAATGATCGAAAGAAATAATGCATGAAAAGAATTAAAATTAGGACGTCCGAGGGTTTTGGACCCTTTTGAAATTAAATTGAAATTAAAAACTAATTATTATTTAATTAAGAAAAGAAATATTTTTTTAGGTTTTTGGTATTTAATGAAAATAAAGAAAAGAATTTAAAATTAGAAGGAAACCCTAGTTCTAAATATTTTTAATTATTTAAAAAAAAGGTTAAAGTTTAAAATCTAATTTACTAAATTATTAATGTACATGTTTCTTTACAAAATTAATGATAATTAATAATAATGATAAATAATGATGATTAATAATTTATTTAAGAAAAAGATGAAAATGTCAAAACCTAATTCTACATATTTTTTATTTATTAAGAAAAAGTGTTAAAATTAAAACCTAGATTAACTAAGTTAATTGTTAGAGTTTATTTACAAAAATTAATTAGTGAAGAAATTAAATATATTTGTATTTTTTTTATTTTTCTGTTTTTATTATAGAAAATTATTTTATGGTGAAAAAAACAATTAAAACAATTAAAAAAGAATTAGAAAAGAAAAGAAAATAAAATTAAAAAGGATGCAAACCAAGGGGAGTTTCAGGCCCAATGGGAGGTTTTTTGAAGTATTCTGGCCCATTAGACAAAAGCCTTGTTTGACTTTCTCGCATCACGTGCGTGTTCATTGACTCCTGAGTACCGTGGTCTGCATTCTTTGGCCATTGGATTGGGTTTCATGGCCATTTATGTTCTGGCTGTTGGCCATTTGTGTTCTGGCCGTTGGCCATTTGTGTTCTGACCTCAACGTTCCTTAATCTTCTTAGGATGTCTGTCTCGCCATGTATTGGTGTCATGCATAAGTTGTTCTACTTTGGCCATTTGGCTTTTGGCTTTTGGCCATTTGCGTTTTGGCCTCAACGTTCCTTAATCTTCCTACATGGGATCCTGTCTAAATCTGCAGTGTTGAATCTCATGAACACATTAAATAAAATCATAAAATGCAAATAAAGCCAATATATGAAGAAATTTAATGTTTAGGCACAATATGGCATGTATGAATGATTATACCCTTTTGATCATGGAGATCAAATCAATCTTACCCTTACTGGAAAATTAGTGACATGAATGCTTTTATGCCTTTTGGATCATGGAGATCAAGTCAGCCTTACCCTTACTGAAGAAGTAATGAGGTGTTGGTTTGTAACTGTGATGGCTTGTTTGTAGTGAGAGAGGGATTTGTAATAAGGATTTCAAGGTTTTAGGGTTCTTGAAAGAATTTGATATTCTAACAGTGTTGTGGCAGGGTTTTTTCTCTCTTTTTTTCCTCCGGTTTGTGTGAAAAGAATGTGATTATATAATGGAAATTAGGGTAAAGAAAATGGGCTTTGAATGTGCAATTGGGCCTCCAATGTTCACTTGAGTTCGTCACTTTCCAGGCTAAATTGCAGGGACTTAAGTGCAATTTTTGAAGTTGAAATGTGAAAACAAAATGTAGCCGATATCGAGAACTAACTCCTGTCCGAAAATCGGCTCAACCGGATAAACGGTTAATTGGTTATGAATTTTTGAAGTTTCAGCTCAGACAAACTTATTTTGGGCTCCAGTGTTGACTCTGACACGTTCTTCAATAAAAAACTGGTATTGATCGGAGCATAATCCGGTCTCGACTTATGAAGCAAAGTTGTAGATCTATGAGTCAGGGACCTTGTGTAAAAATATGAGCCCAATCCGATAAAAATTGACCGAGTTATGAATTTTCGAAGTTTCGGCCCAGATGAAATAATATTCAGCATTCAGGATTTTCAGCGTGTCACGCACTCTGAGCAAAAAACGAAGGCCTTTTGAACACCGTTCGAACTCGATACCTCCTGTGAAAATGTAGCCAACTCAATTTGTGAAATTTTGGCGCCGGAACCAGCTCGATACGATGAAAATCGACCAAGTTATGATTTTCTGAACATGACGCAAATAAACTTCTGTCACAAATTTTCTGTATGAAAATACTTGATAAATCCACATTTTTGAAGACCTTCTGATCGAAATTGGCTTCCAGCCGTGAGAGATGAAAACATAGATAATGTCAAGACGGAATTTTGGCCACCGGAACGGATTCAAAACGAGCCACGATCTTCAAGTTATGAATTTTTTAGCGCGTAAAAACTGCACTTTCAGCACACTTTTTCACCATATTTCTTCAAGAAAACTTACAGATTCGGATACATTCTTTAAAGAATTGACTCTTGAGCCAAACCTGAATTTGAGAATACGTTATCAGAGATATCTTGGCGAAAGAACGCCTGAATATAACGCGTCGGGTTGGACTTGTGAATTTTTCTTGAAATGTTTTGAGAAATATGGGAGGGCAAATTTTGGGGTACAACAGTTGCCCCTGTTCAATCTTCTTAAACCTGAGGATGTAGATTGGCTGGCGTGCCTTTCGTGATCCGAAGATGGAAAATGATTGAACACTAGAGTACCCAGAAATTTGCACTCACATAGTGGAATGTCAGCAACGTGATGTCGGGAATGGGCTTACAGATGTCATTTGGAGAGATGACGGATAGGAGGATGGGCTTATAGATGCCATTTGGAGTTGTGACAGAGCCTTGTCGGGAATGGGCTTATGGATGCCATTTGGAGACTGTTGGTATGTGGATGGGCTTATGGATGCCATCCAGGTGTCGATCGCATAAGAGATTCCTTAGCGAGAACTTGCGTACCTGAGAAAATAAAGATAATTACCTGGCCTGTTACAGGAGTTGATCTTCAATTTCTTTATGTAGATGTGCCCTGGCTGGTTACAGGAATCGAATCTTTAAACTCTTCAGACGTGCCCTGGCAAGATACAGGAATCGAGTCCGGAATTAGTCGTCAACAGATACACCCTGGCAAGATACAGGAATCGGATCTTCGAACTCTTCAGACGTGCCCTGGCAAGATACAGGAATCGAGTCTGGTAATGTTAGTCGTCAACAGATACACCATGGCGAGATACAGGAATCGGATCTTCGGACTCTTCAGACGTGCCCTGGCAGGATACAGGAGTCGAGTCTGGAATTCAGAAAGGTTGGTGAGTTGTCTCTACTGACAGGTTATTTCCATGGACGGGTGGTCTTTATCGACGGGTGTCTATAACGACGAGTGTCTATAACGACGAGTGTCTATAACGACGAGTGTCTATAACAACGAGTGTCTATGACGACGAGTGTCTATGACGACGAGTGTCTATGACGACGAGTGTCTATGACGACGAGTGTCTATGACGACGAGTGTCTATGACGACGAGTGTCTATGACGACGAGTGTCTATGACGACGAGTGTCTATAACGACGATTGTCTATAACGACGAGTGTCGATGACGACGAGTGTCTATAACGACGAGTGTCTATAATGACGAGTGTCTACAACGACGAGTGTCTATAACGACGAGTGTCTATAACGACGAGTGTCTATAACGACGAGTGTCTATAACGACGAGTGTCTATAACGACGAGTGTCTATAACGACGAGTGTCTATAACGACGAGTGTCTATAACGACGAGTGTCTATAACGACGAGTGTCTATAACGATGAGTGTCTATAACGACGGGTGTCTATAATGACGAGTGTCTATAACGATGAGTGTCTATAACGACGAGTTGTATCAGAGAAATCTTTAGGCATTGATTTAACTGGATTTGTATTCTTTGACTGGGTTGGTCTCTTTTGACTGTATTCGTCTACATAGCTGATCATTTAACTGTATCCTTCCTGAAAGGTAAAGGTCAGTCATATGCAATGCATGATATGAAGCAACGATGTTCTCAACACATGAGATTGTATGATATGATGCGTATATGCAAGTATCATGATGTATAACAATGTGATGTTATAAATGTATCTTCGTCTGGGAAAATAGATCCTTGACAGATGTCGGGAAGTCAAATCCTGGGCTGATGTTGAAGAGTGAGATTCTTCGTTTCCGTTGGGGATGATGATTGTAAGAATACCAGTAGGAGAAGATGACTTCGTTGGGGAATAAACTTGGCGAATAGATTACTCTGCGGGGAAAGAGAGGTACTTTGCTGAGGTTGATGAGGATAACTCCGCTGGGGATACCGTTGTTGTGCTCTGTTGGAAGTTTTGATGAACTCCGCTGGGGAATAAGAAGAACTTTACCGAGGACGATCTTTCCGTGGCTTTTAGCTGAGGATAATCCAGTTATAAGCTCTGGTGGAGAAATAACCTTTGAATAAAACCGGGGAGACGTGTTCGCTCTGCAGGGAGTGAAGGTATCTTGGTCGCATTCTTCAGTTGAACTTACCTTAGCACTTCGATGGACAGGGCAACCGGATCATTTAGACAACTCATTATTGCCCCAGTTTCTGTTGGAGAAGAAGGTACCTGTGAAGGTGTTTGATGACTGCCGTTTGACAAATCTTCTTCTGGTAGGCAAGTGACGAGATACCGGGACATAGTCGTACGCTTTGATCCCTAATTTTTTCCTGGACCGCCCTTTCGGGTTTTCAGTCCACCGGGATACCCATTTTTTCCCAAGCCGCCTTTTCAGGTTTTCGACTTGCCGGGTGTACAGATTTTTTAATTTCATTCCCTTATTTTTGCCCGAACCCTTTTGATTCGCCGGGAAGCCCTTGTTTTTGCCTAGGTGTGTCAACCTAGCGGGTCTTTAATTATGCGTAGTATTTTTTCCGACTATGTCCACGTTCTCAGGATGTAGGGAGTTGCCCCTGTCAATAGCATTGTGTTGTCGTACTACCAGAAGATCTTCGTTGATCATGCAATATTCGTCACTGGAATTCATGTCCAATGCCTCAAGTGATCCAGATGGAGACTTGCCCCAAGTTGGTTGGCCTTTTGAGAGATTCTCCGAATCTTGACTTAACTGCCCCAGATGATGGACAATGATCATGCCATGCCCCTTGGTTGGAAGTACTTTTGTTCACTTAGATATTCGTCGTGCGAATTTCTCTGTTGTTCGAACAAATAGTCATATGCAAACAATATTATATCAGAAATGCAACGCCTATGTCTGTCTTGAAGATTTTGAAAATGCATTTTTCATAAAACAAGTGAATGTTTGTAAAACGTGATGTCAACTCCGTATTTACCGTAGGCCTTAAGGAGTCAGGATACCTTTCGTAACAGTATGCTTTCGAACTAACCCATGCTTCAGCTAGGACTTTTAAGGGTTATAACGTAGCCTGGTTCATGGTTTAAGAAACAAAGGATAAAGGCTCAAATTATTTGTACCCACCCGCTCTTCGTGATGTTCTTCAATCCTAAACTCAGTTGATCGTGCGTTAGACCTTGTTCGAGTCTTTTGCTCTAATATACTAGTGATGGTTCGGGTATTGACAATTTATTTTGAATGGGCAGTCATTTCCTTTTTTGTTGAGGGTTTGTATGACCTCTTTTTTTTCTCTTGATTTTGTTATCCCTGTTTTTTGCCTGAGCTGTTTCCTTTTTGGAATTACAGTCAGCGGAATGCCCCAGTTTTGTAAGTCTCCTTCATAGGTTTTGACTTAATGGGTTTATTTTGAGAAGTAATGACTGCCTGTCTTTATGATTGTTCGGAACCATCGCTGTCTTTTTTTGTTTTGTAAGGATTCCTTTGATGCCATTCATCGTGCACCTGGATCAACTGAGAGAACTACTCTGCCCTAGGTTATGATTAAGGGTTTTAATTTCGAAAAAGAAAAAACTCCAACTTCTTTGGCTCAGAGGGGTTGACGAGGGATTATCTTCCTTATAACTCCAGTGTTTAGGAATTGAAATAATGCATGTACCTCATCAGCGGGGTCTGTTCAAAAGCATACTGTAGATTGTGGTATCGTTTTCGTCATCCTCCCTCAAGAGGCTTAGAATTTTAGATCAAGAGTTGACATCACAAAAATATGAAAACAGTTTGCATATAGTGAATACGAAATAATTACTTCAAAACAGACATGTGTAATGCATTAATGAAATAACCAAGTTTGACATGAAATAAAATGTTTGAACAATCGAAGAAAAATACAATCTTGAACATTCAAATGAACAAAAGTTTCCAATCCTAGCCATGTTTGGGCAGGGGAGCAGTGGTCACATTGGGAGCCTCTGGAGAGTCGAGCTGGACTTCCTTTGCGTCAATCAGATCCTGAACCTTGTTTCTCAAAGTCCAACAATCATCTGTAGCATGCCCCGGGCTGTCAGAATGATAAGCGCAGCGAACGTTGGGGTTATACCTTGAAGGCGTCCTGTTGGGATTCTTTGGAGGGTCTATGAGAGTTACCAACTTGGTTTCCAGCAACT
The DNA here is from genome assembly GCA_948472305.1 of Vicia faba. NCBI lineage: Eukaryota > Viridiplantae > Streptophyta > Magnoliopsida > Fabales > Fabaceae > Vicia > Vicia faba. The sequence goes on along the minus strand of OX451736.1, from coordinate 1,079,887,052 downwards.
GTGGCAATATCTGTGACAAGGTCATGCCGAGGGGAGTGAATTGCCTTTTGGGTCTCTCTTCCCTTTGCTGATTATGACGCTGAGGAGCGCCGGCCGGTTTTGCAATAACCACCGCGTTGACATCTTGGCGGTGCTCGGACCTATTTGTTGAAAGATGGGATCTTTCCTGGTTGTGGTGAAGACTGCTATTTTTGTTTGAACATTCAAGTAGATTGCCCAAGGTTGAAGTCGGGTGTCCAACGCCTGATGGATACTCAAGAAATACTTTTCCAGAAAACTCCTGTTAACACTTCCAATCTGATTACTCCTGATACTTGTGATACCTCAACCAATGATATTGTTATCATAACCATTTCCGACAATCCTCCCAAGGCTTGCAAAAGGCCTGTCAGGATTACGCCCAACTCTGAATGTGTACCTCTCAAGATCACCATGCCGGGACCTGTCCCGTACCAATCAAGCAAAATGATACCGTGGAACTATGGGGGAGAAATCTTCTACCACGGCATCAAACAAATCGAAATAGTCCAAGAGATTTCTGAAGAAGACCCTGATATAGGGAACATCACAGGTACAAGAAAGATAACCCGTAGTGGTCGGATCTTTTCTCCGGAGGTTGCTCCCCCTCGAGTAGTTTTCGGACCCTTAAAAGCTTCTGCACCTGTTGGACCCTCTGTGCAAGGCCCAGTGATTGAAAAAGTGGTTATTCCCGAAGAAAGAGCATCTGTTGATAATACCAACAAGGGTAAGGGGATACTGGAAATGCCTGTCAGGACGAAGGCTCATGCTGTGGTTATCCCCGAAACCACTCAGAAGGAGATGGATGAAATCCTAAAAATAATCCGAAAAAGTGACTACAATGTTGTAGAACAACTGGGGCAGACTCCTTCTAAGATTTCAATGTTAGCTCTTCTGCTCTGTTCAGAGGCCCATGCTAAGGCCCTGATCAAATTCTTGAAGACGACACATGTCCCCTAAGAGACCTCGGCTGACCAATTTCAAAATTGTGTGGCCAGTCTTACTGCTGACAATGGCCTGGGCTTTTCCGATGCTGACTTAACTCCCAAAGGAAGGAAACACAATGATGTGTTACATGTTTCAGTCGAGTGCCGAGGGACCACCCTCGCCCATGTCTTGGTTGATACTGGTTCTTCCCTGAATGTGCTGCCAAAGAAGGCCTTAGACCGTTTGGATTACGAAGGTTTGACCCTCAAACCTAGTAACATAGTCGTCAGAGCTTTCGATGGTTCCAAAAGAATGGTTCATGGAGAGGTTGATATTCCCATCAAGGTAGGCACCGAAGTGTTCAACTCCACCTTCTACGTGATGGACATCCGTCCATCATACTCTTGTTTGCTGGGAAGACCGTGGATCCATTATGCCGGGGCAGTTACATCCTCCTTGCACCAGATGCTGAAATATCCTGTTAAGGGTAAAATTATAACGATGCATGGCGAAGAAGAATACATGATTAGTCATCTCAACTCCTTCCGTTATGTGGAGCTGGATGGCGAGTTCATCGAAACGTCGTTCCAGCATTTCGAGGAAGTTTCTCCCGAGGTAGCAGTTGCGAAGACAGCGGTTGAGGTACCTATCATTCCCAGGCATGTGGCTAAGATGGCATCTCTCAAGGACGCAGAGGTTGTGATTAAGGAGGGGAAGAGCGCAGTATGGGGACAATTGCCTGACTTTCCCCATAAGACGGACAAGTTTGGTTTAGGGTTTACTGCTGTATGACAGAAGGCTATACGCCGCTCTAAGATTGGAAGACCATCCATTAAGATTTATCACCATGGAATCAATGTTGTAGAGGATGAAGATGAGGAGAGCCACTTTGAAGACTGGATTTTTCTGACTGTCGAAGGGGGTTTGAGCAATTGGGAAGCAAAGGATTTTGTTCTTATCACCTTTATCAACCAGTAATTTTATCTTTGAACAATTTCCCATTTCTATGGTCTTTAATAACTAAAACAATTCGCACATTATTTTCACCTCATGCCTTGCCCGGGGCATGTAGGTCCATTTGTAAGGGCTTGATTTTCTTCATAATCATATGCCATGTTTTAATGAATCAATTGACGTTTTTCATCTATAAACTGCTCATTTTCTTTCCTTTTGCATTTTTGTTTGTTTAAGGATGGCTATCCCTTACACACACCCACACTCACAAATGCAGGTACCCATCCACTCCAGATTCCATGGGTGACTATTCTGTTTTAGCCTTCGATAACTCTGAAGATTTGGTCAATCACGCTGAGTACGAAGCTGAAGAAGATTGTGAAGTGCCGAGAGAGTTAGCCAGACTTCTACAACAAGAAGAGAGGGCTATTCTGCCTCATGAAGAGTTGTTAGAAACCGTCAACTTAGGGACAGAGGAGGACAGGAAAGAAGTAAAAGTGGGTGCCAACCTGGAACCGAGTGTCAAGGAGCGCTTAGTGCAGTTGTTAAATGAATATATTGAAATCTTTGCCTGGTCTTATAAAGACATTCCAGGACTAGACACTGATATCGTGGTTCACCGTCTCCCTACAAGAGAAGATTGTCCCTCGATCAAGCAAAAGGTTCGCCGAATGAGGCCTGACATGTCTGAAAAGATTAAGGCTGAATTAATGAAGCAATTCAACATCGGCTTTCTGGCTGTTATAACCTATCTACAATGGGTTGCTAACATTGTGCCTGTACCAAAAAAGGACGGCAAGGTCAGAATGTGCGTGGACTATCGGGATTTGAACAGGGCTAGCCCTAAAGATGATTTTCCGCTGCCACATATCGACATCTTGGTTGACAACACAGCTCAGCACAAAGTATTTTCTTTCATGGACGGATTCTCGGGTTACAACCAGATCAAAATGGCCCCCGAGGACATGGAGAAAACAACCTTTGTTACACAATGGGGTACCTTCTGCTACAAGGTGATGTCGTTCGGACTGAAGAACGCGGGGGCAACCTATCAACGCGCCATGGTAGCTTTGTTTCATGATATGATACATCATGAGATCGAAGTTTACGTAGACGACATGATAGCTCGATCACAGACAGAATAAGAACACCTTGAACATTTGCAAAAGCTATTTTCCAGGTTAAAGGAGTACAGGCTCAGACTGAACCCAAGCAAGTGCACTTTTGGAGTTAGGTCTGGTAAACTTCTGGGATTTATTGTCAGCAATAAGGGCATTGAGGTTGATCCAGCTAAAGTAAAGGATATACAAGAAATTCCTGCCCCCCGTACTGAAAAGGAGGTTAGAGGATTCTTGGGACGCTTGAACTATGTCGCCAGGTTCATCTCTCACCTGACATCTACCTGTGAACCAATTTTCAAACTGTTGAAGAAAGATCAGGTAGTTGAATGGAACAATGATTGTCAGTTGGCTTTTGAAAAAATCAAGGAGTACTTACTAGAACCTCCTATCCTGATGCCACCCGTCGAAGGAAGGCCATTGATCATGTATCTAACTATTTTGGACAAATCAATGGGGTGCGTATTGGGCCAACATGACGAGTTTGGTCGAAAAGAGCATGCCATTTATTACCTTAGCAAAAAGTTTACCGACTGTGAGACTCGCTACTCACTGCTCGAGAAAACTTGCTGCGCTTTGGTATGGGTTGCTCGCCGGCTAAGGCAGTATATGTTGACTCATACCACTTTGCTGATTTCCAAAATGGATCCAATCAAGTATATCTTCGAGAAGCCTGCTTTATCTGGAAGAATCGCTAGATGGCAGATGATCCTGACTGAGTATGACATCCAGTATACTACTCAAAAAGCTATAAAAGGGAGTGTACTAGCTGACCATCTAGCTCATTAAGCCGTCGAAGATTATCAATCTATGAGATTCAACTTCCCTGACAAAGACATCATGACTCTGGACAACATCGAAGGTAACGAACCATATGACGGACCTGAACCAGGATCCCGATGGACCCTGTACTTTGATGGTGCTTCAAATGCACTTGGCAATGGTATCAGCGCGGTACTCATTTCCCCAGAAGGTTGCCATACACCTTTCACTGCCCGACTTTGTTTCAGCTGTACCAACAACATGGCCGAATATGAAGCTTGCATCTTTGGTCTCAAGGCTGCTATAGACCTAGGGATCAAATCTTTGGTCGTATTTGGGGACTCGGCTTTGGTTATCAGTCAAGTCAAAGGAGAGTGGGACACCAAACATCCTAATATCATCCCATACAAGGAACATGTCCTGACTTTGTTACCTCATTTCGAGCAGATTACTTTCGAGCATTTCCCGCGAGAAGAGAATCAACTAGCAGATGTTTTGGCTACAATGTCTTCCATGTTTAAACTCAACTGGGATAATGAGGCTCCCCAAATCACCATCGAGCGAAGGGACGAACCTGCGCACTGTCATGAGATTAATACCGAAGAAGTAGTGGAACAACCCTGGTTTCATGAAATCAAAAGGTATCTCCAGACTAGAGAATATCCCGAAGGAGCTTCCGTCAATGACAAAAAGTTCTTAAGGAGATTTGCTGCCAAGTTCTTCCTAAGCAATGGTATCCTTTATAAGAGTAGCCATGATTGTGTTCTACTTTGATGTGTGGACAAAGCTGAAGCAGAGTTGATCATGACTGAGATACACAGCGACACATTTGGCACCCATTTGAGCGGACATACGATGGCAAAGAAGATTCTAAGGGCAGGCTACTACTGGTCTACCATGGAAGCTGATTGTTATCAACATTCCCGTACTTGCCATAAATGCCAAGTCTACGCCGACAAGGTACACATTCCTCCTATTCCTCTCAACGTTCTGACAGCTCCTTGGCCATTCGCAATGTGGGGCATTGACATGATTGGAGAGATCAAGCCCACGGCCTCCAATGGACATCGCTTCATCATGGTGGCTATTGACTATTTTACCAAGTGGGTCGAAGTAGCTTCCTTTGCCTCTGTTACAAAGAATGTGGTTGCCTGCTTCATCAAGCAGAACCTCATATGTCGGTATGGTGTCCCCGATAGGATCATCACAGACAATGGCACAAATTTGAACAATACTATGATCACCGCTCTATGTGAACAGTTCAAGATTTATCATCATAATTCATCTCCCTATCGGTCGAAGATGAACGGTGATGTTGAAGCCACGAACAAAAATATCAAGAAGATCATTCAGAAAATGACAGTCACCTACAAGGACTGGCATGAGATGTTACTGTTTGCTCTGCATGGATATCGTACCACGGCACGTACTTCAACAGGGGCAACCCCGTTCTCTTTGGTATATGGCATGGAAGATGTCCTACCCATGGAAGTTCATATTCCTTCTTTAAGGATTATGAAGGACGTTGGTTTGAGTGAAGACGATTGGATTCAGACCCGGCTTGATCAACTCAATTTGATTGACGAGAAGCGACTTACTGCTATTTGCCATGGTTAGACGTACCAAAAACGGATGATCAAGGCTTTCAACAAAAAAGTCAGGCGTCAGGTCTATCAAGTCGGCAATCTTGTAATTAAGCGGATCATCTTGCCGCAAAGTGATCCCAGGGGCAAATGGACTCCTACTTACGAAGGACCATTTGTGATCAAGAGCATCTTTTCTGGTGGGGCAATGATTCTGACCACCATGGATGGCGATGACTTGCCACACCCTGCGAACGCGGACATAGTCAAAATATACTACGCATGAAACGACCCGGAAAGTCGAAAACCCAAAAGGGCGACTTGGGCAAAAAAGGGCATCCCGGTGAACCGAAAACCCAAAAGGGTGGTTCAGGCAAAAATTAGGGATAAAAACAAAAAAAATCTGTACACCCGGTAAGTTGAAAACCCGAAAGGGCGACTTGGGAAAAAAAGGGTTTCCCGGTGGATCAAAAACCCGAAAGGGCGATTCAGGCAAAAGTTAGGGAATTAAAGCGTATGACTGTGTCTCGTCGGATCACTTTAAGAGCAATCTCTTCATCAAAAAGCTCTGAGCTTCTGATCAACTTATTCATCGGCGGACAAAGCAACGAATGGACAAGATATTCAGAGTTGTGAAGGCCATAACAGAATGGAAATCCCATGGAATTGTTACACATAGCCATCTTTCTTTTGTATAAATTCTTTTCAATTTTTACGACAACATTCTCTTACTAGGATGTCTATCTCCTTTGTACAAAGATACTCACAAAAGTTAATACAGATACACTTCCAAGTGTTGAAATCTACGTGTCTTTCTTTTCTTTTTACACTTATGATTATTTTGAAAATGTCCAATGTTTTGTTAAATAGGCATATGCATTTGAATATAATCATTGCTTACAAATAAAACGAATGGAGAAAGGATAGTTATTGATAGGTGGGAGGAATAGGAAGATATCTTTATGCCATTTCAGAAGAAATCCCCTGCGATACATCATTCCGACCCTCAACAAGGCTAAATTTGGAGTATATTTCCCCAACGGAGTTAAGCTTCAAAATCCTTAGCAGGGCCAGTGTATTCCAAAACTTAATTCCCCTCAGAGTCAAGTTTCAAGATTCCCAGTGGAGCCCAAAAACCCTGAAAACCCTGTCTCCAGCGGAACCAGAATAGTGAACATTCTCCCCACAGAGATACTTCCCAGTAGACTGAAGATTCTCAGTCTCACTTGCTCCAGCAGGAGTCTCCCAGGTTTTATTCCCCAGTAGAGGTCGTCAGAGTAAGCCTTATTCCCCGGGGAAGTCATGAAAAATTCTCATTCTCCGCAGAGGTTGGTGAGGTTTTTGTTGAAATCCCCGCAAGTCACCAAAATTTTTTTAATCCCCAACAGTGGTCCTAAGATTCCTCAACAATCGAAGACCTTTAATCCACAAGCAGTTAGCAAGGATTTCTCATCTTCAACAATCGAAGATTTTTCGAAATCCCCAGCTTCGGTCAAAGATTTACTTTCCCCAACAGCAGTCAAAGATTTCATTATCTCTAATTATCAAGGATTTATTTTCCTCAGCAAGACAGCTACTCAGCTTACTTGCATAACCATTACATTCATATATCATAAACATTGATGAAATACAATTCATTGCATCGTACATGTCATGCAACATAACTTTGTATTTAGCTAACATTTTATCCGTTTCAGGATAAGATAAAAGGTTATCATTAACAATTATTCAGATATAGTATGGATACACCCCAGACACGGAGGTCATTCTACTACTCATTCAGACTTCAGCAATCTGATACATACTAGATACGCTCCAGACATGGCGGCCATTCTATCTCTCATTCAGATTCAATTATCAACTTCAAAGTTCAGATACGCTCCAAACACGGATGCCATTCTGGCCTTTACACCAATAGTTTGATCCTCCCCAGTGCAGTCGCCACGGAAGTCATTCTGCTACTCATACAGATATCAACTTCAGATACAGTCCAGATACGCTCCAGACACGGTTGCCATTCTGTCACTTATTCAGATCTCAGTTACAGTTTCAGATACACTCCAGACACGGAGGTCATTTTGCTACTCATACAGATCTCAACTTCAGATACAGTCCAGATACGCTCCAGACACGGTTGTCATTCTGTCACTTATTCAGATCCCAGTTACAGTTTCAGATACACTCCAGACACAGAAGTCATTCTGCTACTCATACAGATCTCAACTTCAGATACAGTCCAGATACGCTCCAGACACGGTTGCCATTCTGTCACTCATTCAAAGTTTATCCCCAGCACACAGTTGCTCCATACACAGATATTCCTCTGTTATCCGGATACAATACAGATACACTCCAGACACGACATTCATTCTGATATTCATTCCACATTCAAACACAGTCACAACTCAGATACGCCCCAGACACGGACGCCATTCTTTTGCTCATACAAATTCAGTCTCCAGATACAGTTCGAGTGTATTCCAGATACGTATACCATTTTGATACTCATTCTTTTGACCTACAACATTGCAATTTAACAAAGATTCTTGGATGGCATCTTTAAGCCCATCTCTAGCAAGATTCTACCATCTCCAAATGGCATCTTTAAGCCCATCCCCTCAACTATGCTTCGGACGAGTGCAAATTTACGGGCACTCTAGTGTCCAATCCTCTTTTACCTTTGATTCGCGAAAGGCAAACTTGCCAATCTAACTCTTCAGGTTCAAGAAGATTGAACAGGGGCAGCTGTTATACCCCAAAATTTGCCCTCTCATTCTTCAGAAAATCATCCTGGATTCTCAGAGTTTCTCTTAAACAAATCCAAGTCCTGAATTATCATTTCTTCCCAAGCAAACCATTTACAAGAGCAAAATGATCACACAAGCTCTAAAGGCAAAGCTTTTACCTTGGAAAAATTAAATTCTAAACATTTGAAATATTTCTCTAAAAATGGGTGTTTAAGAAAAAATAGCACTTCAGAACTTCTGAACCAACCTCCAGACAGAAACGGTCAGAAATTGCAAGCTTGGCTCAACGCAGTCAGAAGTTGGCTCTTCAACAGCTACATCAACTCAGTTAGAGGTTGTAAACGTGGTTCAACATGTAATCTTTAAACAAGACATGGCTCTTTCAGCAGTTGCGCAAGTTCAGCCAGAGTTTGCTAGAGGAATGCAAAGAAAGCAAAAAAGTTTGAAGGCTCCTTCAGAACATGCTGGAATCAGAAGATGAAGGGGTCAGAAGAGTGGGTGTTACACTGACACAGAATCTCTAAGTCCAGGAGTTCCAGAAGCAAATCCAAGGAACGTGCTAGAAAGTCAGGAGAATCCTCAGAATTTGCTGAGACAGAAAGAGGCCAAGGTCAGAGCTTGGTTTACGTTGTTTTTGATAAAGCAGAACTGCTGGTTTAGGTTTTAGGGAATGATGCAAAATCTCCTATTACAAGATTTTTGATGTTGACAAATCTCATCACCATTTAATGCTCATTAATGCTCCCAATCACTCCTGAACATTCATCCAAGGGGTCTCTCCGTGTGTGGCTTGGTAAACACCTTTATGCAGGTTTAGGCATGGGTCTATGCGCCACCTTTCACCTATAGAGGTCGCTTCTCTTCAATCCTTGCCTGCAGTTCCAGCCTAGGCTGAAAAGCTATCCATTATCACAACTTTTCATGAACTTCTTTCAAAAAAAACAAGTGAACCTCTACTGCATAATATTGGCGCCTTTAACGTTCAAAAACCCAAAAAACCCTGCCTATAAATAGGACATCATTGTCCATCACAAAGGGGGCGTGAAAAAACAGCCAGAGAAATTTAGAAGAAACAGAAAACTCTGGTAAAGAAAACCTTGTGAAACTCTGCCAAAATCCCCAGTGTTTCATAACTTTGAACTTCCTACCTCCAAACTTCATTAATACCCAGTTTTCTTTGTGACTAAAGAACACCCTTTCAGACTCTGACCATACATACACATATCTTCTCCATCCACCCATTCAGAAAAGAACCTGTCCAGAACGTCATTAGAGCTAAAAGCCAGCTCATACTCACAGACTTTTCTAACAGACAGGTAAGCACCTGCTGACTCTCATCAAACTGCTAAGCATCATCAGCTTTGCATGCTCAGTAAATATAATGTAAATATCATGTTGTTGATGTTTGTGTTCTGAGGATTTTCATACCTCATAATGTTTAAGTAGGAAGTGAATCAGTGTAGAACCTGCCTGTGACCTTGTTGGTTCTGTCTCCTGAAACACTTTGACATTTGTTGAAGTTGTCCCAAACATGTTTTCTGTTTTGTGGAAAAATAACAAAACTGCAGATGTTCTGACTAGCACAGGGAGGAGCCAAATGCTGACTTTGACGTTAGCACATCTAAAGCCTGTTTTGCTGTCAATAATATCAGAACTTCTGAAAATTATTGTATTTCCAGCAGGGTCAGAACTTCTGATTTCCCCACTAACAAACTTTTATCTTGCAGCGCATGGGGGTCAGAACTTCTGATTTTCCCACTAACAGGTTTCTGCTTTGCAGGTGCCAGAGTCAGAAGTTCTGACTCATACAGTTTCACCAAAAGGTGGATAATCTGGCAGCAGGCCTGAGTCAGAACTTCAGACGTCCTCTCAACAGTGTGCTGGCTCTCTCTCTCTCTTTCTCTCTATCTTGCTTTTGTTATTTTATTTTCTTATCTATTTTTCTCGTTGAACCACCCCATGTACAAATGTGTATCCCCACCCCCTAAATGCTGTAATAGCGTAGGATTTTACATTTCCGCTTTTTATTGCTTTCTAATATAAATGCTAGTAATTAGGATGTGTATGGCAAGATAAAATCAATGAAATAGAAAATCTTAATTCAAAGATAAACTCTTGTATGCAATAAAACACACTTGCACACAAACACTCCTTAAGGTATCTCCACTCGGTTGCCTAATTTTAAAATGGCCATGTTACGCATGCAAAGTATCTTGGTAAAACAAACAAAATCAAAAGATCATAGTCCCTTGATGACGCTATTAAAAGTTGCCTTACAAAAATGATCTTAGTCCCTCAAAAAATACTAAGATACTTTGCAAAATTGCTAATCATGGTCTATACGATGACCCGCACTTGTCCCGTTTAAACATCCTAACACAAGGTTGTTCACTAAATACAATGGTGAAACAACACTGTTAAAAGGGTTAAAACACAAGAAAATCTTTGAGTAAATAGGGTAGACAACTCTTAGTTACTTGATCAAACTTGCAAAAAAAACCTCCTTGCTACTTTTCAAAACACACTCCACAAACACAATTTCAAAATTCAACTTCCAAACATTGAAAACTTTTCAAGAGACAAAAACACCTTTGTATACATTCAAACAAGAATCATTACAAAGGTTGCCACAAAGATGGCCTCTTTTCAAAACATTTTCCAAAATCACACACAAAGCACCATTTCAAACAATTGAAAATGCAAAGCAAGTGATCTAAATAAGTAACTAAGAGCCCATGGATAACCATGGATAGAAAGGGTGCTAATACCTTCCCTTTCTATAATCTACTCCCCGAACCCAAGAAAACATCTCAAAGGTCTTTCCTGTTCTTTTTGACCTTTCCTTAGGATAAAATAAAAAGTCGGTGGCGACTCTTGCTAAACCGAAACATTTGCAAACACAAACGCAAAACCCAAGTCAGTTATCCCACCGTATCACACCCATTCAGAATTCAGATACAATACAGATACACTCCAGACATGGCAGTCATTCTGATATTCATTCAAGAATCAAATACGGTTATAGCTCGGATACGCTCTAGACACGAACGCCATTCCTTTGCTCATACAAATCCAATTTCCAGATACAACTCAGATACGTTCCGGATACCGATACCATTCTGGTGTTCATTCTCCTGATTTTCAACAAAACAGTCTTAGATGGCATCTCTAAGCCCATCTCCAGCAAGATTCTACCATCTCCAAATGGCATCTTTAAGCCCATTCCCTCAGCTATATTTTGACGAGTGCAAATTTACGGGCACTCTAGTGTCCAATCCTCTTTTACCTTCGAGTCACGAAAGGCAAACTCGCCAATCTAACTCTTCAGGTTCAAGAAGATTGAACAGGGGCAGCTGTTGTACCCCAAAATTTGCCCTCTTATTTTATCAAGATTTCCCCTCACAAGGCTCCTTGAACTCCAAACAGGATTAGGGTTTTGCACTGCCCAAGACATCTCCTTCCACTGATGACCTAAATTAGGATTTGAGTTTGCACAGAGATTTTTGGACTTTTAACACTCAAAGTGACTTTCATACTTCATGTTGGACTCAAGAGTTTGGCCATACCAAGTTTCAAGCCTTGAATCAAATTTCTACCCAGTCAATTGGACAGTTGACCTAGAAATCAGCTACATTGGAGAAAAAGTCAATTGTGGACAATTTACAGTCAAACCTCATGAATTTTGACCCACATCAACATTATAAACTCATATGAACCATTTGATTAAGTTTGGACCACAACTCCACAAGAAATTTGATCAGATCACCAAAAGGGCAAAATGGTCATTTTTAGGGTTTTGACTGCACAAAGGCAATTTCTGATTTTTGACCTAGCCAATGGCAAATTGGGCTCAAGCATGGATTCAAGGACTCAATGGCATCATCTTGACCTATTCACAAGGTTCAAAAGATCTCAATTGCATTGGATTGACAGATAAATTTTTCAGTCAACTGATCAAAATTTGACTGTACACTGAAAAGTCAAACTTTGACTTTTTGGTCAAAATCAAGTGCCAAGGGTCATTTTTCATCAAGATATGTCAAAACATGAAACTTGTTCATCAAGAAACCCATTTTTGCAAATTAGGGTTTAAAGTTGAAAATTTTCATAACTTGAATTTTTTTAAGTTATGAAATTTTCTTAATTTTTCCTAACTTTGCCCAACATTTTCACCATGATGAATTTGGATTCAAACAAAACTTCAAACATGAAATTTGTAGTCCTCCACAAAGTATACAACTTTGATTCACAAAGTTTTCCCAAAAGACGCTTGGATCTCAAGTTATGATTTTTGGAACAAGGGTCCCTAAAACTTTTAACTTAGTGAAATTTTGCCCTAGTTTAGGCAGGATTTTGACCTATCTTCATGGCCACTTTTCAAATAGTTCCACTTGGAATCTAAAATTTCATTTCAAATATGGATTGTAGAGCATGTTGCAAGCTTTCCAAAATGTCCAAGAACTCTCCAAACTCATTTGTGTTTAGGGAGAATCGAAGGCTTGAAGTTGGCAAAAACTCACTTTTCATCCATGGCATGTTCATGTTGATACAAATTACCAATTCAAGTCAGCTTGCTTTGCTCTAGATTACAGGCCTCAAAACCATTCCACACTCAATAATTTAATGCAAATCCATTAGTCTAAGGCATTGTTTTGTTCATTAGAATATTGCACACAAAATTAATCCCTAAGTAGAAAAAGCAACATTTCCATTTTTGCCAAATCTTGCTTTATGTCAAAACCATAATCCTTGAGCATAGAGCCAAATCTTGTGCAGTAAAGCATATCCATCAAATTTAGGGGCCAAGATCAGAAGAAGCAGGCTGATAGATAGCCTATACAGGCTTGTATTACATCATTGTGCATTTTGGCTTAAAATACAAGAAACATGTCCAAAACACAAAAACTTGAACATCAGCTAAAACTAACTTGTGCAAGCTTTTGAAACAACTTTCTCACATCCCCTTGAGCCAGAAACACGACCCCTTGAGCCCTCAAACCTCCCATAGCACAAAATCATCTTCACTTGGCAAAACAGGGCACTCCCTGCAGTTTGAGTTCCACAACACAAATTGCTCGTGCATTTTGTCTCAAATTGGTTCAAACATCTTCCACATAACCCATCCAAACTATCCCAACCCTTAAACACTGACTGTAACTCCATTAACAGGGTTTGCCATTTTTTATTTGAGCTTGTGCAGGTTGAGTTTTGTAGGCTTGTTCAAGTACATTCAAGGCAAGCTAGACATTGGAGAAGGTCAAGTGAAGTTCAAGCAAGCTCCCAGACATCTCAGGCCTTGTTGAAAAGCTCCACATTGCCATACACGATCTCAGCTGAAACAGGTTTTTATCAACTTCCTATCTCTCTATTTATGAACATTTAGACTTAGGTTTGTGAATAAGAAATGTAGTATTCATAGCCATGAAGTTGTACATATGCTCAATTTTCATTTTAATTAAGCGTGCTAAGAGAATTTGGTCCATGAACATCCTGAAAAAATTAGGTTAGATTTTAGGGCCAGAGAAATTCTCTCTGGTTTTTGAGAGTTAGGACAAGTTTTTTATATGGTTGGATTTGTCTTGAAAAGCTCTACAACTTTGATGTTATGTGTTTTTGCAATAGAGCTCGTATGCAGGTTGTTCATGTTTGTACATAGGCACGCGAAATTTGAAGAACAGAGGTTGAAGATTAAGTGGCTTGGGTTGGGCTTTGGTCCTCTCACTATTTGCACCCTTCTTTTGCTGAATGCACCCCCTGGCCCAATTTCTTTATACTTTGATATTTTTTTATTTATTTTCATTTTCTGATTTCTATTTTATATTTTCTAAATACAAAAATATCCAAAAATATTTTTTATAAATTTTTACAGTTATTTTGTATTTTATTTTTATTTTTTTAGCATGAAAACAATTTAATTAGTATATATGTTATTTATTGAAAACTTAAAAATGAGATATAAATTATATTTTTTATTTTATTTACACTAAAAAAATATTGTTCTAAATATATTTTTAGTCTTGTATACATTTTATTTTTATTGTACATATTTAATATAATTAATATATATATACATACTTTTATTTTATTTAATAGATACTTTAGAATAAAAACATAAAAATACTATACTTTTATTTTATTATTATTTATACTTAAAAATACTTTTTCTAAATATATTTTATTTTTTGTATATACACTATTTTATTTTATTGTATATAAATAATATAGTCAATATATATTTATTCTTAAAAAGTAGGGTTTACCCTTAATAAATAATAATAATCCTTTTTATTATTCCTTTCTTTTTACATTAAATATTTTTTACATACATAAAAATAAACAAAACCATTTTTGCATATTCATATTATTTTGTATATTTATTTAATTTGTTTACTTAAATATTATTCATTTGTTATTTATGCCATTTGATTAAGTTTGGATGTAATAGTAAAACTAGGGTTTTAATTTCTTGTCAAATAATCCCCATTCAAAAATTGTATCCCCCTTCCCATAATCAAATGTTGTAATAGTATAGATTATTTTACGCATTTACGCTTTCAATTATGCCATGATTAGAGATTAGAGTTTGTATGCAAAAATCCAAAATTAACAAGTAGCTTGACCTAATACAAAGACAAAAATGCATGAAAATCAATACACAATGCACACTTGCACCCCTAGGGTTACATCCACTTGTTGCCTTAAAAATGGGCCATGTTATGCATGTTGGGTACTTTGGCAAAACAAAAACAAAACAAAAGATCATAGTCCCTCGATGACGCTATCTTGGTTGCCTAAACAAAATGATCAAGTCCCTCAAAAATTTTCTAAAGATACTTAACACAATTGTTATCATGGTTTATACGATGACCCGCGCCTGTCCCGTTTAACATCCTAATACAAGTTTGTTTACCAAATGCAATGGTAAAACAACACTGTCAAAAGGGTTAAAACATATAGGAAATATCTTTGAGTAAAATAGGGTAGACAACTCTTAGTTACTTGATCAAAACTTGCAAAACATCCTTGATATTTTCAAACACATCTCACAACACAATTTCAAAACATTTCCCAAATCAAACTTTCAAATATTGAAACATCTTTTCAAAAGACAAAAACACTTTTGTATACATTCAAACAAGAATCATTACAAAGGTTGCCACAATGATGGCCTCTTTTCAAAACATCTTTCAAAACCACACACAGAGCACCATTTCAAACAATTGAAAAGAAAAGGCAAGTGATCTAAACAAGTAACTAAGAGCCCATGGATAACCATGGATGAAAAGGGTGCTTGCACCTTCCCTTTTCATAATCTACTCCCCGAACCCAAGAAAACATCTCAAAGGTCTTTCCTGTGCTTTTTGACTTTTCCTTAGGATAAAATAAAAAGTCGGTGGCGACTCTTGCTAAACCGAAACATTTTCGAACACAAACACAAAACACCCAAGTCAGTTCTCCCACCGTATCACATATCCTATGAAGTGTTTTCAAATATGGTAGATGCATTCCTATATGGAGGGACTCTGAAGTCGTTTATGAAACTAGAGGATTTTTTTGGGCATAAATAGTTATTATCGCAGTTGTTCGAGATGAGGTCAAGCGTAATATGTTGTTGGCGAATAAGTTGAGAAATGAGATATTCAACATTAAAAAGGATTTGAAAGTATTGGAGGAGTGCATAGAGATGCAGCTTATGAAGAGAATATGTCCTTTTAAAGGAAGATGCTTTTAAGAGGAATTATAGTTGTATCTATGATGCCAAGGTAGTAGAATGTGTAAAAGAAGTATTGGAGAGGTTATATCCCCAAAACAGTGTGGAACGATGTTGTTGAGATTTCAATTGAATATGAGACAACGAAGATGGTTGGAGTTGTTCAAAGATTATAATTTCGGTTTGAATTATCATCCTGGTAAAGCTAATATTTGTGGCAGATGCCTTAAGCCAAAGGACTTTGCACCTGTTGATAATGATGATTAAAGGGTTGGGATTAATTGAACAGTTCAAAGATATGATTTTAGTTTGCAAGGTGGCGCTGAAGAGTGTTATGTTAGGAATATTGGAAATTATCAATGATTTTCTGGACAGTATCAAAGAAGCTCAAAAGTTAGATGTGAAATTGATATATTCGGTGGTTGGACTCGATCAGTCTGAGAATGATGATTTCAAGTTAGATGTGCAGGGTGTGTTGACATTCTGTAACCGAATTTGTATTCCTGATGATGCAGAGAGGAAGAAATTAATTCTTGAGTTGGAGGATACTTAACCTTCGTGTGAGGCTAAGTGAGTGTAAAATGGATCGTGTAATATGTTGAGCATTGGTGTCTCATCGACAAAATCAAATGAGAGGGAAATTGTGGAAGTATTTGTAAACCTCATTGGAAATTTTTTGGATTATGGTGTGTTAGGTGACTTGAGTACAAGTTATAAAGGAACACTATTATAGTTCGGTAATGATGGTTTATACTCCATTATGATTGTCGGCTATCTATTGATAAATTGAGGAACTGATCACCCTTAATATCTTGTTGATAGTATATGAGATCGTATTGGATAGTATAGACTTGTCTTGATATCTTAATAGTGAGTGAAGTGGTTGATGTTATATCATGAGGTAGTCGCTCACCAATTTGTGTGAAGAGTGGCTAAGAAAGAGTTGAGACGTATTGAACAAGTCGGAGTAGCGAGTTATATGCGAATTAATGTCGCAAAGTGAAAGATTAAGAATATCAAGTGAACAATGGTTTTATGTTGGATGTTAAAGAAAGTCTGAAACTAGATTGAAACTTGTAAACCATATATTTGACAGAAATTTTAACGAGGACGGTTACTTAAGGTGGATTATCAGAGTTGCGCATCTGAAGCATGATGTGGCGCAATTGCTATGCGTGTACGACTCATTAGAAGTGAAAGATTAAAACATCATAAGCCTATGGGAATGGTGTTTCTTAATCTACATGCTTGATTTGGTGGATTATTGATATAGATATGTTGTGCCAGGACACTATGTTTGCTAGTAAATATTTACGAATTTTATAAGAAGATTGTTGTGGACTGTTGGTTGATGGTGAGCTATAGGTATGCTTGTTGAGTTATACAGTTAAGTTGATGTTGTAATGATTTTTGTTATCGCTATTGAGATGTTATTATTTATTTCCGTAAGTAAGGAATGATACTTCATAACGTGACAAAGTTGATTATGTTGGTTGTGTTGATGTCACTATAAGAGCGATACGATGATATGAACAGATTTGTTGGTATTTTGTTGATAATTGACATACGGGAAAGAAATTGTGTATGTGTTTTGATGTTGAAAAGGTTGTTAATATGATATTGTGATGATGTATATCCAAGTATAAGTGTATTATGATTGTTGCTACTTTAAATGTTGATATGTCAGATTATGGTGGAGTAGTTGAGATGCTAGTAATGATTGTGTCGCGAAGTGTTGAATGATTGGCATGTGTGTAATCGATTTGAATTGTGTTGAGTTATTGAGTTATCAGGAAAGTTGTGGTCAAAGTGTTGCCAAACACGACTTGGAAATCAACAAGTTGGATGCAAAGCTCGTGCTAAGAGTGGTAGTATTGAATAGATTTTCGAGGACGAAAATATTCTAAGTGGGGGAGAGTTGTAATGCCCGTTAATTTAATTAATTATTTACTTAAATTAATTACGGATTAATGGTTGAAAATGTTGTTGAAATTGTTGAAGTTGCGAAATATCGAGAAATGTTGATTTAAGTTGCTAAGTTGTTATTTGGTTGATATTTATTGATTGGTTGATTAATATTAGCAATAATATTAATATAAATATTAGAATAATATAAGGTTTATTAGTTGGACTCATTATTTGGTTTTATGGAGTAATAGCTGGGGTGTGAAAGTTAGGCCCAATAAGAATATTAATAACTATAAGGTTAAGCTAATTATGAGGATTAGGTTAATTAGAAGGAATAAGGAAAAAGTTTTGAGTATTTTGTGGGAACGTGAGAAGTTGAAAAGTTACAGAGAAGAGGCAAAGGTTGGAAGCTAGGGAGAACGACTTTAACCAGTAGAATAGAGAGATCTTCAATCCAAGGTAAGGGTGGGGTTCTGACTATCTAATAGGTTTCATGATAAATTTTATGTGGGAAATTGGGTAAGTGAAATTGCTATGTGTTTGTATGCCGCTTCTGTTTTAAGAATTAGTTTTGTTTTACTGTGTTAAAATCGTTCATGAGTTGTCTGTATAATAAATTGTGGTATAATTGATGTTGTTGTTGGAAATTAAAAATTGTTATGGTTTCTGTAATATATCGTGTTGTGAAAATTGATGTTGGTGCAATGGTATAAATTGTTTTGTTATGAGTCAAGTAATCGATGGCAAATTTGAGTATTGGAATCGATTACAGAGAATTTTGTGTAAGAGAAAAACTGGAAACTAGAAAACTATACGGTGACGAAGGGCACACAGACTGTGCCGGACGACACAGAAAGAAAAAGTGTACTGAGAGGGAAACCATTTGTGTCGAGGGGCACACTAGAATATAATGGTGTGCCGAGTGGCACACCATGTGCAGAGGGCCACCTTCAAATTCCTTATTGTGTTACTTAATCATTTTGTTTTGTTAGTTCCATAAGCATAATATTTACACAATGAAATCAATGATTAGTAGCTTACAAAATTAAAAAACTTTTATTAAAATATTAGAACTGAGAAATTAATTTAGTAGAACTAGTACCTAAGCATATTTAGCAGAAAGTGAATGAGTTACAAAATATTCGTATATCAGTAATTAATTATAGCAAAGTTAATTAATGGAGTTGGTATATGTATACAACTGAATTGGATAGTAGTGTAGTATTAAGTTATCAGAAAACTAATAAGTAATATTACTATAAAGTATAAATAATGGGACGTTTAGCCGATAATTAATTAGCAGGATTTAGTCGATTTGTCCGAATAATTATACGGAACAATTGTTGTATATTTTAGTCGATATGGTGTATTGAATACTTGGCTGAGAAATATGAATTTCAAGTGGTATTGAATTGTTAGGCTTATGGCCAATGTTGAATCATGTTGAGTTGTTGTGTTGTTGTGATTGTCACTGTGAATTCTTGTTGGTAATACGAAGTTGCATGGAATTTTAAATGATGATAAATTACCTCTATTTACTGGTAATAATGGTGATGTAGGCTTATGCCTTGTGATGGATGATGATTGTTGTGAGTATGTGATAGTGCATTCATTGAGTCATATACATTTGCATACTCTGTGATGGCCTGGATTGGCAAACTGCGAAGAAGGCTTATGCCTTGTTGATGCCTCTATTTATTGGCAGATTTTTAAGTTGGGAGATCTGCTCCAATGATACCACATGCATGTGCATTGTAATTGAGTCGCAGCTGATGTTGCATCTTGAGTTATGGAGATGATACATTTGTTGTTGCTTTATGTTGTTGACTTATTGTGACAAGTATTATCTAAAACCTACGAATTTAGTAGTTATGTCGTGTTGATGTTTTATTATGATTAAAGTTGTTTTTAAGTTGTGAAGCGGTGATTTTATATGATCTGATCTAATATATTATTTATCATACAAATTATTATATTGTCTGATATCTCACCCCTTCTGTTTGAATGTTGCCCTCTGTTGGTAATGTGCAGGTAATCAAGAAGGATAGTTGTTACCTTCGTTAGTTCGAGTCAGTGTCGTTGCTCTGATACGTAGCACTTGGGAAGATGAACACTCGATGTTTAGTTGTTGATATTTATTTCAGTTGCTGAATTTTTAGGTTGATTACATGAAATAATTATTTTCTTGAAGTTGTTTTAGTTGAATAAGAGATGTTAAGTGAATTGAAGTTGAGTATGTATATTCCGCTGCTTATCAATAAAATGTTGTTTGATTTTAAAGAATAAATCAGATTGTTATTGGTTTATTCAAATTAAGTGTTATGTATCTGTTTTATATGCGATTAAGTGAAGTTTGATTTTAAGTTGTAAATGTAGCATCCTATTTATGTTGAACTCTGATTTTATTATTATCTGCCGGGTAGAATTGGGGTGTTATAATTGTCATTGTGTGGTGATATCAATCTTGTTTATCAAATATTGGTAGAAATTCATCATAGATATTAGGTGGATTTTCAACATCTAGTATCAAGAGCTCTGGTTAATCGATTCAAGGGAAGTACCGATCAAGAACGATTGAGGAAGAAAAAGAATTCATGATGTCGAGTTATGAGAATGTGAATTATCTAGCAACTCTACCAATAAAGAAAGTAGACAACTATGAGAATTGGTGCAAATTTATGAAAGTTTTATTCAGGTGTCAAGGTCTTTGGGATCTTGTAAAGGATGAATTGGAAGCTCTTGGAAAAAACGCTTCAGAAGAAGAAAAGAAGAAACACACATAATTGGAGAAGCTGAGTTATAAAGCACTCTTTATAATTCATCAATGTTTGAGTCCAAAAAATTTTGAAAAAATGAGTGATTCATAATTTGCAAAAAAAGCTTAGAATGTTCTTGAGAAGTCTTTTGGTGGTGCCGAAAAGTTAAAAGAAGCGAGATTACAAACTCATAAAAGAATGTATGAATTACTTCAGATGGAAGATATTGAGAGCATGTCTGATTTCTTCACTAGGATTATAAAACTAGTGAATCAAATCAAGGTATGTAGAGAAACATTAACAGCAAGAGTTGTTGTTTCGAATATCTTAAGATCTTTAGCTCCTAAGTTCGACCACATGGTGGCAGCTATATAAGAGGGGAAAGACTTGTCGAAATTGAAAAAGGAAGAGCTTCAAGGGATGCTTGAATCTCGTGAAAAAAGAATGATTAAAAGAGCTGCAGGAAAGTCGAAGAGTGATGTGACTTTGCAGGCACATTCAGCGAAAGAAACCAAATGCAAAGGAAATTGGTTTGACAGAGGTAGAGGCGGCTACAATAATTCGACTGGTAGAGGAAACCAGAACGAAGGAAACATGTGAAATCAGAGAAGACCATACCAAGGAAACCAAAGAGGTGGTGTTGCAAATAGAGGAAAAGGTGATTGTCGAAAACCTGACAATAGTCACATTCAATTTTTCAACAGTCAGAAGTATGGTCATTACTCTAGTGATTGTCCAGAGAAACGAAAGAATTAAGAAAGAGATGTAAAGTTTGCAAAGTATGAAGAAGAAGAAGAAGAAGAATAAGAAGAGATGGTGTTGATGGTTACAACAGGAGATAAAGAGAGATTCAAGAATCAATGGTACTTGGATTCAGAATGCTCATCAAACATGTCGGAAAGGAAATATTGGTTTGTCAACATGAAACCCTCCATGAAGAACACAATGAAATTTGAAAATGACAATACTCTAGCAGTTGAAGGTATTAGAGATGTTTTGATCATGAGGAAAGATGGAAAAAGGTCAGTAATTTCGAATGTGTTATACATTCCAGACATGAAGAGCAACTTGCTTAGCATAGAGAAGTTGGTCGAAAAGAATTACAAAGGTTCGATCAAAGACAAGATGATGAGAGTCATCGACACAAATGAAAGATTAATCTTGAAGGCTCTTATGTATCAAAATAGAACCTTTAAAATCTAACTTAATGTGATGGAGCACAAGTGCCTTTCGACTGCAGCTAGCGAAAATAAGTAGATATGGAATAATCGATTAGGCCATCTCAACTTCAGAGACATCATAGATTTGAAGAGAAGAAATATGGTTTCAGGATTTCCAGAAATTGACATTCCAAACAAAGTGTGTGAGGAATGTGTATATGCGAAGCAACACAAGAATAACTTCAGCAAAGATGTAGAAAGTAGATCTTGAAGTCATATACTTTTATGTATGTGGACCAATCCAGGTGGATTTGATGGGAGGTAACAAATACTTTGTTACATTCATAGATGATTTCAGTCAAAAATTATGGACTTACCTGATCAAGAAGAAAATGAAGTGATCGAGGATTTGCCAAGTTTAAGTCTATGGTCGAAAGACAAAATAGTCAAAAGCTCAAAGTTTTAAGAACTGGTGGTGGTGGAGAGTATGTGTCGAAAGACTTTAAAAAGTTATGTGAAAAAGAAGGGATTGTGCATGAGGTGGTGCCACCCTACACTCCACAACAGAATGGAACTGCATAAAGGAAGAATTGAACCATCATGAATATGGTGAGAAGTATGTTAAAAGAAAAGCATTTACCTAAAGAGATTTAGGGTGAAGTTGTGTCGACTGCAACATATATTTTGAATAGATGTCCTACGAAGAAGCTAGAAGGAATTATTGTAAAAGAATGTTGGTTTGATGTGAAGCCTAACTTGAGTCATCTAAAGTTACTTGGATCTATTGCACATATACATGTTCCAGATCAGTTGAGAAGAAAACATGATAATAAGTCGAGTCAAATGATCCTAGTTGGATATCATTCGATAGGAGGTTACAAGTTGTTTGACCCAGTGAATAAGCAGATTGTGATCAGCAGAGACGTGATCATAGATGAACTTAAGAAATGGGATTGGACTGAAAATGTCAAGAAATATTCAGTGAGAATATTTCTTGAAGAACCAGAAACTCAAGTCGAAAGAGAAGTTCGACAAGAGGAACCAACAGTTATAGATCAACCAAGTACAAGTAGACCTCAACGAACAAAATACACGCCTGCAAGGTTCCGAGAATGTGTGATTACATCAGATGATGTGGTTGATAACGAAGGTGAGCTGATACATTATGTTTTCTATGCAGATGTCGAACATATCAATGCAGCTGAAGCATTGAAGGATTCTAAGTGGGTGAAAGCGATGAACGAAGAAGTGAACTCCATCGAAGACAATAACACTCACTTGTCTAATTTACTCAAGGCAAGAAGGCAATTGATGTTAAGTGCGTATACACTGTGAATATGAATCCTAAAGGGGAAATAACTCGACACAAAGCAAGACTCGTGGCGAAAGGATTTCTCCAAAAAGAAGGAATTGACTTCGATGAAGTTTTTTCACTTGTGGATAGGATCGAAACAATTAGGTTAGTTATTGATCGAAACAATTAGGTTGGTTGTTGATCTTAAAAAATAAACAGTTGTCACATATGTCAGACGGACGTGAAATGTGCATTCTTAAATGGACCCTTAGACGAAGAGGTTTATGTTAAACAACCAGTTGGGTTTGTGAAATATAACAAAGAGAGAAAGGTGTATAGGCTCCATAAATCCCTGTATGGATTGAAACAAGCTCCAAGAGCTTGGAATAAGAAGGTTGATAGTTTCCTAAGAGAGAAGAAATTTATGAAGTGCATAACTGAACATTGAGTATATGTAAGAAGAAGCAATAGTAAATTGCTTATGCTATATCTCTATGTTGATGATTTGTTAATAACATGTAGTTGCAAGAAGGAGATCGAAGACTTCAAAGGTGGTCTCAACAAAGAATTCGAAATTTCTTATCTGGGTGACATTTCATATTTCCTTGACATCGAATTCTACAAGAGCGATAGAGATTTAATGATGCATCAAAAAGATATGTAGGAGAAATTCTCAAGAGATTTAAGATGAAAGAATACAACTCGAATTCGACACCTGCAGAAACAAGATTGCAATTGTCGAAAGATTAAGAAGAAGATGATGACGACCTAACCCAGAAAATTTATTGAGTTATTAAGATATCTTTATCATACAAGGCCTGACTTAACATATAATGTAGGTATGGTAAGTAAATTCATGCAGAAGTCAAAAGCATCACATCTAGCCGTGGTGAAGAGGATATTAAGGTATCTCAAAAGAACTCTCGACTATGATATTTTGTTTCATGCAGTTGATAAGGGAAAAGAATGCAAGTTAGTGAGATACACTTATTCGAGTTGGTGTAGTGATACTGAGGATAAAAAATCCACAGCAGGATACGTGTTTATGCTAGATGGTGCACCAGTTGCTTGGAGTTCGAGGAAGGAACTAGTTATGGTATTATCATCATGCGGGGCAGAATACATAGCTGCCTATCTTTGTACATGTCAAGCAACTTGAATGGTAAACTTGATCGAAGAGATAACATGGAAAGATCATGGAGCAATTACCATGAAAATCAACAACATGTCAGCTATCAACCTGGCGAAGAATCTGACAGCTCATGGTCAAAGCAAGCACATTGAAATAAGGTTCTACTATCTTCGAGAGCAGGTAGCAGATGGAAAGATGAACTTGGAATCCTGCAGAATTGAGAATCAGATCGCAGACATCATGATGAAGAGTGTGCAGGTCAAAATATTTCAAAGACTAAGAGATATGATAAATGTAGATAGCTTAGACACAATTAATTATGTGGTGTATTGAAAGTAATTCCTTGTGTCAAAGCACTTTACTCGACAGAGACAAGGGAATGTCAAAAAGATTTGATTAGGTATGGAAACACTTTATTACACACAAATTTAATTTTAGATTTAGATAGATTTGATTTAAATCTAAAATAGAATAGATTTGATTTAGTTTCAAAATAGGTATTTTGGGCTTTTATAATTTTGAACTTGGCTTAGGGAGCAAGCTAACCTAAATCTATAAATAGAGGGAGTAACCCCTATTTTTGTAATCAAGTCAACTCATTGTATTCTTAGAATTTGCAGTTGCAAGTGAATAATAAAGTTTTTCAGTGTGTGGGCATAGAGAAACTCTGTAGAAAATTAATTATCTTGTTTCTTTTCTTTTCTTTTCTCTTAATTCATTGTCATTGTGTGGTAATATCAATCTTGTTTATCAAAGATTGGTAGAAATTCATCATAGATATTTAGTAGATTTTCAACACTATTCTTAGTTGACACGTCTACGTTTGTGGACGAAAGTGAACCCTATGTCGATGTGGCATACCTTAAGTACTTCATTGACTTGTCGGCCATTCACGAGTAAAACTGGGAGGCGCCTGTTTGGTATAATTGTACTCTAAGCTAAGAAAAGGTTCTCTTTGAACAACAAAGAAAATGACAGACTCCTACACCCTACTGACGATAATTTCCATAGCCCCTATTAATTCTAAAACCACTTTTTTTACACTTGTTACTAATTTTTTTCTTATTCACTTACATGAATAGATCTTATCCCTTTCAACGCATACAAGAGTTTGATCGTGTGCTAGAGTATATTGAGGATTGGTCACGTGCTTGCATGTATTGCTTGCGCAAAGGAAATGATGTTATGCATCCGTTTTATGAGTAAATTTACTGTAACTCAACATGATTACATCGACTGGACACCATACACCACTCACTAGGACATTGTTGTCTTAAACCCCATTTCATTTTATTTCGGATGGTTGGCATGTGGGAGGAATATGATGTGCTTGTATTCTCCGAAGTGATGCATGTGTCTGTTTAGATATGTGCAGATCATTCTGAGGTCCCTCTTCTAGTCTGCTTCTAACTGCATCGTCCGTAAACATCTTGATGACATACTGGGGGATTACAAGAGTTATATGATACCAAAGTAGTATCGGAGTATGTCAGCCACAAGTCAGTGGTCTTATGTGGATGGTTACATGACTTGATTCTTTAGTGTGTCACACCCTGTCATGACATCAAACGCTCTTAGACGTCTACTTAGACCAGCTCATGAGGAGATACTAGAGACTGAGCAGACCAGGGATGACCATGTCATTAATGTGTTATCGATCTATCAAAATATTATACGTATTACATATGAAGGCATAGAGTCTAGGCTGTTTGAGAGAGGTGGTGATGATGTGTTGTCCTAGCACGCTCCATTCTTACCGAGGCACAAAATGTTTTGGGTTATCGGCGGCAGGGGAGGAGTCAAGGTGTTATAGGATTAGATATACACAAAAGGTTATGTATTTTTTGTACTTTTGGAATGTTTTGGTATTATTTTCCATATTTTGAGAACAATGTTTGTAATATTATGCGATATTTTTTTAATTATTACATTACATTGTTTGATGATGTTCGTGTTTATTAATATTTGAATCAAAATATGGCATTGTTAGTTAGATTAAAATGACTTTGGATTTAAAAAATACAAACTTAGAACAATGTTTCTGCCCAAGATGCGTGCAAGTAAGTTTTCGGAGATGCATATCCGAAATAGACATTTTCAGAGATGTATCTCCGAATTTATCCCACAAATTTTCGCAGAAGCATCTCCAGACTAACTTTTTACGAAAATAGAGTGGTTAGCTTGATTTACGATAGATGGAGAGATTTAAAATACGTCCGAAAATGCATCTCTAAAAATGTATGATGAAAATTTTGAATTTTCAAAAGTGTGAGTCACACTATAAGAGTGAGAAAAAAAATCCCATTCAATTATTACCCTCTATTTAAAAAAACATTTAAAACTACATTTTCCCATAACTATGAAAACATTTGAAGAAAGAAAAGATGATTACAATCCTCTCATCTATTCATTCAAATATAACATGTACACTAGTCCAAAACAAAAAGCACATTTGCAGAACCCAAGGTATGCCACGGTTAAAAGGTGAAGCCAAACTGTTCATAGGCCGAGTCTTCCCAATGAAAAACAGGTTATACTTATACATATCATATGCTTTCTCCCTCCATACCTCTCTGTCACTAGGAGACAAGTATAATGGCCTGTCAATATGTTCTGTTCAAATTGTTCATATCAAAGTTGTACCGGTTCAAGTGGGCATGAAAACTATCACTAGGTACATTCGCTCTAGATGTGAATTCACTAACACCAGGCCTGAAAGGTGGGAATCCTCTCATATTTGGAACCAGGCCTCTTCCGTGATATGTGAATTCACTAGCACCAGGCCTGAAAGGGGGGAATCCTCTCATATTTGGAACTGGACCTCTTTCATGATAAGCTAATTCGTTTGATCCATTTTGGCTTCGAGAATTTACTTGATATTGATATGGAATTTGTCGACTACTAGCCTGTAATGGATAGGCTGGGGCTTCGTAGCGGTCAAATTTAGCAGAGTTGTGTACTCTTCCCCTTGCAGGTCTGAAGGCTCTTGAGGATGCACTCTCATTCCATGTTGCCTGTGTTGATGACGTGGCCTCTTGACTTTGATACTCGTTTGCTCTTTTGGAGCCATCAAAGTGCTTAACCTTGTTTAGATCACGTGATCTTCCTTTTTTAGATCGTTTGGTATTATGGGCTTCATGCTTCCGCTTAGAACCTAATAAAATAATGTCGAGAAGTTACTAACAGTGTAAAAATCTGTAACACAGTGCAACACAAACTCATACTACCCTTAGATCCATTTGCATAACAGCTTTTCTTTTTCTGCTTCAATGCTCTTACAAACCTTGCTTCTGCACCGCGTCTGTGCTTCTCAGATAGCACTTTGACCCTATCAGCTTCGTTTTTCCATCTCTAAGGCATGACAAATAATAATAAAAGCAACAGATGGCAACAACCTGAAGATTGGAAAAGAAAAAATAAAATAAATGCTTGCATAAACTGATCGATACCTGTCTGTAAGTTTTCTGTTTATAGAGATTGCGGCCCTTTACAAGCAAAGGAGAAAGTGGAGGTAATTTCCTAGCCCCACTACTCCACAACACCTCAACCTGCAAGACATGTATGAAGAATTTAACTTAGCAATGGGTCATCACAATTGAAGCAAGAGTTATTGAAGTGTGAACAGTTCCTTATTTGATAAGGTGCTGCATAATATATTAATCTGCAGAATCTGGCATACGACATCTCTACCACACGAAATGCAAGTTGCAACTATGAAACCGAATGTGCTACGATTGTTTTCTGAATCTGCTTCATTAGGGGAGGGTTATTCTTAAGAGAGAAAAAAGTGATCATTGACCTAGAAAATAAATGTGCCAACCAAAACACCAGCCTAGAGAACAGTGACATACTTCACCAGCCAATAGAGCAATTGCACTCTGCATCTTACAAGAGCACGTATCATCCCCAAATAATTCTTATTCAAATAGAAGACCAAATGAGTAATACGAGGCACTTTTTTTGTTGAATAAAACCTATTATCAGTACAATATAAGCTTACAGTGAAGGTATGTTGCTGTTTCGCTGCACCATAGCTTTCCTTTACAACCCTTCCAGCAACAGTTCTGTTTCCTATAACTCTTCCATGTCTAGTCATTTTGCTAAACCTGGTGAAATATACAATTGTCTAAAAACTATTTGGGATAGAATGAAAATTGTTCATTAGACATGATGAGAAACAAATTACTTTTCATAAACCTTTTGCCTAAACAGAACCACATCTCCCGTGCAGACATCACCTGAGAAAAGTGAGAAGGATACTATTCATCTAAAGAATGATAAGAGTAAGGCAGATGAAAGAAAAAAATATAATAACTCACCTGTACAATTAATGTTGAAGGATGATCTTGGATACAATGTGTACCCACTTCCGTCTCTTAACCTGAGATATTGAACTAGTACTAACTTAGTAAGACAGTATAAAGACGATAAGTGCAATAGCACAAAAACAAACTAACAAGTCCTATCTTCTCAAAAATAAAATCATTACCTTATCTTGTGTTCAAATAAATTGAAGTGAAGTCAATAATAACCAAAAATTTAATAAAAACTATTTTTAAAAAATGAAGATATCTAAATGTCATCTTGATTTTTGCTGATTCACAATAACTTTCCAGTGTTTGCTTCTTAGCACAAAAAGTTACACCATGCAACACCGACACTTTATATTGAAGTCGTGTAAGAGCATCTCAAACTCGTACAACACTCATTTGACATGCCTCAGACACTAAATTCTATTTTCAGAATCTAAAATATCTATATTCAACTCCCACATCAACATTTTGAGAACATGGCCCCAACACCTAGCTGGCACTTTCATTCCGACTACTAGACATGAAAAGGAACACAGTTGGCACAAAAATTATTATTTTTGATTACTCATAATCATTCAAAAGTTTTGAATGATGAGTAACAGTAAAGCGGTTGGACAGGACAACATACTTATCAAAGAGTGAAATTTTTTTGAAATAGAGTTATTGAGTGGCTCACTAAACTTTTCAACGAAATTATGAGATCAAAGCAAATGTTGGATGAATGGAGAAGAATCACTTTAGTTTTAATCTATAAGAACAAGGGAAATATACAAAATTACGCAAATTATAGGGAGATTAAACTTATGAGTCATACCATGAAATTATGGAAAAGATTGGTTGAAAGGAGACTAAGAAAAGAGACTCGAGTTACTGATAATCAATTTGATTTTATGCCAAGGAGGTCAACCATGGAAGCAACATATCTACTACGACGTGTGATGCAGCAGTGTCAGATAGAGCAACAAGAATTCCACTTAATCTTCATTGACTTTGAGAAGGCATGTGATAAAGTGCCTAGAGAGATTTTGTGAAAAAACCCTAGAGAAGAAAGGGATTATGATTATCTATATTCGAGTTATCCAAAATATGTATAAGGGGTATCAACTAATGTTCGGATACAAAGTGGAGAGACAAGCGATTTATCCATTACAATAGGGATAACCACCTCTGAATATATTAAGCTAGGGATAACCACATATGTATATGTATTATTCTACTATGCCAAGAACATTTAGCATAAAACTACAAAGCCTAGAATCACATTAAATCCGTGATTAAATAATCAACTTTTCTATACCAAGGTTGTTAAATCTTTACTAACCACTATCTATTACAGTAGCAGAAAGAAAACATAACGTCAAGTGTAATAGCTCAAAATCAAACTAACAAGTCCTATCTTTTCAAATAAATTGAAGTAAAGTCATCAACAACCAAAAAATTAATAAAATTTATTCTTAAAGAATGAAGATATCTAAATGTCATCATGAACTTTGCCGATTCACAATTGCTTTCCTTGTCCCAGTGTTTGCTTCTTAACACAAAAGTTTACACCATGTAGCACCGACACTTCATATTGAAAATGTGTCATTGTCTCACACTCATACAACATTCATTTGACATGCTTCAGACACTAGACACTCGTACACCATTCATTTGACATGCTTCAGACACTAAATTCTAGTGTCAGAATCTAAAATATCTATATTCAACTCCCACATCAACATTTTGTAAACATGGCCACGTTCTTTTCGACTACTAGACATGAAAACGAACATAGCTCACAGCAAAATTATTATTTTTGAATGATGATGAGTAACAAAAAGGCGGCTGGACTAGACAACATATCTATTGAAATGTGATTTTTTTTTTGAAAGATAGAGGTATTAAATGTCTCACCAAACTCTTTAACGAAATTAAGAGGTCAAAGTAAATTTTGGATGAACGGAGAAGAATCATTTTAGTTACAATCTATTGAACGCAAAAAATATACTAAATTGTACAAATTATAAGAGGATTAAGCTTATGAGTCATACCATGAAACTATAAGAAAGAGTGATTGAAAGGAGACTAAGAAAAAAGACTAAAGTTACTGTTAATCAATTTGATTTTATGCTTGTAAGACCAATCATGGAAGCGATATATCTACTACGACGTATGATGGAACAATATTGGATAAACCAACAAGAACTGCACTTAATTTTCATTTACTTGGAGAAGGCGTGTGATAGAGTGTCCAGAGAGATTTTGCAGAAAGCTCTAGAGAAGAAAGAGGCTAGAATTGCCTATATTCAAGTTATCTAAGATATGTATGTGGGGGTATCGACTAGTGTGTTGATAGATGGTGAAGAGATGGATGATTTCCCTATTACAAGATTCAACCCTAAACCTTTACCTTTTTACTTTAATTTTGGAGGTATTAATGGAACACATCCAAGAGTTAGCACCGCTTGTATGCTTTTTGTAAATGATAGTCTTACTTGGAGAGCCGCAGGAGGCTTTAAATGAGAAGTTAAAGACTTAGAGAGGAGACTTACAAACATATGGCTTTCGCCTAAGCAGGTGTAAGACGGAGTATATGGAATGTAAATTTAACAAAAGAAGAAGCGTTTTAACCTAGAGATGAAAGTTGGAGATCATTCTATACCACAGGTGACACGGTTGAAATATTTTGGGTTCGTTATACAAAACAACGGGGAATTAGAAGGGGGTGTAAACCATCGAATTCAAGTTGGAAGATTGAAATGGAAGAGAACCTTAGGAGATGTATGTGATACAAAAGTACCACTTAAGCTAAAGGGAGAAATTTATCGGATAACAGTAAGATCTGCAATGTTGTACGAAAAAGAATGTGGGTAGTTAAAAATCAACACAATAATAAAGTAAAGGGGGCATATATGTGGGTATTGCATTGGATGTGTGGTAAGACTAGACGGGATTAGATTAGAAATGACAATATTAGAGAGGGAGTTGGGATAACACCTACAGTAAAAAAGATGTGGTGAAAAATAGACTTAGTTGGTTTGAATATGTAGAAAGAAGACATGTTGATTAACTATAAGAGAAACTATTAAAAAACATCTTGTGATTAACAAATTGGATACAATGATGATTTTGATAGAACATTATGACGTAATTGGATCCATATAACCGACTCTACTTAGTGGGATAAGGCTTAATTATTGTTGTTGTCGATGATGATCAACTAGGGGTGAAAAGCCTTACTGGTTCAATCTTTTTAGCTTTTTCGTAGTAGATAGTGAATTGAAGGTGAAAGACGTCGTTCAATAGCTTTATCCTCTTGTCTTAGAATTCTTTCCATAAAGAAACAAAATGTTCAAACGGTAGTGATGCCTCAGTATTTCCTGTGAGGCCCATCTTCATAGGGAAAATGCAATACTTAACAAGTTATTTGGATATGATAACAACGATGAATATATAAATCTTAGATTCTCAATTTATATCTATTTATAATTGAAAGCTCGTGTTTAATGCTATTTATCTTTCTACCCACCTCTGAATATATTAAGCTAGATATAACCATCATATGCATATGTATTATTCAACTATGCCAACAAGATTTGGCATAAAACTACTAAGCCTAAAAATATGATTGAAGTGAAAGTAAATTGAAATAGTTACCTCCAATGTTCTTTAATCCTGGCAATAGAAACTGCTCTATTTCCCGCAAGCCTCAAGCCATGTTTCCGTAAATAAGCTTTGCATTCGTTTAATTTCAGCGAGTCTATATCCTTTCCATCTGAAAAACCGAATACTGAATTCAATAAACTCGATCGATAAACCATTGATAAATTTCAATTCATTTGGTAGAAATAAAAACCTTGAAGGAGAGAAACAACTTTTTCGGAGAGGGATTCGTCATCAACATCACAATCATCCGATCCGGGAGATTCGTCACGATCTTCTTCTTCTTCGTTGCCATCGTCGTCGTCAATATCAGTGTCATCTGATTCAGACGGTTCATCGGAATCGCTGAACTGTTGTTCGGAATCGTCATCGGAGTTTTCTTCTTCAGAGGAAGAGGAGAGAATAATCGTCTCTCTTTTTCCTGTTTTCTCATCCATTGAGTTCGACGCCACAGTAATTATTTGTGTAGAAATATTTGAAATTGAAATCAAAGAATCGTACAGCGGCGCGGAACCTGGCCTTATTTCATCCTTTTTCTTCTTTCTTTTTTTGTGTTTGAGGAAGTTTTAAATTTTTTTTTTTAATAATCATTTAAAAAAAAAAATAATAATCACTTTGAAAAAAATTTAAAATTTGGTTTGTTATAGATTATAAAAAAGTGATTTTGATGTTAAATAATTTCAAAATTCATTTTTTTTAAATAAATACTATTTTGTGTTTATTTGTCAGGGGAAAAAATCATTTTTTATAATACCTAGCAAAATAAAAAGCCTCCTCAATAAGCTTTTGTTTTCTTTAATATCGTTATTTTTAAAGATTTTTAAATATACTAGTCGATAACACGTGCTGTCGCACGGGGCCGGTCGAAAATTCATAAAACGTGGAACTAATGTTGTCATGTAACAGTAAATTCGTTTTTATGTAATTCAATAAAAGTTCATCTAATTCGGCCAAATTCAGTGTATCAAACTTATTTGACAACATTAAAAAATGTAAACTGAAATCATGATTGTGTAACAAAATAAGAAACTGTGATGACTCTTCAAAATAAGAAACTATCACGAGTCTTCAGATACAACGCAACCAGCTTGGAAACGATGTTTTCAACTTTTTGACCCGCACAATAAATTATGCAAAAATTAGACAGCATTTACGGAAACAATTTATATTAAAGAAAATATTTGTTATTATGTACTTATCGATCAACAAAGAGATTGGAAAACTTCTTTGTATACAACATTTGTAGTGATAGATGTTGATACATTCATACTATCATGTATTAAGATCTTCAGACCACTTTTGCTTGTAACTCTTGAAATGGCTACATACAACTGGCCATGACTGAATACAGGAGTAGGCAAATACAATCCAACTGTATCAAGTGATTCGCCTTGAGACTTATTAATTGTCATTGCGTACGACACAATAATTGGGAACTGTCTCCTAATCAACTTAAATGGCCACGGTGACTCGGAAGGTGACATAGACATTCGAGGGATGTAAAAGATGTTACCAACATTCTTACCAGACATTATCAGCATCAATGTTAACAAACAAAATGAAACACCTACCTCAGATCAGTTAATGAAAACACAACCTTGCTTTTGTTGTTATCAGGAATTATCTGGGCTTGGGATATTTCAGTAACCCCACCAATTATATCTGCACAAAAGTTCACCACAGACAGTTATGTATAACGGAGAAGTCACAATACAATGCGTTCTATTATAACAGTAAAAATGTAACTCACCATATAACAAATTCGTTATGTATTTACCCTCAATAATAGCATTTATTCCAATTAACTTGAGGTGGTTCAGAGGTATGTCAGCAAGTTGGACCTTTTTGACGGAAGTTGAACCACAGAAAATCAATTTTAACTTATGATCAGTGGATTTGAAGGAGAAATCATTGCTGGAAACTTTGAAATTCTGCATTATGTAGGAACAACCAAGTTCAAGCTGTGTTTTGAATTTTGATATCAAATAAGATGGCACAATGGCTTGAATCAAATCCAACTGTGAAAATACAAACATCTTGAAATCAGTATCATATACCAGTACTGTTACAACAAAATCAGAATGGCAAAGCAGAAACATTTAGATTGTATTATACCTTTGAATCAAACAGAATAAGCTCTAAGTGCTCTCTATTCTGAGAACTGGTAACAGACCACAGATGCTTACATCTAACAGCAACCTTCCACAAATCCTTCGAATCGTCAATGCTACTGATATACTCGATTGGGCGCGCCATCGTCACGCAGCGATTCGTAACAGTGCAGAGAGCCTTGCGTGAATGAAAACGAAAGGGACGTCTGTAGCAATGGCTTGCGTGAATGAAAACGACTGGAAGGTGTTAAGCAATGGAGGTTATACATGAGTACACATTAGGGAAGGATTGAAGGAAGAGTGAAAAACTTTTGGTGTTCCATTTGAATTTGAATTTTGATTAAGAGAGGCATAATGGTTTGGCATGGGGAAGAGGAAGAGAGGCACAATTAATGGCAAGGAATAATGAATTGGTATTCCCCATGGTTGTGTTTCTCACAATATGTGGGATTTATTTGGAAAAAAAAATTGAAAATGTGGTGAAAAATTGTGGGAGTGCCACATCAGATTCAAATCAATGTGGTGCAAGATATTTTGGAGTTTCCAATTTTACCCCAATACAATAGACCAACAATGGATTTTTTCAGCTGTGGTGTTGTGGTAATTTCCAAGGACTATCATTTTTATAGATAGATAATAGATTTATTTGATATGATATAAAATATATTTAGAAGTTTATAAATTTGACATAAAATATTTAATTATAAAATAAATAATTATTATAAAATTCAATTATATTAAATAATTATATAAAATAAAAAGAAAAGAAAAAAAGAACCAATGAGATAGGAAAGAAAAAATTTAAAATTTGAAAATAAAGATTTTATTTTTCAAATAAAAATTATTATTGATTAAAATAAAATAGACATTGTGTTGAAATTGACTCGTAAGATTAAATATTTTATTATTGTATTCATGTACTAATTTTGTGTGTAGGTAGTTTAATCAATTAAATAGTAATTATTTGATAATAGATACTCATAAAAACTCAATGTATTAAAATAAAATAATTTTTAAAAAAAACATGTGAATTGGAGAAAATAAAATAAAATTTTAACAAGTGCAAATATAAAATTTTAAAAATAAATACAAAATATGAAATAATTTACTTAATTGTTAATTGAACAATAATCCTATAGATTTAATGTATTAAATAATCTTTAAAAATAAAATACTTTCCAACTACAAGACAAGTTTAGCAGCAGTTTATTTCAATATTTAAGTACATGCTCAAACCAAATATTAATTATTATTTTTGCCATGTGTGTCACCTAAAGAGCATAAACGTCAAGCTATTTATAACATAAAATAAAAGCTTTGGAAAACGAAAATGATATTGTAGTACTGTAACTGAAAATGAGATTCAACCACCATCATCCATCCTCTACATGAAATAAAGTCATATAAAAAGTGATTCGGCCATCTTAACTCAGATAAACACGGAATTTGTAACTGTCACAAATGAATTGTTGGTAAGAGAATTTCTTAGAGACAAATATCATTAGAAGATCAATGTTTAGGGCACAATAAAGAACAGTAACAGTTATGTAATATAATGAATAAATCAAGCAAGATAATTATGCAAATATATGCTGCGCAAAACATCTCATAGTATATTTTTACTGTGCAATAATGCCTGTCTTTTAGCATCGTAGACAACATTGAATAATCTCTCTTTTAGACCACTAGATGTTTTAACAGCATTAATAATAATGCAGACAAAAAAAAAACCAAATAGCACAATGAATAAACAAAGGCAAAAGAACATTTCTAAAAGTTGCAGCACAAATATATGATTGTTCTACCCATCATATATTCTGTTATATAGACGCGGAACACTGCAGAAGATAGTAGGTCTTAGAACTGCAAGGTCTTCTATTAATTTCAGATTATCCTATATGCAAAGGGTAGGAAGAAAATGTCAGTTTATAGTGAAGCAAAATCTAGTGACAAAATCAACCCCACTGCATCATACTTAATCCAATATGATTTATAAGCAAAAGTTAACTACACCACGTATATTAAGGATTAATCACATAATCTCATTTAAAAAATCAATTCCATTACAAGAATTACCCTTCAAGATAGTAATAATAAATCAGTTCATTGAAAAAAGTTAAATTAAATCAGAGACATTTTTTAGATATATCATTAAATAGGCCAAAAGGTGTAATTTTCCTTATATTTTATTCCAAAATATATTTTGCTATATTTTTCATATAAATCATTCTGCAGGAAGTATAAGTCATAAGATAGTACCTTATGGCTTCGCAAGTCAACATAAAAAAAGATAGCTATCATTTAAAAATTTTAGGTAGGAGATATCTATAGTACCTTATAGAGAAGCTTAATTTGTTTTCCCAATCAGCATCATCCTGCATTATAATAAGCATCATCCTGGGAAAAAAGGAAGAAAAAAAAATTAACTACGTTATAATATCAGTTTTTGAGCATCAAAGTCAATTAAACAACCTAATATCACATTAAAAATAAACTAATTAACAATTGACAATGCATCAATTCATTAATGCATCGAAACCTAGAAAAAGCTAAAAATGAGATTTGTGAAACTGGGAACTACATAGCGAATGAAAAAGAGAGTACCTCAAAATTTGAAAGCATGACGAGATAGTTGGCTGTGAAACAGGTCATTATTTGTACCTCAATAGTTGGCATTCAGCTTAATTAGTTCATTGTCAACATCAAGTATCCTGATGTTGATGAAAATCCACAGCAGAATTGTATCAAACACATGGTGTGCATATATAAAATTGAAAAATAGGCATATATAACATGAAACTAAAAGCAAGAAAAGTTGAAACCTTATGCAAGAAAGAAGCAATGGAAATCAAAACCTGAAAAACCAAAACATTGTCATTGTTCTTGTTCACCGCCACAACAACACAAACAACAAATATTGCAAAAGAAAATGAGAAAGTGTTCCTTTAATTTGTTAACTACGTTAATGTCCAACTTGCAGTGCAAAAATTTTTAATTGAAAGGGCAAATTAGTCAGAATGGTCAATTGCTTAGTATTAGCTTTATTAAGAAGTTGTCTAGGCCCATTAGAGAGAAGAAGAAAGCAAGAAGAAATCAATTCTCTTAAAAGACTTTATTTTAAACTAATTAAGAGTTAGTATGTTGTTTTGCTGTAAGTGGCCCATGGCCCATTTAACTTTTTAAAACCCTAGCTATATATATTCTTATAAGTGCTATTTTGAAGGATAGGAAGAAAATTTGTTTTTATCATTTTTATCTCTTATGCGAGATAGATCTAAAATTTAGCTTAGGTTAGTCTATCATAATTTGTTTACTTTTATTGAGAAGTCCTAAAATTCTAGATTGGTAAAAGATAGAATTTAAAAAGAATTTATATAGAGTGGGTATCCAAGGTTGAATTTCATCAAACCCACGTCCCATGTACTCTAATATTTAAAACTAAGAATTTGACCTTAATTCATAATCTTATCGTTTTTGTTTCACAAGTAAATCGATTCCAAAAGTTATTTGGTTTAAAACTAACAATTTAACATCAAATATACCTTAACCTTAATAATCTTTTCTTTTGTTTCACCGGATAAACTATTTGTCAGGACTTGCTGCATTTTAGGAAGGGTGGGTGGACTGTTTAAAACATATGCATGGATCATCAAAAACTTGCGTGATCAGTGTTAGAATAAATAAGGGGAAATTGAGAGGGACACATTAGCTTAAAATTTGAGTGTAAATTGACTATTTTGACGTTAAGGAAGATGCAAATTCTCAAAGTTCTGCAATATCATGTAATTCAAAAAAAAAAAAATTTCATTTTGCTTTTCTATATCAGTTGGATTCTATCATATTCGTACAAATTTACTGCAAATTCTCATTAGCGAATGTGTAATCCAAAAGCCAAAATCTACAATGACGCTAAAAGACCAAAATAGCTCCCAAAGAAACCTCTTTCATTCAGCTCTGGATGCAAGTCAATTAATTTACACGTGGACAAGAATGCCATTTCTCAATCTGAATCACAGAATATGTTACAATATAAGTGTACCCTTTTCTAATAACAATCAAACATATTCTCATCTTTGACTTTCACACTATAACTTTACAGTGGAAAATATAAACTCCTATTGCAAGGTTTAATCAAACTCACTCAAATGGTAAAGAGAATAATTCATGCCTTGTATTGTATTGAACTTCCAAAGTCTCTATTGAGACTTTGCAAGACTTCTTGATGGGCCGTGCAACAATTTCACAAATCCAATGAAGCTTAATTTCCCATCAGTGTGACGAATCCAATCATGAAGAACAGCATGTACCGGTATAGATGGACCAAGCCCGAGTTCCTGATTATTTTAGTTAATAAAA
The DNA here is from genome assembly GCA_948472305.1 of Vicia faba. NCBI lineage: Eukaryota > Viridiplantae > Streptophyta > Magnoliopsida > Fabales > Fabaceae > Vicia > Vicia faba. The sequence continues at coordinate 1,079,848,557 of OX451736.1, read as the reverse complement.
CTACTCATGAGAAATGTATATATCATCATTTATATAATAATACTTATAATATTAATAGTAATAATAATAATAATAATAATAATAATAATAATAATAATAATAATAATAATAATAATAATAATAATAATAATAATAATAATAATAATAATAGTAATAATCAACATGATAGTATTATTAAAATGTTGATTTTCAGCATGTATAACCTATAATCATAATCAAATCAAGCATACCGAAGCTAATTCGTCAATGACTATGGCCTTGTTTCCATCCTTTTCAAATAGGTCAAAGGCACATCGTGCACGCTTCTCCCAGTGGTCAAGTGCTTCAAGTTGATGAACACTAAGCGTAGCTGCGCAGAACTCATCAAAATCCATCCTCCTATATTGCAATGCATTAAGCTGCAACCCATATCATTTATATCAATAGCCATTTTGGCCACAACATTTCATTGGAATAATTTAGAGAAGTTCTCAGCACTTACTGATGCCAGAAAGTCGGCAATGCGTGACTCCTTCATAGCATCTGTTGCATTTACCGTAAAGGCCTGACCAGCTCAAAATTGTGAGATGACAAACACCCTCTTCTTAATAGCACGCAGAAAAAAGAATACAAAATAAAAAACCAACCGTTTTTATGTTTTCCAAGCTAATGGTGTTATTTTTGTTAGGCTCTAAAAGTGAAAACTGCTCCTTCAAATAAATCAGCTCATCCACAGTTAATGTCTTGGACAGAGCCTGTCCCAATTCCCATGTAAATAACACTTTTAATAAGTTATTGAGAAGCACAAAATGTATTATAAACCCAAAGGAGAAAGGCAAAAAGAACAAACAAAATAACAGAATCACTCTCGTCTAACAGTTTGAAAAGAAACAATGTATAGGTAAAACATTTTTCCACGACTTAAAAACTTCAGATTTCCAAAAATCATTTCATCTTTACAAAGAAAAAAAAAACTCGAGTCCGCCAAGTTGGAAAAAACTCTGAAAATTTCAGCAGGAGATATTTGGACAAAAATTAACCTAGTTACAATTGGTTCAACAGAAGCTCATTGTGGATCAAAATCAGGTTTATAAAATCAGGGAAATTTTATATAAAGAGACGCACCCTTAAAGCAGCTTTTCGTAGAGAAGAAGAACGCATGTATGCCTTCATGAGCTTGAATATTAAAATATCCAAAGGTACTTTCGTATCCTCATAGTGTTTTATCCATGGATGACCTGCAGTACACAATTGTGAGTAACAAATTAGAAAAATAAGAATGAGAGCCTGAAATGATAGCTAAGTTGAGAAACTCACTTAATGCCTGTGCTGCACTCATTCTTTTCCGTGGATCTTTATTAAGTAATCTCTTAACAAAATCTCTTGCCTCATTTGATAGAGAAGGCCAGGGAGGTTCGTCAAAACTTGGATCCGCTTTCAACACAGTACGAAAGATACCAGACTCAGTCCGAGCCCAAAATGGACGGCTGCCACATAACAAAATATATGCAATCACTCCAATGCTCCAGACATCAGCCTCAGTACTATAAGCTCTATGAAGAACTTCAGGAGCCACATAGTATGCACTACCCACAATATCATTCAGCCTTTCATCTGCAAAGCATAATGAGAAGTCAAAAACAAAGCATGTCTAAGATAACAAATGGCATGCAATATATGTAAAAGATATCCAAGCATACCTAGTTTAACAAAATCCGACAGCCCAAAATCTATGGCCTTTAATTCTGAGTTTTCGTCCTTGGATGCAAACAAGAAGTTCTAATCCAAAAATTAGCCATATTTAGAACTTTAAAGTTAAGAGACAAGTCCCACAGGCCACATAGCAAACCAAACAAAACCATAACCTTCATATAGCCATATTCTACTCCACCCCTCAAGGATAAAGAATATTCACACAAAAGGAAAAACTCTTTTCTAAATGCAAAAGATACTTCAACTTGTACATCTCAGTGCGTAATTACTTAAGCTGAACAGCTCAGCTCAGCATTGTGATGTCCAAATTAAAAAGTACTAGTAATATAGAAAACTGCAAATATATTTCACCTCCGGTTTAAGATCACGATGCACAACACCCTGTAGATGGCAAAATGCAGCAGCATTCAGTATTTGTCTAAGGATGGCTTTTGCATCTTCCTCTGTGTATTTGCCACCTCTGATAGAGCACAGAACTAACTTATAGCCGTCAAAAACAATATATTGCCTCATTCAAACACTTCCATTCATCAACAACTTAAATTTTAAACATTCAGAAGATTGTATATCTAACAACTAAATAAATAAACAAATACCTTGATAATATTCTGTCCAACAACTCTCCACCTTCACACAATCTGGGAGAGGTACAAGAGTTTAGGAAAGATTAATTATTTGTAAAAGATACATTACAATTAAATTGTCCTTAATTATCCAAAAAGATAGGACAAAATATATATTGGTATTGCAAATCAAATCAATTTGCCACAAAAGATTAACTACAGCATTCAACTCAAATGAGAAACATAATAAAAGCTTACTCCATTACTATATACACGTTATCATGATCTTCATAAGCATCATGGAATCGAACTAGATTTTTATGTCCATTCAAAGCTTTCAATATTTTCACTTCCCTTCTCACATCCTCAATAGCAATAGCAGATGTCATCTACAATTAAAACATAAAAATCAAAACAAAACGACTCTATTTGGATAAATAACTTAAGCATAAGCACTTATCATATAAGTGCTTATGTATATTGTGAAAACCTTGGCTTTAGGAATGACTTTAACAGCAACTTGTTGACCTTTAAGATCTCCTTTCTTCAACTTAGCAGCACAGGTATAACCAAAATGTCCTCTCCCAACCTCATCTCCAACATCATACTTACTTCCAAAATGCTTGCAGAATCCGAAATTCTTATCAAGCGAAACCACCGCCTCCTCCTCACCCCCTTCCGGTATCGAAGCTTCATTAGGCTTCACCGAGCCATGCCGCCGGGCAAGAAGCGACTTTATATGCTTCGCCGGAGACGGCGGCCGCTTGAAAAATTTCCTGGCCGGAGACATCTTAGAGAAGAACTGATGAGCAGGACTCGGAGTGTAGAACGGGAAAAACGGAGATCTCTTAACGTTTTCAGTTTCGTTAGGGTTTTCGCCATTGACGGAGTTTGTTTGAGGTTTGGGAGTGACGTTAACTGTGACGGAGTTAGTTTCGTTGTGAGAGGAGTGAGTGGGTTTTGAAGTGCAGAGACCCATTGAATTGAAATTTTGTTAGTTAAACTGAAAGCATTGCATGTAATTGTGAATTTGTAATGTAATGTGTTAGAAGTGAAATGAAGAAAATGAATCGAACTGTTGGAAAATGAAGTTGGTTAGGTTCGTTGATCACGGAGAGTGTGTGCTTATGAAAATGGTGGGGACTCAGAAGGTGATGAGTCAATGAAGAAAATAACAGTGAAAAAGTAAACAAACAACACAAACGACGACGAATGTGTCGGCTTTCTTTGCAAGTAATCTTTCGGTGATTTTTTTAAATAATTGGGATGATGAAATTCGATTTCCCTGATTTATTATAAAATAAATAGTAGAAAATTTGTAATGCGTTTATTAAACTTGATTATTATTAAATATAAGCACAATCATTTTTAAAAAAAAGTCATGTAATAAAAAGATTGAGGAAAATACTTACATCAACACAAATATAACAAAAAAATTTAAAAACAATTAGTCATAATTTTTTATTAATTATAAGATAAAATAATTTTTTCTCTCTTCTTCCTTATCATTACTACTTCCATGATCTCAATTAAAAAATAAATTTAAATTTTTTTTTATTTTTATTGGTTGTTCCTAAAAATATGATTTATATATATATATATATATATATATATATATATATATATATATATATATATATATATATGTACAAGTTTTTCTCGAAGAGTGATTAACTTGCTCTTTTACCATGTTATGTCGTTTAAATCAATATATATAATTTTTAAAAGATCGATTTTGCCATCATTTTAAATAAATAAAAAGTCAAATTCTAATGAGTTAAAGGTTGTTAATATTTTGTTAAGAGTTAGTTAGAGAGAATATAGGTTAATTATTTTGTTAGGATATCAGAGAAATTTTATATAAAAAAAGTGTCATGTTGTTCATTTAACTTTCAAAATAGCACCATATTTGTCCTTCCGTCTATGACAGTTAGTCAAAGCTAGTAAATATATTTTAGGTGTCATTTTTCGTGGTGACGTGGATATAACAAATAATATATGATGAAAAGTGTATTGTCTTGTTCATAAATCCAAAAAACTCTCATAAAAAAACCCTAAAATGTTTGTTGTTGTGATGGCGAATCGAAGGGAGAAATCGAAGTGAAATCAAAGATTGAACACATTATTTAAGGCACATAGGCTGACTTTATAAAAGAAGTGATAGATTGAAGACGCATTTATCAAAAGGTTAGTAATTTTCTATCTATTTTAGGTAAAATGTTTTAGGGCAAATCTTTGTTCTGTAAACGTTTTAGTTATGTAAATGTTTTAAGGCAAATATTTGTTCTGTTTTAGGGAAAATTTTAGGGGATTGTGTTTGTGTTCTGTAATTTTAGATTTTATGAATGTGTTAGGGTAATGTGTGTTTTTGTTCAGTTTTAGGGCTTACAAATATGTTTGGGTAATGTGTGTTTTTGTTATGTAAATGATTTAGTGCAGACTCTAATTACGAAAGTGATATGAATAGGTATAATAGATGAATACTTAAAACTCAGAATTCATCACAGTGGTGAATTCATTGGTGAAGGACTAAGTACGTATGAAGGAGGACTAGTAGATGATTTGAAAGTAGATGTTGACAGATGGAGCTATTTTGAGTTAGTTGGTGTATTAAAGGAGTTAGGTTATAGGGACTTTAAGACAATATATTACAAAGACCCTAGATTTGGGATGAATGCACTTGTTGATGACAAAGGTGCTTTAGAAATTGCATATCTTTATAGAGTACGCCAAAGTGTTGATATCTATATTCAACGCACATTGTCTCAACCTGACTATTGTGATGGTGTTGTTGATAATGTTGATGAGGGGTCTGATGAGATTGTACTTGATGTGGAAGATTTGTTTAATAAATTACATGATGACATTGTAGATAAGTTGAATAATGCTAATGTTGAAGTTTCAGGTGAAGGTAATGTTGGATTGAAGGAATGTAATGTTGGAGTAGAACAAGTCACTGTTGTGTTGGAGGAAGGTAATGCTGTAGTAGGATAAGCCACTATTAGGTTGCAGAAAAGTAATATTGTGTAAGAATAAGAAGTGTTTCTACATCTGGCCTTGAGATTTTGATGATAACTTTACATGTTATCTTAGAGAACAATTGTATACACTAATGGTTTGGTTCTAGTGTGTAGCTGCTGCTATAATATTTTGACTCTGGTACAAGGCGTGTGACGTCATCAGGTTCCGAATATACACGACTAGAAGAAAACATGTGGTTACATGTTACAGATTAAAGTCAGGGTTCTGAATCTATCTTCTGTAACGTGTCTAAGGAACGTTAGTACAAGAGGTCATGATCGTGACTTTGTGGTTAATACTTGGAGGCCTTCTAAAGCTTTGCTTCTATGTGTTACAAGTTCTAAAGATTATGAAGATGAGGTTCTGCTGAACAAGTTCTGATGATCTAAAGAAAAGCAAGTTCTTACAACCAAGTTCTGAAGACTCTAAAGACATGGTTATGTGTGACAGGTTATGAAGACTCCAAGAATTAGGTTCTAAGGTTTAATAAATATTCTTCTACAACAAGTTTCAATGTTCAACATTCAAATATCTGAATCCACTGAAGATAAGAAGAAAAGTTCAAAATGGTTAACGTGTGATAGTGTATAAAAGGTATATAAAGTGTTTGTGACCTCTACTCTTCTAGAGTGTCACAAGGACAATCCTTTTGTATTTGATTGTGACTACTCTCATTATAATTGAGAACCAACAACTAGATTTCCGATTTACCTTTCTACCCTTTCAAAGGATCTCTTTTACAAGCTATAAAAGGAAGACTTGAAAGTTGAAGAAAAGTAAGAAACAACACTATAACGACAAATCTATCGGTTCAAATCAAGCTCAATAAAACTACACCAAAGCGCTGTGCAAACTCTGTAGAGAAATCATTTGTGTATAGTTTTGTAAATAAGCAAGGAGTTGTTGCTCGTATCTTGCAGTAGAACACTTAGATGTTTTTCATTGTACTGAAAAGTCTGTGTAATCTGATTACAAGAAGCAAATTTGTAATACACTGAAAGTACTCAACTATTGTTGAATGATACCTTAAGAGACTGAGTGAAGGTATGGTCTCAAGAAGACTCCTGTTGCGGCTTGAATGGATATACAATAAGGATCGACAAACTTTTTGGGGGTGCCAATAAGGTTGATCAAACTTATTGTGTGTTATTTTGTAATTAGTTTGGTTAAAGTGGATTAAGTCCTTGTTGAAGATGAAATCATCCTTGAGGGATGGACTAGAGTAGCTTAGTTAACAACAAACTAGGATAAAAATCATTGTGTTCATTTACTGTTATGTCCTAAGCTAACTTGTTTTGTCACCAACGAAAAGATTTAATTTGGTGAAACCCAATTCAAACCCCTTTCTCGTGTTTCTCACATGTTCAATTGGCATTAGAGTTCCAGTTCTGGTATTGATAATTATCAAACACTTAACCATGTCAGATAAAGATCCGGACGAGTTTTTCATTGAAGAAACACAATGGTTAAATCCACACCAACTGTTTCTACAATAGATTCAAACGATAAAAGTTACCATGTTAAACCTCTCATCTTTGATGGAGAAAAGTTTGAATACTTGAAAGATAGAATAGATAGTTTCTTTATAGGTCATGATGTTGATCTTTGGGATATGGTAGTCGATGTCTACATACCTTCACAAATGCTACTAGAAAAGAGATAGCTAGGAGAGCTATGACTGATCAACAAAAGAAAGATTGTAAGAATCATCATAAAGCAAGAACCATCTTGTTGAATGTGATTTCTTATACTGAGTATGTGAAGATCACAAATAGAGATTTGTTAAGTCTATATTTGACTCTCTCAAAATGACTCATGAAGGAAATGATCAAGTCAAAGAAACTAAGGTGCTGGCCTTGATTCAGAAATATGAAGCTTTCAAAATGGAAGATGATGAAAGTGTTGAAGTCATGTTCTCAAGATTCCAAACCTTAGTTGCAAGACTAAAAGTTATAAAAGGTTACTCAACGGTAGATCATGTAAAGAATATTATCATAAGCTTGCCATCCAAATGGATGCCTATAGTAACTGCACTTAAGCTTGCAAAGGATCTAAACAACACTTCACTAGAAGAACTAATAATTTCTTTAAGAAGTCATGAGATCGAGCTAGATCAAGATGAACCACAAAAGATGACAAAATCTATTATGCTCAAGCCCATTAAGAAATCTGAGAAGTCCAAAGCTCTTCAAGCAGATGAAATAGAGGATTCAGAAGAAGATATTGATGATGAAGAAGATGAGTTATCTCTACTAACCAGGAGGGTTAACCGTCTCTAGAATAGAAATCAAGGCAACATGTTTAGAAGTTCAAGAAGGACTGGAGATCAATTCGAATCAACTTTTGATCAAAGAAAGTCTGGTGGTATCAAAGTCACTTGTTATGAGTGCAATGAGCCAGGACACTACAAATTGGAGTGCCCTAAGCTCCTGAAGAACAAAATCAAGAGGAGAGATATCAAAGGTGAAAAGAAAATGAAAACAAGGGATGACTCAGACTCAGAAGAAAAACATGTGTTTGTAGTACTGATGGCTCATGTTGGAACATTCAATGAAGAAATTTGTTTAGAAGATGAAGTTGATTCAGAAGCAGAAGAATTTGTCGGCAAAGAGACATCCTTAACTGCTCATCTAAAACACCAATCTTGGTACCTGGACTTTGGATGCTCGCGACACATGACAGGAAAAAGGCACATGTTCATAAGTTTGGATCTTAAGCATGGAGACGTCGTAGGTTTCGGAGGAGATCAGAAAGGAAGGATCATAGGCTCAGGTACAATAGGTAATGATTATCTCCATCTATAACTAATGTTTTACTTGTTGAAGGATTAAAGTACAATCTATTATTTATAAGTCAACTAAGTGACAATGGGTATGATATAATCTTTAATCAAGATTCTTGTAAAGATGTGAGTCAAAAAGATGGCATTGTCCTTTTCAATGGAAAGAGAAGAAACAACACATATAAGATCAGACTTTTTGACCTTAAGGAAAAAAATGTAAAATGTCTAATGTCTGTTAATGAAGAGAAATGGATGTGGCACAAACGTTTAGGTTATCTTAGCTTTAGAAGAATTTCTCAGCTAAATAAACGTGACCTCGTCAGAGGCCTACCAAAACTGAAGTTTCCTTCAGATCCTCTTTGTGAAGCATGCCAGAAAGGCAAGTTTTCAAAAACTTATTTCAAAGCAAAAAATGTTGTTTCCACCTCTATACCATTGGAACTTCTTCACATTGATTTGTTTGGGCCATTAAAAACTGCGTCAATCAGTGGAAAGAAGTATAAATTAGTCATTGTAGATGACTACAGGAGATGGATATGGATACATTTTCTTAAACCAAAAGATGAGTCACACTTTGTTTTCACTACCTTCTGTACTCAAGTTCAAAATGAGATAAATCTCAAAATTGTAAAGGTTAGAAGTGATCATGGTGGAGAATTTGAAAATAAATATTTTGAAAAGTTATTTAATAAAAATGGCATTTCCCATGATTTCTCCTGCCCAAGAACTCCACAGCAAAATGGAGTTGTTGAGAGGAAGAATAAGACTTTGCAAGAAATGGCTAGGACCATGATCAATGAAACCAACATGGCAAAGTACTTTTGGGAAAAGGTTGTAAACACAGTGTGTTATATTCAGAACAGTCTCCATTAGACCTATTCTTAGAATGACTCCCTATGAATTATAGAAGAACAAGAAACCCAACATTTCATATTTTCATTTGTTTGGATGCTCTTGTTTTATTTTGAACACTAAAGAAAGTATAAACAAGTTTGATTCAAAAGCTCAAAGTTGTATCATGTTAGGATATTCTGAACACTCAAAAGGCTACATGATATATAAATCTGAAATATTCATTGTTGAGGAATCAATTCATGTTAGATTTGATGATAATATTGACTTTTAAAAGTCAAAGCTAGTTGACAAGCTTGCAAATGTGGAAATCACATACTTAGAATCTGAAGGAACTGCTGCTGGATTTCAAGAAGTGAAAGAGTCAGAAAACGATCAACTAGAATTATTTAATGCTCAGACTCCTCCAAAAAGGCTAAGACAAAGTTTATCACATTTCGAGGAACTGATTCTAGGAGATAAGACAGAACATGTTCGAACCAGATATCACTTCAAGCCTTCTGAAGAAATGCTTCTAAGTCTAGTATCGATGCTAGAACCTGTCTCTACTGATGAAGCTCTTCTTAACCAATCCTAGATTCAAGCCATGGAAGAAGAACTCAAGAAATTCTAAATCAATGATGTTTGGGATCTTGTACCAAGACCCAAAGGAACTCATGCGATTGGAACCAAATGGGTCTTTCGGAACAAGTTAAATGAAAAAGGTGAAGTGGTAAGAAACAAGGCTCGACTGGTTGCACAAGGGTATAGTCAGCAAGAAGGAATAGACTATATAGAAACCTTTGCACCAGTTGTCAGGTTAGAATCTATTTGTATTTTAATTTCCCTTGCTATTAATCACGGCATCATGTTATATCAGATGGATGTTAAAAGTGAATTTTTGAATGGTTACATAACCGAGGAAGTTTATATGCACCAACCTCCTGGTTTTGAAGACAGTAAAAATCCTGATTTTGTTTTCAAACTTAAAAAATATATGTATGGTCTAAAACAAGCTCTAAGGGCTTGGTATGAAAGACTAAGCAATTTTCTTTTAGAAAATGACTTCAACAAAGGGAAGGTTGACACTAGTTTGTTATGTAAAACTTTCAAAACTGATATCTTGATAGTTCAAATATATGTTGATGATATTATATTTGGTTATGCTAATTCCATTATGTGCGAGAATTTTGCCAAGTCTATGCAGGATGAGTTTTAAATAAGCTTAATAGGAGGAACTCAAGTTATTTATAGGAATTCAAATCAATCAACGAATGGATCAAACCTTCATTCCCTAGAGCAAATATGTCAAAGAACTTCTTTATAAGTTTGACTTATCTGAATGCAAGACAACAAAGACTCCTATGCATCCTACTTGTGTTCTAAATCAGGTCGAGGTAAGTGGAAAAGTTGACCTGGAGCTGTACATAGGTATGATAGGTGTTGTACCCCAAAATTTTCCCTCTCATTTCATCAACACCTTCTCATCACAAGACTCTTGGAATTCAGGATCAAGCTAGGGTTTGCTCTGCTCAAGACCCCTCCTTGCACTATTAACCCAAATTAGGGTTTGAGTTTGCAAAGTGATGTTTTGACCTAAAATTCCCAAATTGACTTCCATACTTCATGTTGGACTCACAAGTTTGTCCATACCAAGTTTCAAGCCTTGATTCAAATTTTTGCCCAGTCAATTGGACAGTTGACCTAGAAATCAGCTATATTGGGGAAAAAAGTCAACTGTGGCCAATTGACAGTCAAACCACATGAATTTTGACCCACATCAACATTATGAACTCATATGAACCATTTGATCAAGTTTGGATCACAATTCCACAAGAAATTTGATCAGATCATCAAAAGGGCAAAATGGTCATTTTTAGGGTTTTGACTGCACAAAGGCAATTTTTGACTGTTTGACCTAACCAATGGCAAACCAAGCTCACATATGGACTCAAGGACTCAATGACATCATCTTTACCCATTCAACAAGTTCAAAAGATCTCAAATGCATAGGATTGACAGATGAATTTTTCAGTCAACTGATCAAAATTTGACTGTATACTGAAGAGTCAAACTTTGACTTTTTGGTCAAAATCAAGTGCCAAGGGTCATTTTTCATCAAGACATGTCAATTTATGAAACTTGTTCATCAAGAAACCCAAAAATGCAAATTAGGGTTTAAAATGGAAAAATTTCATAACTTAGAATTTTTCTAAGTTATGAATTTTTCTTATTTTTTCCTAACTTTGTCCCATTTTTTCACCAAGATGAAAATGGATTCAAACAAAACTTGCAACATGAAAGTTGTAGTCCATCACAACTTCTACAACTTTGATTCACAAATTTTTCTCAAAAGAAGCTTGTATCTCAAGTTATGATTTTTGGAACAAGAGTACCTAAAACTTTTAACTTAGAGAAAATTTGCCCTAATCTAGGCAGGATTTTGACCCATCTTCTTGGCCATTTTTCACATAGTTCCACTTGGAGTTTCAAGTTGCATTACAAATATGGATTGTAGTACATGTTGCAAGATTTCCAAATTGTCCAAGAACTCCTCAAACACCCTTGTGGTTAGAGAGAATCGAATGCTTGAAGTTGGCAAAAACTCACTTTTGTCCATGGCCAATACATGTTCATAACAACTTGCAATTCTGATCTGGCTAGCTTGGTTCAACATTACAGGCCTCAAAACAAATTTGTACTCCTTAATTTAATGCATATACATTGTATTAAGGTTTTGTCTTGGTCATTAGGGCATTATACTTTAGTTTAAGCCTTAAAAGGAAAAAGCAACAATGCCATTTTTGCCTAAACTTCACTTTATGTCAAAACCAAATCCTTGAGGCATGGGGCCAGATCTTTGAGGCAAAATCAAGTCCACTAATTCCAGTAACCAAGAACAAAAGTTGCAGCATGATAGAAGGGCTGGTACAGGGCTATAACATCATTTCCATTCTCTTGCTTCAAGTAGAAAAAAAGTGGCAAAACATAAGCAATCTCTCATATCTGTTGACACAAGCTTACAAGAACTTTGTGAACAAATTCCATACCTCCAAACAAGCCTAAAGCACGACCCTTTTACCCCTAAAACCTCCTCATACTCAGAACCACTGTTTTTCTGCAAAACAGGGCATGTTCTGCATTTTGCAAGCCACAACAAAATTCCATTGTGCGTTTTGTCCCCAAGATAGTTCCAACACCTTCCAATCAACTCACTTGAACTATCCCAGGCCCCCATTGCAAGCTGTAACACCTCTAACACACTTTGCCATTTTCATTTCAAAGCTCTGCAGGTTGAGTTCTACAGCACGATTCAAGTTGTTTCAAAGCAAGCCAAGCATTGGAGAAGCTTCCTTGGACCTCTGGCAAGCTCAACAGAAGCTCAAACACCATTGAAGGTTGCTACATTGTCCAGCTCGAAGTCAACTGAAACAGGTATTTCATGGACTTCTATCTCCCTATCTAGGAATGGTTAAGCTTAGGTTTGTGAATGGAATATGTTGTACTCATAGCCCTGAAGCCATACATATGCTTAGTTTTTATTTACATTAATCGTGCTGAGAGAATTTCACTCATGAACTTTCTGAAAAAACTAGGTTAGAAATTTGGGCCTGAGAAATTCTCTCTGGTCTTTGAGAGTTAATCCAAGTTTTTTATATGGTTAGATTCGTTATTTGATGCTCTACAAGTTTCATGTTTTGAGTTTTGTCAAAAGATCAAAGAATCAGGAGATACAAGTTGGGGTAGCTAGCGCGCGTTTTTTCAAGTTCTGTTGGACAGAGGAAGAAGATGAAGTAGCTGGGCTGGGCCTGGCTACTTCCTACTTTTGACACCCCCCACTTTCAGTTTCACACCCCATGGCCCATTTTCTCATATTTTGATATTTTTGCATTTTTATTTTCTTTTCTGACTTTAATATTTTATTTTCAAATATAAAAAATGATCCAAAAATATTTTTATAATTTTTTACATTTATTTGGTATTTACTTTTATTATTACTAGCATTAAAACATTTTATATGTTTTTATATTATTTTGTTTAAATTTAAAAATAATGCAAATAATACTTTTTATTTTTTATTTCTTAATTTTATTCACACTAAAATACTTTCTTAAATATATTTTATTTTTGTAAAAAATTTATCTTGTTTTATACATATTTATTATATTTAATACATTATATATATATATATATATATATATATATATATATATATATATATATATATATATATATATATATATATATATATATATATATATATATATATATATATATATATATATATATATATATATATATATATATATATATATATATATATATATATATATATATATATATATATATATATATATATATATATATATATATATATATATATATATATATATATATATATATATATATATATATATATATATATATATATATATATATATATATATATATATATATATATATATATATATATATATATATATATATATATATATATATATATATATATATATTATATATATATATATATATATATATATATATATATATATATATATATATATATATATATATATATATATATATATATATATATATATATATATATATATATATATATATATATATACATATACATATATACTACATTTTACTAAATAATTAGAACAAAAAATACAAAAAATATTATATTTTCCTTTTTATTATTATTTTGGACCAAAAATATCATTTTTATAATATATTTTTTGTATAAATTAGTATATTATTGCACACACATAATTAATAAATAATATTATTTATTAGGAATTAGGGTTTTTAGCCCTAAATAGAAAATAATTAAAATTGACATTTTTATTTATATACACTTCACATTAAAAAAAATACTTTTTACATACTAGAAACATTTTGGCATAATACATTTTATTTACATTTATTTATTGTATTTATTTCAATTATTGTACAGTTAAATATTGTATCTTGTACATTCGATATGGTTGTAATAACTTAGAATTTATTTTCTTGTCAAAATATCCCCAATTAAAATTTGTACCCCCCTCCCTATATCATGTTGTAATAGTGTAGCTTTTAAATTCTCGCACATTTAAAAAAGCTTTCAATTATGCCATGCTTAGACCTAGGGTTTGTATATAAATAAAATCAACAACTAGCTTGACCTAATCCAAGATAAATAGCATGAAGAACAAACACAATGCACACTTGCACCCCTAGGGTTACAATCCACTTGTTGCCTTCAAAAATGGGCCATGATATGCAGTCAAAGTACTTTGGCAAAACAAAAACAAACAAAAGATCATAGTCCCTCGATGACGCTATCGAGTTTCCTAAACAAAATGATCAAGTCCCTCAAGAAAATTGCCAAAGATACTTGACACTATTGCTATCACGGTCTATACGATGACCCGTGCCTGTCCCGTTAACATCCTAACACAAAGGTTGTTCACCAAATACAATGGTGAAGCAACACTGTTAAAAGGTTGAAAACATAAAAAGATCTTTGAGTAAAAAAAGGGTAGATAGTTCTTAGTTACTTGATCAAAGCTTGCAAAAACATCCTTGCTACTTTTCAAAAACACACTTCACAACACAATTTCAAAACCTTACTTTCAAACATTGAAAACTTTTCAAAGACAAAAACATCTTTGTATACATTCAAACAAGAATCATTACAAAGGTTGTCACTACGATGGCCTCTTTTCAAAACATTTTCCAAAATCACACATGTTGTACCCCAAAATTTGCCCTCCCATTTCCTCAACATTTTCTCATCACAAGACCCTTGAAGATTAAGCTCCAGTTAGGGTTTCATCTACTCAAAACTTCTCCTTGCACTGTTGACCCCAAATTAGGGTTTGTGTTTGCACAAAGAGATTTTGACCTAAAATGCCTAAGATGACTTTCATGCTTCATGTTGGACTCCCAAGTTTATCCATATCAAGTTTCAAGTCTTGATTCCAAGTTTTGCCCAGTCAATTGGACAGTTGACCTAAAAATCAACTGTATTGGGGAAAAAGTTAACTGTGGCCAATTGACAGTCAAATCTCATGAAAATTGGCCCATATCAACATTATGATCTCATATGGACCATTTGATCAAGTTTGGATCACAATTCCACAAGAAACTTGATCAGATCATCAAAAGGGCAAAATGGTCATTTTTAGGGTTTTGACTGCACAAGGGCAATTTTTGACTGTTTGACCTAGCCAATAGAAAACCAAGCTCACATATGGACTCAAGGACCCCATGGAATTATCTTGACATGTTCAACAAGTTCAAAAGATCCCAAATACACAAGATTGATAGTTGAATTTCCCAGTCAATTGATCAATTTTGACTGTATACTGAAAAGTCAAACTTTGACTTTTTGGTCAAAATCAAGGGCCAAGATTCATTTTTCATCAAAACATGCCAAATCATGAAACTTGTTCATCAAGAAATCAAGAATTGCAAATTAGGGTTTGAAATGGAAATTTTTCATAACTTAGAATTTTTCTAAGTTATGGAAAACCCTAATTTTTTCCCAACTTTGCCCCACTTTCTAACTAAGATTCATTTGGATTCAAGCAAAAGTCAAAACATGAAAGTTGTAGCTTGTTGCATAATCTACAACTTTGATTCACAAAGTTTCCCCAAAAGAGGCTTGTATCTCAAGTTACAATTTTTTGAATAAGGGTGCTAAACCATTCTTAACTTAGTGAAAATTTGACCTATTTTGGACAAGTTTTTACCTAACTTCAAGACAATTTTTCATACACTTCCACTTGGAATTTCAAGTTTCATCTCAAATATGGATTGTAGTACACATTCTAAGCTTTCCAAAATGTCCAAGAAATCATCAAACAACCTCATAACTTGAGAGATTCGAATTTTGCAAAATGGGAAAAAGTCACTTTTGTTCTTGGCCAAGACATGTTCATACTTTGGTGCCATTTTGAATTCAGCATGCTTAAGCTACATTGCAGGCCTCTAATCCCATTTTCACTCAATAATTCAATGCAAAACCATTGTGCCAAGATGTTGTTCTATGCATTTGGACATTACATGGAGAACTAAGCCATAAATGGAAAAAGTAAAATAGCCATTCTTGAAAAGTTACACTTTATGTCTAAAGCAAATCCAAGCAAGTACATTTGAAATCTCTTTGGCACAAGTTTATGGACAAATTACACTGATCAAGACTGAGTTATGTAGCACATTAGAGGGGCCTGTAGAAGCTAGAAACACAACTTGGACATTTGTTGCTTAAGTGTGAAGAAAAGTGCCATAACTTGTACCAACTCTCATATCAGCAAACCAAGCCTTAGAGAAAGATATCAAACACATTCCAAACATTGATCCTAAGCTGAAGCACGACCCTTTCACCTTCAATACCTCCACAAACTCAGAATCACCAAAAAACTGCTCAAAACAGGGCATCACTGCAGTTTGAGTTCCATAGCTCAAACCTCTCATGCTCTCTTACTAAAAACTGATCAAACACATCCCATAATATCCCTTGAAGCTATTTCAAACCTCTAACACGATCTGTAACACCTCCAAGCCACTTCACCATTTTTATTTTTCTGTTTTGCAGTTGAAGTTCTCTAGCACGATTCAGGGAGTTTCAAGACAAAGTAGAACTTGGAATAGCATCCTCACACTTCAAGGAAGCTATACAAATCATCATCTTGCTCTGAAAACTCCTCCATTGCAAAGCACGATTCCAACTGAACATGAATTGGAAGATAGAAAACGCGTGTTCATTGTTGTTCATACAGTCTGGAGGTTGAAGAAGTAGTTTTCTGGGCTGGGCCTGTTTGGTTATTTCTGTTTGCACCACTCTTTTGCTTTCACACCCCCTAGGCCCATTTGGCTTATTTTTATGATTTTTTGACATTTTATTTTTTGGATTGACTTATTTATTTTTTCTCATGATATTAAAAATATAAAAAATATTTTTCTCACCATTTTTGAATTTATTAGGCATTTATTTGTTTTCTTTTAGTTTGTACATAAATAAATAAATACATGTATTTTTGTTTAAAATAACTAAATAGTGCAAATACATTTTTATTTTCATTTTTATTTCATTTTATCTTCTGAAAATATTTTATATAAAAAATACTTTTTTTTGAAAATATTAAATATTTTTATTTTTGCATATATAATACATATTTAGCAAATAATACATACATATATATATATATATATATATATATATATATATATATATATATATATATATATATATATATATATATATATATATATATATATATATATATATATATATATATATATATATATATATATATATATATATATATATATATATATATATATATTTATTAATATATTTAGGATAAAATACCAAAAATATGCATATTTTTATTTTATTAATATTTAACACTAAAAATACATTTTTTTACAAATATACTTCATTTTTATTTTATTTTTGTATACAATAAATAAATATTGTACATATTCAATAATTAATACATTTATTTAATAAATTAGGGTTTAATCCTAAACATGAAAAAGCTCCAAAAAAATATCTTTTTATTTTATTTGACACATAAAAATACTTTTTTTTCATACATACAAAAACCATTTTTTTACATTTTTGCATATTTATTCTTATCTTGTTTAATTTGCGCAATTAAATTATCTTGTAAATATTCAACATTGATGTAATAGTTTTAGGTTTAAATTCCTTGTCAAAATCCCCATTTGAACATTTGTACCCCCCTTCCCCTATTTGGTTTTGTAATAGCTTAGTAAATTTATTTTCGCACTTTATTGCTTTCAAATTATACCATGTTAGAATTAGGGTTTGTATGCGAAAAACGACAAAATAGTTATGACCTAATCTCAAGACAAACAAGCATGAAAATGAACACACAAATCACACTTGCACCCCCTAGGGTATTCCACTTGTTGCCTTTCAAAATTGGGCCATATTGCATGTTAAGTCTCTTTGGGTAAAACAAACAAATCAAATGATCATAGTCCCTCGATGACGCTTTCAAAATGTTGCCTAAACAAATGATCAAGTCCCTTAAGAAAAATTGCCCAAAGATACTTAGCACCATTGCAATTATGGTCTAAACGATGACCCGTGCCCGTCCCTTTCACATCCTAACACAAGATTGTCCACCAAATACAATGGTGGAACAAAATTGTTAAAAGGGTTAAAACATAGCAAAGATCTTTGAGAAATTTAGGGTAGATAGCTCTTGGTTACTTGCCCCCTTGCAAAACAAAAACACTTGCCTATTTTTCAAAACGCACATCACTACACTTTCAAAACAACTTTCAAAAGCATTGAAAAAACCTTTTCAAAAGACATACACCTTTGTGTACATCCCAACATGGATCATTACAAAGGTTGCCACTACATTGGCCTCTTTTCAAAACATTTTCAAACCCACACACACAAAGCACCATTTCAAACAATTGAAAACAAAAGGCAAGTGATCTAAGCAAGTAAACTAAGAGCCCATGGATAACCATGGATAGAAAGGGTGCTAATACCTTCCCTTTCTATAATCTACTCCCCGAACCCAAGAAAACATCTCAAAGGTTTTTGCTGTGCTTTTTAACCTTTCCTTAGGATAAAATAAAAAGTCGGTGGCGACTCTTGCTCAACCGAAACATTTGCGAAAACAAACGCAAAACCTCAAGTCAGTTCTCCCACCGTATCACAGGACTGGCGACTCTGCTGGGGATTACTTAAAAGTGGAGTAACCTTAGGGTTTAGATCACCTTTGTTTTCAATTGTTTGCTTTGGTTGCTTTTATATTTGTGGGCTTTGCATCGGAGTTTCATAGATCCTAACCCGGATCTGGGAAATACCCTTTTTAGGTAGCATAATCTGTGAGGGACCTGTCCGGCGTAGACCGACATGGGTGAAGCAGTGGCTACGTTGGTGTGGCATCTTAGTCTGTACCTATATCCCTTGTGTTGCAACGGGGAGAATATAGGTCTTCTAAGGAGTCATTAAACACCAACCAACCTTAGAACCCTAAATTGACCAACTTGGCTATTAGGACAGTAGCAGTATGCTACACTCATTGAGGCTAAACTCTCGAGATGGTTCTGGCCGCGAGAAAAGATTGCGATGCTGGAGTTATGACCGATTGAGGGTAGCCAATGATTTGAGATCCTCTAGAACCCGGTTACTTTTGATAGGACAGGTTTTAACCAACAAAACCAAAAGAGGGTAATACCTGAAATTCATGCTGGCCTGAAACCTAAGGGTGTCTTGTGTGACTTGTGTGCCTTACCATGCTTGCCTATGTGAATACTTGTGGTGTGCTTCATCATAGCATCATGCCATCATACCATTGCATGCATCCTGTATAAAGGGCTAACCCATTTCAAAGACAAAAGAGTTTCATCTTTGCTCTGTTTTGTAGGACATCATGATGCCCGTGCGTAGGAATACTGTCCGGCTCAACTTTGTTCAACCACCAACTTTGCTCAAGGATTTGGTTGGAAGGATTCCAAACACTTCTTCCTTCATCAACAGACATGGTTCTCTCCTTGGCTTGGTCACTGCAAAATGGGACCAACAACTGATGAGTGTTCTGACCCAGTTTTATGACCCTCTGTATCATTGTTTCACCTTTCAAGACTTCCAGCTGGTTCCTACCCTGGAAGAATTCTCTTATTTTCTTGGGATCCCTGTCTTGGAACAAACTCCATTCACTGGTTTGGAAAAGACTCCTAGACCTGAAGAGATTGCTGCAATTATCCCCTTGACCAAAGAAGAGGTATTAGCTAACTGGGAAACTAGAAATGGGGTCAAGGGCTTTTTGGTCAAATTTCTGGTTGGCAAGGCTAATGATTTCTGGAATGACTTGGACTTCAAGGCGTACGAGGATATTCTGGCTCTTTTGATCTATGGTCTGGTATTGTTTCCCAATCCTGACACCTTTATCAGTACCCATGTCATAAGGATCTTCATGTCTCGGAATCCCGTACCCACTCTTTTGGGTGATATTCTACAACAACTCTATGCTCGTACTGCTCGAAAACGGGGAACTCCGTGGTGTTGTGCTCCTTTGCTAGTAAAGTGGTTTATTTCGCACCTTCCTAAGTTCGTGCTGAAGAATGAAGAAGGGAAAGGTTGGGCTCGGAGGTTAATGTCTCTCACTGATAATGACATCACCTGGACTCTCAGAGGTTTGGATGAGGTAGCTGTTGTTGACCGTTGCGGAGAATACCCTAATGTTCCGTTGATTGGTATCCAAGGAGGAATCTCTTACAATCCATGCTTAGCTCTCCGTCAGTTTGGAAGAGCCAGAGGAGATGGGCCTCATGAAATGCTGGTTCCTCACTTCCATTTTGAGTTTCAGGCAGACAGTGACAAACTACGCCATGGATTCATTAGAGCTTGGGACAGAATTCACAAAGCTGACCCACATGAGTTGGGACCAAAGACCTCTCTACCATTGGAACCCTATTGCAAATGGGTCCGCATCCGTGCTCAGAGGTTAGGTATGCCGTACGAAGCTGTCAGACCTATCACTCTTGAATCTCCTGATGAAGATGGGGTTCCTCCAACTGTCCTCCCTCCTCAGATACCTACTGATTTTGACACAATGAAGAGATCTTGGGCGCAGCTAAAGGAAGAACGGGATTTCTATCGGGAAAAGTTCAACGAGCAGGAACAGAAGATTCAGAGGCTGACTAAACAATTGGAGGAAGAGCGGGTCCTGAACAACTACATCAGCACTGAAAAAGGAGGCCATGGGAGCATTGATGAGCTTTGGATATTTCCTTTTATAGCTTTTATTTCCTTTCCAGTATTTTTCATTCCTGTAATACCTAAGGGCGAATTGTTGAACAATTGAAAATTTTAATCTAATGAAGTGTGTTTCCCTTTTTGTCTACAAAGTTGAATCTTGTTTGTCTTTGAAAACATAAAACATACGCATTCCATTGCACCATATGCATAGCAGGTACCCTATTTCACAGGTTGCTTAATCTCCTTCGCTGTTTATTTTGAACAGTCATCATGAATCCAGACTCATCCAGTGAGCAAGAAATCAAGGCCCTTCAGGCCCAAAGTGCACAGTTTCAAGAGATGGTCCTAAGCCTGGCTCAAGGTCAGCAAGAGTTGAAGACTCTACTCCTGAAGAAGAAGAAGAAAAAGAGGACTGCGTTGTTCAACACCGGACGCAGATTTGGGAACACACTCCATAATGAAGCTGATCCAACTACTTCTTCTGTTGAGAAAAACAGTCCCCAAGGGGGAGGAGCTCCTAGTCCCGCAGTCTCCGACAACGAGACGGACTACAATGACGAACAATACCCACCTGCTGCTGACAGATACAAGTAATTGGAGGACCGCTTGAGCGCCATGGAAATTCAGAATGTGCCGGGATTGGATTTCGGAGATCTGGGGTTATCTTCTGGGGTAGTAATTCCACATAAGTTTAAGGCGCCTGCCTT
This sequence comes from Vicia faba, assembly GCA_948472305.1. Classification (NCBI taxonomy): domain Eukaryota; kingdom Viridiplantae; phylum Streptophyta; class Magnoliopsida; order Fabales; family Fabaceae; genus Vicia; species Vicia faba. Next base: position 1,079,827,212 of record OX451736.1, on the reverse strand, counting down.
CGCCAAGTATGATGGGGTCTCCTGCCCAAAGCTGCATCTAAGGTCGTACATAAGGAAGATCCAACCCTACACGGCGGATAAGAACCTTTGGATTCACTTCTTCCAAGATAGCCTTTCGGGGTCACAGCTTGAATGGTTCTACCAATTAGATGGAACTAGCATCCGACACTGGGAAGATTTGGCAACCGCATTCTTCAGACAATATCAATACAATTCTGATCTCGCTCCAACGCGTACCCAACTTCAGGGTATGTCTCTAGGAACGGGTGAGGGGTTCAAAGAATATGCACAAAAATGGAGAGATTTGGCTGGCAGGGTGCAACCTCCATTGACTGATCGTGAGCTGGTTGATATGTTCCTAGGGACTTTGTCTGGTCCATTTTTCAATCATTTGGTTGGTAACTCCTCCGCTGGGTTTACGGATCTGATTCTGACGGGAGAAAGAATTGAAGCTGGCATCAGGTCAGGAAAGATACAAAAAGCTGCCTCCACAAGTACTGAGAAAAGGCCGTTTAAGAAGGAAGCAAGTGCCGTCTATGGTCCTAGAAGACAAGTCAAGCCCGAAAGTCGCCAAGCCGTCAATGCAAAACCTGTTGTTGCTCCTCAGCAGTACAATCAACAAAGAAGTGAAAGGCCCAAGAGGCAGTATACTCGTCTGAGTATGAGCTTATCTCAAATTTTACCCCAACTGTTGTCAACCAACTTGGTGACCCTCAAAGAAGCACCAAAAGTCGTGAACACTGCGTCTCCTAAGTATAACCCAAATGCCCGGTGTGCTTATCATTCTGATAGTCCCGGGCACACTACTGATGATTGCTGGGCCTTGAGAAACAAAGTGCAAGATCTTATCGACGCAAAGGAAATTCAGTTTGAAGCGCCTGAAAGACCGAATGTTGTAACTGCTCCTATGCCCCATCATAGAGTAAATGCCATTGAGGAAGAGTTGTATGCTGTTTCGGTGAATGAAATTGTTACCCCTCTTTTGACTGTTAAGAGGAACTTGCTACTAGCCGGTTTATTTCCGGGTTGTAGTAAGGGTTGCCTCCTGTGTGCTGTTATCCCTACCGGTTGTCCACTGCTGAAGTCAGGCATCCAAAGCCTGATGGATAGCAAGGAAATTCTATTCAAGAAAACTGCTATTCCGTTTGTTTCCGTTGAAGAAATATCTGTTGTCACAATCTACAATCCTGCCAAGGCTCCCGCGAAGAAACCAGTCCAGATTATGTCTGTTGCACCCATCACTATTACTGTCCTGGGGCCTCTCCCGTATAAGTCTGATAAAGCTGTTCCATGGCATTATGGAGCCGACGTATATGTGCTTGGGGTGAAGCAGGAGTTCAACACCAATACCAGTATCAGTAACATCACTGGTCCCGCCAAGATTACCCGCAGTGGCAGGCTCTTCTCGCCTGACATTGCACCGCCGGTTATCCGAAAACCTCTCACCATCACACCCGCAAGTGTGCATGTTCCAGTTCAAGTTCCTGTGTCTACTACTGCCGCCGAGTCTTCTGATACTCGGGGCAAAGAAGTTGCTACCGATTTTCCTGCCAGGACGGAGGCACCAAAAAAGAAGACTGCTGTGGAAGCCTCCCAACAAGAAATGGAGGAAATCCTTAAAATTATCAAAAAGAGTGACTTTAACGTTGTTGAACAGTTGGGGCATACTCCTTCCAAAATCTCTATGTTATCATTGCTGCTATGCTCAGAGGCCCATGCAAAAGCCCTGATTTCATTTCTGAAAACAGCCCATGTACCGCAAGAGACGTCCGCGGATCAATTCACCGACTGTGTGGCTAATTTGACGGCTGACAATGGCTTAGGGTTCTCGGATGCTGACCTTACCGCCAAAGGGAAAAATCACAATGATGCCCTGCATGTTTCCATAGAATGCAGGGGCACTACTCTCGCACACGTATTAGTGGATACCGGCTCTTCCTTGAATGTTTTGCCCAAGAAAGCATTGGATCGCTTGGATTGTGAGGGCCTGGAGCTGAAACCTAGTAACATCATTGTTAGAGCCCTCGACGGTTCTAAGAGGATGGTGCACGGTGAAGTGGACATCCCTATTCGTGTGGGTTCCCAAGTTTTCGACTCAACGTTCTATGTAATGGATATTCGTCCATCTTACTCCTGCTTATTGGGTCGACCCTGGATTCACAAAGCTGGGGCAGTAACTTCCACTCTACACCAAAAGCTCAAATACCCTGTCAAAGGGAAGATTGTTACTGTGCAGGGTGAGGAGGAATACATGGTTAGTCACTTGAATTCATTCCGGTATATCGAGATGGACGGGGAGTTTATTGAAACCCCCTTTCAGCATTTTGAGGAAGTACCTCCAGTGTTGGCATCGGCTGAGGCAGTGGTTGAAGAAGACTTTCCATTGAAGATGGCATCCTTGAAGGATGCCCGGGCTGTAATCGAGAAAGGCAATTGTGCAAACTGGGGTCAGCTTCCTGACTTCACTCAAAAGAATGACAAGTTTGGGCTGGGCTTTACTGCGGAGGCTCAGAGGGCTGTGCGCAAGGAAAAGACCAGAAAGGCTCCGGTGTTTATCTCCAACCCAAGGGTGAATGCTATTGAGGAGGATGTAGAGGAAGCAGAGTTTGACAGTTGGATCTACCCGACTACCAGCAACGGACCGAGCAACTGGACGGCAAAGAACTTTACACCTATCACATTTGTCACGCAGTAATTAATTTCTTTTGATTTCCAATTTGTAACAAACAATATGTTAAAACTTTGTTGGCTCGGTGTCCTACCCGGGGCATCGTAGCTCCATTTGTGAGGATTTTTTGTATGACATTTCCATATATCATCAATCAAAACATTGGACGTTTGTTGCATTTCAAATCTTGTGCTCTTTTTTCTCTCTGTGTTATATATTGCAAAATAGCTATATTTACACACACTCACTTATACAAGTTTCAATCCACTCTGGATCTCACTGATAACAGCTCTGCTACCGCCAGTTATGACTTCGAGAATCCGATCAACTTGGCCGAAGACGAAGGTGAAGATGATTGTGAAGTGCCTGGTGAACTCGCAAGACTGCTACTCCAGGAAGAGAGGGCTATTCAACCACATGAAGAGCCGGTGGAAACAATTAACCTGGGTACTGAGACATATAGGAAAGAGGTCAAGATTGGTGCCAATCTAGAGCTCAGCGTGAAGCAACGATTGATCCAGATGCTACAGGATTACATGGAGATATTTGCTTGGTCCTATGAAGATATGCCTGGTTTGGATGCCGACATTGTAGTTCATCACCTGCCAACCAAGGAAGACTGCCCTCCGGTAAAGCAAAAGGTTCGCCGTATGCGCCCAGAGATGTCCGAAAAGATCAAGGCTGAGGTCATGAAGCAGTTCGATGCTGGGTTTCTAGCAGTAACTTCTTACCCTCAGTGGGTGGCTAATGTGGTGCCAGTACCGAAGAAGGACGGTAAAGTCAGGATGTGTGTCGACTATAGGGACTTGAACAGGGCAAGCCCCAAGGATGACTTCCCCTTACCTCACATCGACGTTCTTGTTGACAATACTGCCCAACACAAGGTTTTCTCCTTCATGGATGGTTTTTCAGGGTATAATCAGATCAAGATGGCTCCGGAGGATATGGAAAAGACTACCTTTGTGACTCAGTGGGGCACCTTCTGTTACAAGGTCATGCCGTTCGGGTTGAAGAATGCTGGGGCAACCTATCAACGTGCCATGGTTGCTTTATTTCATGATATGATCCATCATGAGATTGAGGTATACGTTGATGACATGATAGCAAGGTCTCAAACTGAGGAAGAACACCTTGATCATCTGAGGAAGCTGTTTGACCGACTCAAGTTATACAAGCTGAGGTTGAATCCCAACAAATGCACCTTTGGGGTGAGGTCCAGAAAATTGCTAGGTTTCATTGTAAGTGATAAAGGTATTCAGGTGGACCCTGCCAAGGTAAAAGCCATACAAGAGATGCCGACTCCAAAGACAAAGAAGGAAGTTAGAGGTTTCCTGGGACGACTGAATTACATTGCCCGATTCATCTCACATCTGACTGCTACTTGTGAGCCAATCTTCAAATTACTGAAGAAAGATCAAGTAGTACGCTGGAGCGATGAATGTCAGGCTGCCTTTGAAAAGATAAAGGAATATCTCCAAGAGCCACCCATTCTTATGCCACCAGTGGAAGGAAGACCTCTAATATTATACTTGACAGTACTTGACAACTCAATGGGGTGTGTGCTAGGGCAGCATGACGAGTCTGGCCGAAAAGAGCACGCTATTTATTACTTGAGCAAAAAGTTTACCGACTGTGAGTCTCGTTACTCACTGCTTGAGAAAACTTGCTGCGCTCTAGTATGGGCTGCTCGCCGGCTGAGACAGTATATGCTGACTCACACTACTCTATTGATTTCAAAGATGGATCCCATCAAGTACATATTTGAAAAGCCTGCTCTGTCTGGAAGAATAGCGAGATGGCAAATGATCTTGACAGAATATGATATCCAGTATACAACTCAGAAAGCAATCAAAGGAAGTGTACTGGCAGATCATTTGGCACACCAACCTGTGGACGATTACCAATCATTGAACTTTGATTTTCCGGACGAAGACATCATGGTGGTAACCGACTGTGAGGTACCTGGATCGGATGAAGGACCTGAGGAAGGATCCCGATGGTCTATGCATTTTGACGGAGCCTCCAATGCTTTGGGTAACGGCATCGGCGCCGTAATCATATCTCCCAAAGGAACTCATACTCCACTCACCGCCCGATTATGTTTCAACTGCACCAATAACATGGCAGAATATGAGGCATGTATCATGGGTTTACAAGCCGCAATCGACTTAAGGATCAAATTTCTGAGTGTCTTCGGAGATTCCGCTCTCGTGATCAATCAGATCAAAGGCGAGTGGGATACGAAACACCCAAATCTTATTCCTTACAAGGAGTATGTGTCAACTTTGCTTCCCCACTTTGAAGAAATAACTTTTGAGCACTTCCCAAGAGAGGAGAATCAGCTAGCGGACGCCCTAGCTACGATGTCTTCAATGTTCAAAGTTAAATGGGACAATGAGGCTCCCCGGATCATTATCTGGAAGTTGGATGAACCGGCATACTGCTGCGATCTCGAGGCCGAGAAGGTGACTGAAAAACCCTGGTATCATGAGGTGAAGAGGTATTTGGAAGCTCAGGAATACCCTGAAGGCGCATCTGTCAATGACAAGAAGTTCATGAGGAGGTTTGCGGCAAAATTCTTCCTCAGCAACGACATTCTCTACAAACGGAATCATGATTCAACTCTACTACGTTGTGTGGATAAGGCTGAAGCAGAGAAGATCATGTTAGAACTGCATGAAGGTACATTCGGGACACATTCCAGTGGACACACCATGGCTAAGAAAATCCTTCGGGCAGGATATTTCTGGTCCACAATGGAAGCTGATTGTTACCAACACTCCCGAACTTGTCACAAATGTCAGATCTATGCTGACAAGGTGCATATTCCTCCGGTTCCTCTAAACGTCCTAACGGCACCTTGGCCTTTTGCAATGTGGGGCATTGATATGATTGGTGAGATCCGACCGACGGCATCCAACGGGCATCGTTTCATCTTGGTGGCGATCGATTACTTCACAAAGTGGGTTGAGGCAGCTTCCTATGCCACAGTAACCAAGAGCGTCGTGGCACGTTTCATCCGGCATAATCTGATCTGTCGGTACGACGTCCCGGAAAGAATCATTACGGACAATGGTACCAATCTTAATAACAAAATGATCACTGAACTCTGTGAACAATTCAAGATACAACACCACAATTCTTCTCCCTACCGGCCGAAGATGAATGGGGCTGTAGAGGCGGCAAATAAGAATATCAAGAAAATTGTGCAGAAGATGACAGTGACCTATAAAGATTGGCACGAGATGTTACCGTTCGCTCTTCATGGGTACCGTACCTCAGCAAGGACGTCAACCGGGGCAACTCCTTTCTCCTTGGTCTATGGCATGGAGGCAGTCCTGCCAATTGAAGTCCAGATACCCTCTCTCCGAATAATGAAGGATGCGGATTTGAATGAAGATAACTGGATCCAGACTCGACTTGATCAATTAAATCTGATTAACGAAAAGAGGCTCACTGCTATCTGTCATGGTCAGACGTATCAAAAACGGATGATCAAGGCATTTAACAAGAAAGTCAGACCACAAGAGTATCAAGTTGGGGACCTGGTAATCAAGCGCATCATCCTTCCTCAAAGTGATCCCCGGGGCAAATGGACCCCTACTTACGAAGGGCCATTTGTGGTTAAGCATGTGTTCTCAGGAGGAGCCATGATCCTAACCACCATGGATGGTGACGACCTTCCTCACCCCGCCAATGCTGACATAGTGAAAAAATACTACGCGTGAATAAAAGACCCGCTAGGTTGACATACCTAGGCAAAAATAAGGGCTTCCCGGCGAACCAAAAGGGTTCAGGCAAAAATAAGGGATGAAATGAAAAAATCTGTACACCCGGCAAGTCGAAAACCTGAAAAGGCGGCTTGGGCAAAAATGGGTATCCCGGTGGACTGAAAACCCGAAAGGGCGGTCCAGGCAAAAGTTAGGGATAAAGCGTAACACTATGTCTCATTAGATCACCTGGCATCCGGAATTCGGTATCAACTATCTGACTCAGACTTCGGCATCGACCAATCAGCTGCATCTTCAACTAGGCAGCAAAGTGATGAGACGCTTGAAGGCATAAAGGCGATAGCAGAGTTGGAACCCAGTGGGATTGTTCACATAGCTGTTTTGTTTCTTTTTCAAAATTGTAAATTCTATGTTATTCGGCGGCATTCTCTTACTGGGATGTCAGCCTCTTGTACAAAAAACGCCTATTCACAGGCAAAATTCAAAATCAATACAAATTCACTTTTCCGTACAAATTGTCAAATGTTTTTCCTTTTTCTGTTTTGTATTGCGAAGAACATCTAATGTTCATTTTTGATATATGCATTTGACATTAAATTGCTAATACTTGCATATGAAATAAAAGACTAATTACAGGTGACATCAGAAACAGGGGCAATGTAAGGTTGTCTGATGCAGTCTGGTCGCTTTGTTCGCCAAGGTACCAAGGTAGATTCGACTGAAGAGTATGACCAAGTTCTCTCAACTCCCCACAGAATAAGACAAGATTCAGCAATACTTCCCCCAGCGGAGCATAGGCATTCATCAGCAAGCATCCCCGACAGTCTTGATCTAAGATTGTTCCCCGGCGGAATACCATCATCCCCAGTGGAACCACTTACCAGTACAATTCCAAAAGTATCCCCAGTAGATTCTGGAAGCTTATCCCCTGCAGAGTACGGACGTCTCTCCCGAGCTTTATTCAAGATTATCCTCACAAGGACTTATAACTGGGTTATCCTCAGCTAATTGCTACGGAAGATCGCCCTCGGCAAAGTTCTTTCAATCCCCAGCGGAGTTTATCTTTGGTAACCCCGGCAGAGTTTATCATCGTTATTCCCAGCGGAATCCATCATTGAAGTCCTCAGCAGGTCTCTTGTCAAAACTTCAGCAAAGTATCTCTTCCACAGAGCAATTCCCCGGCCGGTCGTCAAGGATTTATTTTCCCAAGACGAAACTACATTCATAAACATTTCACATTTTCATACATCTTGCTTACATACATGATAAAGTGCATACAACACTATCTCATGTTGAACACCATGACATCATGCATATCATACATCATGACATTGCATACAACTTATGTTTTGCCTTTTCAAAAAAAGGAGACAATCCCAAAGACAACTACCTTCAACTGTCACAATTCCAGATTCGATACCTGTATCTAGCCAGGGCACATCTGAGAGTGATCAGTTTCTAGACTCGATTCCTGTATCTAGCCAGGGCACGTCTGAAGATTTCGAAGACTCGATTCCTGTATCTATCCAGGGCACGTCTGAAGAGTTTGAAGATTCGATTCCTGTATCTAGCCAGGGCACGTCTGAAGATTTCGAAGACTCGATTCCTGTATCTAGCCAGGGCACGTCTGAAGAGTTTGAAGATTCGATTCCTGTATCCAGCCAGGGCATATCTAGCAACTATCACAACGCCAGATTCGATACCTGTATCTAGCCAGGGCATATCTGTTGACCACATTTCCAGACTCGATTCCTGTATCTAGCCAGGGCACGTCTGAAGAGTTCGAAGATTCGATTCCTGTATCCAGCCAGGGAACATCTGTGAGCAACCGATTGTAGATTCGATACCTGTATCTAGCCAGGGCATATCTGCATGAGGAGATTGAAGATCAAACACCTGTAACAAGCTAGGAAAACATCTGTCTTTCTCAAATACACAAGTTCTCGCTAAGGAATCTCTTATGCGATCAACACTTCCAAATAGCATCTATAAGCCCATTCCCGACAAGGTCCTATCACATCTCCAGATGGCATCTATAAGCCCATCTCCCTATCCACCATCTCTCCAAATGGCATCTGTAAGCCCATTCCCGTCATCACATGGCTGATACTCCAACATGCGAGTGCAAATTTCCGGGCACTCTAGTGTCCAATCTCCTTTTACCCTCGAGTCACGAAAGGCAAACTTGCCAATCTAACTCTTCAGGTTCAAGAAGATTGAACACGGGCAACCGTTGTACCCCAAAATTTGCCCTCCCATTTCCTCAACATTTTCTCATCACAAGACCCTTGAAGATTAAGCTCCAGTTAGGGTTTCATCTGCTCAAAACTTCTCCTTGCACTGTTGACCCAAATTAGGGTTTGTGTTTGCACAAAGAGATTTTGACCTAAAATGCCTAAGATGACTTTCATGCTTCATGTTGGACTCCCAAGTTTATCCATATCAAGTTTCAAGTCTTGATTCCAAGTTTTGCCCAGTCAATTGGACAGTTGACCTAAAAATCAACTGTATTGGGGAAAAAGTCAACTGTGGCCAATTGACAGTCAAATCTCATGAAAATTGGCCCACATCAACATTATGATCTCATATGGACCATTTGATCAAGTTTGGATCACAATTCCACAAGAAACTTGATCAGATCATCAAAAGGGCAAAATGGTCATTTTTAGGGTTTTGACTGCACAAGGGCAATTTTTGACTGTTTGACCTAGCCAATGGCAAACCAAGATCACATATGGACTCAAGGACCCCATGGAATTATCTTGACATGTTCAACAAGTTCAAAAGATCCCAAGTACACAAGATTGATAGTTGAATTTCCCAGTCAATTGATCAATTTTGACTGTATACTGAAAAGTCAAACTTTGACTTTTTGGTCAAAATCAAGGGCCAAGATTCATTTTTCATCAAAACATGCCAAATCATGAAACTTGTTCATCAAGAAATCAAGAATTGCAAATTAGGGTTTGAAATGGAAATTTTTCATAACTTAGAATTTTTCTAAGTTATGGAAAACCCTAATTTTTCCCCAACTTTGCCCCACTTTCTCACTAAGATTCATTTGGATTCAAGCAAAAGTCAAAACATGAAAGTTGTAGCTTGTTGCATAATCTACAACTTTGATTCACAAAGTTTCCCCAAAAGAGGCTTGTATCTCAAGTTACAATTTTTTGAATAAAGGTGCTAAACCATTCTTAACTTAGTGAAAATTTGACCTATTTTGGACAAGCTTTTACCTAACTTCAAGACCATTTTTCATACACTTCCACTTGGAATTTCAAGTTGCATTTCAAAGATGGATTGTAGTACACATTCCAAGATTTCCAAAATGTCCAAGAACTCATCAAACAACCTCATAACTTGAGAGATTCGAATTTTGCAAAATGGGAAAAAGTCACTTTTGTTCTTGGCCAAGACATGTTCATACTTTGGTGCCATTTTGAATTCAGCATGCTTAAGCTACATTGCAGGCCTCTAATCCTATTTTCACTCAATAATTCAATGCAAAACCATTGTGCCAAGATGTTGTTCTATGCATTTGGACATTACATGGAGAACTAAGCCATAAATGGAAAAAGTAAAATAGCCATTCTTGAAAAGTTACACTTTATGTCTAAAGCAAATCCAAGCAAGTACATTTGAAATCTCTTTGGCACAAGTTTATGGACAAATTACACTGATCAAGACTGAGTTATGCAGCACATTAGAGGGGCCTGTAGAAGCTAGAAACACAACTTGGACATTTGTTGCTTAAGTGTGAAGAAAAGTGCCATAACTTGTACCAACTCTCATATCAGCAAACCAAGCCTTAGAGAAAGATATCAAACACATTCCAAACATTGATCCTAAGCTGAAGCACGACCCTTTCACCTTCAATACCTCCACAAACTCAGAATCACCAAAAAACTGCTCAAAACAGGGCATCACTGCAGTTTGAGTTCCATAGCTCAAATCTCTCATGCTCTCTTACTAAAAACTGATCAAACACATCCCATAATATCCCTTGAAGCTATTTCAAACCTCTAACACGATCTGTAACACCTCCAAGCCACTTCACCATTTTTATTTTTCTGTTTTGCAGTTGAAGTTCTCTAGCACGATTCAGGGAGTTTCAAGACAAAGTAGAACTTGGAATAGCATCCTCACACTTCAAGGAAGCTATACAAATCATCATCTTGCTCTGAAAACTCCTCCATTGCAAAGCACAATTCCAACTGAACAGGAATTGGAAGATAGAAAACGCGTGTTCATTGTTGTTCATACAGTCTGGAGGTTGAAGAAGGAGTTTTCTGGGCTGGGCCTGTTTGGTTATTTCTGTTTGCACCACTCTTTTGCTTTCACACCCCCTAGGCCCATTTGTCTTATTTTTATGATTTTTTGACATTTTCTTTTTTGGATTGACTTATTTATTTTTTCTCATGATATTAAAAATATAAAAAATATTTTTCTCACCATTTTTGAATTTATTAGGCATTTATTTGTTTTCTTTTAGTTTGTACATAAATAAATAAATACATGTATTTTTGTTTAAAATAACTAAATAGTGCAAATACATTTTTATTTTCATTTTTATTTCATTTTATCTTCTGAAAATATTTTATATAAAAAATACTTTTTTTTGAAAATATTAAATATTTTTATTTTTGCATATATAATACATATTTAGCAAATAATACATATATATATATATATATATATATATATATATATATATATATATATATATATATATATATATATATATATATATATATATATATATATATATATATATATATATATATATATATATATATATATATATATATATATATATATATATATATATATATATATATATATATATATATATATATATATATATATATATATATATATATATATATATATATATATATATATATATATATATATATATATATATATATATATATATATATATATATATATATATATATATATATATATATATATATATATATATATATATATATATATATATATATATATATATATATATATATATATATATATATATATATATATATATATATATATTTATTAATATATTTAGTATAAAATACCAAAAATATGCATATTTTTATTTTATTAATATTTAACACTAAAAATACATTTTTTTACAAATATACTTCATTTTTATTTTATTTTTGTATACAATAAATAAATATTGTACATATTCAATAATTAATACATTTATTTAATAAATTAGGGTTTAATCCTAAACATGAAAAAGCTCCAAAAAAATATCTTTTTATTTTATTTGACACATAAAAATACTTTTTTTTCATACATACAAAAACCATTTTTTTTACATTTTTGCATATTTATTCTTATCTTGTTTAATTTGTGCAATTAAATTATCTTGTAAATATTCAACATTGATGTAATAGTTTTAGGTTTAAATTCCTTGTCAAAATCCCCATTTGAACATTTGTACCCCCCTTCCCCTATTTGGTTTTGTAATAGCTTAGTAAATTTATTTTCGCACTTTATTGGTTTCTAATTATACCATGTTAGAATTAGGGTTTTTATGCGAAAAACGACAAAATAGTTATGACCTAATCTCAAGACAAACAAGCATGAAAATGAACACACAAATCACACTTGCACCCCCTAGGGTATTCCACTTGTTGCCTTTCAAAATTGGGCCATATTGCATGTTAAGTCTCTTTGGGTAAAACAAACAAATCAAATGATCATAGTCCCTCGATGACGCTTTCAAAATGTTGCCTAAACAAATGATCAAGCCCCTTAAGAAAAATTGCCCAAAGATACTTAGCACCATTGCAATTATGGTCTAAACGATGACCCGTGCCCGTCCCTTTCACATCCTAACACAAGATTGTCCACCAAATACAATGGTGGAACAAAATTGTTAAAAGGGTTAAAACATAGCAAAGATCTTTGAGAAATTTAGGGTAGATAGCTCTTGGTTACTTGCCCCCTTGCAAAACAAAAACACTTGCCTATTTTTCAAAACACACATCACTACACTTTCAAAACAACTTTCAAAAGCATTGAAAAAACCTTTTCAAAAGACATACACCTTTGTGTACATCCCAACATGGATCATTACAAAGGTTGCCACTACATTGGCCTCTTTTCAAAACATTTTCAAACCCACACACACAAAGCACCATTTCAAACAATTGAAAACAAAAGGCAAGTGATCTAAGCAAGTAAACTAAGAGCCCGTGGATAACCATGGATAGAAAGGGTGCTAATACCTTCCCTTTCTATAATCTACTCCCCGAACCCAAGAAAACATCTCAAAGGTTTTTGCTGTGCTTTTTAACCTTTCCTTAGGATAAAATAAAAAGTCGGTGGCGACTCTTGCTCAACCGAAACATTTGCGAAAACAAACGCAAAACCTCAAGTCAGTTCTCCCACCGTATCACAACACACAAAGCACCATTTCAAACAATTGAAAATCACCATTTCAAACAATAGAAATGCAAAGCAAGTGATCTAAGCAAGTGACTAAGAGCCCATGGATAACCATGGATAGAAAGGGTGCTAATACCTTCCCTTTCTATAATCTACTCCCCGAACCCAAGAAAACATCTCAAAGGTCTTTCCTGTGCTTTTTTGACCTTTCCTTAGGATAAAATAAAAAGTCGGTGGCGACTCTTGCTATACTGAAACATTTGCAAACACAAACGCAAAATCCCAAGTCAGTTCTCCCACCGTATCACAGAACTGGCGATTCTGCTGGGGACTATTTGAAAGTGGAGTAACCTTAGGGCTTAACCCTTTGCATGATTATTGTTTGCTTTGATTGCTTTACATTTTGGTTCTCTTATTTGGGCTTGAAATCCTCCACCCGGATTTGGGAAACATTCATAGATAGCAATACGTTGTGGAAACTGTGCCGGGTATACCGACACGGTTGAAGCAATAGCTATATTAGTGCGACATATTTGTGAGTACCGGTAGCCTTTGAGTCAATCAAAGAGAATACGGGCCGCTGAGTGATGTCATTAAGCACTAATGAACTAGAACCTTACTTGACCATCTTGGCCTTTTATTAGGGGTAGTGAGATGACCGGCTTTGGTGCAGTCCGAAGTTGGTAGATACTCGATACTACACTCATTGAGGGTTTTTTTCTTGGAATATTTTGGTCGCTAGTTAAGTGGCTAAACCAAAACAATGAACATAGAAAATAATCCAATGATATTGAGCTCTTTAGAATCCGATTACTATTTATAGGACAGGTTTTGAGCCAACTAAACTCAAGAGGGTACTTACCTATGGAACCTCATGCAAGCCTGAAACTAGGGTTTTGTGTGACTTGCCTGTACATGTACTTGTGCATGCATCATGAACATCATAAAGCATCATATGCATCCACTAACCATTTCAAGGGTTTGGATCTTCATCTTTGTTCTTGTTTTGCAGGTCATGGAATCTCTTCGCAGGAAAATAATTCAAGTCAATCTTGTGAGAATCCCTCCTCAACTTAAGGAGCTTACTTCCAGGATTCCAGAAAATTCTCTCTTCAGTGAAAGACATGGTAGACTCCTCAACTTGGTCAACACCAACATTGAAGAGAACATGGTGAAAGTTCTCTTCCAGTTCTTTGACCCCCTACACCACTGTTTCACATTCCCTGATTACCAATTGGTGCCTACTTTGGAGGAATTTTCTGAACTCCTGAGAATTCCTATTCTTAATCAACTACCCTACAACAGTACGGAAAAAGAACCAAAACCTGAAGATATTGCTCAAGCATTACACTTGCAACCATCTGACATCAAGGGGCATTGGGAAACCAGAAGTGGTGTCAAGGGATTCTTGGAAAAGTTTTTGTTTGAGAAGGCACAAGAATGCTGGAATTCTCTTGATCTACAAGCCTTTGAAGAGATTGTGGCACTCCTTATCTATGGGTTGGTCTTGTTCCCAAACCCTGATCAACTTATAAATGTGAATGCTGTCAAGATTTTCATATCCAGGAATACCATACCTACATTACTTGGGGACATCCTACACTCATTTTACACACGAACAATGAGGAAAAGAGGTGTTCTCATGTGATGTACTCCTCTCCTAGCAAGGTGGTTTATTTCTCACCTTCCACAATCAGTTTTGAAGAATGAGCAGGGTCTAAGGTGGTCACAACGGTTGATGACCCTCACACATTCTGATGTACATTAGTGTTCTCGGTCCAGAGAAAATGTCATCATCATTGATCGTTGTGGAGAATTCTCTAATGTCCCATTACTTGGCATTAGGGGAGGCATTACCTACAACCCCTGTCTAGCTTTGAGACAATTTGGATATGCTCGGAGGGATGGCCCTCATGACATGCTGATTCTTGACCTAGTTTTTGACTTCGACAACGATGCGCAAGGACTTCGACAAAGGTTCATCAGAGCTTGGAGGATGCCTAACAAGGTGGATAGTAAGACACTGGGGCACAATAATTCCATCCCCCTTGAGCATTACCTCAAGTGGGTACGAACCCGCTCCCAGAATCTTATGATGCCATATCCTCACATTCTCCCCTTGATCAAAGAGCCTGTTATGGAAGGAGAGGTTCCATACACCATCCTACATCCTGACATGCCAACATCATGGGAGGAAATGCAAAAGAGTTGGATCCAACTCAAAGAAGAACGATATACTTTTGAAGCCAGCTTCTATGCCAGTGAGAAGAAGGTTTTAGAGCTCACCCGCCGACTTCACGAGGAGGAAACTCTCAACACCTACATCGCACCAAAGAGGATGCGCAATGTCTTTTTACATTAAGAGTTTTGTAATATTTCGCCCATGGGGCACTTATGTACTAACAATTTCTTCTTAATATGACGTGCGTTCTTTTTTTTTACAACAAATTTGAATTTTTGAACCCTTGAATGCATTACATGAATAACATACCATTCATCATATGCATAAACAGGTCTTCAAGCCAGGTTTCCTTATCTTTCTGCTGTTTATTTCAGCAAGATGGATTTGGAGCAAACAGTAAAAGATCTACAGGCATAAAATTCACAATTTCAGCAACTCCTCATGACCTTGGCAAAGGGTCAAGAGGATCTCAAGGTTCTGCTAGAGAAGAATAAAGAGAAGAAAAAGAAAAAGAGACCGGGGGTAGCCACTTTCGGAAGAAGGTTTGAGGGCGATGCTAGAAGGATTCTTGAGTTCCCTTCAACGTCTGACGAAGGGATTGGCAAGGGGAAAGGAGTTACTGTACCTTCTGAGTCTGAGGTAGAAGAGGAGGAAGAGGAAGAAGACGAAGACTATTCAGAACAACAATATCCACCAGCGGATGACAAGTATAAGAACCTTGAAGACAAATTGGCAGCTATGGAGTTGCAGAGGGTGCCCAGATTGGATTTTGAGGAACTGGGGTTGGTAGCTGGGATCGTAATCCCTCCCAAGTTCAAGGTGCCAACATTTTACAAGTACGACGGTATGTCTTGCCCTAAGATGCACTTGAGGTCGTATGTTAGAAAGATCCAACCACATTCATCCGATAAAGACCTCTGGGTACACTTTTTCCAAGACAGCTTGTCTGGCACTCAGTTAGATTGGTTTTATCAGCTCGAGAGATCAGAGGTTCATAATTGGGAAGACTTGGCAGCTTCTTTCTATCGTCAGTATCAGTACAATGCTGATTTGGCGCCCACTCGTACTCAGTTACAAATATGGGGATGGCTTCAAATGAAGGGTTTAAGGAGTACGCCCAGAAGTGGCGTGACCTGGCTGGAAGGGTGCAGCCACCGCTATCAGATAGGGAATTAGTTGACATGTTTCTGGGGACCCTGTCTGGCCCCTTCTTCAACCATCTAATCAGGAGCTCTTCTGCGGGATTTACTGAACTGATTTTGACCGGCAAAAGGGTGGAGGCCGGTATTAAAAATGGAAAGATTCAAAAGGATACCTCTGCATCCACAACTATTAAAAAACCTTTTCCAGCCAAGAAAGAAGCATCTGCTGTGTATTCTCAGAAGGGATTGGGAAGAACTGAGCGCCGACCGACTGTAGGGGCCGTGATGATTCAAAATTTGTCAAATGATCAACCTCATAAAAATCAGTCGAGACCTAATCAACAACGGGTAGAACGGCCACAACGGCAGTTCACCCGCATCAACATGACACCCGCACAGGTTCTTCCCCATTTGTTGAAGCTGAATCTGACTAGTTTGAAGGAGGCGCCAAAAAACCCTAACACTTCCTCTCCATACTATCACTCCAACGCCAAGTGTGCTTACCATTCCAACAGTGCTGGGCACGATACCAATAATTGCTGGGCACTTAAGAACAAAATTCAGGACTTAATTGACGCCAAAGAAGTTGAATTTGACGCTCCTGAGAAGCCCAATGTTATATCCGCTCCGATGCCCAAGCACGACCACAATGTGCATGCCATTTTGGAAAACCTCCATGTTACTGATGTTGCCAATCTGTTGACTCCATTGCTCGTGATTAAAGAAAATTTGTTGAGAGCCAGGATCTTTCCTGGTTGTGGTAAAGACTGTTATTTTTGTTTGAACATTCAAGATGATTGTCCAATGTTGAAGTCGGGTGTCCAACGCCTGATGGATACTCAAGAGATACTTTTCCAGAAAACCCCTGTTAACACTTTCAATCCAATTACTCCTGATACTTGTGATACTTCAACCAACAATATTGCTATCATAACCATTTCCGACAATCCTCCCAAGGCTTGCAAAAAGCCTGTCAGGATTACACCCAACTCCGAATGTGTACCTCTAAAGATCACCATGCCGGGACCTGTCCCATACCAATCAAGCAAAATGATACCATGGAACTATGGGGGAGAAATCTTCTACCACAACATCAAACAAATCGAAACAGTCCATGAAATTTCTGAAGAAGACCCTGATATAGGGAACATCATGGGTACAAGCAAGATAACCCGCAGTGTCCGGATCTTTTCTCCGGAGATTGCTCCCCCTCGAGCAGTTTTCGGACCCTTAAAAGCTTATGCACCTGTTGGACCCTCTATGCAAGGCCCAGTGATTGAAGAAGTGGTTACTCCTGAAGAAAGACCATATGCTGATAATACCAACAAAGGTAAGGGGATACTAGAAATGCATGTCAGGACGAAGGCCCATGCTGTGGTTATCCCCGAAACCACTCAGAAAGAAATGGATGAAATCCTGAAAATAATCAGAAAAAGTGACTACGACGTTGTAGAACAACTGGGGAACACCCCTTCTAAAATTTTAATGTTAGCCCTCCTTCTCTGTTCAAAGGCCCATGCATAAGGCCCTGATTAAATTCTTGAAGACGGCACATGTACCCCAAGAGACCTCGGCTGACCAATTTCAGGATTGTGTGGCCAGTCTTACTGCTGACAATGGCCTGGGCTTTTCTGACGCTGACTTAACTCCCAAAGGAAGGAAGCACAATGACGCGCTACACGTCTCAGTTGAATGCTGAGGAACAACTCTCGCCCATGTCTTGGTTGATACTGTTTCTTCCCTAAATGTGCTGCCAAAGAAGGCCTTAAACCGTTTGGATTGCGAAGGTTTGACCCTCAAACCTAATAACATCGTCGTTAGGGCTTTCGATGGTTCCAAAAGAATGGTTCATGGAGAGGTTGATATTCCTATCAAGGTAGGCACTGAAGTGTTCAACTCCACCTTCTACGTAATGGACATTCGTCCGTCATACTCATGTTTGCTAGGAAGACCGTGGATCCATTATGCCGGGGCAGTTACCTCTTCTTTGCATCAGATGCTAAAATATCCTGTTAAGGGTAAAATCATAATTGTGCACGGCGAGGAAGAGTACATGATCAGTCATCTCAATTCCTTTCGATATGTGGAGTTAGATGGAGAGTTCATCGAAACACCTTTTCAACATTTTGAGGAAGTTTCTCCTGAGGTAGCAGTTGCGAAGATAATGGTTGAGGTACCTATCATTCCCAAGCATGTGGCTAGGATGGCATCTCTCAAGGACGTAGAGGTTGTGATTAAAGAAGGGAAGAGTACAGTATGGGGACAATTGCCTGACTTTCCCCATAAGACAGACAAGTTTGGGTTGGGGTTTACTGCTGCAGGACAAAAGGCTATGCGTCGCTCTAAGATTGGAAGACCACCCGTCAAGATTTCTCACCATGGAATCAATGCTGTAGAAGATGAAGATGGGGAGGGCCATTTTGAAGATTGGATCTTTCCGACTGTCGAAGGGGGTTTGAGCAATTGGGAAGCAAAGGATTTTGTTCCTATCACCTTTATCAACCAGTAATTTTATCTTTGAACAATTTCCCATTCTTATGGTCTGTAATAACTAAAACAATTCGCACACTATTTTCACCTCATGCCTTGCCCGGGGCATGTAGGTCCATTTGTAAGGGCTTGATTTTCTTCATAATCATATGCCATGTTTTAATGAATCATTGGACGTTTTTCATCTATAAACTGCTGTGTTCATTTTCTTTCCTTTTTTCATTTTTGTTTGTTTAAGGATGGCTATCCCTTACACACACCCACACTCACAAATGCAGGTACCTATCCATTCCAGATTCCATGGGTGACTATTCTGCTTTAGCCTTCGATAACTCTGAAGATCTGGTCAATCAGTCTGAGTACGAAGTTGACGAAGATTGTGAAGTGCCGGGAGAGTTAGCCAGACTTCTACAACAGGAAGAAAGGGCCATTCTGCCTCATGAAGAGTTGCTAGAAACCATCAACTTGGGGACAGAGGAAGACAGGAAAGAAGTAAAAGTGGGTGCCAACCTGGAACCAAGTGTCAAGGAGCGCTTAGTGCAGTTGTTGAACGAATATGTTGAAATCTTTGCTTGGTCTTATGAAGACATGCCAGGGCTAGACACTGATATCGTAGGTCACCGTCTCCCCATAAGAGAAGATTGTCCACCGATCAAGCAAAGGGTTCACCGAATGAGGCCTGACATGTCTGAGAAGATTAAGGCTGAAGTAATGAAGCAATTCAATGCTGGTTTTCTGGCTGTTACAACCTATCCACAATGGGTTGCTAACATTGTGCCCGTGCCTAAGAAGGACAGCAAGGTCAGAATGTGTGTGGACTATCGAGATTTAAACAGGGCTAGCCCTAAAGACGATTTTCCACTTCCATATATCGACATCTTGGTTGACAACACAGCTCAACACAAGGTTTTTTCCTTCATGTATGGATTCTCGGGATACAAACAGATCAAAATGGCCCCCGAGGACATGGAGAAAACTACTTTTGTCACGCAATGGGGGTACCTTCTGCTACAAAGTGTTGCCATTCGGGCTGAAGAATGCAGGGGCAACTTATCAACGCGCCATGGTAGCTTTGTTTCATGATATGATACATCATGAGATCGAAGTTTACGTAGACGACATGATAACTCGATCACAGGCAGAAGAAGAACACCTTGATCATCTGCAAAAGCTGTTTGCCAGGCTGAAGGAGTATAAGCTCAGACTGAACCCAAGCAAGTGCACTTTTGGAGTAAGGTCTGGTAAACTTTTGGGATTTATTGTCAGCAACAAATGCATTGAGGTTGATCCAGCTAAAGTATAATCTATACAAGAAATGCCTACCCCCCGCACTGAAAAGGAGGTTAGAGGATTCTTGGGACGCTTAAACTATATCGCCAGGTTCATCTCTCATCTGACATCTACTTGTGAGCTAATCTTCAAGCTGTTGAAGAAAGATCAGGTGGTTGAATGGAACAATGATTGTCAAGTTGCTTTTGATAAGATCAAGGAGTATTTACTAGAACCTCCTATTTTGATGCCACCCATCGAAGGAAGGCCGTTAATCATGTATCCAACTGTTTTGGATAACTCAATGGGGTGCGTGCTGGGCCATCATGACGAGTCTGGCCGAAAAGAACACGCCATTTATTACCTTAGCAAAAAATTTACCGACTG
This sequence comes from Vicia faba, assembly GCA_948472305.1. NCBI lineage: Eukaryota > Viridiplantae > Streptophyta > Magnoliopsida > Fabales > Fabaceae > Vicia > Vicia faba. The sequence continues at coordinate 1,079,806,935 of OX451736.1, read as the reverse complement.
TGAGACTCGCTACTCACTGCTCGAGAAAACTTGTTGCGCTTTGGTATGGGCTGCTCGCCGGCTAAGGCAGTATATGTTGACTCATACCACTTTGCTGATTTCCAAGATGGATCCGATCAAGTACATCTTCGAGAAGCCTGCTTTATCTGGAAGAATCGCTAGATGGCAAATGATCCTGACTGAGTATGATATCCAGTATACCACCCAAAAAGCTATAAAGGGGAGTGTACTAGCTGACCATCTAGCTCATCAAGCCGTCGAAGATTATCAATCTATGAGGTTTGACTTCCCTGACGAGGACATCATGGCATTGGACAACATCGAAGGTAACAGACCGTATGACGGACCTGAACAAGGATCCCGATGGATCCTGTACTTTGATGGTGCTTCAAATGCACTTGGCAACGGTATCGGGGCGATACTCATCTCTCCGGAAGGTTGCCATACACCCTTCACCGCCCGACTTTGTTTCAGCTGTACCAACAACATGGCCGAATACGAAGCTTGCATCTTTGGTCTCAAGGCTGCTATAGACTTGGGAATCAAATCTTTGGTCGTATTTGGGGACTCGACTTTGGTTATCAGTCAAGTCAAAGGAGAGTGGGACACCAAACATCCTAATATTATCCCATACAAATAACATGTCTTAACATTGTTACCTCATTTCGAGCGGATCACTTTCGAGCATTTCCCGCGAGAAGAAAATCAGCTAGCAGATGCTCTGGCTACAATGTCTTCCATGTTTAAACTCAACTGGGATAATGAGGCTCCCCAAATCACCATCGAGCGAATGGACGAACTTGCGCACTGTCATGAGATTAATACCGAAGAAGTAGTGGAACAACCTTGGTTTCATGAAATCAAAAGGTATCTCCAGACTAGAGAATACCCCGAAGGAGCTTCCGTCAATGACAAAAAGTTCTTAAGGAGATTTGCTGCCAAGTTCTTCCTAAGCAACGACATCCTTTATAAACACAATTATGATTGTGTTTTACTTCGATGTGTGGACAAGGTTAAAGCTGAGCTGATCATGACTGAACTGCATAGTGGCACATTTGGCACCCATTTGAGCGGACATACGATGGCTAAGAAGATTCTAAGGGCAGGCTACTACTGGTCTACCATGGAAGCTGATTGTCACCAACATTCCCGTACTTGCCATAAATGCCAAGTCTACGCCGACAAGGTACACATTCCTCCTGCTCCTCTCAACGTTCTGACGGCTCCTTGGCCATTCGCAATGTGGGGCATTGACATGATTGGAGAGATCAAGCCTGCGGCGTCCAATGGATATCGCTTCATCTTGGTCGCTATTGATTATTTTACCAAGTGGGTCGAAGCAGCTTCCTTTGCCTCTGTTACAAAGAATGTGGTTGCCCGTTTCATCAAGCAGAATCTCATATGCCGGTATGGTATCCCCGACAGGATCATCACAGACAACGGTACAAATCTGAACAATATTATGATCACCGCTCTATGCGAACAATTCAAGATTTATCATCACAATTCATCTCCCTATTGGCCGAAGATGAACGGTGCTGTTGAAGCCGCGAACAAAAATATCAAGAAGATCATTCAAAAAATGGCAGTTACCTACAAAGACTGGCATGAGATGTTACCGTTTGCTCTACATGGATATCGTACCACGGCACGTACTTCAATAGGGGCAACGCCATTTTCTTTGGTGTATGGCATGGAGGCTGTCCTACCCATGGAAGTTCAGATTCCTTCCTTAAGGATTATGAAGGATGCTGGTTTAAGTGAAGACGATTGGGTTCAGACCCGGCTTGATCAACTTAATTTGATCGACGAGAAGCGACTTACTGCTGTTTTCCATGGTCAGACGTATCAAAAACGGATGATCAAGGCTTTCAACAAGAAAGTCAGGCGTCAGGTATATCAAGTTGGAGATCTTGTAATCAAGCGGATCATCTTACCGCAAAGTGATCCTAGGGGCAAATGGACTCCTACTTACGAAGGACCATTTGTGATCAAGAGCATCTTTTCTGTTGGGGCAATGATTTTGACCACCATGGACGGCGATGATTTGCCACACCCTGCGAACGCAGATAGTCAAAAGATACTACGCATAAAACAACCCGACAAGTTGAAAACCCGAAAGGGCGACTTGGGCAAAAATGGGTATCCCGGTGAATCGAAAACCCGAAAGGGCGGTTCAGGCAAAAATTAGGGATAAAACAAAAAAATCTGTACACCCGGCAAGTCGAAAACCCGAAGGGGCGACTTGGGCAAAAAAGGGTTTCCCAGTGGATCGAAAACCCGAAAGGGCGATTCAGGCAAAAGTTAGGGAATTAAAGCGTATGACTGTGTCTCATCGGATCACCTTAAAGAACAATCTCTTCATCAACAAGCCCCAAACTTCTGATCAATCTAACCATCGGCGAATGAAGCAGTGAATGGATAAGATATTCAGAGTTGTGAAGGCTATAGAAGAATGGGAATCCCATGGAATTGTTACACATAGCCATCTTTCTTTTGTATAAAATTTTCCAATTTTTACGACAACATTCTCTTACTAGGATGTCTGTCTCCTTTGTACAAAGATACTCACAAAAGTTAATACAAATATACTTCGAAGTGCAGAAATTTGCTTGCCTTTCTTTTCTTTTTACACTTATGTTTTATTTGAAAACGTCCAATGTTTTGTTAAATAGGCATATGCATTTGAACATAATCACTGCTTACAAATAAAACGAAATTGAGAAAAGATAATTACTGATAGGTTGAAGGTGTAGGAAGATATCTTTATGCCATTTCATAAGAAATCCCCTATGATACATCATTCAGATCCTTAGCAAAAGCTAAAATTTGGAGTATATTTCCCCAACGGAGTTAAACTTCAGGATCCTCAGCAAAGCAATTGCTTTCTAAAGCTTGATTCCCCAACTGAGCTGAATTTCAAAATTCCCATCAGAGTCAAGTTTCAAGATCCCCAGTGGAGTCCAAAAACCCTGAAAATCCTATCCCCGGCGCAGCCAGAATAGTGAGCATTTCCCCACAGATTTATTTTCCAGCAGATTGAAGATTCTCAGTCTCATTTCTCCAGCAGAAGTCTCCCAGGTTTTAACTCCCCAGTAGAGATTTTTAGAGTTTCCCTTATTCTCCAAGCAGTCAGCCAGGGTTTCTCATCTTCAACAATCAAAGATTTTTGAATCCTCAGCATCGGGCAAGGATTTATTTTCCCCGGCAGCAGTCAAAGAATTTATCATCTCCGGCTATCTGGATTTTATTTTCCTCAGCAAGATGGCTACTCAGCTTACATGCATAACCATTACATTCATATATCATAAACATTGATGAAATACAGTTCATTGCATCATACATATCATGCAGCATAACTTTGTGTTTTAGCTAACATTTTACCCTTTTCAGGATAAGATTAAAAGGCTATTGTTAACAATTATTCAGATACAGTATGGATACACCCCAGACACGACGGTCATTCTATTACTCATTCGGAATTTTAAGTCAAATACAGTACATATACACCCCAGACACGGTGGTCATTCTACTACTCATTCAGACTTCAGCAATCCGATACAGACTAGATACGCTCCAGACACAGCGACCATTCTATCTCTTATTCAGATTCAATTATCAACTTCAAGTTCAGACATGCTCCAGACACGGATGCCATTCTGACCCTTACACCAGCAGTTTGATTCCCTCAGTACAGTCGCCACGGAAGTCATTATGTCATTTATTCAGATCTCAGTTACAGTACAGTTACACTCCAGACATAGAAGTCATTCTACTACTCATACAAATCTCAACTTCAGATACAATCCAGATACGCTCCAGACGCGGTTGCCATTCTGTCACTCATTCAGAGTTTATCCCCAGCACACAGTTGCTCCATACACAGATATTTCTCTGTTACCCGGATACAATACGGATACACTCCAGACACGACAGTCATTCTGATATTCATTCAACATTCAAACACAGTTACAACTCAGATACGCCCCAGACGCGGACGCCATTCTTTTTCTCATACAAACTCAGTCTCCAGATATAGTTCAAATGCATTCCAGACACAAATACCATTTTGATACCCGTTCTTTTGGCCTACAGCATTGCAATTCAACAAAGGTTCTTGGATGGCATCGTTAAGCCCATCTCCAACAAGATTCTGCCATCTCCAAATGGCATCTTTAAGCCTATTCCCGCACCTATGTTTTGACGAGTGCAAATTTACGGGCACTCTAGTGTCCAATCCTCTTTTACCTTCGAGTCGCGAAAGGAAAACTTGCCAATCTAACTCTTCAGTTCAAAAAGATTGAACATGGGCAACTGTTGTACCCTAAAATTTTCCCTCTCATTTCATCAACACCTTCTCATCACAAGACTCTCGGAATTCAGGATCAAGCTAGGGTTTGCTCTGCTCAAGACCCCTCCTTGCACTGTTAACCCAAATTAGGGTTTGAGTTTGCACAGTGATGTTTTGACCTACAATGCCCAAATTGACTTCCATACTTCATGTTGGACTCACAAGTTTGTCCATACAAAGTTTCAAGCCTTGATTCAAATTTTTGCCCAGTCAATTGGACAGTTGACCTAGAAATCAGCTGTATTGGGGAAAAAAGTCATCTGTGGCCAATTGACAGTCAAACCTCATGAATTTTGACCCACATAAACATTATGAACTCATATGAACCATTTGATCAAGTTTGGATCACAATTCCATAAGAAATTTGATCAGATCATCAAAAGGGCAAAATGGTCATTTTTAGGGTTTTGACTGCACAAAGGCAATTTTTGACTGTTTGACCTAACCAATGGAAAACCAAGCTCACATATGGACTCAAGGACTTAAATACATCATCTTGACCCATTCAACAAGTTCAAAAGATCTCAAATGCATAGGATTGACAGATGAATTTTTCAGTCAACTAATCAAAATTTGACTGTATACTGAAGAGTCAAACTTTGACTTTTTGGTCAAAATCAAGTGCCAAGGGTCATTTTTCATCAATACATGTCAATTTATGAAACTTGTTCATCGAGAAACCCAAAAATGCAAAATAGGGTTTAAAATGGAAAAATTTCATAACTTAGAATTTTTCTAAGTTATGAAATTTTCTTATTTTTTCCTAACTTTGTCCCATTTTTTCACCAAGATGCAAATGGATTAAAACAAATCTTGCAACATGAAAGTTGTAGTCCATCACAAATTCTACAACTTTGATTCACAAAGTTTTCTCAAAAGAAGCTTGTATCTCAAGTTATGATTTTTGGAACAAGGGTACCTAAAACTTTTAACTTAGAGAAAATTTGCCCTAATCTAGGCAGGATTTTGACCCGTCTTCTTGGCCATTTTTCACATAGTTCCACTTGGAGTTTCAAGTTGCATTACAAAGATGGATTGTAGTACATGTTCCAAGATTTCCAAATTATCCAAGAACTCCTCAAACACCCTTGTGGTTAGAGAGAATCGAATGCTTGAAGTTGGCAAAAACTCACTTTTGTCCATGGCCAATACATGTTCATAAGAACTTGCAATTCTGATCTAGCTAGCTTGGTTCAACATTACAGGCCTCAAAACCAATTTGTACTCCTTAATTTAATGCATATCCATTGTATTAAAGTTTTTTCTTGGTCATTAGGGCATTATACTTTAGTTTAAGCCTTAAAAGGAAAAAGCAACAATGCCATTTTTGCCTAAACTTCACTTTATGTCAAAACCAAATCCTTGAGGCATGGGGCCAGATCTTTGAGGCAAAATCAAGTCCACTAATTCCAGTAACCAAGAAAAAAAGTTGCAGCATGATAGGAGGGCTGGTACAGGGCTATAACATCATTTCCATTCTCTTGCTTCAAGTAGAAAAAAAGTGGCAAAACATAAGCAATCTCTCATATCTGTTGACACAAGCTTACAAGAACTTTGTGAACAAATTCCATACCTCCAAACAAGCCTAAAGCACGACCCTTTTACCCCTAAAACCTCCTCATACTCAGAACCCACTGTTTTTCCTGCAAAACAGGGCAGGTTCTGCATTTTTGCAAGCCACAACAAAATTCCATCGTGCGTTTTGTCCCAAGATAGTTCCAACACCTTCCAATCAACTCACCTGAACTATCCCAGGCCCCCATTGCAAGCTGTAACACCTCTAACACACTTTGCTATTTTCATTTCAAAGCTGTGCAGGTTGAGTTCTACAGCACGATTCAAGTTGTTTCAAAGCAAGCAAGCATTGGAGAAGCTTCCTTGGACCTCAGGCAAGCTCAACAGAAGCTTAAACACCATTGAAGGTTGCTACATTGTCCAGCTCGAAGTCAAATGAAACAGGTATTTCATGGACTTCTATCTCCCTATCTAGGAATGGTTAGGCTTAGGTTTGTGAATGAAATATGTTGTACTCATAGCCCTGAAGCCATACATATGCTTAGTTTTCATTTACATTAATCGTGCTGAGAGAATTTTCACTCATGAACTTTCTGAAAAAATTAGGTTATAAATTAGGGCCAGAGAAATTCTCTCTGGTCTTTGAGAGTTAATCCAAGTTTTTTTTATATGGTTAGATTTGTTATTTGATGCTCTACAAGTTTCATGTTTTGAGTTTTGTCAAAAGATCAAAGAATCAGGAGATACAGGTTAGGGTAGCTAGCGCGCGTTTTTTTCAAGTTCTGTTGGACAGAGGAAGAAGATGAAGTAGCTGGGCTGGGCCTGGTTACTTCCTACTTTTGGCACCCCCCACTTTCAGTTTCACACCCCATGGCCCATTTTTCTCATATTTTGATATTTTTGCATTTTTATTTTCTTTTCTGACTTTAATATTTTATTTTCAAAATATAAAAAATGATCCAAAAATATTTTTATAATTTTTTACATTTATTTGGTATTTACTTTTTATTATTACTAGCATTAAAACATTTTATATGTTTTTATATTATTTTGTTTAAATTTAAAAATAATGCAAATAATACTTTTTATTTTTTATTTCTTAATTTTATTCACACTAAAATACTTTCTTAAATATATTTTATTTTTTGTAAAAATTTTATCTCTGTTTATACATATTTATTATATTTAATACATTTAATATATATATATATATATATATAATATATATAATATATATATTATATATATATATATATATATATATAATATATATATATATATATTATATATATATATATATATATATATATAGTATTATATATATAATATATATATATA